>OX438810.1:22357946-23037741 GCA_949316475.1 Hypomecis punctinalis
AAATATTTCAAGCGTCTACCTGTTACCGTTATTAATTTCGAGCGAAAAACGGCTAAAAATCAGGTTTGTTATATGGGAGCCCCCTTTAAATATTTATTTTATTTTGGTTTTAGTATTTGTTGTTATAGCGGCAAGTAAAAAATACAGCATCTGTGAAAATTTCAACTGTCTAGCTATCACGGTTCATGAGATAAAGCCTGGCGACAGACGGGCGGACGGACAGCGGAGTCTTAGTAATAGCAAAGAAGATATAATAATACTACGTATAGAACGGCCACTCGTTACCCCCCACCCGTTTGAGTCTTCCTCACTTCCACCCCGCGTCAGGACACGATTTACTACTCTGCGCGCGGGCTGCACTGGCCGCTGCAAATACCCGTGTAGCGTTCGTGCGTATGTGTAGTGTCTGTGAATAAATATAGTGTTGTGTGCGTAAGACAGCAGATTTTGTATGAAGAAACGCGGAGTGTCCGGGCTGTGGTAATAGGGCCCCGCTTTTACCCTTTAGGTACGGAACCCTAAAAAAAGGCAGTGGATTGTAAATTATTTATGGTTGGTACCATTATTAATGCATGAATTATGGTATCCTATTTAATAAATTACACTGAAAGCTCTATTATTATACATACGTTCGAAAACAAGAAAAGTTTCGAAATTAATTCAATGCTAAATTACAGATTAAAAATCAAAGTGCTTTGAACATGTAAATTATAAAATTATATAAAACTTTCTGGACCAAACATCAATACTTACTTACTAATATTATAAATCTGAAGGTTGGTTTAATCGTTAGTTACTCTTTCACGTAGCAACAAAGTAACGAATTTTTTTGATTTTTGGCATGGACATTTTATAGCAGGTGCCCCGGTTGTGGCCACTGACCCATTTGTGGCCATTTAGGTGTCAAAAGTATTGCATAAAGGGTAATCATAAACATAAAGATTGTTTGTGTGAATCTTAAATTATAATTATTTTTAGGGTTCCGTGCCTCAAAAGGAAAAAACGGGACCCTTATATCCTATAAGTTTTGTTGTCCGTCTGTCCGTCTGTCCGTCTGTGTGTATGCCAAGACTCTTTATCTCGAGAACGCGTAAAGATATCGAGTTGAAATTTAAACTGTATACGTAAACCTATGAATTCTTGCAGTTGTGTAAAAAAAAGCTTCTCAGTAACCGTATAAGAAAGTTAGAGCCGTTTATGTCGTAAAAAACACATATTTCAACGCTCACAAAAATCAAAACCTACAGGGTAGGTACTTCCCGTTGACATAGAACTATGAAATTTGGCGAGAAACATTGTCTCAGAGTACACATATAGGAATAAATCTGAAAACTGTACATTTTTATTTAAATCATCAAAAAATAGGGCCTCAAAATTCACAAAATATGGGTTAAATTCAAAGTGAGTAAATCATATCATGTTAGGTATCATATAAAATAACTTCATTAGCACATGCTAAAACGGGTTTTTAATTATTTTAATAATATGTGTGTACGGAACCCTCAATGTGCGAGCCTGACTCGCACTTGTCCGGTTTTTTTTTTAAATATTATTTGAACATTAAATTGTCTGATTCATCGTTAAAATTCAAATTGGCCACAAATGATACTAAGATGGCCACAACCGGGGCACATACCCTAGTTTGAAAGACTGAAAGAGACACAAGGTACTTTTTATCCAGAAAAAATAAAAGGTTCCTATGGGATAGTACAGAAATTAAAATATCACGCGGGCGAAGGCGTGGGCAAAAGCGAATATGGAGTAAAGTAAGATTAAAATGATGGGACCAAAAGACGCCATTTGCATTTTACAAAAATATCATCATGAATTTTATTATTCTGAATAGTAGACGTCCTGTAGCTGATAATGATGATATCATGAATTAATATTTAGCAGGTAGGTCTATAGAAATCATTAATTTTGGGAATTTAATACTCACTTTTCCTTGTTTGATCGGGTTTTGCATTTCCAGTTTGTTGCCAAAGTTGTTTTAGTAATTCAATTGTATATTTTATCTTGTGTATAGTGATCACAGGTTGGTGCGAGCCGAATGCTTCTTCAACGTTCGAAGAGATAGGAAAAATCTCATTACAAAGAGACCAACCCCAAATCATGTCAAACTAGAGATCATAAGACACAATGAAGATCTCATAAAAGAGCACATAAACACTAAGCTGCATGTTGAAAAGTTGGAAGAACAATCCGTAGAGGAGATGAATTGTGAGCTTGTCGAATGTTTAAACTCAGCTCTGGAATCCGTAACAACACAGAAAACCCAGACAAAACCACAAAAACTTACCGTGGAAACACTGCACCTAATAGACCGGAGACGGGAAATGGTCAGTGATGTGAACACCAAGGCGTCAGAGCTCTCTTTGCTCCAGAAGGATGTTCGCAGGCATATTCGGAAAGATTTGCGGAAGTACGATGAGCGAATAATAGAAGAAGCTATAGAGAGAAATAAAAGCCGCAGATCATTGAAACTTCAACTTGATATATATATATAACTATGAGTAGATTGGAATTGATTGAAAGTATTGATGACACTACACTTATCGAAAGCTTCCAGTAAATTCACCAGAGGATTGTAAACACATTTTGGGAGATTAATAACCATTTCATAATAATTAGTCAAAATATCCGAAGCGTTCAGAAAAACCTTGATTTTCTTGCAGTTTTTATACACAGACTTGATTTTCTGCCAGATGTTATTGTACTGACAGAATGTAGACTTAACGATAGTTTATAGGCTATGTCTGTAATTACTCAAAAGAATATCTGAACCAAAATGATGGAATTGTTATCTATGTTAAAAACAATACAGCCGTGGTCATCGAAGAACCTAGTTTTCTAGACGCAAACTGCTTACTTGTGAAGATTGGAAGTTCACTCACTCTCGTAGCAATTTATCGCTCTCCTTCGTTCCGTAACACTGACAGGTTCATGCGATCTTTAGAAAATATAATTAACAAAATAAAAGGACCTGCAGTGATAACAGGAGACCTAAATATAGACCTGAGGTCCACCCTCAATGATAATAAGGCATCTGAATATTTAGACATAACGTCACTCACTCACGCCAGGATTTTAGTTTGCGATTCAGATATTACAGATCATCACACAGTTATTACAGTCCTAAATTCACCTTCTAAAAGTACACCAAAGTCAAAATTTTTCGATAAAATCAACTTTTATACACTAACTTCGAACCTAGAAAAAACAGATTGGAATACACTGTACAGTGAAACAGACGTAACTGCTGCTACAACTTTTTTCATTAATACTGTAAGTGACTGCCTCAAAAACAACACATCTCAGGTTAAGATCCGTAGTGCTGAGTTTTTTTGTAAGCCCTGGATGACGAAAGGCCTACTAAAGTGCCTCAGAAAACGAGACGATTTACATTTGGAAGCAAAATCTAATAAAAATGACATGACTCTCCAAAACAGGTACAAAACTTATCGTAACTACTGTGACACCCTTCTCAAAAATCTAAAACAGCAGCATGAACGCGAATCTATAGAAAAATCTAGCGGGAATAGTAAAAAACTATGGAGAACTATTAAAAATATCTGCAGCATTAAAACGTCCCGGAATGAATCATCTGAATTATTAACAATCCAGCCAACTCAGAAAGATTCGCTAAATCAGGTTAACCGATTTTTTGCGGAAGTAGGAAAGGATCTAGCAGACGATATATTAAAGAGTTTAAACACAACTGAAGAACAGCTTGTTGAAAATGTCTCATCTCCAACAATATCTCCTTCTGGTTCCTTCTTTCTCTCACCGACTAATAGAAATGAGATACTGAAAATACTATCTAACTTAAAATCAACCTCATCCGCAGGCTGGGATAGCATTAGTAATAAAATACTAAAAGCTGCTAAGCATGTACTCGCCGAACCAATCGCACATATTTGTAATCTCAGCATTCTATCAGGCATAGTCCCGGAAATGCTTAAAACCGCAGTAGTCCTTCCTACTTTCAAAGCTGGTGACAAAACAGCCACTTCAAACTATAGACCCATTTCACTCTTTCCAAGGTTTTGGAAAAAGTTGTAAACATGAGACTACTGGATTATTTAGAAAATAATAACCTATTATCACCAAACCAATACGGTTTTAGGCGCAGCAGATCGACAGAAGATGCTGTGGTAAATCTAGTGGACTCTGTCATGAATGATACTAATAATGGTAAAAAATGTCTTGCTGTATTTTTGGATTTGGCCAAGGCTTTCGACACTGTGTCGCGGCCAATCCTACTCAAAAAACTCGAAAAGCTAGGTATACGTGGACTGCCGCTAAAATGGTTTAGATCATACCTAAGTGATCGCAAACAGAGAGTTCGGATCGGCGACAACTACAGTGAATATGCCAGAATAGAGTTCGGTGTGCCACAAGGCAGCGTACTGGGGCCAACCCTGTTTTTGTCGTATATTAATGACTTATGCAACCTTAATTTGAGCCAGACCCGTGTCTTGGCTTTCGCTGACGACACTGTTTTGATATTTTACGGTGAGAATTGGAGGAAAGCCAATGAAATCGCACAAAAAAGTCTTTCAACAGTGGCCGGCTGGTTAAAAATGAACCTCCTCACCCTAAATGCTAACAAAACAAAGAGTATGGCATTCCGGATCACTGAAAGATCTGCACCTAAATCCAAGATCAACTTACAACTGCACGAATGTGGTAATCCAAGCAATGTATTACCATGTTCTTGCGCTCAAATTAAAGAAGTAGATAATATAAAATATTTAGGACTAGTCGTTGACCACAATTTCAATTGGTCCCAACAAATAAATAGACTATGCAGTCGTATAAGAAAACTACTGCATATCTTTAAAAAGTTAGGGGCAGTTGCAGACAATAAAACGACTAGAATTGCTTATCTAGCAGTTTGCCAGTCAGTAGTAAGCTACGGGATCGTATGCTGGGGCTCGGAAGCTAAAACATTGCTCCTAAAGCTTGAAAGAGCTCAACGAGCAGTCCTCAAAGTTGCATACCGCAAACCCTATAGGCATCCTAGTGACATTTTATATCAAGAAGTAAATCACATTAATGTAAGAGGCTTGTACATCACGGCTACAATATTAAGATTTCACAAAACTGCTTTAATAACTATCTTTGATCCAAAAAAGCAATCACGTCGTCATACCTGGAAACTACCAACTGTCAAAACCCAGTATGCTTCACGATCGTTTGCGTTTAGAGGTGTTTTTTTGTATCAAATCCTAGACAAGAAGTTGAGTATCCTAAATAATTCTCGGTATGTTTGCAAAAAGAAACTATATAATTTTTTAAAGACTCTTGGCTACAGAGATACTGAAAACTTAATTATACCCCCATTTTGACACAATCTTGTTTTTCCAATAGTTTTGTCCTCGCAACTTTTGTTTATCTCATGCAAATACTCGTTATTCTTTTTATACAATGATATATAATGTAACCTAGTAATCATTTGGCAGCTTGAATTTATATAGAAACTAATAAAATTAGAATGATCCTCTCTCACACGCGGACTTTCATACACAATCACACACGACTAGCGCTGCAAACCTTGACTCTCATGAGATCTCGTGTATTGCAGTGCTAGTCACACACACACACACACACACACACACACACACACACACACACACACACACACACACACATACACACACACACACACATATACACACACACACACACACACACACACACACACACACACACACACACACACACACACACACACACACACACACACACACACAAACAGGCGCGCAGTTACGCGCGCGCACACGTCAGTAAGTTGGTAGGGTAGTTTATATCTACTATTAGCAATGATTTTAGAAAGAACATCGTTTTTGTAAACTGTTTTCTAAAAATCAAGTGTATTACTATAACTATAATAAGTGGTTATAGCTTTATACATACATAAATGATATATATACATGGATAATATACTATATATATAATATAAAACGAAAGACACTAGATTTCGCGACACAGGTCCGCCTAGTGCGAAATCTAGGGTTCAATACAAAAGTATTTACTATTACCAATCTTAAAAAAAAAAACTTTAATTAAAACAAACAAACAAAATTATTCTAATGTCTGAATTGTGCTTATTGCTGAAATTGCCAATGACAATGATCGAGTTAGCCGTTAAAATTAGTTGCAAAGAATCAAGACAATTAATACATAACATGCGAGACTTACTTCAAGGTCATTATTGTCGGTCCTGTTGGTATGGTATTACTTAACTGCAATTCAGACAGCAAATTCTTGGTGTTGCCAAGTATGCTAAGTTTTAATCTGATAAAAGAATATATCAGATTTAATATACCTAAATAGAACATTTTTCGTAACATTTAAAAATATTTTTAGCCACTAAGTTTAATTTAGCTTGTACTGTAATACTGTAAAATTATAATATATATGTATATTTTTGTAAACACAGGGAAGAAATCCATCTTCAAACTCGTAAATGAGGATGGCGATGTGACAACCAACAGAGAGGAACTGCTTAACATAGCGTATCGTTATTATGGAAATCTCTTTAGCAGCAAATTGGAAATTCTAGAGCTCGGGCGTCTGAAATGGCAGCTTCAGAACACTTTAGACCGCCAGTGTTGAATGTTGGATCAGAAGAACTGCCGGATGTGACATCTGATGAAGTGAGCTTGGCATTGCGGCAGTTGAAAAATCGAAAAGTCCCAGGTGAAGATAGCGTTCTTCCAGAACTACTTAAATTAACATCCGAGAAAATACCAGAAACTTTGGCAAAGCTGTTTACAAAGTGCCTACTAGAAACGAAAGTACCGGAGAGCTGGAACAACGCGTTAATTACACTACTTCATAAAAACGGAGACATCAAACGATTAGACAATTATAGACCAATCAGTCTGCTCTCCCATGTCTATAAACTTTTCACAAGGGTAATAGTCAATCGACTCAGGAACAAACTAGACTCATATCAACCACGAGAGCAGGCAGGTTTCAGATCTGGTTACAGCACTTGTGATCATTTGCAAAGTATTAAAACCTTAATCGAGATATGTCACGAGTACCAAAAGCCAATCATAATAACTTTCATTGATTTTGAAAAAGCATTTGATTCGATTGAGGCCTGGGCTGTTGAGGATGCTTTGGCAGACTGTAGAGTAGACGAACGATATATCGCGATGATAAAACATCTCCAGAGTCATGCAACAGCTAGTGTGAATCTACACGAAAATACTCCATCTTTCCGTTTAGCCAGAGGGGTTCGACAGGGTGACCCGATGTCCCCAAATCTCTTTACCACGTCCCTTGAGAATATATTTAAGAAATTGAAATGGGACGACAAAGCTATTAATATAGGAGGGGAGGATCTTACAAACCTAAGATTTGCCGATGATCTAGCGCTGTTTTCGGAAAGTGTGACTGATATGTTGGTAATGAAATAATGATCGAAGGAATCTGTCCAAAACTAAGATAATGACCAACATCGCAGAAGTAAAGGACTTTCAGCTACCTGTGGAAGTATTCACTGACTATATATACCTTGGACATAAACTCACACTTGGTTCTAGAAATCAGACGGTAGAGGTTGAGCGAAGAATATCCCAAGCATGGGCAGCATTTGGGGCAAATAAGCAAATATTGCGTAGCAAGTTACCCATGAAGCTGAAGGCGAAAGTATTCCAGGAGAGCATTGAGCCGATCTTCACGTACGGTGCGGAAACCATGTTCATCACTGAACGATCAGCCGAAAAATTCAAAGTGGCGCAGAGGGCAATGGAGAGAGCTATGCTCGGAATTACCTTGCGTGACCGTAAAAGGAATGAGTGGCTTAGGCGAAAAACGGGATTGAGAGATGTGGTCGAAGTGATCGCTGGAAAGAAATGGAGTTGGGCGGGGCATATAGCTCGGATGGACAGCCATTGATGGACTAGACGCATGATTGAGTGGAGACCATGGGCAAATACCAGATCACCAGGCCAAAACGATGGGTAGACGATGTGCGAAAGCATGCAGGACGAGACTGGGTCGCAAAAGCAGGGGACCGTAAATCATGGCGTGAATTGGGAATTGATTGGGAAGTGATTGAGAAAAAAGAAGAAGGTTTGAACTGCTACTTTCTCATTTGGTATCTAAAATTATCTCAAAAGATTTTATAAAAAATGAAGTCAATTTCATTCCAAATGGATAAACTAAAACTGGTTTACCTAAGTGCAACTGTAGAGGTAAAGGGATGAGCAAGGTACTTGCACCTTGCGGAGCTTTTTCCTCGTTTTTGTTACCGTGTATTTCTACTGATATCTATCCGTCAGCCGTAGGACTTTCACTGCTAGACATAAGCTTCCTCTATTGATTTCCAATAAGGCCGGTTGGAAGCGGCCTGCATCCAGCGCGTTCTTCATCTTAATTATATTGTTAGTCCACCTTGTGGGTGGACGTCCTTCGCTGCGCTTGCTGGTCCGTGGTCTCCTTTCAAGAAGTTTACGGCTCCATTGGTCATCTGTTCTTTAAACTATGTGCCCTGCCCGCTGTCATTTCAACTTGCTGATCTATTTGTTCTAGAGTTCGCGAGTGAAGTCATAGAACCTGTGGATTATGAAACATTTCCTGCACTGATAAAGGGCCCTACTGCGACCGCTAAACGATCCATCAAACGCACTCCTCGACAAGCTCTTTGTGCACCTTCGGAAACCGTAGTCCAAGGACAAGGATTAATCTGTCAATACAGTCTCCTCTTTAGCGAAGAGTTTGACAAGAACAGTCTAAAAGAGTTAACCAATTGGAAGGCCGCTAACGAATTTGTTGATCAACCGGTGAGTGATTATTTATTTATTTATTTTTTGATAAATAATCAGCTTCGTTTAAAAAGTGTAGTTCGCTAGTAAAAAATAATCAAGCCTATTGAAGTTTACACTGGTAACAAAATAACAGTTGTATCAATAATAAATGTTATAAATTGATTTTATAAGAGCTATACCAATGTAGATCGCTGAAAAGGAAGAAATAGATAAAAAATCTTAAGATAACAGGAGATTGAAGTTAATCATCACAGAAAAAAGTAGAGTAGGTATATCAAGTTATTGAATGCATTTTGTCTTGCAGTAAATACTCGTAAGTCTACAGACATCTTTAGAATGACTATAATTGAAAGTGTTACATACTCTGATAAAGTAGGAATTTTGTTTATAGGTAATTGGTCACACACGATTCAGGTACTGAATTAGGTACTGTAATCATATTTAGTTATGTTGCTAATTTCGGTAAGCTGATCTGTAACAGGATCATGGTCTTAAGGAAAGGTGGCTTAAGAAACTTTGTAAGGAAACAATACCCACTGGTCACTGTCTACTGAGGCTTAGCTTCACAGACACGTATTCGTTATTTTACTCATGGTGTACGCCTGCTTGCAGCTTATTTACAAAAAAAAATTAAACTCTGTCGGCGGAATAACAACGTTGCGCTCGCGCCGCGGCATTCAAGCTTCTCAATGCCTGTCGGTACCAGTCATCATATTTTATATCTGGCCGCAGCCGGTCGCACACGAAGTAAACGCACTTTAGTTTTTGGGGTCATGGCAGGAGCAGCTGTAGAATTTCTTCAAATAGTAGAAAAATATCAACACATACGCGTTCAATACGCCTCCTGAACAGAGATCAATACACTGCGCTACCATGCCATGCCTCCGAGGAGTAAGCCAAAGACAGCAGTTATCTTGAAATAATGAGCAATATCGAAGAAAATATAAATTAGGATACTAATACGAAAACTCTTAGATTATTTACTTGTCTAGATAGAGTGTGGCGCTGCAACGGTAATAAAGAATTGCCTTACACTGTAATTACTAGCGCGCTGAGTCCCATGTTTGTGTGCGTAATGTTGACAGCTTTTAAAGAATTTCCACAAAGTTGACAAAATATGCTGTGATGTGAAATAATTTGAATAACCGGCAAAGTGCGAGACAGACTCGCGCATGAAGGGTTCCGTAAACTTCCGTACCGAAAAGCGCTTTATCCGCGCTTTTTTTTATAAATAGATTTATACTGGTTATAGGGTATAATTATGTTTAAAATAAAACATATTTTGCTACAATTTTTATATTCACATATTTTTTTTTACAAATTATTTAGTTTTATGTAACAGTTACATATTTATACAATACTGACGACACAAATATTATGACACTACGGTATTTATAACTAACAAAATTGGGAAACCTGATAAACTGCTCCTTTTTTGTCGGTAAAGTTGGGTGAAATTCGATAAAAAATATCACGCACCTTACATGGAATCGATTCATTTTTTAATCTACGACTACCTTGGTTGTTAGCTAAATACAAATCCTTGGAACGAAAATGATCCGAACAGATGACAATAGATGCAACCGGTTGCCAGAGATCTTCGCCACGGCTTTTTCTTATTATATTTAGCCACTTACTCCTTAAAATAGGATCTGTGGGTATTCGGCAAACAAAATAAAATATAAAGTTACTACTTAATATTACGCATGTGTCAGCTGCATCTATATATATGGGACCACTCTTGAAACATGACCTGTCTAGTAAAAAAAAAATTTTTAATCGGTTCATAAATAGCTTAAAATACCCACAAAAAATCTGTCAGAAGAACTGATAACCTCGTTTTTTTGAAGTCGGTTAAAATTAAACAAAAACCCGACTGCGAAACGTATTCTGCGAGTTCATTCTGCCACCACCTCGGGCACAGAGACACAATGGTCCAGCCGGCTTAGCATGCGACCCGAAGGAATTATTTCGTCCAAAATACCAATTCGTGTGAAGTAAATTCTGTCATAGAATCGTGATCTATGGTCACGAAAAACTAGTGTCGCCCTGTGATTACATTACTCTTGTCAGATTTGTCATTGAAGAGCTTTATATTTCAATAGAAATTTGACAACAGAAATGCAACTGATAACAATAAAGAAGGAAAACCATTAAAATCAGAGAGTTACCTCTGTCTGTGATTATCACAAAGGTACCTCTACGATTATCAGTTATCATCATAGTTTATATTAAGACTGAAACAGGTAACTTTAAGCATATTTAACGTAAGTTTTGCTTTTCGTGACGTTGAAAGGAACTGCTACAAACCACAAATTAACTGTGTTTTATGAGTTTGGTATTTTTGCATCCTGTAAAATATTGTATCGTACAACAACTGCAGGCGAAGCATAATTAGGATACAACGTATTCCAAAATAGTTAAATATGACTCAAGTGTCAATAATAACTGTGCAAAACTGAAAAACCTTATTTTACGAAAGTTAACCTAAAATGTCCAAAGAAATTTATGTGAACGATAAAAAAACATGAAGTAGCACAGTATTATAACTATTTTTAAAAACTACCTATAGCGGTAGGTTTTAAAAATAGTAAAATAATATATAAACTTTTTGGAGGATTGAATATTATGTATAGTGAAATGAATACAAGAATTAATAAATATGAAGCAAAAAAAGTAATACCGCTATTTTGGTAGCCATGTTTTAAAAAATAAATAAATGTCAAACTCTAAAATACCAGCCCGCTATTGGTTGTTCGAAGATTCCTGTCTGATACGTAGGGGTGCGTTTACGCACTTCAGACTAAGATAAAAATTAAACTGTTAATGTCACCCGTATCTTGTCTGATTGGTCAGCCAGTATTCATCGAATCGAATTTGACAGATGGTTCCAGAAATTGATAAATGTGATTGGTTTGTAATAAATTTGAGGGCTATGATTGGTCTAGAGCAATGACTCCGTTCACGGACGCCACACAGAATAATTTTTATCCAGCATAAAGTCTGGAGTACATAAACGCACCATAGTATCTATAGTAGTCTGTGACAGTATCACTCAAGAGCTCGGTGTACTCTTAGATTATAGATGGGTGCACTGTTGTAAGTTTGCTAAGTTGTACTAGCTCTGTGTTTAATATTTACAGCGTTGCCAATACCGATTTTCCTAATTCCCGAAAACCCAAAGTAAAATTCTCTAGGTATATCGTGGAGAAAAATTATCTCGATTTCCAATATAAACTGATACCTCGCCAAATTGCAATCGTCAAGGAGTTTCAGCACGGAGCCTGTTTTCAAAAACTACCTCGCTGTGGGTAATTTATATTAGAATGGGGCAGGCGCGGGACGGGGCGGGCGCGGGACGGGCCGGCAATGGTCCGGACGGGGCCCGTACAACGCACGTTCCGTACATTTTTGTTGTGGCCCGTACGACGCCCGGACGGTGCCCGTCCGAGCTTTCACACAAAATGTATGGAATGTGCGTCGTATGTGCGTTGTACGGCCCTGTCCGGCCCGTCCCCGGCCCGTCTCGCGCCCGCCCCGTCCTAATATAAATCATCCCTAAATCGATACAATAGAATATCTATCCCCACAACAATCTCTATTGGAGATAATTTCCCGTCATTTGACAAATCCTTCGCAATTCAGCAGAGTTTTTTGTTTATTTTAGTTCCTTTTACCTATCTCGTAGTATTTCGTCCTCAAAAAGTTTGACGAAAAGATTTTCGCGGTGAAATGTCAAAATACGGCTGAATTCGCGTGCACATGTTAGAGTATGGCACATGCCACACGGGCGTTGACGCCGCGTAATTGCACCGCGGCGTCACCGCCGCTGCACCGCCGCGGTGCAGCGGCGGTGCTGAGCGTCGTCGCGGCGACACCGCGGCGCCCAGTGTTGCCTTAGACACTGATGACATCTAGGCAGTTAGCGGAAAAAAAGGTTTTAGGGATAACCGGCTGAAGATAAGTAAAATATCTCATATACAGTCTGATTTTGTGTGAGCCAACCGCAGAAAGAAAGTGTTTTTGTTCTTCGTTTGATATATTAGAGAAATAATGTGGCCGATCGATAAAATCTGAAATAGATGCATTGATTTGTGCAAAGTGACATGAAAAATATCTCATAAGCCCATCGAGTATGGACTTGTGTGATTTGTCACGACGAGTGGCACAGTAATAGCTGTCCCAGTGACAGCTGTCAAACTTTAAAGTGATTTATCTCGGTCATTATCGATTCTAGACTACTGCTGTCTTCACAAAAGTAATAGAACTCGACAAGATCTACATTTCGGATGACAGCTGTCAAACTTCAAAGTGAGTTTATCTCGGTTATTATTGATTCTAGACCATTAATGTCTTTACAAAAGTGATAGAACTCAACGAGATCTACATTTCAGATGACAGTTGTCAAACTTAAAAGTGATTTATCTCGGTTATTATCGATTCTAGACTACTGCTCTCTTCACAAAAGTAATAAAGCTCGACGAGATCTACATTTCGGATGACAGCTGTCAAACTTCAAAGTGATCCGAAATGTAGATCTCGTCGAGCTTTATTACTTTTGTGAAGAGAGCAGTAGTCTAGAATCAATAATTACCGAGATAAATCACTTTTAAGTTTGACAGCTGTCATCCGAAATATAGATCTCGTCGAGCTCTATTACTTTTGTGAAGAGAGCAGTAGTCTAGAATTTATAATAACCGAGATAAATCACTTTTACGTTTGACAGCTGTCATCTGAAATGTAGATCTCGTTAAGCTCTATTACTTTTGTGAATACAGCCGTAGTCTATAATCGATAATTACCGAGATAAATCACTTTTAAGTTTGACAGCTGTCATCCGAAATGTAAATTTCGTCGAGCTCTATTACTTTTGTGAAGAGAGCAATAGTCTAGAATCGATTATAACCGAGATAAATCTTTTTTACGTTTGACAGCTGTCATCCGAAATGTAGATCTTGTCGAGTTCTATCACTTTTATGAAAACAACAGTAGTCTAGAATTGATAATGACCGAGATAAATCACTTTGAAGTTTGACAGCTGTCACTTGGAAAGCTGTTACTGTGACATTCGTCGTGACAAATTACACGATCTGATTTCTAACGTGCACGAGGGATTTTTCTCATCTTCAGTTTAAGATTGAACGGTTGTCGTCAAAACCTTTTTTCCCGCTAAAAATTCATAGAATACTCGAATACTCTAGATTTAATGTCTAAATCGCTACCGGCAACACTGGTCACCGCGGTGACGCCGCGACGACGCTCAGCACCGCCGCTGCACC
The DNA here is from genome assembly GCA_949316475.1 of Hypomecis punctinalis. Taxonomy (NCBI): domain Eukaryota; kingdom Metazoa; phylum Arthropoda; class Insecta; order Lepidoptera; family Geometridae; genus Hypomecis; species Hypomecis punctinalis. The sequence continues at coordinate 22,372,012 of OX438810.1, forward strand.
GCGGCGGTGCAGCGGCGGCGACGCCGCGGTGCAATTACGCGGCGTCAACGCCCGTGTGGCATGTCTGTAAGGCACATGCCACACGGGCGTTGACGCCGCGTAATAGCACCGCGGCGTCACCGCCGCTGCACCGCCGCGGTGCAGGGGCGGTGCTGAGCGTCGTCGCGGCGACACCGCGGCGCCCAGTGTTGCCTTAGACACTGATGACATCTAGGCAGTTAGCGGAAAAAAAGGTTTTAGGGATAACCGGCTGAAGATAAGTAACATCTCTCATATACAGTCTGATTTTGTGTGAGCCAACCGCAGAAAGAAAGTGTTTTGTTCTTCGTTTGATATATTAGAGAAATAATGTGGCCGATCGATAAAATCTGAAATAGATGCATTGATTTGTGCAAAGTGACATGAAAAATATCTCATAAGCCGATCGAGTATGGACTTGTGTGATTTGTCACGACGAGTGGCACAGTAACAGCTGTCCAAGTGACAGCTGTCAAACTTTAAAGTGATTTATCTTTGTCATTATCGATTCTACACTACTGCTGTCTTCACAAAAGTGATAGAGGTCAACGAAATCTACATTTCGGATGACAGCTGTCAAACTTCAAAGTGATCCGAAATGTAGATCTCGTCGAGCTTTATTACTTTTGTCAAGAGAGCAGTAGTCTAGAATCAATAATTACCGAGATAAATTACTTTTAAATTTGACAGCTGTCATCCGAAATATAGATCTCGTCGAGCTCTATTACTTTTGTGAAGAGAGCAGTAGTCTAGAATCAATAATTACCGAGATAAATCACTTTTAAGTTTGACAGCTGTCATCCGAAATATAGATCTCGTCGAGCTCTATTACTTTTGTGAAGAGAGCAGTAGTCTAGAATTTATAATAACCGAGATAAATCACTTTTACGTTTGACAGCTGTCATCTGAAATGTAGATCTCGTTAAGCTCTATCACTTTTGTGAATACAGCCGTAGTCTATAATCGATAATTACCGAGATAAATCACTTTTAAGTTTGACAACTGCCATCCGAAATGTAGATTTCGACGAGCTCTATTACTTTTGTCAAGAGAGCAATAGTCTAGAATCGATAATAACCGAGATAAATCACTTTTACGTTTGACAGCTGTCATCCGAAATGTAGATCTTGTCGAGTTCTATCACTTTTATGAAAACAACAGTAGTCTAGAATTGATAATGACCGAGATAAATCACTTTGAAGTTTGACAGCTGTCACTTGGAAAGCTGTTACTGTGACATTCGTCGTGACAAATTACACGATCTGATTTCTAACGTGTACGAGGGATTTTTCTCATCTTCAGTTTAAGATTGAACGGTTGTCGTCTAAACCTTATTTCCCGCTAAAAATTCATAGAATACTCAAATACTCTAGATTTAATGTCTAAATCGCTACCGGCAACACTGGTCACCGCGGTGACGCCGCGACGACGCTCAGCACCGCCGCTGCACCGCGGCGGTGCAGCGGCGGTGACGCCGCGGTGCAATTACGCGGCGTCAACGCCCGTGTGGCATGTCTGTATGTCGACAAAAGTGCCACAAGTACATAAATCATTCGCGAGAATTCTACACCACAGAGTAAAAATAGACGAAATAAGTGTGTTGTCATGTTAGAGGAGGTAGAAGTATCGGAATATTTCTATTGTACTAGAAATAAGATCGTTCTCGTGGGTCGCATCCTAGAGGGCCTGGGCATATATACAAATATACGATACGGATTTTTCACGGAACCCTAAAAATATATCAAAAACATACACATACATTTCACACCTCTAAATCTTCTTAAAAATATGGTACAAAATATGTCTACAAAATTTGGGTAAAATTCAATTTGAAACTACTGACACAGATACACAGTAGTATGTTTAGCGATAGTTCTATCACTAATTCTCTCTAATTATACAAGATAATAGTTGTTTGAAATGTACTTACCAGTGATTTCAGGTGTTTTCAAACGCGTCTTGTAGTTTCGGCACAGATTTATAGCACAGCACGCCATATTTTCGCCGCAAAACAGAGAATAATTAAGATGTGTTATCCACGCGGTGTCTGTGGCGTCACTGATGGGTTAGCGTGTAGCAGTTACATGCTATTTTTTTGGGCGCTTTTGGTGCGTTACTATATATCTAGACAAGTAAATAATCAAAGACGAAATCTATAAGACGTCTGATATAAAACGAACAAAAACTAAATCACATAAAAAGACCGTACTATACGAATTTTGTAATTTTTTAGGACTATCCATTCAACGCTTACGAGTCATCAAACAATACCATAAGGTTTGAAGACGGCTCTCTAGTCATCTCTCCTGTCCTCACAGATTCTGTCAAAGGGAACGGATTCATATCCTCAGGAAAATTAGATTTCAGCGACAGGTAAGAATCAAGGGAAGAAGTTTGCTATAACGCCATTTACCTGCATTTCGTTAAGCAACCTGGTATATATTCTCCAATTCAATAAGTAAGTAGTAAGTATTTATTAAAAAAAAACCGGACAAGTTCGAGTCAGGCTCGCACATCGAGGTTCCGTACATACACGTTATTAAAATAATTAAAAACCTGTTTTAGCATGTGCTAATGAAGTTCTTTTATACGATACCTGATACGATTTACTCACTTTGAATTTTGAACCTATATTTTGTGAATTTAGAGGCCCTAATTTTTATGATTTAAATAAAAATGTACAGTTTTCAGATTTATTCCTATATGTGTACTCAGAGACAATGCTTCTCGCCAAATTTTATAGTTCTATGTCAACGGAAAGTACCCTGTAGGTTTTGATTTTTGTGAGTGCGAAATATGCGTTTTTTACAACATAAACGGCTCTAACTTTTTAAAGGATGACTGAGAAGATTTTCTTTTTACACAACTGCAAGAGACCATAGAAATACGTATATAGTTTAAATTTCAACTCGATATCTTTACGTGTTCCCGAGATAAAGAGTCTTGACATACACACAGACAGACAGACGGACAACAAAGTGATCCTATTCCGTACCTCACGGAACCCTAAAAACAAATTAAGGATATGTTTTATAAATTAATTAAACATTATTAAATTTCAAATGAAATCGCCGTGGGGTGCCGGCAGAACAGAATAGCACCCCCCTCTTGTACCAGGTGTCGTACGAGCCGACTGAGGTACTACGGAACCTATAGATGGCGGTATAACCATCCAATGTAGCGTAGCCTAAATACCACAGGCCGGTGTCGGGGAGCAGCGGCACTGGTGCGAGGAGCTACGTCCTGCGATCGCCACCATGCTTGCCCAGCGCGGCGATTATGGGCAATTTCCCCTCATGTAATCCATAGGGGAGGCCTATGTCCAGCAGTGGACATCCTACGGCTGATAGATAGATAGAAATTTCAAATACTTGCGACCACATTTCGCAAGGCAACCCTGTTTATATGTATACTCGTGTATATTCTCCTATTCATATAATTACGTAAAATATCGGTTTGAACCGTGTACGCTATGAGCGGGAAGATCTCGGACATAAGTAAATAAAATTAAGAACCGAATATTACTGTTAAAGAAAAAATGCCAAGTCGATGCTGTTAACAAATAAAGTAAATTGATAAGGTTTATGTAATATCGTGCAAAAATATGTGACTACAAGAACGTCTTATAATACCATATGGATTATGGTAAGTTGATCAAGAATCCGTGGTGGTCTAGAGGTAGTAAAATCCGCCCTACAATCGTGAGGTCGTGGGTTAAAATCCCGGTCCCGTACTAATTACTTCTTTTGGATTTATGCACGGAATTTCACACTTATGGCTTTTCGGTGAAGAAAAACATCGTGAGGCAACTCGCATACGTCCGTAGAAGATATTTGATGGCATATGTGAATCCACCAACCCACGCTGGGCCAGCGTGGTGGATATGGCCCAATCACCCCTCGCGGATAGGCTTAGTCCTGCAGTGGACTATTAAAAAGACTTCTGGTATAGTACAGATATAGTTCAATTCATTTTTTGGTGTTCTTTATAGTACGCATATGTACAATTTGTATATTATTAAATTTCAGATGTACCGGTAAAAAAAACACTTTGGAATGTACTCGCACAGCTGATGGTGCTAAGATCCTTCCACCTGTGCTGACAGGGAAGATCACCACCAAGGGCAAGTTTGCTTTCAAGTACGGCAGAGTGGAGATCAGAGCCAAGCTGCCGGCTGGAGCGTGGTTGATACCAGGTCAAGTCCATTTCTTTTGTCCAAGGAAAATCCTGGATACTACCACGCCTCGAGGGCAGGCTATGGGTGGTGGGAGTCCCCGCCGTCTAGATACCCTCTAAAAGCCCTGGACTGTTCCACCACAGCGCTTGATTTCAGGGCTACGCATTTAACGCTACGCTTTGGATTTCGCACTATTACACAATATTATAGATTTATCTCGCGATCGCTATCGTTGCAAGCACGAAATTGTATGATTTTGAGATAGATGTAGTTTACAGTTTTAAACCTTTTTCTAATAAGTATTTATAAATAGGTATATATGTACCTAAAGCATTTACTCAGTGACTTCTTGCTTGCGTAAAACAAAAGCATTCCGTCTCTGTTATTGTGTTAGTGTATCTATTGGTACCAATTGATCGAGCGAATGAGAAGAACTCCGTTTAAACACGACAATATTAACAATACATATATTTGGTAAACTTGGTACTTACATAGGTTCTATATACAGGGTTATTTCTAATCAATTAGCATCCTTTTAGGGGCTTATTCTGTACATCAATACTGACAACTTTTGTTCTGCGACTTTTGTCAAAACTCAAAAAAAAATCAGCTGTTCTATACATTTTGTCGCGGGTGAACGATATTTTTCTATGGAACAACAATTATTTTTCTGAGTTTTGACAAAAGTTGTCACTTTTGATGTACAGAATAAGCCCCTAAGAGGATGCTAATTGATAAAATATAACCCTGTATATAATAAGTATTGTTTTTTTTGTCATCGAAAGTAAAGGTTCTTTTTGAAGTACATACGTTATGTAGATCAGTACATTTTGACAATCAGACCTAACCACCCGTAAACTAATTTTTGATAGGTGTATTTCCCCAAAAAAAGGGGTAATTTGATATCGCGCTAGTTATCAGTTGATTTCGATAATATTTGGCTAAGTTGTTTAGAACCTATCATTTAGATAGGTTCAACAAGATTTGCGAGTATGAACCAAATCGGTTAAGAGCGAGTCGTGATATAGGCTTTTAAAATTTAGTCAAAGAAATCTGCTGTTCATCAGAAACTTGACAGAATATCTTGACAGACGATAGCAAAATCGTCGTGTTAAAAAGGAAATCTTCTCTGTCGCTTGATCAAAAAACTCTTCGTGGTTGACGGATTTACAAAGTAAAAGTTAGTGCTAAATATTGTTAAGAATAGTGTCACATATTCAAGCTTATTTTCGTTGCAGAATTGAACCTAGAACCCTTGGAGAATGTGTACGGAAGTAAGCGCTACGAGTCAGGGCTGATCAGGGTGGCGTTCGCCAAGGGAAACAGACAATTTGACAAACAACTGTACGGAGGAGCAGTCTTCAGCGACGCCGAGCCCTACAGGAGCCTCATCCTCAAAGAGAAGAAATCGATTCTCTACCCCACATGGAACAATGATTTCCATAACTACACTTTGATGTGGAAACCTGGTCAGTTGCTCAGTGCAGTTCTATTTTCTATTAACCATCTACAATTTCCAGGTACATTTTAATGTCGTGCGTGTAGTATCTATTAGCGCTCAGGGCGTAGTTTGACGAGGTGTTCGTTAGTGATTATCAAAGTTAAGCAACGTTCAGCACGGTCAGTTTTCAGGTGGATAATTGCGAGTGGCATTTCACATTTTACAGCTACCGTGGCTCGAATGACACGTCAAAATGTAGGCCCCGGTTGTTTTGACCGCTTAGCCAAGTCAGAGACTTTCAGGCGGCTTCGCGACACCAGGGCTAGCCACCCGGCCTATACGAACTTACTTATTTACGTAACTACCTACTTACGTATACATTACGTAAAAACCAATACGAAACAAATGGTAGATATAGCCCGTTTGCCTATCGAGATGAGACCGTAACTAACTTACTTACTTTGAACAATGAAGTATTTGGCTGACACAGAAAGGACACATTAAAATAAAGCCTACAGCACATTATGGCAAGCGGAGCGTTGATCGTCCGGCTACAAGATGGGTCGACGAAATTGTGAAAATGGCGGGTTGAACCTAGGCACGATTAACACAAGACCTAAACAAATGGCGCCGTAAGAGAGAGGCCTATACCCAGCAATGGCATAAAAAAGGCTGCAGATGATGATGATGATGCTTATTTTGTGTTACAGATGGTCTCCAAATGCTCGTGGATGGCAATCAGTACGGCTTAGTGGACCCTGGAGAAGGGTTCTTCATCGCAAAGGTATACGGGGCCTCGCATACCTCCGCTTGGAAGGACGGAACTCTTATGGCACCACTTGATCAAATGGTAGGTATAATTATTTACGCAGCGTATTTAGAACAATTGATCCCACAAAAACATTTTCATGTTAAATGGATGTAAGGCCATCTCATGTAGAGCGTAGCTTCTAATTCTATTTTTTTTATTGCTACATATATAATTTGTACATGCGGTTCTTAGATTGCATATTATGTTGCTTACCACATGAGGTGGTGCACTTTTTGTTCTGCTAGGCTGGTCAGGGCGGGCGTGTAGGCTGCGGAATGTGTAGTCCTAGGATTAGGTTAGCTAGTATTAACTTATTCTAATGGGTGGGCGCCACCAGCATACGCTGGATTCTAAATAAAAATGTCTATTGGTGAAGCGACAACCTTTTTAATATTAGGGAATGTACATACATTGTTTCTGTTATGCTATAAAGACCTAGCTAGATTAACCTATGTTAAATCTAAGTATATCTGTTCTAGGTTCTAATTCTAATGTGAGTCACTATACCCGGAAAGGAGGTTCCGGGTACATTAAAGTAAAATATTACAATTCTCGTTCTTGAAAAAAGGGTAGACCTCTTATTTATTTATTTACAATAAGGGTGCTAAGCAGGGCGGCCGACCTCTGCTAAGCACTTGGCAATGAGGTCAATCGACGCACACGCAGGCTCGCGACGTTAGTACGTGGCACGATCAATTATCTAGAAAATGGTTAAATACGCATACCGGAGGACACGTTGGCATCTGACGGAGTACCTATGCGACGACTGAAGTGTCCACGAGGTCACTCCCGTATGACGAACACGCCGTGGGACGCACGAGTGTTCATGCCGCCCGGTCGAGTCGATGCGAGGAAGACGCTTCTTTTCTGGATTCTACTCTACGAATTTAGGAGTGACATCCTGTGGGAGAACAGAATGTCGTTACGAAGGATCTTTGGCGAACGCGGACAAACGAGACCTATCGTCGGCTCTTTGGTTGAGGACATACCTGTCACTCCTTTCTGATTCTCATGCTCGAGTCATAAAACCATAAATCTCGCAATAAAATTTAGGTGTAAACAACTCAATTTACGCTGTCGGTCACATTATTAAAATTATAAATCATTAGAAAAGAGGAGGACGCTATTATCATTTCCAAATAAAAATATCAGCTGTGTGTTACATCGTCATTTTCATTTAAATAATCCGCGATTGAATAATACGCTTTGTCAAGATTTTTTTTAGTTTTCTAGTAAATAAATTATCATTACAAGTTTTAATGCATTTTTAATTCACATCAAGACACACGTCATAGGGGAGGCATGATTCAGATGGTCCCTTTTTTCCTTCGAGCAAATAACTATAGAGTTACAATCGTGCAAAAATGTGTCAGAGTCAAAACTCTGCCCAAGCTATGAAGTGGGCAGACTTTTTAGTTAGTCGTAAGGTGATTGGAAGCCGCGCGGTGCCAAAGTGCTCGGTTAGAAGAACCAATTAGGTGATATAACATCGAGATCCGAGAAAACGGGTCAATGTGAATTATTAATTACTTAACGTAAATATCTAAGTTGATAATTGATATGTGTGACGGCGTTCAAACATTGTTTTTACTTTTTTTACTTGGGACTGTGGCTCTGTTGATATTTGCTCGAAGCTTTTTTCCCAGGGAAAAATCCTTTATGGATACTTCTCCACCCTGAGGTATTATGAGGGAATCCTACTCCCAGGGGTGTTATGTGGGAATCCTACTTACCCGTGCTTACTTACTTACTAACCCGTATTTAGCCGTGTACCCACTACAAATCCAGGGGGTTTCCGTCTTTACGCATCTTGCATAGTCGATAATGAAGACAGTTTGCGCACACTAATTTTGCGACATGCTTGGGCCTGAGTCAAGCGCAAAATTACCTATGATTCAACTCGTTACTTTTCATTGTTATATCGAGATTGGCCAGAGTCTCATGATACATTCATCATCATCATCATCCACAGTTTTTCTTATCCCACTGCTGTGTATAGGCCTCTTTCTTACGATCATGTCCAGGTTCGACCTACGATACATTAGTTGTTTCGATTCATGTTAACTCTTAACTTACCGCCCTTATCAAATATAATGAGGTTTGACAGTAGTTTCAACAACGCGAGAACGGCGTATTTAGTATCTTCAATACTAGGAGGAAGTGCTCAGAATATCCGATTCATCTTTCACCTTTTTGACCGACGAAACGGAGGAGGTACTCTATTCGACGCGTATATTTTTTTTTTATGTGTTACGCATAAATCTTTACGAAGTAGTCTGATTTCAAAAATTCTTTTATTGTTGGAAAGAGTATACTTTAAAGTTCATCATCATCATCATCATTTCAGCCATAGGACGTCCACTGCTGGACATAGGCCTCCCCTAATGATTTCCAATAAGACCGGTTGATAGCGGCTTGCATCCAGCGCGATCCTGCGGTCCTAATAAGGTCATCCGTCCACCTCGTGGGTGGACGACCTACACTGCGCTTGCCGGTACGTGGTCTCCACTCGAGAACTTTTCGACCCCATCGGTCATCAGTTCTCCGCGCTATGTGCCCTGCCCATTGCCACTTCAACTTGCCAATCCGCTGGGCTATGTCGGTAACCTTGGTTCTTCTACGGATCTCCTCATTCCTGATTCGATCTCGCAGAGAAACTCCGAGCATAGCCCTCTCCATGGCTCGTTGGGCTACTTGGAGCTTACTAATAAGGCCCATAGTGAGAGACCACGTTTCTGTGCCATAAGTCATCACTGGCAACACACACTGGTCGAAAACTTTCGACTTGAGGCACTGAGGTATGTCGGACGAGAAGACGTTACGCAATTTTCCAAACGCTGCCCAACCGAGTTGGATTCGGCGATTGGCCTCTTTCTTGAAGTCGGACCTACCTAACTGGACTACTTGTCCTAGGTAGACGTACGAGTCAACGACTTCAAGAACCGAGTTCCCAACTGAAATAGGGGTGGGTACAACATGAGAATTACACATGACCTTTGTCTTGTCCATGTTCATTTTAAGACCCACCTGTTGAGAGACTCGATTAAGGCCTTCGAGCATCGTGCTTAGTTCTTCCATCGACTTTGCCATGACCACGATATCGTCGGCAAATCGAAGGTGAGTGATGTATTCGCCATTGATGTTGATGCCGAGTCCTTTCCATTCCAAGAGCTTAAAGGCGTTCTCCAGAGTAGTAGTAAACAGTTTCGGAGATATTACGTCTCCCTGTCTTACGCCTCTCTTCAAAGGGATCGCCTTGGAGCTCTCTTCCTGTACTCGAACTGACATAGTGGCGTTATTATACAAACACTTCAGCACTTCAATGTACCTATAGTCAATACGGCATCGTTGGAGAGACTCAAGCACAGCCCATGTCTCGACCGAATCAAAGGCTTTCTCATAGTCCACAAACGCCAAGCAAAGTGGCAGGTTATACTCCTCGGTCTTCTGTATAACCTGCCGCAGCGTATGTATGTGGTCCATGGTGCCAAAACCCTTCCGGAAACCGGCTTGTTCGGGAGGCTGGAAGTCATCAAGCCTGCGTTCGAGACGATTCGTAATGACCCTTGAAAACAACTTATAAACATGGCTCAGAAGCGAGATGGGTCTGTAGTTTTTCAATAAGGTGTTGTCACCTTTTTTGAAGAACAACACCACCACGCTTCTTTTCCACGCTTCTGGCGTTATGCCCTCGAGGACGACGGTGTTAAAAAGCTTCTAAAGGACTTTTAGTACCGGCGTTCCACCCGCTTTCAGAAGCTCTGAAGTGATTCCGTCGTCACCCGGCGCCTTATTGTTCTTAAGTTGGTTCAGGGCCATCCTAATCTCGTATAGGCTAATGTCCGGGATGTCTTCGGTGAAATGTCGGGTCAGCTTGGCTCTTGGGTCTTTGGCCGTGCTGTTTACAGGCTTTGCTACCGAGGCGTATAACTGTCCGTAAAACCTTTCGATCTCCTGCAATACCTCTGCCTTGGTTGACGCTATACTGCCATCTTCTCTCTTCAGCTTTGTCAACTGGCTTTGCCCAATAGAAAAATGCCTCGCGAACACTTTGGAGCCTTTGTTCCGCTCTATTGTCTCTTTAACATGTTTAGTATTAAAGAGACGAATGTCGCACCGCACCGATTTTGAAATCTCTCTATTGAGCCGCCTGTATGACTTTACATCATCGGAAGACTGCAGTCTTAGCGAGCGTCGTTCGGCCATGAGATTTAGAGTATGATCGGAGAATTTCTTAGGTTTATCTGAACGGCGGGGTCTAAAGAACTTAGAACCCACCGTTTGGACAGTTTCTACGAGCCCGTTATTGATCTCGTCCACCGACGCAAAGTTCTCCAGGCAAGCAAAGCGATTTGAGAGCTCGAGCTGAAAGTTCTCGGGGTTTTGTATGTGGGCACGAGTAGGTCGGAGCGTAGACTTCATCAGGCGGGACCTTTCGAGTTTAACGTTGATATTCAGTTTGCCTCGCACGATTCTGTGATCACTGCCAGTTTTTACCCTGTGGATCACGGAGACGTCGTTGAATATCCGTTTCTCGCTAGTCATGATGAAGTCTATCTCATTTCTCGTGGTACCGTCGGGACTCATCCAGGTCCATTTCCTGCGAGGTGGCTTCTGGAAGAAAGAGTTCATCATGAAGAGTTCCTCTTTCTCCAGAAAGTCTGCCAGCATGTGGCCCCTGGGGTTCCGTTGCCCACATCCAAATTGCCCCACTCTCAACTCATCATCGCTTTTCTTGCCCAACTTTGCGTTGAAGTCTCCCATAACAACCGTGAAGCGGGTCTTAGACGTATGTATGGCCCGACTTACGTCCTCATACATAGTCTCCACTTCATCATCTGGGTGTGACGAGGTCGGTGCGTATACCTGGATGACCTTCAACGAATATCGTTTGAATATTCTGAGTATCAGGTATACAACCCTGCTCGACACACTTTCGATGGTAATAATGTTGTTAACGAGAGACTTGTGAACGAGAAAGCCGACACCACCTTGGGACCGTTGGTCACCTTCCCGGTAGTACAGTAGGTTGCCGGATTTCAAGGTTATCGTGTCCTCGCCCTCTCTACGGACTTCAGATAACCCCATAATATCCCATCGCAACCTACCCAACTCTTCTTCCAGTTCCGCAATCTTCTCATCAATCCTCATAGTGCGCACGTTATATGTTGCCAGGGCCAGTCGTCGTCGGTTAGGGTGGCAGCCGGATTTCTGCCGGGGATTCTTAGCACCCCTTGCTCCGCCGTTACCGTGGTCGCTGCCGGAACCAGGACTAGCGGAGCTGCCGGGGACTGGGGGCCTGGTTCTATTTTGTGCTATCATATGAGGGGGATTTTGCCCATAATTGCCGCGCTGGGCAAGCGTGTTGGCAATCGCAGGGCGTAGCTCTCGCGACGGTCCGATGCTGCTGCCCATCCCCGCCCTGTTGCATTTTAGCTACGCTGTTCTGGATGGGTATACCGCCAACTGTCGGTTCCGTAGTACCTCAGTCGGCTCTTACGACACCTGGTACAAGAGGGAGGTGCTATTCTACTCTGCCGGCACCCCACGGCATACTTTAAAGTTGGTCCCATTTAAATTTTATCGAAACCGGCTGAGCCATTTTTGATAAATCTACAATAATGTAAAATTGCTACACCGATCCGAGCGCGATTCGATAGACGGTTGAAGACGGTCATGCCATTTTTGCTAAAAGATAATTAAATTGTTCCAGTTCTACGTGTCCGTGGGGCTCCGAGTGGGCGGTATCCACGACTTCGCTGACACTGAGTCAATTCCATATTTTTTTTATATTCCAGTTCTATGTGTCCCTCGGGCTGCGCGTGGGCGGTATCCACGACTTTGCGGACAGTGCAGATAAACCCTGGAAGAACCGGAGCACCAAGGGCATGCTCAACTTCTGGAATGCAAAAGACAGCTGGTTTCCGAGCTGGGAAGGTGCTTCCTTGCGGGTAGACTCCGTCAAGGTGTTCGCTCTGTAGACTGTTGTACTGTTTTAGGGTTCCGTACCCAAACGGTAAAAATAGAACCCTATCACTAAGACTCTGCTGTCTGTCTGTCTGTCTGTCACCAGGCTGTACGTAGAAATTTTCTCTGATGACGCATTTCTCTTGTCGCCATAACAAAAAATACTAAAAATAGAGAAAAGATATCCCATACAACAAACTTTAATTTTTAAACGTTTTTTGCTAGATAGATGGAGGAGGTAGGAGATATTAAGTGTTATATTCCTTCCAAAATTAAAATTAATAAATTAAAATAAACCATACGGTGCGGAAGTCTTCGTGCGCGAGTCCGACTCGCACTTGGCGTATTATATAACCGACGAAATGCCGAAGCGAACAAGTTTATATTTCAAGTATGAAGTAAAGCTATAGATAAGTCTGTTCAATTCAATGATTCAATCTTATTTATTGTAATTTATTGCATTTGATAGACGTGTACTTTAATTTTAATTGATTGTCTGTTTACGTTGCAAAAATAACTGAATGTGTAAGATTCAAGATGTGATATAAATTTTTAAGGTGTTTAAATGACTTGTTATAAAATTTCATAGATAAAGTGATTATGATTCTGATGATACGAGCTCTCCACGTGATAGTATGGCAATGGAAATGAACCATCTTATCCACTTTTCATTCCATTTCATTTTTTGTTTCTTCTTCGCGGGGATAAATTGGTAGAAAGCTGTGATAGAAATACTATTTTCAGTGTATGTATTGCCATCGCCACTGATGTCAGTTAAAATAATCATCACAATTAAAAAAATAATTATAGATAACATATTATAATAATTATCATAAGTACCTATAAGTCATAGAATTAGAGCTAAAGTAATAGAATACTTACTAAGTAGGTATTGCTAATAAAAACTATGTTAAAAATGAAAAAAAAAATGAAAAATATTTTATTTAACAATTTATGACAAATACTTGTAACAAATTAATGTCGATTGCCCTACTAGGCTGAGCCTGTATCAGTGCTACTAATAAGAAATAAATTAATTTTTAAACGCACTTCGTATATTTTTTTTTTCCACTTCTTCATTTTCACTCCTTTTAGTGGCGCTCATAGCAGCGGTCATCGAAGTCAGGCGATTAAAAATTAAAATCTCTGAGATCAGGGCTAGCGAACCGGCCTACACGAACTTACCTAAGTACACTTTTTAGAAACGCCGCAACCTTTACAAGCTGATGCTCTACCACTTTACTCAAACGGAGTTTTACACTGTTTGGTACCCAGGGACCTTAACCCTAAAAAGGGCGGTGTACATCACTACATATTATAAAACCTTGGCGCCTTTTGTGTTTATCTGTCTGTGTATCCCCTTAGGTATTTTTAACAGTCCATTCCATAACCGCTGAGATGGAACCAGTTGAAAGCTATTGTAGAATTTAGCACAAATCGTAAAAATTATATATAATTATTACGTATTTATTATAGTATATTTTATATGAACTGCCAGAATACTGTGATATTTTTGAAGCAAACCTATCTGGTGATTATATTCGTCAAAGCTCTAGTTTTTAGCGTTTACGGACTATACACAATATTGCAATGCGGTTTTCAATATATTTTAGGATATTTATTTTATCCTTAAGGTTTATAGCCTATAGCTATACAGGCTATTATTTCTAATCCATTAGCATTAGTTTTAGGGGTTTATTCTGTACATCAAAACTAACAAATTTTGTCCTGCGACTTACTCGTATGTCAAAACAAAAAAAAATCAGCTGTTCACATTTGCTCGCAGATGAACGATGTTTCTATGGAAAAACCAAGCTTTTTTTGAGTTTTGACAAAAGTCGCAGAACAAAAGTTGTTAGTTTTGATGTACGGAAAAAGCCCCTAAAAGGATGCTAATTGATCAGAAATAACCCTGTATACTGCGAATATACTATACTCCGAGACACTACGATTCATTGTACACTCCAAATCGCATAACTTGGCGGCTGCGTTGTTAGCTACAAGCTACCGTTACATAGCTTCATAGCTTTTCCTGACTGAAGCTCATCAGGATTGGGTTATGCGCAGCTTGTAGTTAACGTCACAGCCGTCAAGTTATACGATTTTACCTATACTATACTTGGCTAAGCCTGGATAGATAGGAGTTAAAGATAAAAGCCCAATCAATCAGTCACTATAAAATAACACCCATATTTCTACAGATCTCAACAAACCCCAATTGACAAGTTTTCATATTTCACAAGGCTATGAAATTCCAAAACCATTTCGAGATATCGGGATGCTGATCATTATGCTTATTTTTCCAAATTTTTTAGTGCAGTAACTGCTAAGATACATAGATAAAAACTCTCATCCAAGCCGTTTCGGGATTTATACTAAATCAGTTGCCAATGATAAAAAAATACTAGCAATATAAAATGACAGTTAACACTGACAGTGTTGACACATAAAATGTAGTTTAAAAATAAAATGTCAGTGCCATTTTCAAATTACTTATTTTGCTTTAGCCCGAGAGGTAAACGCAAAAAATGCAAATACTTTCCAAAAGCTGAATTATTGGTACTAAGTTATCAAAATGGTGTACATACCCTCGAGTCAGTCAGCTGGGTTCCCTATCATTTGGTGAAAGAATCCGTTTGAATTTTAAAAGTATCTTGGAACTATTACTACTTATTTTTCTTTTAAGTGGTGCTAATTTAAAGCCTGTATGTCAGACCCTGTTACATATTTCAGGTGATTGGCAGTTGTTAAACATTTTTTTATATTTTTCTTCCCATAGTATACCGCGGTACATAGTGGACTTTTTGCGCTGACCTCCCGGCCTATTTGTTGTGAATTGTGACAGCTTGATTGGCATTGATAGTGACAGCAACGCTAGCACCTATTTTTTTCTAATGTGGCTTCAGTAAAATTGTTTATGAGTCCTAAATTTTGCAGTTACGTCCTTTTAGAATAAGCTACTTTTCAAAACTTATTTTTACGGAAAATATAAGTCGTATTGGAAAAATAAAAAATACGTATAAGTTATTTTGCAATATTCTTTCAGATAATAAAATAATAAAAATATAACTATGTTAAAAATTTAAAATGTTGTCAATTATTATCGTAGCACCTCACGTAGCATAGTCTAAAGCCAGCGCCTCACATACTTATTGGACAATGACTTGAGTCCGAGCTTGGTTACTTGAATTAATAGCCACAATCACAGTCAATTATTACACAGGTCTACAAAAAAAATCTTTGTTGCCCTGGATTTTTCTACGGATTTCTATTATTTCAAATCCACAGTTTTCGAATACAATAGGTATTCATGGAAGTTCTGAATTGGCTCTGGTTTTTAAGATTTTGGCTTTTTTATATTTGTAAAGTTGCACTTTCCTGAGTATCAGTTTTATCCAGTCATCTAGATATTTTTTTAAAGTCTGGATAATCATAGTGTGGAATAGGAAGAAAGCATCCACCAGGATCTAAAAAAGATGAAATAAAGATATCAGGGTAGATGGGACCGTCACATGGTGGCAAATTATGACTGGTCTCTAAAGAAGGATTTGTCCCTAAGAAAATACAGCAAGGGAGAACCAAAAGGCGTTTTTCTGAAGTTTGCGATTCAATTTATGTTGTTTTCTTCCTCTTTTCTACATTTATTTTTATCAAATAAGTATGAAAACATATATCTAATAATATATATATATGTATATACCTACCTACTTGGTATGTTTTTCTTATTTGTACTGGCTATAAAAAATTTAATTAAAATTTTAAAAAAATAGAGGGAAGGGCTACAAAACCATTGTAGACCAGTGTTATTGTTCGCTTTGCGTCCACTATCAGTCCAAGATCACCTGACACATTGGAGTGTTGGAACCAAGACTACCATTTGTGGCCAACATAGAATGAAGCAACAATTATACTTACGTTATACCAGTATACAACCTTCGCTGCAGCTGCGCCGGCGCACATTTCCTCGCCACCACGTCAGTCATCTCTCGACCGTGAACCAGAACGGACGACATGACGAGACTCGCTGTGTTATTGTTGATAGCCGCGTGCTACGGCCAGCCCCGAGCCGCCCCCTACAAGGTCCCGGAGGCCAAACTGGAAGCTATATATCCTAAGGGGCTGAGGGTCACTGTACAAGGTAAGAAAAATAAGATGTCTGTCTTTATTTTGAGCATTTTTGTTTACCTATTTGAAATTTTAAAGCAGATTCTCAAGACTTATTATAGTTGCGAACTAAATGAATATAAATATGTTCATACTGTACTGTACCAGCCTTTTTAATAGTCCACTGCAGGACGTAGGCCTACCCAAGAAGGGTGAATATGTTTATAAGTGAGAATAAAATGATATTTATTTATCAAAAAATCCAGTAAGATTAATTAACCGTTTAGATGATAAGACAAGATTGTTGTCATATTACTTATATATTTTCTCAGTAATTTCTGGGTATACAAAGATCTGACTTACAAAAAAAACACGTAGTTTTCCCAGTATTTTCATACACAAGGAGACAAAATAGACAATAAGTGTAGGTAGGTTTTTTTAAACGATGAGTAATGCATGTTATTGTCTCGAGAGGAAAAATAATTAAAACCCGGGAATACCGACTCAATCAACTCTAGGTATAATAGTGTTTAAAATGTCTGTTTTTCTTGGAAATACTAACCTATTATAGTCACTTGATTAATAATTAATTTGACTTCCTTTAAAATTATGCCACACAATCAATGAGTAATCAATTGTCTTTACCTTATTAAGTTTCGTAATGAAGTGTTCATGAAAACGTATATATATATATTTTATATTGTGACCAAGATGTTTGTAAATTGAAGTGCTCGTCTACCTTGAGCAACGCCATCGTTTTCTTTTATTAGGTATTTATCATACACCCGTTTGTTGTTTTTAAACTTTCGCGATTTGAACACATTACTATAATATAAACTACGGGACTAATCGCGCACTAAAATTACGAGAATTAGTTCCATTCCATTCCTTCACAAAATCAGACAATGTCGCTTTTTTGTGTGTCTGTTTTTTGTATGAGCCACACAAAATATTGACATGTGGCTTTCACTCTACATATTGTAGTCATGTAAAATATGTCTTCCAAAAAGTTTATAGCTATACAATTGATTCGTACCTAGATGGGCGTAGCCAGAACAGCTAGTTTTAGTATTATGTTTGAACTCTAATAATCTGACAAAGTCGTGGACATTTTTACTTTGGACATTGTCAACCTTTGAAGAAGTACTTGTAATTCTTCTGAGTTGTCAACACTAATGACGTAATTTACCACGCACCGATGTTTTCTAATTCAATTCCTATAATCAAAACAGTAGATAATTGTGATAACGGGAAATCCCGCAATTGAGGAACATCACATAAGTATACAAGGTCAAGATCAATTTAAACAAGAATGTCAAACACAACGGAGTATCACTACATAGTATAAAACAAAGTCGCTTCCCGCTGTCTGTCCCTATGTATGCTTATATCTTTAAAACTATACGCAACGGATTTTAATGTTTTTTTTAATAGATAGAATGATTCAAGAAGAGGTTTTATATGCATAATACATCTGTGCAAAGCCGAGCCGGGTCGCCAGTAACTAATATTTAATGTAGTGGAAAGTGTGTAGGTATAATTATTCAATCATGAACTTCAGTGAGAATTATCCTATGAAACTTTATGAATGAATAATCATATTCAACTTGTACGATACATTGAATCCATGTACTTTTATTATACCTATCTTTAGATTTTTTATCTGTTTCATTTTCTATCTCGAGTTTTGTCGATATAATCATGGTAAGTTACTTAAAGTACTTTACCAAGCCGTGGTGGTCTAGAGGTAGTGACACCCGCCTTACAATCGTGAGGTCGTGGGTTCAAATCCCCGGTCCCGTACCAATGAGTTCTTTGGAATTTATGTACGGAATTTCACACCACTGGCTTTTCGGTGAAGGAAAACATCGTGAGGCAACCTGCATACGTCCGTAGAAGAAATTCGATGGCGTATGTGAATCCACCAACCCGCACTGGGCCAGCGTGGTGGATATGGCCCAATCACCCCTCGTGGGTAGGCCTACGTCCTGCAGTGGACTATTAAAAAGGCTGGTACAGTACAGTACAGTACAAGTTACTTAATGTACAAAAGTGACACAAAATTTTCACGTAGAGAAACCAATGCGTAACGGGTCGTAAGAAAATTAAATTATAAAAAAAGCAGTGGATTGTAAATTATTTATGGTTGGTACCATTAATAATTAATGGATTTATAATTATTATCGTATCCCATTTAATATATTACACTGAAAACTCCATTATTTTACATAATAAAACGTCCGAAAACAAGAAAGTTTCGAAATTAATTCAATGCTAAATTACAGATTAAAAATCAAAGTGCTTTGAACATGTAAATTATAAAATTATATAAAACAGTCTGGACCAAACATTAATACTTACTTACTAATATTATAAATCCGAAGGTGTGTTGGTTTATTAGTTTGTTCCTCTTTCACGAAGCATCGGAGCAATAGATTGACTTCATTTTTGCCATGGACATAGTTTGAGAGACGGAAAGTGACATAGGCTACTTTTTATCCCAAAATTAAAATTAAAATATCACGCGGGCAAAGGCGTGGGCAAAAGCTACTCGTATATGGAGTAAAGAAAAATTAAATTGATAGGAGCAAACGATGCCATTTGAATTTTACAAAAATATCATCACGAATTTTATTATTCTGAATAGTAGACGTCCTGTAGCTGATAATGATGATATCATGAATTAATATTTAGCAGGTAGGTATACAAAAATCATTAATTTTGGGAATTTAATAGTCACCTTTCCTTGTTTGGTCGGGTTTTGCATTTCCAGTTTGTTGCCAAAGTTGTTTTAGTAATTTTATCTTGTGTAACATTTTTGAGCTATCGAGATGTTTGCGATGTCCTAGAACGACAATTTTATTTAGCTGGTGAATAAGTAAAAGCATAGTATATTTCTACATTATTTGAGTCGTTATGTTGAAAAGATGATGAAACTGAATGTTTAAAGCATTGCCAGAAAAGGGAAGACAATCCTTATTGTATAAGTACAAATATTATAAGGTATTAAAAGATGGTTAGATGGAACGAATGATAAAAAAAATCGATTCTAGACAATAAAAATTCAAGAGTGATATATAAAAGAGATCCAAGTGAGACAAAGATAGATAAGCTAGATGTAAGACAGATAAAATCAAGAGTGAGACCTGAGAACTGTAACAGAATGAGTAGAATACTTAGATCTAAAAAAATACGGAATTAATTCAACAAACAAAACTAAAAGTGTTGAATACAGGAGTAAAACCGCAATTCCGCTAGTAACTAGAAGACACTTTGTCAATAACTTTGCATAATACGACAATAATAGTCTTACGGTAATAACAAAACATTTTCTTGGGAAAATCCGTAACTACAAATTAAACAAGTATACTTGCTTCAATAAATGATACATTAGAGGGATACATATTTAGTCCAGTCGGGGCAGACATAAAACTAGCCTGATATAGAAAAAAATCCGGGGAGCGATTTTCGTCGAGGGGGGTGGTTAGAAGTATATATCTCGATTTTCGAACTAATCCCGGTAGAGGGTTTGCCGCCATCTTGTTTTAAAGTTAAATTTTTTTGTTTCTCTGAAATAACTCGTTAATTTTCAACTTTAGAGCAAACATGGTGGTATTATTATGCTTAAGGTAATGTAAACAGTAACTTTATAGGTATTTATGATGGTGTTGTTAATACAGCCATGAAGTGGGCCTAAGCATTTACATCTTGTGTAGTATGTGGCTAATCTTGAAGTTTATTGTGTAGTAGTAGTAGTAAATGTAGATTTATTGTTCTCGTATTTTTTGTAGTTAATAAACTACTTGGCCTAAAAAAAAATTATACACATATGATTAACTTTAGGAGTATGATACTAATTGTTTTATAATAGCTTGCGTCTGTTCGTGGAATATAATCATGACCATCAAGGATACTTAGTAAATTATGTGACTACATGTCATATTCTAATATTTCCGACTCTGGCTTATAATTAAAGCAAACTTTTCAACTTGCCAATCCGCTGGGCCGCCTGGGCCATGTCGGTAACTTTGGTTCTTCTGCAAATCTCCTCATTCCTGATTCGATCTCTTTAGAGAGACTCCGAGCGTAGCCCTCTCCATAGCTCGTTGTGCTACTTGGAGCTTATAGATTATAAGCTCTGTTTTTCATTTTAAGTATAATGTATTAATGTTAAAAACAAACTAGTTTGGTATGGGTCATTGACTTAACCGTCTTGGCGTGCTACTGAACGATAGTACCTACCTTGGTGTTGTTGGTCGCGGGATGACAGAGGTCCATGACATAAAATTATCTTTTAAAAGCCAACGAACTATCTGTGCTACGGCTCATTGGCAATCTTGGATTAGCAGACCCAATCTCGTATTGTAAACTTGTTTCTGCACAAAAACTGGTTTAATTTTGTCTGAAGAGGTGAAGAGACGGTCACGGTGTGCGTTTACATTTTTTGTGTAGTTTTTTCCTTGTAAAACGGTTAAGATGGATTTTATACCTACTTACCTTGTCTAACTACATACTTAGAATAATATAGTTATTTTATTAGGTACTTAGTAAACAATGAAGTCATGGATTTTATGGTCAATTAAGAAACACTGACATGTGGAAATATTGATACAAGAAGTAGCATTTTATAATTATAATGTGTTTGGGATGTAAGACATTGAACACAGCAACAAAAATTTAACAGGACTATATAAATAAATAAAAAAATCTTATGATAGGCTGTTAAGTTATTGTCTCAAACTTAAATGAGGAATCCAAGTTTCGCACTTAAGTTATGGTCTCAAACTTAAAAATAATTAATTCAAATGAAACTACTTAAGACCTTTGAAAAACTAGAAGATCCAGACAAAATAAAAAAACTACCGAGGGAAAAACCCTACGATAAAATATTTCTCTACTATGTCGTTCACACGAGATAAAAAAAACACATTAATGTAATTGCAATTCAATACAATAACCTCATATAATGATATACATATAGTAACAACATACGTAAAGATGTAAATAACCCCGAAAGTAAATACCTACTGGATTATCTATTTAGTAGTAATAATACAAACAATAAATACATCTCGTATATCGTGTAGGTACCTCTAATGACATCGCTGTTGACGTTGCAGCCGTATAAGGCTATAGGACGTCTACTTTTAGACAAAGGCTTCCCCCATTAGATCTCCAATAAGACTGATTAGAAGTCTCTTGCATCTAGCGCGATCCTGTCTTAATGAGGACTTTTCGACCCCATTAGCCACCAAGGTTTGTACCCTACCCACTGCTCTTTCAACTTGTCAGTCTGCTAGGATGTGTCAACTTCGGTTCCTCTACGGATGTTATCATTCCTGATTAGATCTCGCATAGAAACTAGGATATATAGAGCTTCAAGCTGTACAGAGCATATATAGCTCTCTCTATAGCTCGTTGGGCTACTTGGAGCTTACTAATAACGCTTATAAACACTAATCACTAAATTTTATACCTTACAGATGACGGATTCTCTCTCTTTGCCTTCCACGGCAACCTGAACCAAGAGATGGAGGGCCTCGAAGCCGGACAATGGGCCCGTGACATCACTAAAGCTAAGGAAGGAAAGTGGATCTTCAGAGACAGGAACGCTCAGCTAAAGATCGGAGATACCATCTACTTCTGGACCTACGTGATCAAGGACGGGCTTGGTTACAGACAGGATAATGGGGAATGGACTGTCACTGGTAAGGAGTAGTTAAACAACGAGTAATTTATAGATCGAATCAAACCTCTTGGAAATTTAGTTACAGTACAAGGTGCGCGATACCCTTACAGCCTCCTTAAAGTTTGATTAGACCTATATTGGCTGGATAGAAAAAAAAAAGACTATTTTTGTAGCATGTACCAATGTCAGCACACCACAAGTGTATTTGCAAAAAAAATGATTTTAAAGTGCCTTTGTAATCACATAATTCGAATGTGTCAGGAGAAGCATAATTATTACTTGTGTTATAAATATTTTTTGCAAAAAATAGCACGACCGACTTCACCCGTATAAAGAATTCGTGAATATTTCGCACGGATTGATGTAACATTTTTCACAATATTGTTGATTTATCAAAAAAGGCTCAGCCGATTTCGATAAAATTTAAATGGGATCAATTCCAAATTATACTCTTTCCAATGAAAAAAGAGTTATTGAAATTGGACAACTACGAAAATAGTTATGTGTGGTTACACATAAAAAATATACATATACGCGTCGAATTGTATACCTCCTCCGGTTGGTTCGTCGGTCAATAAATATGACACCATGTCCACTAGACAGCTCCATCACCATTCAAAACCGTCGCGTGTCATGCAGGGAGAGTTTCAGCACTGGCACCATATTCTCGAAGGCTATTATTTTCATGTTGTCCATAACTGATACAATCCTAGCACGGTTATTACCGTTCTTACTACTGGTAGTAACATTAGTAGTAACACTGGTAATAATCGATAGTGAGCAGGCCTTTAATGAAACCTGTTATTTTCCAGAATTTGTCAACGAAGACGGGGAGCCGGTCGACACTGGTACCCTGCCTCCACCGACCCAACCCCCCACTAAGGGTCCCACTACACCCACCAAACGCCCCACCAAAGTCACTCCACGCCCCACTCCGCGCCCTACTCAGCGCCCCACCCAGGCTCCTTGCCAAGATTCGCAGACAACAGTCCAGGGACTAAGCTCCGTCTGCCAAAATATTCTGATCTTCAGTGAAGAGTTCGAAAAGAACACTCTTAGAGAGTATACTAACTGGGAAGCGGCTAATAAATTCATTGATGTGCCGGTGTGTTGTCATCTTTACTTTCTTATACTATCGGACGCGACTGACAGCCGCGACTGATATGTATCTAGATATTGAATGTCCACGGAGCCGTGCAAACTATCGGACATCAGTCCGCGGATGTCACTTTGAGCGTTCGGACGTCCGAGAGAGATCTGGCACGCCGGATGTTTTAAGACTGTGCACATTGCTAAGTCGCGACCGTCAGTCGCGTCCGTCAGCCGCGTCTGATAGTATGTTTCCAGCTTTACTCGTACTTAAGATTAAAAATCTGAAAGTGTGTTTGGTAGTTTGTTACTCTTTTACGCAGCAACAGTGCAACGGATAGACTTGATTTTTAACATGGATAGTTCGTTGCTAGTGACATATATATATATATATATATATATATATATATATATATATATATATATTATATATATGTCACTAGATATATATATATATATATATGTAGCTACTTTCAATCTCGGAAAATTAAAAAGGTTCCCATCGGATATCCCAAAGACTAAAATAATGAGGCAAAATCGCGGGCAAAAGGTAGAATTAATAATTAAAGAACAAAAATTTGAAATTTCTGACGAGGAAATATGATGCCAGATACAGACGCAGACAAACACGTCGAACCACTTTTTGCCGGGATTGAAAAGATATTTGTTTAAATATTCAAAGTCAGGATCAGAAACATAGAATGATAAACAAGTAGAATAATTTATTTTAAAGGACAACGATAATCTCGACAGAATATCATAATCATCACAATGAATATATTATATATTATACTCAAACTTATTAGTGTTATGTAACTGTTTATTAGTGGTCAGTGGGGATAGTGATCATGATAAAACGCAGTGAGCATCCAATCCTGAACATCAAAATCAATTCATTGTGAGACGTGTAGATCCATACTAAAATCTAAACAAAGGGCTGGATTTAATTTCTGACACACGCTGTAATGAGCTTTCAAATATCTCGGGAATTCCGACTACAATTCCAACCAAAATGTGGCGAACCGCGTACAGTGTACACGGATGCATTGGGCCCGTAAATCATGTAGATTAAAATTATATCCCGTAAATCATTTCAATTGATACTACTAGCAAAACGTACTGGATATAATTATGATAATTTCTGTAGAGCAAAATTATTGTTGCTTTGCAAAGATAATTTCAGAATTTCGTCGTTCTACGAGACCAACTACGTTATCTTGAAAAAGATCAGCCGTTCCATACAAAAAGTACGCTCTCTCACGACAATGGAGCAACTGATTTTATTCATCAATTCATTACCTTTGGGACATCTACTGCGTGGCATAGACCTCCCCTATGGATATCCAATGAGACCTGCCAGAAGCGACTTGCATCGAAAGCAACCCTACGGTCTTAATGAGGTCATCTGTCCACCTTGTAGGTGAACGTCCTACGCTCTCTTCTCGTGAAATTTTCGACCCCATCGGTCAACATCTGATTTATTTTTCGCAAGTTTAGAGTTCAGATTAGATAATGATGTATATAAGGTCGTAGGTATTAAGCACAAAACCTTTTAAGGCCGTATCTAGTACCTACACCTAGACAAACAACTTTTGTTCTAAGACTTCGGCAAATCATGAAGAAAACATCAGCGTTTTCGTACAAAAAGTTCATCAAGGAGCGGTAAAATGTATGGAGAAGCGATTTTTTTGCGAATTTTCAAAAGACGTAGTACAAAAGTTGTTTGTCTAGATGTACTAGATCTGCCCTTAAAAGGTTTTGCGTTTAATACCTATGACCTTGTATATCTTATGTGAGATACCATACATTACACATTACTAGGCTTTTAAAATACATCCTTTTTATGTATTCGATTATTAAGGTAAAATTTTGTTTACTTTTCAGGACTATCCATTCAACGCTTACGTGTCAGATAATACAATAGCATTCGAAGACAGCTCCCTGGTCATATCCCCTGTCCTTACAGATAACATCAATGGCGACGGATTCGTACAGACGGGAGATTTAGATCTCAGTAACAGGTAAGTTCGTCCACTTAAGACAAGTAGTCCACTTAGATCCGGGTTAAAAAAAGAGGCCAATCGCCGAATCCAACTCGGCTGGGCATTGTTTGGGAAATTGCGTAACGTCGGACATAGCGCTGGATGCAACCCGCTAACAACAGGTTTTATTGGATATTTTAGATCCATATGGGAGGCCTACTACAGCAGCGAAGGTTCCATCCAATGGATGGAACAGGTAAGAAAATAAATAGCATAATATTGGTCCAAACTAAAACATTAGAAATTGGTGACCAATGCATCAACACATTCGCCTTTGCAAATGTGTGATGCAGTCGTCGATTTCATTTCGGCCATAAGGATGTCCATTGCTGGTCCATAGACTTGTCGTAAAGATCTCCAATAAGACTGGTTTAAAAAAACCTAGTCGACTTTGCAGTGTTAATGATATCACCCGTCCTTGTGGATAGACGACTTATTCTGTTTTTACCGGTACATAGATTGAACTTTACGACCTCCTTGGTCATCGGTTCTCTGCTCCGTGCCAAATGCTCTGCCCACTGATACTTAATTTTTTAACATCGTGTAGTGTAGTAATATCTTCTGTGTATCTATACTATAATCTCTGTATTTTCTATAAATAAATATGATTATTTATTTTCAGGTGTACGGGTAAAATAGATACATCAGAATGTATTCGCAAAGCTGACGGTGCCATGATCCTTCCACCGGTGCTGACAGGGAAGATCACCACCAAGCGCAAGTTTGCTTTCAAGTACGGCAGAGTGGAGATCAGAGCCAAGCTGCCGGCTGGAGCGTGGTTGATACCAGGTTACTTATACTACAGTCTTTTGAAAGCTTACAAACAAATGAGCTAATTCTTCTATAACAAATCAAAATATATTCGGCTATATGTGGACGACATAACATCAGATAAGTTAACGCTCACTTAATCGCAGGAATAGATCCCGCTAAAGTTGTCAGTCTTTTTTGAAATTACACATACCTAAATGAATTGTGTTACATAAGCAAATGTACTTGAAATAAAGAATTAAGTCATTTCTTTTCGACGCTCGCATAGCTATCAGCATCACACGATCCAAATTTGTCAAATCTCTTCTGGAGAGTCTATGTTCATTCACCTTAGCTTGAAAGTCTCATAATCATTTTATTAAAATCTGGCCATTTCAGTGGCATTTCAGTGTTCCAATATTTTCAATTGTTTGAATGTTATATATAATTCTTCTTGCAGAACTGAACCTAGAACCTTTGGATAATGTGTACGGAGGTAATCGATACGAGTCAGGTCTCATCAAGGTGGCCTTCGCGAAAGGAAACGACATATTTGCCAAGAAGCTGTACGGAGGAGCAGTCCTCAGCGACGCGGAGCCCTACAGGAGCCTCAACCTCAAGGAAAAGATTGGGATTGAGAACTGGAACAGAAACTTCCATAATTACACCTTGATTTGGAGACCAGGTCTGTTGCTCGGTGTTTTTAGAATTTAAGTGCTATTTTGCTGCTTTCACAGTATTTTCTTAGCCTTTTTTTGAATAGTGAACTTTTGAACATTTGGTTCTGCTTTATTAAAATGTCTGCTTATAAAATCAAAAGATAATTATACGCGTAGGTAATTATATGACTTGTATTTAACTTTTCTACTGATTCTTCTTCATCGCGCTTTTACTTATCATTATCATTCTTATTATCCTAATCTCCAGGCCGAATCACATATATATAACTAAAATATTGCTTTGCTATTCCTCTAATTCTGAGTCTTGAGCTTTACCTCTTCTTTTCTTCTAATCTCATCAATGATTGAACGCCATATTGCTTTGAATGGTTTGCGTCTAGCTTCAATATTGTAGTTAGAATCGTGCCTTATCGGGACAACATTCTATGTTTTTTTTTTTAATTTGCAGATGGTCTACAAATGCTTGTCGACGGCGAGAACTACGGTTCGGTGACTCCCGGCGAAGGGTTCTACACCAGCGCGCGGGAGCACGCGGTTCCTCACGCCACCGCCTGGCTGAAGGGTGACGTTATGGCACCGCTTGATCAGATGGTATACCTTAGCACATATTTTACAATTTTAATGACTTAATGAATTTCAATGATAATATAAGCGAAGAAACCAATATACATATATTATGTTCAAAGAACCAATGTTCGAAAGACGATACAACGTCCCGCTTCGAGCACTCGTAGATCCCGCTGCTAAAGCCCGAACTTGTGGCTGAATTTTTCATCTTAGTATTTTAACAGCACACTACTTGTAGCTACTTGGCATGCGTCTTGTTAAAATACCTAGATTCCATAGAAAGAGTGAATTAAAAGCGTAACTACCCAGCGCGGCGTTGCCACGTCAGAAGTCGAAAAAGACTAAAGTAATAACCTAAGGTCGTGTGTAATCATCATGTTATCTGAAATTTCATAAGTAACAACGTGTCAAATTTCCACTGATTTCAAGTAACCAATGCCAACCTTTCTTCAACATTTTTTCTTTTCTTTCCTCCTTTTACCCTTTTCTCTTTTTATATCTCAACCAATTTTTAACAATCCCAGAAAATTAGTTCCTTCAATTAATTATAATCTTCCAGTTCTTCGTGTCCTTGGCTGCGTCATCAGGTTTAGCTAGAGTTTTACGATAAATTATTTTATTTGATTAATTGACAAGTCTAGTTTACCATCGACAGTAATAAAAAGTAAGTAAGTTCGTATAGGCCGGGTGGCTAGCCCTGGTGTCAGAGTTTTTAGGCTGCCTGAAGGCCTATGTCATGGCTTCGAAGGTAATAAGGAATACCGAAGGTTTATTTGTGGTTTACTTTCAATTGTACAGTGGTACTCTTCCACTTCTCTTACTCTTCCTCACAAGTGATTCATTGAAAGTCAAGTCCATATTTTTTTTATATTCCAGTTCTATGTGTCCCTCGGGCTACGCGTGGGCGGTATCCACGACTTTGCGGACAGTGCAGACAAGCCATGGAAGAATCGGAGCACCAAGGCCCTGCTCAACTTCTGGAACGCCAAGGACAAGTGGTTCCCGAGCTGGTACGGAGCTAACTTGAGAGTGGACTATGTTAGAGTGTTCTCTTTGTAGACTGAGAGACTGACCAATGACCATTTACAAATGACTTCAAGTTGATTATTATTTTTTTTTCCTCGTTGACTCTAGATGGTCTAGGTCAAGTGTTGGTCATCGAAATTAAATAGTGGACCGCGGTCCAGATACAAACCGCCTCGCCGATCTATTTCGTGACCTTAATAAACAATCAAGTACCTACTGCATTGAATGGGGTCCCATGGGGCAATAGTCAAAATATTTATACCCCCAAATTAAATACATTGGTGACCCCTGCTCTAGGTCATAGGCCCTAGGTGTAGGCGTTGCTTTTCATCACAATTTATTTACTATTTTATGGAAATGCATCACAAAATACTTTCTCGCTCGTGACGTTACACATATGTACTTATGATTGTTTGTCCTAAGTTGAGTATTTCTTTCTTCGTTTTAACTTCATACTTATCTACTTATTTCAAATAGACTGTCTCTTTTCATTTCTAAAAGTTTTAACGTTCACAAGTGTTGAAAATTTGGGAAATGTAGACCTAAAAACGTAACTTAGTCTACCAAGAAGGTTATTTCTCAATCATAACTTTCTTAAAAATACCTCGAATAATAATATGTAACAAATAATAAAATTATACGTAACAATGACTGAATTTTGAGATTATTTCTTGTAGTAATTGTGAAAAAAGATTTATACTTAAATAATAAAACTGAATTTCTACTGTAGTTTGATTGAAATAAAATGTGATATATTTTTAAACATGTTTCGTTTGATTTTTCCCATATATCCAAATATACATGGTCAGCCCTTCACCCTTCACCTTTCGTGGGTAGGCCTACGTTCTGCAGTGGACTTATTAAAAAGGCTGGTACAGTACAGTACATGGTCAGCCGCGGTGGTCTAGTGATAGTGACACCCGCCTCAAAATCGTATGGTCGTGGGTTCAAATCCTACTTAATCCCGTACCAATGAGTTCTACGTAATTTATTTACCGAATTTCACACCACTGGCTTTTCGGTGAAGGAAAACATTGTGAGGCAACCTGCATACGTCCGTAAAAGAAATTAAAAAAATAGAATTAAAAATAAGATAGTTTCATTGGAGAATCGAAGTTACCGATATACCTAGCCGAAAGGATTGGCAAGTTGAAATAGTAATAGATAGTCAGGGCACAGCTCAGAATACTGATGACCCATAGTATCTATTTTTTGATACAATAAAAAAATGTAAACTCATAGGGCGTTTGTCCACCGTCGCCGCGCCGTCGCCGGACCATCACAGAGGACGAGATGACGGCGCCGAAGTTGCGGTGGACACGCGGCTATGGTAAATGTAAGGAACGCTACTTCGGCGCCGTCATCTCGTTCTCGGTAACGATGACGGTCCGGCGACGGTGGCGGTGAACGCCTATAGAATAAACATTTAAATTTATAATAATGAATAAACATTTCATACACCGTTTGTTCACCGCCGCCGTCACCGAGAACGAGATGACGGCCCCGAAGTAGCGGTACATACATTTACTATAGCCGTGTGTCCACCGAAATCGGGTGACGGCGCTCGGGTGACGGACGTGCGGTGGACACGCGGCTATAGTAAATGTATGTACCGCTACTTCGGCGCCGTCATCTCGTCCTCTGTGATGGTCTGGCGACGGCGCGGTGGACAAACGCCCGTAGAATAAATGATTCTAGATGACGGTCCGGTGACGGTGGCGGTGGACAAACGGCCTTAGGGCCGTTTTTTTATTATACCGGACTTCCCTGGTAAAGGACCCGTTATGGGTTTTTTTTATTCGTGAGTTCTTGGTATTCGTTGTATTAGTAATCTTGATCAAACAAAACGAGTCAATAAACGTCAAAAAATATGTTATTTGTTAGAAAAACTCTCATATGTACTAATAGACCAAGTATTTGCGAGGTCAGAGTAGGACCTACCTTTGTTTAACCACTAAATTCAACTGACTGATTCATTTGAACTTCAGCGGTATAACCTGCAAATATTGGCAAAAAACTTAAGTCAATACAAATTTGAATATATTTATTTGGTTCCGTACATCTTGATAATTAACTTTTATACAGCTAAACATGGTATGAGTAAACTGGACAAGAATGATTAAGATGAATAAAAGAAGTACCTATTCTTAGACACTGTTCTAATACTCACGTAAGCACGTGGGATAGGGATAAACAGATGATGATGAAATGATAATCAATTTGACGCCAAATTCATTTTTTCATGTTTTCGATTTAACAAAGATGTGAGATGTCTATCAATTCATATTTAGCGCAAATGTAGGACTATTGGCAAGAGGCTTGTGCTCAACTGAACTATAATAGATCCAACCGTTTATTTTCTTTTGACAGCACCAATAGAACGTAACTGCGTCATGTTACGCAAAATTTCACTTTTAAATGCGAGGTTTTAAAAATATGACAACTGCCTAAGTTTGCTCCTTGATCCCGTATAATAATCATCTTTGACAAATTGAGTCCATAAGTGCAGTCGTTTTTTTATAAATTACATAAAATAACAAACGTTTTTAAAAATTTACGTTCTATGGCTACACACGATAGCCATAGAATGTAATTTTTTAATGATTATAATGACACTACCTGACCCGCCAAAGGTTGTTTTGACATAATAATATTAAAAAATATCACCTATAAAAAATTGCGATTATATTTTGAGATATAAACTATCCATCTCTCAAGTTGCATCGAATCAGTGTACAAAAACCGCACAGTGTACAGGTTACAATCGGTTCAGAAGTTGAGGAGTTCATTGCGGACTAACAACGTGACACGAAATGTTTATATAGAAAGAAAAAATAACAAATTTTAAATTATTAATTTTTATGATTTTATTTTGAGTGCTTTCCACACTAGATTTTTATCTCAATGAGTTATCTTTGTAATAAGCAAGCGTATAGGTGGCGCCACCAACGCTATAAGTTGGGAAATGTAAGCACTTCAGAAATTTGAAGCTTGCGTTGGAGACGGGCTGGCTCAGTTGGTTAAAGCGTCGGGCTAGTGATCCGAAGGGGCAGGTTCAAATCCTGCGTTCGCTTCAGATTTTTGAAATGCTCATTACAAAGATAACTCTTTAAATTATTAATTTGAAAAAAGCACTAATACAAAAACCTAAAAACTTTGCCAGTTTTTTAAGTAATTAAATGCAATTACAGCGATTACCTACTGATAGTTTATATGTATTTAATTACAATATGAAACCAATTACGGTAACGGTACGGTGATTTCCTTAACACGTACCTACTTAAGCCTAAGTGCTTACTTACTGGTTCTAATTACTTGATAACATAAACAACTATTACAAGTAGGTATATACTTTTGCTTAACGAGTTAAGGAAATTATAACGCCTCATTAACTTATTCTTAACACAATCTTCCATTACCTACTAAAGGTGACAACATGACTTATCAATTCCGTTTCCCTCTGACGGAACTCTAAATACACAAGGCACTAATTATTTAAAGATCCGGCAGAAACCTGCCAGTGTTTTGCTGCAAATCGTATGGACTGGACATATTACATTTTATTAAGTGAATTTTGAAAATTTTTGTGTCTCTATCGTAGGTTTAGTGTTAGACAGTGACAGAGTATTTTGTGATGATGACTAGGTTACAATTGGTGTGTTTTGTAGGATTATTTGTGAATTTTGTAGCAGGATATGAGGTCCCAGAAGCGAAATTGGAGGCGATTTATCCAACTGGCCTGAGGGTCTCTATACCAGGTAAGGTAGAGTTCGGCGACCTGCCTAATATATTTAGTAAACAAAGCCAAATTGTGCATTTTGTTTTGCTTATTTTTAAAGGTTTTCAAAAGTTGAATTTACTGTATATTTTTGGTGGATATAAATACAATTTAAGCTGACTTAAGTCTTGCATTATAAAGGCAGTGATTTCCAAACAAGGATGCTTTTTTTATGTAAACCGGAAAGTTTTTGACCTTTTTCTGCAAACCTAAGTTTACATATCAAAGATTATTCAGGTCTCTACTAAAGTCTAATTTTGATTTAGTAATATTCTTTATTTTCGTATTGTATGTAGCCTAGGTTATTTGGACAGAATTTTACTTTTATTTATATAACAATGATATGCACAGTAAGATAAAATTGTAGGTACTTTGAAATGTAAACATCAATTAAGCAAATTATACTCAAAGCACAATTTAAAAACTCTAGGAAATACCTTTGATTTCATTTTACATATTCGTGTTGAATATGCTCGAGCAATTTATGCATACGTTAGTACAATACTTTTATCATTATGTATATAATTTGTCGATTAAATCTAAATTTTATTGGCTCTTGTATCAATTTATTTTAACCTTGTTTAGTTTTGAGTTACATTAATATTGAATTATCGCTGGACCGCGCTGGATGCAAGCCGTTTCCAACTGGTATTATTGGAGATCGATAGGAGAGGCCAGGAGGAGAGCCATAGGACGTTCACTGCTGGACATAGGTCCAGCAGTGAACGTCCTATGTCCAGCAGTGAACGTCTTATGGCTCATGGATGGATGTTGGAAAGGTGGTCAAACGCGAACTTACCTATCTCAAAGAGTTATCTTTGTGATAAACATTTCAAAAATCTGAAGCGAACGCAGGATTTGAACCTGCCCCTTCGGATCACTAGCCCGACGCTCTAACCAACTGAGCCAGCCCGCCTCCCTCCAAGCTTTGAGATAAAAATCTAGTGTGGAAAGCACTCAAAATAAAATCATAAAATGAACTTACCTATGTTTACTATAAGAACATTGATAGATTAATATTTATGATAATGACTTAGGTATGATGGGTAGACGATATAGTCGAAATCGCGGGTAGAATCTGTAGGATAAGTACGCGATCACAAAAAGCCACGAAAAGGACTCCTTTCGATATGCGAAAAAGTGACCAATATAAACTGCGCCATAACTGTCTCGTTCTGACACGTCTAAAGAAATATGGTGTGCATCCTAGCCCGGCTGAACACTATTGCTGTGCGAATCGTTTCCGACGTGACCGAGACAGATGGCACAGTAAGCGAGAGGCCCGTACCCAGCAGTGGCTAAGTGGCTAAGGCTGTGGATGATGATGATGACTTATGAACTGTGGTAGAGTAAATTTTACGGAAATATAAACAGCAGTGATTGTGATGAACTGGTAACTAAATTGGTGAAGTAACTAAGTCAACCTTAATAAGAAAATAAGTTAAAACCGCTGTAGGCGATAATGCCGCCGTTTATTCTACTGGATATTGTATTATTGTTTAGCTCCAGTTTTGAGGTGAAATAATATTATTAAAATTTAGCATAATTGTATTGATTAATCTGAAAATAATAATCAATGAATTGCTTTTAACTTGTTCTAAGTTTAGTGGTATTGAATATCGGAATCTGTACCAATATTATAAAGAGGAAAGATTTGATTGTTTGTTTGTTTGCATCATATAAACCCCGAAACTAATGAACCAATTTGAAAAATTCTTTCACTGTTAAAAAGCTACACAATATTCCCGGTGAAGATAGGTTATATTATTTGTTCAAAAACATTAGGGATCCTTATTATTTGACTTCTTTAGCCAAAAGTACGCGGGCGAAGCCAGTAGCTAGTAGCCAATAAAGACACTCTTCTATTAGAAAATCAAAAAATTGATGCAATAAATTTTTAACAGAGTTAGGATCGGCGAATAACTACTCAAAGTTGGTTTCCTTGTGTCTTCTCACCTAACAAAAACTCCGTTAGGTATTTGTAATGATGGTTCTAACAATTAAATAATGACGTGATCGAATCGGAAACCAGTTTGATTGATGTTACTTTTAAGTAAATCTCACGTGCAATAAGTCTCACGTAGTAACTGAGAACAAATATAAAATCAGACAGAATCAACAGAGAATCAGAGGAATGGAACTAGGAATGAATATTTTGAGCTTTGAGCTTTTGACGCGTGACAGTAATGTTGTTGTTTGTCGAATCGAACGTTTCTTTGGCATATATATTTCTACAGATTATGTTTTAAGATCTAGTACGTTTTCACGCTTATTGATGTTACGTTAAAGACAATTTTTTGTTCCTAACTTAGGTGCATATAACGTGTTACTGGTAACTTAAGCTCTACATCTTAATTAAGGGTGGCTTTAGTCAAGATGAAGAACTATGTGTTTGGTAACCCACCCTGAATTTAATCACATTTTACAACAAACAAAATTTAATTTTTTTGCAAATCAAGTCAAGTAATAAGTTGCTGAGAATTATGGTTTACACGCCGATTTATCTATGGCAAACAATATCTGCACCAAGGTAGTTACTGATGATCCTACATTAGACTGATTTACCTCATTTTAGTGTCTACGTGTAGCCTAGCCTGCCATAGGCCGTAATAATAGATTTGACTGCCTCGGTGGCTCGGTGGTTAGTGACCCTAACTTCTTGATCAAAGAGGGGTGGGTTCGATCCCCACCAGGGCAAATATTTGTGTGTTATTATTTATTAGTTACTATCTATATAAGTATGTATTTAAAAATAAGTATATGTAGTATATCAGTCTCTGCCAGCCATATCACAAGCTTTGCTTAGTTTTGGGGTCAGAAGCTGTATGTAAGATGTCCCAAAATATTTATTTATTATTATTTATTATTTTTAAGTTTTTTTTTAAATATAAAAAATACAAATAATAGGTAATCAGAGAAAGTTTGATTTGACATTATTTAGCAAAATGAAGTTTTCTCAATTTCAGACGATGGGTTTTCCCTATTTGCGTTCCATGGAAAGCTCAACGAAGAGATGGATGGCTTGGAAGCTGGCCACTGGTCCAGAGACATCACGAAGCAGGTCGGAGGAAGGTGGACATTCAAGGACAACTCAGCACAGCTGAAGGTCGGAGACAAGATCTACTTCTGGACGTACGTGATTAAGAACGGCTTAGGGTACCGACAGGATAATGGGGAATGGACCGTTGAAGGTATGTTTTATTCCACGTTTCATATTTTTTCTAGAAATTCATCTACGTTGCTTATCTATAAAAAATCTGTACAAAAAATCATAATGTTGAATATAATTTCACAATATTTCTAGATTCTCTAATTAGCTTAGTCGTCAAAGTATAAATCCACTTAAATTACGATTTCATCAGTTTTACTTAGCTGTTCTGATGGAAATGTAAAGTGTTAGTGGAAATGTAAAGTGCAACTGCCTCAGCTCAGTATATAAGATTTAGTTAGTTCTGTAAACAGTCACAATTATATAGGTAATCAGTGTAGTCTCTGTTACAATTATATAGGTAATCAGTGTAGTCTATGTTACAATTATATAGGTAATCAGTGTAGTCTCTGTTACAATTATATAGGTAATCAGTGTAGTCTCTGTTACAATTATATAGGTAATCAGTGTAGTCTCTGTTACATATTTTGCATGTATTCGACCGAGCTAAAGTATACCAAAAATTTTTGGTGCTTCTTAAATAATCTATAATGCTTATTATATAGGATTTGTCGATGAAGACGGGAACCCCGTCGATCCATCAACCGGTATCTCCTACGGAAGCTCTCCCTCAAGCGAAGCAGCGAGCCCAGGGTCCGGCCAGCCTCCACCGGCAGTGCAGGCGGCTGCAGGGTTTCCCTGCGAGCTCTCAGAGTCCAAGGTGTCGGTGCCAGGCTTCGTCTGCAAGGGACAGCTACTGTTTGAGGATAATTTCAACTCGGGCATTGAAAAGGGGAAGATATGGACGCCAGAGATTAAATTTCCGGGAGAGCCGGTGAGTATCTAAAAGCTAGCCCTCAAGCCAAGTGTTCTGCCAGCCTCTGCCGTCAGCACAAATGCCTGAGATTAAATTCCCGGAAGAAACAGGGTAAATTTTTAATAATTCTGTTCAGAAAATTTGAAAAGCAACGTTTGTCCCTATATTTGGTAAATGAGTATTATTGATTCTAAGTTAGTCCCTATCTCTCCTCTTTTTTTTTATCATTACTCTTATCAGAGCGGTTGTAACTGCGTGATTGGCGTCCTGAGGCCCCTTGGCGTTACCATCTATTAAAACTATATCCCAAATCCTATTTTTATATGAATTATTGCATTTATTTTCCAGGACTATCCTTTCAATGTGTACTTGAACGACCGAAACCTGCGAATCCGAGATGGCAGACTGAAGATAAAGCCTATAACTCTTGAGTCTAAATATGGAGAAGACTTCGTAATGCAATCACTGGACCTTACTGATAGGTATAAACTTCACATATTATGAGTTCATTCATTATCTAATCCAAGTAATAGTTTGCACAACACTAATAAAACTCTGCTGCATGATAGATCCTAGACGTCTTAGGTGCATTATATCGCATAGTCAATTGACAATTAACCCTTAACTGGTATCGTAAAATTGACTAACGTAACTGGGTTTGTGGGGGTCGCGCGGCCCCCATTACAAAATTGCTTCTAGGATGCAAATGTGCACAATTTCAGTTTAGTTTTATATAAAAAGAAAAAATAACAACCTTGTTTTATAGATACAATCATTTTTTATTAATGTAATTCTTTTTACTTAATTACTACAAGAGATCATATAAAAATGGCAACTTTTTGGTAATTTTATTTCTTACATTATACAAACAAAAAAAAAGCTAATACTTTGGGAGTCTTAAGCTAAGTTATATATGTTTTCTTATTTCTAATACAATAAACTTTGGAAATAAAAAGAAATAATCTTCTAATCAACGTTTAGAAAAAAAAACAACAGGAATATAATCCCATGGACTTAGGAACATTATAGATGAACTAAGTTCAATCTTGACAATTGGTACATAGTGTTTTTGTGCTACTATGCAACTTGCAAATGAAATGCATGCAATTGTTACATTTTGTAGCAAATTTTCCGTCTTTTTTTCTATCACATAAGTGACAGCGCCCTCTTTTTAGCACATTTTGCCTTGAGCTGCCAGCATCTTCAGACCTAGAATTTGTTGCAAATACGGTAATAGACGCTACAAAGCGATCAATCTTTTCTCTCAGTTCTCGTGGATACTTTGAATACTCAGCTTTCCGATTTATGATATGGTCTTTTATCATTTCCATCCCAATCGATTTTATGTAGGTTTTTCGTTTCATTTTTGTTCCTTCGTTTGAACTCTTCCATAAAACATAGCTATTCACACAAGCAATGTTCAGAATTCCAGCAAACACTACACTTGGCCAACGACGTGTTCTGCGAGCTACAGAGTAATTGGCACACTTTTGATCCAAAGAATCTACTCCACCTTTTGTAGAATTGTAAAAATCAATTATTTCGGGTTTTCCTGATGTTTCATTGCTGGTTTGGTCATGGTGCATTGTGGAAATCATAATTACACTCTGGTTTTTTTTTGGTACAAAAGAAGCTAATGTTGTGCTAGCTGTAAATCCAAAGACAGAAGTTCCAGGTTGTCGTTGCTTTTGTGGTTGGAATTCGGGAGGAATTTCACGTTTATTCTTTCTCAATGTCCCAACGTAAGTCAAATTCTTTTCTAGAAATATATCCACCAACTCCACTGAAGAAAACCAATTGTCTGCTGTTATGTTTCTGTTTAATCCGAAAACTGGAGAAGCCAATTGTAGTACGGATTGTGTAGGAATGGATTGTTGTCTACTGGTACGATCATGCTGTTTTCCTGTATATATGAAGGCGTTATATAAATAATGAGTCTTAGCATCACATAGGTATAATATTTTTATGCCGTATTTAGCTGGCTTCGATTTCATGTATACCCGGAACAAACATCGGCCTCGGAATGGACATAGCATTTCGTCAATGGTTATATATTCAGAACAGCTGTAATTCTTCTGACAATTTTCTATGAACTTGTTAAACACTTCAGAGATCAATGCCGCCCGATCTACAGTTTTTCGTTCGTCTCTTGATGCAATATCATCAAATCGAAGATTTGCCAAAATAAACAAAAATCTTTTCAGAGCCATGGTCGTTCTAAAAATTTCACGACCGGTTCCATCTGTGGCCCACAAAGATTCTACATCTTCATGTCCAGATTTG
Organism: Hypomecis punctinalis; assembly: GCA_949316475.1. Classification (NCBI taxonomy): domain Eukaryota; kingdom Metazoa; phylum Arthropoda; class Insecta; order Lepidoptera; family Geometridae; genus Hypomecis; species Hypomecis punctinalis. The sequence continues at coordinate 22,410,399 of OX438810.1, forward strand.
AATACCCCGGCTAAAAGCAAAAGACCAATAAATGCCTTTATCTCCGTTTCAGAAACATGGTTTGTCCAAAATGCAACCGCAGAATTCTTTTCTGAGCTCTCTGTAATTTTTTCATTCGTATAATTTGTTATAATTTGTATAATATTATCATCTACGAGCAACTCAAATGATTCTTTGGTAGTCATTTTATTTTTAGACGCTGCTGGTCCAATCAATCCATGTCTTTGTCTAATGATATTATGTTGACGAGTACGTGAAGGTGCTGGTGGATTTTTAGACCATTTGTATTTGTTTTTTCCATAATAACTCCTCTGACTCGGTCCTGCAACCGGTTCACCTTCACTCTCTGAAGAACATGCTTCAATCTCGGAATTTATGTCTTCATTACCACCTGAATCGTTTGTAGGTGACTGCTCAATATCGCTTATTCCACCGGTGTCGCTGATATCTTCTTCTGGATAGCCACTCAATTCAGATTCGGAGTCAGAATCCGCGTTCAATATTTCTTCTATAACTTGATCACTTAATGGCCTCGCTATCTTGACAATATAACTGTAAAATACACGAATATATGAAATAATAAATTTACTAAAAACTTACGTAACTGGTATTGTGGGGGCCGAGCGCACCCCATAATGCACGTACCTCCGCTCTGGTAAAAGCTGCAATGCCGAACGTCCGGCACCCGCCGCGAGTCGCGACGTAATGAGATTACGCAAAATGGCGCCCACGCACGATGCAAAGTTTTAAAGGAATTCATAAAAATATCACGCGTGGGGGCCGCGCCACCCCCACGATACCAGTTAAGGGAATTAAAAACATTAGAGACTTCTTATGTTATACGAATATGTCGGCCCATATTGCTATTTTGCTAAGCTTAACCTCCTATACCTACTAGCATTTTTAAATGATTGATTTCATGTTGTGATGTTGATTCAATTACCTACTTGTGTATCGTATCGATACTATCAATAAGACCATATGTCGTCATTAAAGCGAAAATTTGGTGAACAATATTTTCAATATGGGTTTTAAAGCAACTTTTGAAAAATGGCATCATACAGGGTGTTACATTGGTTTTTTGTCGAAGTGTGTCTTAAAAAGGAATAGTGGTAGAAAAAAAGAAAGGAAATCGAAATCCACGGTGGGGAATCGTTATATCATGTTAAAGAGAAGCCATATATCATGTCGTACGGGAGGTGAAAACACTAGCAGAGGACCGCGGGACGTGGAAGTTGCTGCACCGATGAGATATACGACCGATATAAAATAATCTTTTCCCTTAGATGCACGGGCATGGTGGGCACCATGGAGTGTTCCCGGGTGGCCTCGGGGCCTCTGATTCTGCCACCTATCATCACCGCAAAGGTCACCACCAAGAATAAGTTCGCGTTCAAATACGGCCGGATAGAGGTCAGCGCCAGGATGCCGCAGGGAGACTGGCTCATACCTGGTGAGAATCGCTAGCAGACGCTTGGGTTATTTCACTGATATCGTAGCTTAAGGTTATACAAGTCGCTCGTCACTGCACACAAACGTCGGTAGGTAATCACACCAGTGTTTGTTATTGAATATCTAAAACTAAGATTATTATCAATTTGTTTTTGCAAAATGCTTCTTGCGAAGAAAAATATGAAAAATGCTATATACTAACTCGATTGATATAAGCTCTGAAACATTAGAATTTTGACTAAAATTTTTAGGAAACGTTGGGTGTAAAAAAATACAAAAAAAAAAACGGAGTCATATTTTAAAAAAATGGCGGCATAGTTCATATATTCGTTAGTTTAAATAACTGTTTTATAAATAAATCCATCCAATTATAATTTACTACCGAGAAAACCCTTATGCGAATTTAGTACGCAGCCGTGTTAGGTAATTTTTTTAGGTTTTTTAAACAAATAAAAAGAAAATTATATTGCAATAGATGCGTACGCACTATACTCGTAAATCTACTATTTATCGCCGAATCTATCTCTTTTTCAGACAAGACCCCTGAGATATCATTTATTTAAGCTACGTCAAATATGAGTTCATGCCATCAACTTGTTTCACCTTAATAATAATTACAGACTTCAATTTTGTCCGGTAGTCACTCTAAAATCTCAAGCAAATCATGCAATGGCATTTCGTCTGTTATTAGAAAGTACGAGATACCCACATTTTAATTTCTTTTTCACGCATATTGCTATTCTGTGTTTTTACAACGAGAATATCCACATTTTCCAATTGATGACACAAATAACAAACTAGAATTATTTACACCAATTTTACCGATATTCATAACTTACCTTTTCTCATTTTTTGTGCACAGAAATCCAGTTAGAGCCTCGCAGCCATCTGTACGGCATCGACAACTACGCGTCAGGTCTCCTGCGCGTGGCCTCCGTAAAGGGAAACGTGGAGTACGGGAAGAAACTCCATGGAGGACCCATCATGTGTGGTCAGGAACCTTACAGGTACTCGACTTTTCATGTGGATTTTGCAGGTTTGGCAGATGTATCACTTGTAGCCACTGTCCCGATTTTGGCCATTTGATGTTAAAATTATACATTAAAAGATTATTAGCAATGTAACACCATAAATATTGATTGTAAAATCTTAAAAACCCAAATTAAAAAATAACACTAAGATGACAACCAGTACATCTACGCTAACTTTAATCTTCTTTATAGTATAGATATTGAAATTCGATTTAGAATCGACTTACTCTTGGCATTTTTTGTGAGAACGACTCACAGTACCATTTAAATCTATGTTTTTCCATCATCTTTGTTAAAAAAGAGTGCTGCCGGGCAAATCGTTGCCCGAGCTACCGATGGTTGAGCTTCTAAAAGGTACATCTTGTGATATGAACCTATACTTAATAGGTATCTTCCAGGTTAACGTGTTACAACAACGTAGACAAGACAACATATTTGCTTACCTCACACAGTAGGTAGTTAAAAGCAAACCAATAACAAATTAAAAAAAAAACTGTGTATCAGAACTGATGTCCTAAGTCATACATCTGACCTTTGAACAAACTTGACTGTTTGTTCAAAGGTCAGATGTATGACTTAGGACTTAGAGAGCTTCTAGATACGTACCCGTTAGATCAATAGAAGTATTTGGTTATGAAATAAATGGATAATTACGAGTACGAGTATACCTTTTTTTTGCAGAACTGCACACTTGAAAGAGAAGATTGGATACGACCTTTGGAACAAAGATTTCCACAATTATACTCTTGAATGGAGGCCAGGTAAATATGGCAGTTATATTATATTGAATTGCTCTTTACTTTCAAAACTTTTCAAAATTAAATTTCAAGAAGACCATAGTCATTAGATGGCTGGATTAAACAATATGTGAACATTATTCAAAATAAGTAGGTACATATAATTATTTATTCAAATTATTCAGATACTAGATAACCATAACCACCCCATGGTGTTGAAAGATACTACTTTGAATTTGCTACTAAATTAATCCTTATTTATAAAAATCTATCATGATAACATAATCATCATTGATAATCTTTTGGTGTCATTGCTTACAGATGGCATTTCACTGTTTGTGGACGGCGAAAACTATGGAAACGTGGACCCTGGGGAGGGGTTCTACCAGAGTGCACTCGAAAACAACGTCCAGGCGGCTTCCAGGTGGCTGAAAGGAACTGTCATGGCGCCTTTCGACGATTTGGTTTGTTCCCTATTTTAGATTAAGTAGTAGACGAGAATTATGATTATTATGAAAATCGACTTTGCATTCTTGCTGGTGCTGTGGCCATTGTAAATTTAATTGCTAATTAAAATGTTTCTTTTCCACTACGTGTATTTGAGAGAGAGAACAATATTTTACGTTGCTATTAAATTTACGATGGCGACTTCGACTTCGGCGACTTTGTTGTGACCGAAAGGTCCGAAAGATAATCTGATGAAAAATGAACTGCATAACTGACTCGCAGTACAGTACAGTCGAGATATACCTAATACGGAGTTAAAATACCTAGTTCCTCAACCCAAAGTCTCAACCCTGTTAGAGAATCACTTCATTGAAAGATTGATTCATATAGACTGATTGATTGCAGAAAAAAAATCCTGTTAGAAAGGTTTATCAAAATCATTATTTAAACTATCTTCTTCTTTTATAACTATAATGATCTTTCTTACTCTCAAGGAAACGAAGACGTTTCGAGGAGAGTAAGAAGGATTATTATAATAAACAAGTACAGAAGTGACCAAGTACCTGAATAATCTATATTTTCTCTTCAGTTCTACATATCCCTCGGCCTCTCAGTGGGAGGAGTGAACGAGTTCCCCGACGCGCCCAACAAACCTTGGACCAACAAAGCCACCAAAGCTATGTTAAACTTCTGGACTGCCCGCGACCAGTGGTACTCCACCTGGTACGACGACACTAGCGCGCTGCAGGTCGACTACGTCAGAGTATACGCCCTTTGAACGGTATATACTTTCATAAACCATAATCTATGTTATGATTTTATTTTGAGTGCTTTTCACACTAGATTTTCAAAGGTTCAAATCCTGCGTTTGCTTCAGATTTTTGAAATGCTTATCACAAAGATAACTCTTTGAGATAAAATCTAGTGTGGAAAGCACTCAGAATAAAATCATAACATTGATTTAGCAGTGCGTCATCTCTCGTCAATCTTTAAGAAGTTCTAATAACTTCTAGTTGAGTGGTAACATGTCTAATACGGGTATCACAGGTGGCGCCACCAACGGTATAAGTTGGTGTAATGTAAGCACTTAAAAAATTTGACGCTTGCGTAGGAAGCGGGCTGGCTCAGTTGGTTAGAGCGTCGGGCTAGTGATCCGAAGAGGCAGGTTCAAATCCTGCGCTCGCTTCAGATTTTTGAAATGATTATCACAAAGATAACCATAATCTAACTATATGTTTCAACCATAAACCAACAAAAGCTAAAAACACTTGGCCAAAAAAACTTAAAAACTTGGGTAATAAAGGCTAAAAATCTCTAGGCCAACAAGGACAACAAACTTTGGGCCAACAAAGGTACTAAAGCCATGTTAAACTTCTGGAGCGCTCATACCAGAGCTACTCCTCCTGGTACTACGACACTAGCGCGCTGCAGGTCGACTACGTCAGGGTCTACGCGCTTTGAATGGTACATAACATTTAATAAATCAAAATAAGCTACTATTTACCAAATATATGTACCAACATGATGCCAATAAACCCAAAAAACAATAAGACCTAAAGGCTAACAAAGCTACCAAAGCCATGTTGAACTTCTGGAGCACCCTACCCGTGACCAGTGATACTCCACTTGGTGCGACGCGACGGTACTAGCGCGCTGTAGATCGACTACGTCAGGGTCTACGTCACTACTAATGGTATATACAACTTTATAAACTTTGTTTCAACCCTGAGAATCAAGGCCAAAGACCTTGGGTCAACAAGACCTATATTTTCTTAGGGGGAAATCTCTTTTTAAAGACCAGTCATAATTTGCCCTTATGTGACGTTCCATCTACCTTAATACCTTTTTTTTCATCTCTTTTAGATCCTGGTACGTAGTACTTTTTCATGAATATATTCAGTAACTATGGACTTAAAAACATATAAATCCGCAGGGAAATCCAGGGCAACATTTTTTTTGTACACCTGTGTAATTAGCTATTACTAACTAGTACCAACTTGGTGACAATAAAACCAAGAACCCCTGGGGTCAATAAGACCCTAAAAGCCTTGGGTTATCAAGGCCATGGTAAACATCTAGAGGGCACAATTAGACCAGTGGTACTCCACCTGGTACGATGATACTAGCGCGCTGCAGGTCGAATACGTCAGGGTCTACGAGCTTTGGACGGTACATTATACCATTTTATAAATATAATAATTAAGCTACTAAGTATATGTACTTACCAACACGGTGACAATAAAGCCAAAAACCCCTGGGTCAAAAAAGCCAAAACACCCTGAGCCAAAATGGCTTTACCTACTTCTTTTGACGGTACTAGCGCTCTGCAGGTTGACTAAGTCAGGGTATGTACTCTCTCTGAACGGTATAATTATAGCATTCCATTATCCATAATCTATGTCCCGACCCTAAGCCAACAAGGCCAATAAACCCTGGACCAAAAAGCTCAGGGTCAACAAGGTTATGCCAAATAATCGTGGACCGACAAAGCGAAAAACCATTAGGCTAACGAGACAAAAAAATCTGGGCAACATGGCAACTAAGGCTATGCAAAACTTTTGGAACGCGCGCATCCACAGAATAATGACTGCGCATCCAGCAGCGATTATGACACAGATTTATTTAGTCTTTTTGGTCTGCTAAATTCTGTTTCCCTAAAAACGTGCCCGGATACATTATGACTATTTTAATAGAATTCTCGAACGATGTGAAAGACAATAAAAACAAACAGCTGTCTACAAAATATACCAAAAAAACTGCAGCAAATTACAATTTCATGGTTCTTATACAAAACATTTGCTCTTCCTCAGGTCATCGGCGCGGCGCTGTGCCTCGAAGATCTCAAGTCAACCGTGAAGATGGAGTTTGAACACTTTTTGATAGTAAATTTTGTGCCAAACTTATGTTTTATTTTCTACATATGCCGCTAAAATAAGTTTACTTCCGCTGTGTCACCAACCCCGAAATACAAACAAAACGCTGTTTCATCCCATAGAAGTTAACCACCCTGAAATACCAAAAAAAATTGTGTTTCATTCATCCCATAGAAGTTGACAATAATGATGAACTCAATAATAAACGAGGTATGGAGAGGGCTATGCTCGGAGTGTCTCTGCGAGATAGAATCAGAAATCAGGAAATCTGTAGGTTTACAAGTTTAAGTGGCAGTGGGTAGGACACATAGCTCGGAGGACTGATGACCGATGAGGTCGAAAAGTGCTTGAGTGGAGACTATTGATTCCTGCGCTGCGCTTGCCGCTTGCCCGCGGCTCTGCCCGCGTGGTATGTTGACTTTTGTACTATCCCACAGGAACCTGTTATTTTTTTCGGGATATAAATTAGCCTATGTCAGTTTCCGGCCTTTGAACTAATTATTCATGCCAAATATCAAGTCAATCTGTTGCTCCATTGCTGCGTGAAAAAGGAACAAACCAACAAACTTTACGGATTTATAATATTAGTATTATTTATATCAGGTGTTTCCATGAAAAGTGCAAAGATTTTCAGAGATATGTACATAATTATGTATGCTAATCAATATGAATAACTTTTACTATCCGACCAATAATGGAATTGCTAAATAAAAACAGCTATTCAATACATTTTGTCGAGAATCAGTTAACTTGTTCTATGGAACAGCTGATTAATATTTTTGCGATTCCGCAGTTAGTCCCATAGAAAGTTCGTATAGGCCGGGTGGCTAGCCCTGGTGTCAGTTTTTAGTCCCATAGTAAAAAATATCTATAAAAATGAGCGAGCTAATGCGATTCTGAAAATCTCCTTTGCCGACATCTTGCACTTAGTGATTGGTACAGTGCGACATAAAAGACTTGAAAATAAATGAGGTCGCCACTATCGCTTTGTTTGCATATTTTGCATTATTTTTTGAATAATGATACGGTTTTCCTATTCGAAATCCACAAAATAACATAAAACGAGAAAAATGCTAGGATGTTAACAATGATTGGAAGCTCAGATTGTGGTTCTATCAAAAGTGATAATTTAGTTCCCGAATAATTAATTTCATCTCCTTTGTGTCGCACTGTAATGTAGTAGAGTAAGTTTGTAAAATTTAGGTCCATGAAGTTACTAAACACTAACCGCCTTAACACAAAAGTCTTAAACACGCCTTAAACACTATCTAACCGTGCAATTTGTACTGTTAAACATTGTCTAAAGCGTGCGTAAAACTTTTGTGGTAAGACGGTAAGTATTTAATTAGTGTGGTCTATGAGTAACTTTAACTATGATTCACTAATGTGGGAAGCTGCGGGGAAGAACATTTTCCTTCACGACTTATCAACACATTCAGATATTTCTGAGTAAATACAATAAAACAAAAAAATTATCAGTATTATGTTACGATAACCTTTATAATTATAGTCTACTAAATTAAATACAGTTATCAAAGATAACCTTTGGCATCCTCGGTGGCTCAGTGGTTAGTGAACCTGACTTCTGGATCAAAGAGGTGTGGGTTCGATCCCCACCCAGGGCAAGTATTTGTGTGATGCACATAAGTGTTTGCTCTGTGTCTGGATGTTATTTAGGTACTATATATATAAGTATGTATTTAAAATATGTATATGTAGTATATCAGTCTCTGGCAGCCATATCACAAGCTTTGCTTAGTTTGGGGTCAGAGGCCGTGTGTAAGATGTCCCCTGATATTTATTTTATTTATTTATTTTATTATATTCATACAAAATTAAATATCCAAACGAACGACGCATGGGACGATTCCTTTCTGTGTGATCGAATCTGGAATAAAGGGATTAATAATAATTGACGAATCATACCTACTATAATACCTATTATAGGTACCTACTCTAGCAATTTAACAAACCAAATAAGTAGCATTAGGCAAGACACTTTTTTTTTATTGGAAAATTACAAACCACAGACTCCAGGGTCTGTGCCTTCCCCACGAGTTCTCGCCTTGTCGTGGCGGGGGGGCTTAGTAGCCAGGCCGCTTCTCCGGGTCTTGGGCCTCGACAAGCCCGTGCGGAGGCTGGCCAGTAGGTCGGTTCGACGACTGAGGTGGACTGCGGTGTCGCGTTCATCGCGATGCCGCGGCCGAGCCCATTGAGGCGGAGGCGGTGGCGGGATGGACGGGCGGCGAGTGTGCCGCTGCCTATCCATCCTGCCAGCGGCCCTAACGGGTGCCGCCAACGTGTTGGCGGAGGCGGTGGGGCTGCGGTGGAGGAGGAGTGTCGGTATGTCGTCGGCCGCTCTCCCTATCCTCTGCAGCCGTAGTGGCAGGCGCTGGGCCACTTTAATTGACCCGTTGCATCGGGACCAGGGCTGTCGGACACGCGTACTGTCTGACGCCCAGTGCTGGTTGGTCCCAGGTGGGGGATGACGATGTGCCTGGTGTTCGGCACATCGTCATTCTGGAGTGAGCTTACGCTCCGAGGTAGGGCCCGGTTCGGGCCAGCGCTGTCGGGTGCCGCGGAGGAGTGCGAAAGCGTGCTCGTAGCCCCGACACCAAGCAAGTGGCGGAACACCCAGGGCTTTTGGTAGGTATGCCGTCCAGCAATGGGCGGAGACTCCCACATAACCATCCACCTGTCCCGAGGTGCGGTGGTATCTTTAAAAGATTTCCCCTGGTAAAAAAAAGGGTTTGTGCCTTTTGTTAACTAAAATATTCAATTATTCGATTTTACTTCACAAAAAGAGTTAGTACAATAGAGATGGGTTAGTTTAAATTTTAGCCTAAGTTAGTAGTTTCGGTGCATTGCGTGAATGTCACGAGCAAACCGGCGACCCGCATGCAGCACCCGATCACGAGTGTGACGCATGTGCCAGCCATCGCTCTTCTCGACCATATTTTAGGGAAGAGAACGACGCCACCGCAAGAAGGAGCCATCGATGGCGAGAATGAATGCTCAGGGCATGCACGCAATGCTAAACTCTAGATATTACACACTTGTTATGATTTATTTTGTGAAAGCGATCATCCGCTGAGTCCGAGGCTACTACGACTCCGTGTGTTACTCGGTGGTTTCAACTCTGCTTGTGATCGCTCCCATGTCCTTCTATAACAACTCTGTTGCCTCCTCCCAGCTTAGATTTCAACAATAATTCCGTAGCAGATGTACAAGCACAATAATAGTATCACCAAGCAAAGCGTAGACACTCGGTAGACTACGCGTCACAAGCTATGGAACGTATCTATTTTTAAAAATACCTACATAAAAATCAGTATTGTCGCAGGGACTTAGTAGTTATCTGCTGCTGCATATGACTACTATGTTAATGGGTTATGTTTGACCACGTTTTGCCTGAATGTTAAGCACAGATCTAAAAGCTGACTAAGGTGTAGCATGCGCGCTTACCTAGAAGGAAACGTCTTTAGTGCAACCGTTCTACATCATCACTATCACTATTTACTATATAGTATAAAACAAAGTCGCTTCCCTGTCTGTCTGTTCCTATGTACCTATGCTTATATCTTTAAAACTACGCAACGGATTTTGATGCGGTATTTTCTTACATAGAGTGATTCAAGAGGAAAGTTTATAAGTATAAAACACCTGTGCGAAGCCGGGGCGGGTCGCTAGTATCCTTATAAATAACTACGCACAAAACATACCTTATCAACAACCATTAAGAAGTTAATGCACTTGCACAGAGTTCAAAGCGACATTGCTAACTTACAATCGGTCTAATGAGCGAACTAAATAGTTTCTAGTATAGAAGATATTTTTGTTTAGGAAATACAACAGTGGCTCTCTCAGATAGCTTTATCAATTCTAGTTGCACTTACTATTTCTGTCCTATGACGTTTAGAGGTCGGGATCAGCATGCGGTTAGTGGCCTTCTTAGCTTTTTAACTTTTGAAGTGAAATTGTTATAAATGCTAGAGAAAGCAATAGTCGTATAACCTAATTTAACCTAAATTTGGATTAGATATTCGATGGTGTATGTGAGTCCACCTACCCGCATCTAGGCCAGCGTATGGGATATGATAAAGCCCAATCGCCTCTCGTGGCTAATATCAAATATCACATGACAAATATCAAAGTATGACAACGAAGATTGAATACTTTTGATATTCCTGAGTATATCATCATCATAAATTTATCGTTTCAGCCACAGGAAGTCCATTGCTGGACATGGGCCTCCCTGATAGATTAATCAAAATGAAACAGTACCTAGTACATCAACTTGGATGACCTAACACGAATAGGTCATTGATTGGTAAAGCTCGTCTAGAGATTACACATGCCAAAGTTCAGGTTCATCACAATAATTATAATATAAGCTGCTTTGTACAGTCAGCTCAAGTATCGCATCAACCAACAAAATGTAAGTAATTTGAAAAAGGGAAAAAAGTACTTTCTAACAACCTATTTTACTACCAAAAGTCCTTCTTTTATTTTTTCTATTTTTTTATGATTTTTATAAAAAGTAATGTCGTATAAGCCGGGTGGCTAGCCCTGGTGTCAGAGTTTTTACGCCACCTGAAGGCCTTTGACATGGGTTAACGGTTAAAACAACCGGGACCAACAAAATGACTTACTTTTAGTTTAAAAATGTAGCCTCAGAGCGATTGCGCTGTCAAAGTTAGTTGTTTGTTACTTTGCCTTTTGGACCTTAGCTATGAAGCGTAGAAAGCCAACAATAACAATTATCTACATCAAAGACAGGATGGCTGCATGCTGGCTACATTGCCATTCAGCGTGGCAATGCAGCCAGCATGCTGGACACGCCGCCAACTGGCAGTGGGCTTGAGCATTTGGAATATCTTTAGACCTTCAAGGATGGATGATCCAATTGCTTAATCTGTAGTAGTAGGTAGGTAATTTTAGCATGAAAAGTAGTATTGTATTTGGTTGTAGTTAATAAATGCACTTTTGCCCGATAAAAAAAGAAAAGGAACGAGGGTTCAAGATAGTTTCTACTAAAGAATTTTGTGATTGAGTAGGAACATCTTCACATATCCGTACTTTTTACTGTATCGAACTGTACATTGGCATCTTCCAGCTATGTTGACTCAAAACCTGTCAGTATCACAATGGCCTTCGAGCTGGTCACACGCCTCGCGGCGCTTCAACTCATATTACTCGTGCATTTTGCTTGCGGACAAACAAGTTACAAAGTGCCAAATGTGAGAATCCAAGCCCTTAAGCCTAAAGGTTTTCGCGCTTCTATAGAAGGTTAGTACTTTTATTTATTTTAATTTTATGCTCTTAGTAAAAAGAATCTTCGTTTTATGATTTTGAAATCACAGTTTTTTGAATGATACTTATTATTTATCGCAAAAAACTGCCAGTTTGCAGCAGGAAAATATACGTGTAATTAAGTATATTGTCTTTCTATTATTGTAATGTAATTATAGACAATATTTGTGGTTGGTAGTATACTTATACTTTGCTGAGATGGACCTCCTATACGTTATTGTTTTCCTTAAAAAATTTCCAAGCCTTTTGTGGTTTGTAAGATTCATTTTATGCTACTAATAATTTTCCCTACGCATTGTTGATTGAGTCAGCAAGATGTTTTGTACTGTTTCTTTTCTCATCTAATTCACCATCTCACAATAAGAGGGGTGTTGTAAGTTTAACGCCTACTGCTGTGTCTGTCTATGTCAAAAACAAATGAATCGATTTGGGTATGATCATCTTGTGATTTTACTCAGACAGGTTTTTTTTTAAATTTTAACTTGTCTTATTTTTTCTGTATCAATCCAGATAGATCCGCAACTTAAATATCGCGCTAGTTCCCTACATAATACACGATAATTTAATGTATTCTTTAAGTACTTGAGATGTTGATTCAAAATTATAAATGTCGTCAACGGATAGCTTATAATTGTTTTGAAATGTCTTATCAAATAACTCTGATTCAGAACCAAGTTTAAAGTTACTGACCTTTCGTATCATCACGAGATACTGTTATTCTGTGTCTTCAGGAAAACGCTCGGGTCTTTCCCTGTTCCTATCTTTGTTGTGATAATTCCAAGAAATAATAAGTCAAATTAGTGACCGTGTTAATCGTATAACACGTTAATTAATTTCTAGATAATATATTTTATTAGTAATTGCCCGTCATTAGATGAACTAGCACCTAAAATAGTTGAAATAGACACATAAAGGAATGAATACCTAACTAAATCAATTTATAGATAAATACAATCTAAATGAGAGGAGGCCTTTGCCCAACAATGGGACAATACAGGCTCATTAACCAACAAACAAACAGTCTGAATGAAAAGAAGATGACGAATGACCATGAAGAAATTAATTCAGTAATATTTAGGTACAACTTTTAACCTGAAACTATTTAATACTGGCTACGAGGTGAACTAGGCAAAGACAAGTTCAGAACAAACCTTGTGAGTTAAAAGAAATTGTATTCTTTAATTCCCAGATGCCCCCAAAATGGCGCTATTCGTGTTCCAAGGCAACATCAACCAGGACATAGGATCCACCGACGTGGGCACCATATCGGGAGAAGTAACGTCACCAACCAGCGGCCGGTGGGTCGTGGAGGACCCCAACGCAGAGCTGAAAGTCGGAGACATCATTAAATACCATATATTTGTGGCTGTGGACAGCAAGGGATACTTGGCTGATAACCTCAGCTATACGATTACTGGTGAGCTTGCTTGTTCTCTTAACCTTTGCATATCTGCTTGAAGCTGAGACTACGAGTCAGGTTTTTTCTAAAGACCCATCATCCAGAAAAAGCCTAAACCGAAAACACACACCTGCAACGCGAAAACAGTGGTCCTGGCTCATCATTACCTTATTTTATTTTATTTATTTATTTCAGCAAAACACATAGGTACAATTAGAGTGTATATCTATTATGTAATGAATGTCTTCCACTTTTCATCGAGCCTGGTACCTAATTTGTCCATCATGAAAGTCTACAAGAGAAAATGACGATCATATCGCAATACACGAACCAGGTGGATGACTTTTCCTGTGGTTCAGACATTGTGCACTCGCAAGTTAGTACAGAGAGTCAAAACGTCCTGAAAATACAACGTTTAGAGGTGAAACACGTGTGGAAAAGAGCTCTCTGAGTACAAGTATCTTAAACTTATTAGGATAAGCCTACAGAGTGGAAATATACTAAAGATATATTCAAAACAAAGACATAATTTACTGATGATTTAAGCAAGAAAGAAAAAAGAAAACTGGTATTTTTCCTGGATAAAAAGTACCCATTCAATAGATCCAATTTTAGAGGCGCCATCGTAATTAATAGCAACTTACAGTAGCCCTGTTTCTTTTTAACGACATGATTTTGATAGAGATAACACTATTTTACGTTGCTAATAAAATTACGATGGCGTCTTTAAAATTGGGCCGCATGCCGCATGTCACTCTCCGATCTTTCAACTAAAGTCATGCCAAAAAGCAAGTCTGTACGTTGCTCTGATGCTGCGTGAATCAGTAAAGAACCAACAAACACATTTTTGGATCTATAATATTAGTAAGGATTTTTTTAATCTTTCAGAGCTAGAAGACCCTACTGCATCGGTGCAGGTTCCGATAACCATTCCGGGCCAGAACTGCCGGCCCACGCAGACCAAAGTGTTCGGCAGACAGGCTTGCGGCGGGCAGACCCTGTTCGAAGACAACTTCGACAACCTGCGGGAGGATGTCTGGCAGATCGAGCAGTATAACCCTATTTCTCATCCTGTAAGCACCATTATTGTGTAAACCTTATAAGCCTGTATGTAGTGCCCCATCCAGTTTTCATTAGTCTCTGCTCTGCTGTTAAGTATTACCGTATCGTACCGTTATGTACCATAATAAGCCCGATTACAGAGGCGCCATCGTAGTTATATTATCTAAATAGCATAGTTCTGTTTCTTTTTCACTTTAGGCATTCGATAGAGAGAACGCTTTTTACGTTGCTATTAAATTTACGCTGGCGCCTCTGTAATCGGGCTAACTATGTTTAATTCATTGAAGATATTCCCTCAAAGAGTAATATTATGTTTCTACGGATTTTCATACTACGAGTACAAGCTTTTAGATATAGTAAAAATCATCCTAAGGAAATCTGCGAACGTCCTGGAAAAAATCGATGGTGTATGTGAATTCGGCAACCTATAACTGGACCATCTTGATAAATACAAATACAGTGCATCTCAGTTGTTTTCATTATACTGAATATCCTAAAGACTTCATTTTATACTCGTAGATCATTAGTTAGTTTATTTAATTGTTACGTTCATATACAGACTTACAATAGGCTGAATTATGAAGGCGCTATCATAATTATAATAGCTATTTAGAATATTATGTTTCTTTTCACTTTAGGCATTCGATAGAGAAAAACACTTTTTACGTTGCTATTAAATTTACGCTGACGCCTTCAAAATTGGGCCTACTATCAAATTAGGCCTACCAGTGATGGTAGCTAGGTACCATGTGGTACCACAAAATGTTTTTATTGGCAAATAAATAATTTCCTCTCAGGAGCACCCGTTCATGACGTACCAGCGAGTGGCGGACCAGCCGACAGTGACCACGAAGGACGGGGTCCTGGTCATCCGGCCAACACTGCAGCAAAACCTGCCAGGATTCACCAACGAGTCCATCTTCAGCGGAACACTCAACCTATTCAGTGGGTAAATAGAATTTTCTCACTAATATTTACCTACACCTATACAAGGTTATCCAGAACTGATATACCTACTAAGCCGAAAGGAAGTGATTTAGGGTGCTTGCTGGAGCTAGTAAAGATGCGAGTCACACGCGTAAGTAATATGGCCACGCTACTTTTCAAGTTACTCGCTTGTACTTGTATATGGTGCAAATAACTGGAGCAAGTAAAGACACGGGCTACTGGCGCAAGCAGTACGTTATTTGTACTATTACTTTTTTTTTTTTTTTTATTTTTTATTTTAATATAATGACAATACTACACTACGATGTAGTCCATTGTGGAAACACAATGAGCTCCTTTTGAGCTTAGACGATGTTGTAAAGCAGTCCCTAGTATCGGTTTTGAATATTGACATGAGTGAAAGGGCGTGGCTACAAGCCTCCTTGCCTGTTAGGCTTGGAGGGTTAGGGGTCCGCCAAATTTCAAGTGTTGCTTTACCAGCTTTCTTGTCCTCCATTCATAGTACTCAGAACTTGATTGAAAAAATCCTCGCACCTTCTTTAGGCCATTCTGGCGTAGATGTAGCTCATTTGAATGAGGCAACGAATGCTTGGAGGGTCGCTTGCCCAAATACCGAGCTTCCAAAGACTTTATCGTCGCAGAGACTGTGGGATCGGCCGATCTGCGAACTAGCACGGAAATCTCTTCTAGACACGTGTCCTAGCGTCGCGGATCGCGCTCGTATCCTTGCAGTCTCTGTATGGGAGTCCGGTCTTTGGTTGCAAGCATTGCCCTCTTTCAATACTGGTAACCTTTTAGATCCAACTGCATTTCGTCTAGCTGTCAGCTTACGCTTGGGTGCAAGGTGTTGTGAAGCCCATCGCTGTCAGTGTGGTACTGCAGTTGACCAGCTCGGTCACCACGGTCGCTCTTGCTCAAGAAGCGCTGGTCGGATTGGACGCCACGCCAGCCTTAACGATGTCATACGCAGGGCTTTTGTCACCGCCAATATCGCAGCCGTACTCGAACCGAGTGGGTTGGCGCGTGGTGATGGCAAAAGGCCTGACGGCATGACGCTGGTCCCATGGAAGTGTGGACGGCCCTTAGTATGGGACGCAACTTGCGTCGATACTTTGGCACCGTCACATCTTCCTGAGACTCAGAGTAGGGCTGGAGCGGCGGCCAATTCGGCTGAGCAGCACAAGCGGCGCAAATATGCTAACCTCGGTAGTGGTTACATATTTGAGCCATTTGGAGTTGAGACTTTGGGTCCGTGGGGGCCGGGAGCTCATCTCGTTTTCAAAAGTCTTTCTGAGCGTCTGGTGGACGCGACGCGTGACCAAAATGCTGGTGTTTATTTGGCTCAACGTATAAGCATTGCCATTCAGCGTGGCAATGCTGCCAGCATGCTGGGCACGCTGCCAACTGGCAGTGGGCTTGAGCACTTGGATTATCTTTAGACCTTCAAGGGTCTGTGGATGATCCAATTACTATTACTTGTACTTATAAGTTACTCGCTTGTACTTGTACACGGTGCAAATAACTGGAGGAAATAAAGACACGGGTTGCTTGCGCAAGCAGTACGAGTTATTTGCTCGTGGTCATGAACCGACTGTGACCCGCGCGCCACATAGCACGCGGGTTGGTTGCGCGGGTGGCTCGCTTTAGTACATGCTCGAGTCGCTTAGCCCACACATGTTTTTGAACGATAAGTTTATGATGCATGTAACCCGCATAAGTGCCTCAACCTGCGCAAGCTACTTGCACCGTGTACAAGCACCCTTAGACCATCTTTATAAACGAGTTTTTCTATGGGTACAAACCAGAATTCGAGGAAAAAACCGGACAAGTGTGAGTCAGGCTCGCACATCGAGGGTTCCGAACAAACACGTTGTTAAAATAAATCAAAATCTGTTGTAGCATGCGCTAATGAATTTCTTTTATACCTTACATGATACGATTTACTCACTTTGAATTTTGAACCCATATTTTGTGAATTTTGAAGCCCTATTTTTTGTGATTTAAATAAAAATATACAGTTTTCAGATTTATTCCTATATGTGTACTCTGAGACAATGCTTCTTGCCAAATTTCATAGTTCTATGTTAACGGAAAGTACCCTGTAGGTTTGAATTTTTGTGAGTGTCGAAATATGCGGTTTTTTACGACATAAACGGCTCTAACTTTTTTAAACAATAACTGAGAAGTTTTTCTTTTACACAACTGCAAAAAACTATAGATAAACGTATACAGTTCAAATTTCAACTTGATATCTTTACGCGTTCCCGAGATAAAGAGTCTTGACATACACACAGACGGACAGACGGACAACAAAGTGATCCTATAAGGGCTTTTCCCGTTTGAGGTACGGAACCCTAAAAATCAGCTGTTTCATACATTTTGTCGATTCTGAGTTGCATGTTTGTATGGAACAGCTGATATTTTTTCTCGAATTCGGAGTTGATCTCATAGTAAAAGATGTTCATAATTATGGTCTTAACCACCCCCTTTCGGCTTAATACAGGACAGGCCAAGCAGATACTTAGGTATACTGGCAGAAACTGAGTTGGTTAGATTGATAGATAGGTATCTATTGATACTATGGTGGAAAATGATCTTCTTTTTCTTCGTGTCGATGGTTTCAGTGAGGAGAGTCTTCAGAAAATGTTTAAATGGTGTTATTTATTGTTCAACAGAAGCTCTTCCGTGAAATAATTTCCAGACTTGTCTGTTGTGCCAGTACCTATTATCACTTACCTTCACGTATGAGATGATACTAATATTTGCCTTCTATTATAATCACACAAGTTTTTTCTGAGTAATATTTACACGCCTAATTTGGGGAAGTACCTTTTCAATTTAGCATGATTCACGTTACCACATGACATAATTGTAGCGCTCATAGCGTAGTTTGACTTGTGTTTCATAGCGATCACCGAAATTAAGTAACATTCGGCACAGTTAGTCTTCGGATAGGTAACCACGTGCTTTACAACTGAGCGCTGATGTGGCTCGGATGACACCTTATGTTGTGGGTCCCCATTGTCTTATCCGTTTAGCATGGCAGGCTTCAGGCAGTTTAACAAGTCTGACTCGGTAATGGTATGTATGCAGTATTATATCTTTATACAAACGGTCGGAACGCGAATCATACCTAAGCGCCTCGGGGTTCGGTACACACTCGGTACTGTCTCGGTACACAACAGTCGCAAGGGCGTGCCGTAGTGACGACCGAACACACGTTCGAGTTTGAAATCAGTAAGCGAGCGATTTACCTACCAGGCAGCCCTAGCGCGTGTTACATACTGCGTGGCGACGCCGGACTGTACTTATATAATTATTATAAAAGAGTCGTGACTCTGTTATCTGGGCTAGCGACCATATTAAAAGAACTTACTATTTATAACATTATTGCAATCATCACAAGTAGTCCTGTGTCGGTAGGTGTCGATCGTACATTCTCCGTGTTCCGGATCGTTCATGACCGACCAGCGAAATAACCGAATCAAATGTATCGGTCGTTCATCGGTCACGTGACCGAACCATACGGTGGCGATAAGATCCTACGTATATTCACCAATGATCAACAATCTTTGACCTGTCCTTAGAAAAGTTAACGAAATTAATTCTTATAAGTACTAGACAAGAAGGTTTATTTTAAATATAAAAACGAAAGAGACTTACAATCATCAAATAAATGGAACATTGTTGCATGAATTGTAGTAATAACTATCATATTACTTAATACGTAAAGTCTAATTTAGAATTTTAATCGCGAATTATCATTGCAAGCTAGACATGTTCCGTTTGTTGGTATTATTATTTTATTTATTTATTTATTATTTACAGTAAAATATAGCTTTACAGATTACACAAAATCCAATACGCTACATTTTATACTTTACCTAAGAAACTATATACATAACAGGTACTTTTAAATTATTCTAATAAATATAGGAACACAAGATAATCAACAATTCAAAACATATTTTTAATTAATCAGTCTAAACAATTGCATATAAGTCTTATGAATAAACCTTAACCTTAATTTTATTATATTAGTTATTACTTATTAATTTTTTGGCCGTAAGCAGAGCAGCATCTTTCTATGACGGTCCAATTATCCGCGAATAAGTCCAATTGAGGATACGCTGTCATGATCCGGTTCAGGTGTTTTTGAACCCGGAAAATTGGAGATTGTTGTTGCGCAGCTGTTCGCGCCGGGATGGGCGCGAATAGCGGCACACTTCCATCTCGAAATCTAGAACGCTGCTCAGGCACACATAGGCGACTTGCCTCACATATAATGTCAGGGCAGTCAATGTATGCCAGCAGTGTTTCACGCCTCATTTTGGCGCGAATCGCGCGACACGGAACATGCGACGCATGGTACAATAGATCGAGATCTAGAACAAATAATGAACGATTCGATCATGCGCTGATTATGTTTCGGTCATTGGAACTCGTTCAATTACGACCAACACAGGACTAATCACAAGGTACTTTCTATCGAATCAATTACAATAAATGGCTCATTTTTCTAGCTGCACGGCTCCTGGAGAAGCGTGCACGGTGTCAGCGTCGGCGTACAATATCCTGCCGCCTGTGGTGAGCGGGCGCGTCACCAGCAAAGCCTTCGCTTTCACCTACGGCACCGTGTACATCAGGGCCCGGTTGCCTCAAGGGGACTGGCTGTATCCAGGTACCCACAATATAAGATATTATTATACCCTTTAAAATAGGCAGTCATCTCCACCGGTATTAGCGTTTCTCAGCCACATCCCCGGACCTGCCGGAAGCCTTTCGACTTCTGTCGCATTATGCTAGAAATATTCTTGAGGTGCACTCTTCTATGCTCTTTGGCTGTCACTGAAGTCACTTGGACGAAATTTCTAAATTCTACTTTGTCGAGGCAGAAACAATCAAAATAAGGAAATTTTTCGTACTTACTGTTCGCGCTCAAATATTATGTGTAAAGTTAAGCATTTCGCAAACCCCGACCACGGGTATTACTGAAAATAGTACATTGTTCACCGAGAGGAGAAAGTGACTGTATTACAGTCGAGGGTGTCGTTCGCTTTAAATTATTTACTAATTGAAATTTATATTGAAATTGTTGCAGTTAGTGAAGCTTAATGTAACACTTTTTCCGTGTTCTTTTTTCAAATTGTTTGACACCATCCACCACCAGCTAGTGGCCAGTGTCATTTTGCGAACTTGGAGATAAAAACTCACTGTAAAAACTTTTTGGCTTTTGATATTTAGGTTACCAGCGCATAGTCTTACCCAAAATTAAAAAAAAAAAACACGTAAGAAATGGATTTTCATACACTTTTCTCTCCTGCTCAGATGCGTTTTCTCGCCGCATATTTGTTCGATATGCAATGACGTACTTTCTACCGTAAATTTGATAAAGTATCAAGGTACTTTCCGAGCAGGTGTAGTATACGAGTAAATGCTATTTATTTATCACCAGCTAATATCAGCTTTCAAGTATTGTACTGTACTGTATCAGCCTTTTTAATAGTCCACTGTAGGACGTAGGCCTACCCACGAAGGATGGTTGGGCCATATCCACCACGCTGGCCCAGTTCGGGTTGGTGGATGACTGACATAAAATATGCAGGTAGCCTCAAGACGTTTTCCTTCACCGAAAAGCCAGTGGTGTTAAATTCCGTAGATAAATTCCAAAGAACTCATTGGTACGGGATCGGGACTTGAACCCACGACCTCATAATTGTAAGGCTGGTGTCACTACCACTAGACCATCACGGCTTTCAAGTATTATTCTCATTGTATTCGGTTAGAAAAAACTGTTTTCCCACTCGAATTGAAATATCGTTCACCTTTCTCGCTACAGAACTCCTTCTGGAGCCTTTCATGAAGAAGTACGGAAGCCAGGACTACGCCTCCGGGGTAATGAAGATAGCGACGGCCCGAGGCAACAAAGAACTTTCCACGGGATCTAAAGACTATTCTAACAGTGTAAGGAAAACGTATTTTACTGCATTATCTGATTTAGAGGTTAATAATTTATCTTTAGCTATTTTAGGTCATTCAAAAAGTATTAAAATGAAATTCTTGATAACCTTTGACTGTAACATTAAAATATAACCAAGCATCAACAGCTACAAACAACTACAACAGTTCTCAAACGAAATAACCGTAGCCAAATCTATTTGGGAGACATTATGCCATTGTGAGAAATCCTTTAGAATTCTCTGCGTCGAAGGTGTCATTGAATGTGCGCACACACAAACATAGCTATACATCTAGATCTAAAACATTTTTTCAAATGTATCCAAACATCTGACTGGAAATTAAAAGAACCCAAAACCCCTTACATTCAAGGTAGAGGTCCAGAGGCATTGCCAACAATAATTGATTGGATCGTAAAATGCCCCTCTTTTTGGGTCACCCAAGCACTGTGGTGGAAAACTCCAAGATTTTAGTGGGTTTACCGACCAGTTGGCGGGGACTCCCACTTGATCACTCTGCCATGCCCCCAAAGCGTGGTGGTATCCGTAAAGGATTTGCCTTGGATAAAAAAGTTATCAAAAAACATTCGTAATATGTGCAGATGTGATAAAGCTTATTACTTCTCCATGCTACAGATTCTCTACGGTGGGCCCATCATGGACTTTGATTGTCGAGAGATGTTCCTGAAGACCAAATCCTTGGGCGGCGGGAACCAGTGGGGAGACGACTTCCACCTCTACTCCTTACGATGGGCACCAGGTAGGTATCTAATCAAAATCTTAAGTTTCTCTAACTTGAGAATAGGCTTGATTAAGTAGATATACCTATCTTGTTTGATATCAACCAAAAATGCGGATTGCGGTATTTGTAAATAAGGCTTGTCGGAAAGTTCGAGTTCCAGAGAAAAAGCAAAAATGTATCGATATCTATAAACGGTAGGAGATACGGTAAAGAATTTAACAACGTCTTATCACCTTCTGTTTGACGTCCTTTAACGGTCACCTGTTTAGGAGACAGCGCTTCATTATTAAATTTTAATTCTACATTACGACCAATTATGAAGGCGCCAATGTAAATTTAATAGCAACGTAAATAGTGTTCTCTCTATCGAATGCCTAAAGTGAAAAAGAAACAGAAATATTTTAATTAGGTAGCTATGATAATCATAAATACGATGTGCCTTCATTATCATAAGATTTTTCTGTTATCTACCCGCAGCGTCCGCCAGTAATTGACTTGTACAACTAGTTGTCAAAAAGATAGCTAGGTTTTTTTTTTAATTTTTATTTCAAATAGGTTTGCGTTTGACTACACACTGCCTGATGTAAAGCAGATATGCGGTCTAGGATGTAGCACGCTTACCTAGAAGATACCTATTTACTCGAGATTTGAAGACACCTACATTGTACTTTAAAGGAAAGACAGACTTAGGCAAAGCGTTCCACATTCTGGCAGTTCGTATGAGGAATGTGGACTCAAAACGCTTTGTTCTAACGCGTGGGATGTCCATCATAAAAGGGTGGCGCTTTGGTCGCGTCTGTCTAGCCGCACGATAGAAGAAAGAGGCAGGTGGGACCAGATCGTGCAACTCCTGGGCGCACTCACCGAAGTGTATCCGGTAGTAGGCAGACAGACACGCCACCCTACGTCGATGCTCGAGACTTTGCAGCTTCGACTCAGTCAAGGTTTCGTTGCCTGATAGCCTCCTGGCTCGCCTTTCAATGGACTCAAAGCCTCCAACTGGTATTTGGCAGAGCCATCCCAAAGGTGAGAGCAGTATTCAATGCAAGACCTGACTTGCGCTTTATACCCAGGTAGCATTTATACGTTATTATGACGTCCGTTTACGGTACTGCTCGACGTAAGAGACGTCATTATCATGACGTCGGTAGTTTCTTCAGATGACGACAATTTGTCACAGCCTCATGACGTAAGTTGGAGGACGTTGGAGTGACGCCATATACTGACGTTGGAGTGACGTCATATACTGACGTTGGAGTGACGTCATATACTGACGTTGGAGTGACGTCATATACTGACGTTGGAGTAACGTCATATGCTGACGTTGGAGTGACGCCATATACTGACGTTGGAGTGACGCCATATACTGACGTTGGAGTGACGCCATATACTGACGTTGGAGTGACGTCATATGCTGACGTTGGAGTGACGCCATATACTGACGTTGGAGTGACGTCATATGCTGTCGTTGGAGTGACGCCATATACTGACATTGGAGTGACGTCATATACTGACGTTGGAGTGACGTCATATGCTGACGTTGGAGTGACGCCATATACTGACATTGGAGTGACGTCATATACTGCATTCATAGAGACGACACTTGGACGTTTATAATAGGGCAGCCACTGACGTTGGAGCGACGTCATTCACTGTATTCATAAGGACGTCACTAGGCCGTACATATTAGAGCAGCCACTGACGTTGGAGCGACGTCATTTACTGTATTCATAAAGACGTCACTAAGCCGCACATATTAGGGCAGCCACTTACGTTGGAGAGACGTCATTTACTGTACTCATAGGGACGTTACTGGGCCGTACATATTAAGGTAGACACTAACGTTGGAGTGACGTCATATACAGTATTCATAGTGACGTTACTGTGTATGACGTCACTACTATGTCGGCGGCTGCCTTTGTATGTATGGCCCAGTCCCTGTGAACTAAGTAAATGACGATACTCCAACGACGATGGCTGCCCTAATATGTACAGCCCAGTCACTTTCCTGTGAACAAAGTATATGACGAAAAGAATTTAGTTTGCGATAGCAGGCATCCTATATTATACACGTACCCTGAACAGACTCTTAGGACTATGGATGAAACCAAACAAAACAACGTAAGTAGCATAATAGATTTATATTCAAGAAGTATATACATACATAGACTGTTATATATAATCAATAATTGTTATGAATCCATAGTCTTAAAATTACAATGTCGATCCCATAGCAATTTTATGACCATGGCACATTTAGATTAACTATTTATTCTCTCTTGGAGAAATTACTAATGCACTGTTATCACTAATCAGGTTGGTGTTAACTTGTTTCTGCACCTGCATCGGACTTTTGCTGACACTTGAAATTATTTGATTTGTTTGTGCATTACATTACAATGACTAGATGCGCTGGTTGCGGTCGCAAAGCATTTTAAGTAGGTATCTATTGAGGTCAAATTGCACGAACATCGTCTATCTTTTATAACGGTCTTTAGTACCTGAATTTCGTCATTAGTAGCTGAACATACATTTTGAATTTGTTAAATATCTTGGTCTTGCGTATGTAATCTTTTTCTAAGTTCCCGACGAAATTCTTGGAATTCTGATAACAAACCGCCGTCATTCTCCAGCACGGAAACTTCCATTTGACTGCACTTGCTACCCCGTTGGTTATTGACATAATTAGGGCTCGCTATTGTTGGTAACTTCCTATGTTCTGGAGTGCGAACTGGCGTGTCATTCCCAGCACGTTTTCTTTTTGTGCTGTCACACATCGGGCAAATCCATTGGCGCACATAGTCCGTAGAAAAAGACTCGAGATCTCGTCTTTTAATACCGAGACACAATTATATGATACACTTTTTCACAGTTTGATAGTGTACACTTCATTATAAGTTCACCGGTAACGTCTTTTTTACAAGCCCGGCAAAACGTAAACATTGCGATCGAACTAAATAGAAATAATTGCTGCGACAAAAAGTAAACACGTCCGCACCGATGCGAGCGCGCGTGCAAACAATATGGTACAATATGGTACGTCCTAATATTGACCCTAAATAGAGATCAATAAAACGTCCCCTTTGTGGCGAATATGGTACGTCCTGATATTGACCCTAAATGGACGTCAGTAAAACGTCCACCAGAGACGAATATGATACGTCTTAATAATGACCCTGAAGAGACGTCAGTAAATCTTCCACTTTGTGGCGAATTTGGTACGTCCTAATATTGACCCTAAATAGAGGTCAATAAAACGTCCCCTTTGTGGCGAATATGGTACGCCCTGATATTGACCCTAAATGGACGTCAGTAAAACGTCCACTAGAGACGAATATGATACGTCCTAATAATGACCCCAAATAGACGTCAGTAAATCATCCACTTTGTGGCGAATATGGTACGTCCTAATATTGACCCTAAATAGAGGTCAATAAAACATCCCCTTTGTGGCGAATATGGTACGTCCTGATATTGACCCTAAATGGACGTCAGTAAAACGTCCACCAGAGACGAATATGATACGTCCTAATAATGACCCTGAATAGACGTCAGTAAATCGTCCACTTTGTGGTGAATATGGTACGTCCTGACTTTGACTCTAAATTGACGTCAGTAAAACGTCCACTTTGTGACGAATATGGTACGTCCTGATATTGACCCTAGATGGACGTCAGTAAAACGTCCAGCAGAGACGAATATGATACGTCCTAATAATGACCCTGAAGAGACGTCAGTAAATCTTCCACTTTGTGGCGAATATGGTACGTCCTAATATTGACCCTAAATAGAGGTTAATAAAACGTCCCCTTTGTGGCGCATATGGCACGTCCTGATATGGACCCTAAATGGACGTCAGTAAAACGTCCACTAGAGACGAATATGATACGTCCTAATAATGACCCTAAATAGACGTCAGTAAATCATCCACTTTGTGGCGAATATGGTACGTCCTAATATTGACCCTAAATAGAGGTCAATAAAACGTCCCCTTTGTGGCGAATATGGTACGTCCTGATATTGACCCTAAATGGACGTCAGTAAAACGTCCACCAGAGACGAATATGATACGTCCTAATAATGACCCTGAATAGACGTCAGTAAATCATCCACTTTGTGGGGAATATGGTACGTTCTAATATTGACCCTAAATAGAGGTCAATAAAACGTCCACTTTGTGGCGAATATGGTACGTCCTGATATTGACCCTAAATGGACGTCAGTAAAACGTCCACCAGAGACGAATATAATACGTCCTAATAATGACCCTGAATAGACGTCAGTAAATCGTCCACTTTGTGGTGAATATGGTACGTCCTGACTTTGACTCTAAATTGACGTCAGTAAAAGGTCCACTTTGTGACGAATATGGTACGTCCTGATATTGACCCTAGATGGACGTCAGTAAAACGTACACTTTGTGGCGAATATGGTACGTCCTGATATTGACCCTACATGGACGTCAGTAAAACGTCTACTTTGTGGCGAATATAGTACGTCCTGATATTGACCCTAAATGGACGTCAATAAAACGTCAATTTTATGGTGAATATGAGACGTCGAAATAATGACTTTTAATTGACGTACATTATGACGTCATCCACGACGCATTAACGACCGACCCTATTATGACCTAAGAGTGACGTCGTTTATGCGTCACTGACGTCACTTTGCTACCTGGGTAAAGACTAAGCAGTTGTTCAGGTGTGAAATACCGTCTCACCTTAGAGAGAACACCAAGTTTTTTTTAGGCTAATTGGGCTTTTGACTCTATATAAGACCCAAAGTTGAGAATCGATGATAGCGTAACGCCTAATAGTTCCAGACTGTTAGTTACCGGAACGGACACACCACGGAAAGCAGGAGACAGTTGGAAGGGCCTCTTTTTGGCCGAAAACAAACAGCTTTGAGTATATTTTCTTCTTTACTAGCCATCCATCCATCACTAGTCAGACGTCCACTACTGGACGTAGGCTCCTCTATGTATTTCCAATAAGGCCGGTTGGAAGCAGCTTGCATCCAGCGCGCTCTCTCTTAGTTATTTATATCGTCAGTCCACTTAGTCCTAGAGTCTAGGTCCTAGACAGTGGGTGTCCTACGCTACGCTTGCTAGTTCGTGGTCTCCATTCAAGAACTCTACAGCCCCATCGGTCCGTCCTTCGAACTATGTGCCCTGTAGACTGTTATTTCAACTTCCTAATCTGCTGGGCTATGTCAGTGACTTTGGTTCGTCTGCGAATCTTATCTCTGATTCGATTTCGCAACTTCTTTACCTACTGTCAACTAGTTGCAATGGTAGAATACTAATTGGATTTGTTATTTAACTGGTGCCACCTTCTCCAGATCGCATCACGCTGTCGGTTGACGGCGAGGAGTGGGGCCGCATAGAACCGGCGGCGAGTGGACTAGCCGGCCGCTTCCCCGACACCTGCCTTCATCTGCCGCGCGCGCTGCTCTCGTATGGCTCCAAGATGGCTCCCTTCGATGACCATGTAAGTAACAGTTCTACCGGATGAGGGCACATAGAACCAGCGGCGAGTGGGTTAGCCGGCCGCTTTCCTGATACCTGGCGCCATTTACCGCAGTGGTCTCGTACCTACCATTTTTCGGTATTTCTACCAATAGTTCTACCGCTATACAAAACTTTTCAACGATTTCTGAGATAGCCCAATTCTTCCCATTATTCTATGGAACTTCAAGTTACTAAGAACGAAAAATTAAATTCTCCTGATTTCTTTCCGAATTTCAAGTGCGACGAGCTAAGTTGGGAAAAGGATAGGCTAGCAGGTTATTTTACGTGGTGATCAGATTAAGTGTTCTCCAGCTACATAAAGTAAACTATTTAAAATGTCTAACCTATAAATCTAAGTTTATACATAGGTAGGTACCTACCAAGTTTTGGTACGAACCGTACGAATAGGTATGTAACTACCGATATTTTTTTGCAATTCTACTGATTTCGCATTTTTATCATATGGCTCGCCTTTGGTTGCTCACGTGAATAAGTTCTCAGCTATATTCACTGTAATACAAGTTCTTGGGTCTTCTAAGAGTATTTAGCAAATACAAAGCTATGGAAACCAATAATCGCAAAAAAACTGATTGTGAACTTTTCAGTCAACTTTTAAACACCAACGTTAAGATCAATACGAGTTTTCCAGTCTATTTCCAGATATTTTTGTATGGCAAATCAACGTTTACCGGCTTAGCTGGTACCTTAGATATCTTCTGGAAAATATGTATTGTATAACAGCTGAAGGCTCTAGACCTGCTTTCTCCAGTTCCAGCTATCATTCGGCGTGGCAGCCGGTGGCATCACCGAGTTCCCTCAGACGGCGTCCACCGCGGACGGCCACCCCAAACCCTGGCTCAACTCCAGCCCAAAAGCCCAACTCAAGTTCTGGGAAGACATGGCCTCCTGGATACCGACTTGGCTGCAGCCCGAACTGAAGATAGATTATGTCAAAGTCGTCGCCCTGTGATTTAGGTTTACATAGATTAGGTTGAGCTTTAATTACAATTTTTAATTTAAAGTTCCTTTTTTCTTCCATGTTTCGTGGTAAAAAATTAAACCTCGACATGCCATTACTTACTTTGACGTAAGTAGAGATTTTCTCTAGAGGAGGCAGGTACCTATTTTTGCCCACTTTATATTACGTAGGTAGGTACCTATTACATTTTGACGACCATTGTTGAAATACTAGTGACTTATATGGGGATATTTGCCTGAAAATATAAAGTTCATTTTTGAATATGAATTTAGAAAAGAAATAAGCAATACAAATTAACTACTCAGCAGAATGAGCTTTTGAACAAAATCTGCCGCCTGCTAAGTGGCTCAAGGGTAAAAATGTATTATGTAATGGTACTGCAACTTCACGTTCTAAAGTTATACAAAGTTTTGGTGATCAGTTCTGCGCAAGTTACAGGGTTTATCTACAGCGCGGCCGTTAGGGCTTCGTTTCAAGCTCGCTGTAAGCTTGCATGAACGTTATAAGTTACAAGCTCGTTGATGTTACGTTCAGTAAAGTTATTGCAACTTTTGCTTGCTTAGCGGGTAGTAGATAAGTGCGTGTTACAATCAAAACACAAAACCGAATAGGATGTAAGTGTCCAATGAGCAAATAGCGCTCGTAGCATAGTTTGACTAGGTGTTTGTCAGCGATCACCGAAATTAAGCAACGTTCCGCGCGGGCAGTATTTGGATGGGTGACCGTGGGTGGTATTTTCCAACTGCACTCAGTTGGAAAATACCGTGGCTCGGATGACACGTTAAATTGTAGGTCCCGGTTGTTTTAACCGCTTAGCCACGTCAGAGGCCTTCAGGCAACCTAAAAACTCTGACCTGTGAATTTACTTTTATGAGCAAATTGTGTTTCCTTTCCAGAAAAGAGTAATTCATCAAAATATTAGTTGAGTTATGTATAATCCAAGTTTGTGACCTCAAGTGGCGAACGCATCCTTGTCAATAACAGAAAAAACCGCAAAAAATTGTTATTTTTTCAAATTTTGGCGATTATAAATTATAACCCTAAAAGACTAGTTTTAGAAAAAACTTTCTTACAACATTTTTAAAGTAGATTAAATTTGCTACAATTATGATACTAAGTAGAATTGTTTCTGTAGACCCAATGGTTTCCGAGATTGAGCTTTTCAAAGTTACAGAATTATAAATTAAAATCTGATTTCAATTCGAATTAAAGATCTTCAATGATATTTTATTAGCTTTTAGAGTCCTTAACCGTTAACCTTAATTTCGTACGGTATTTATGACGTCAATCCGCTTTTCTAGGTATTTAAACAATGTTTAATAGTACAAATTGCAGGATTAAACAATGTTTAGAGCATGTTTTAAATATTTTGTAGTAAAGAGGTATGCGTTTTTATTTAGTTTTGACAAAAGTCGCAGAACAAAAGTTGTTAGTTTTGATGTAGGTACAGAATAAGCCCCGGATGCTAATTGATTAGAAATAACCCTGTATCTAATACACCTGTGCGAAGCCGGGGCGGGTTGCTAGTTAAGTATAAAAGACAATATTTCGTGAAGATATTTATTTACTGTTGTTAAACACGTAACTAATTTACATAGAGGTGAAAATAGTAGAGTCGTATTTAGAATACAAAACATTGAATGAGATTGCAATCGTCTGCGACATCCGAAGCTTGGCTTTCACACATTATTATAACTCGCGTAAATAAAGAAAGCATTTAAAGATGTCTTCTCGCTTGCTAAAGGAGTGCGAGCAAGAGGAAACGAACTTTCAAATGTTTTCTAAATTTAGGCATTTTTATGTATATTTACAAATACGTTTGCATCCTCAAACAAATTATAAAACACTACGAATACTTTGATCAAATTTATAATTATCATTACAATAATATAAGCCCTTGTTTCACTGTATCCCTTCGACAAGATATTAATTTAGGGGTTCCTAGTTTAACTTTGGAACCCTAAAAACAACAGTTAAAGATTTATGTTTTCCATACAAATATAATGATCAAATTTTACTAAATTTCAAAAGCGCCTTGATATGAGTTTACCAATTTCTTCAGTTTAGTTTAGACTTTAGAGGTACCTAACTGTCTTATTAGAGATCCATATGAGATGCCTATGTCCAACAGTGGACGTAATATGGCTCAAGGATCTATGGATCCGGTAGAGTTATAAAGATGTTTTTTAGCGTAGAAAATTAAATGTTAGTAGGTACATATTTCGTACCCAAGTATTAAGCTCTCCAATGGAAATGGATTTTCTTTAATTAGTTTAGCTTACAAATAAAAATGAAACGCCACAAAATTAAAAAAAAATACCTAGAATACGTCATATCGAAAAATAATATTTAATACGGATTATATATTAAAACTTAGGAAGCAGGTAATTTACAATTTTTTGTATGGAAACCAAAAAGCTTCATGACATTTTAACGAAGTGAATAACGGTGAAACACAGGGCAAAATCTACTTTTAAATGGCTTATAGTGCCTTCAAGTGACAACTAGAGACTCATTTTCACAGGATCTTTTTAGACACTAGAAAGATTGTTTTATTTCCGTATTTTTTTGCCATTTCGCTAAACTAAATATACCTGATTCATTGATACCTACCTACCCATGTAACAATTAAAAACATCTAATGTCTATTAGAATCACTGTGAAAATACGTCACTACGTCAACTCCTATAGTCTACAGACGCAAGTCAATCCCTACGTTTCTTTCCATAAGTAAACTTTTCATTTCTTAACACTAAGAATATTCAGTGAAAAGAACATGAATTTCAAGGAGTTGTTTTGCAAAGTGTAAGGACTTGCAGACATGTATATGGTCATCATAGCATACAACTTTTAGTGCGGGAATAACCGCGAAAATAAAAACAACGTGATGCACTCCGGGAGTGCCAGCAGAAGTGAAAACTTGAACATATAAAGTACTATCATTTACGTGGTAAAATACAATATCACACACGTACACTTGCTTTTCGCCGCGTGGTAGAAAGAGAGGTGGATAATACTTCCTCTCTACGCTGCGGCGGCGGTCTCCTCTCGCTCCGTCCTACGGATATTCGATCAGAGTGTCAAGTGGGAGATTTGCAAATCATATCGAATTAATTTTACGTCGCGTTGACCGAGCGCGCCGCGCACACACGCGAGCACATTGACACACACGCTTGAATTAGCCAATCACAGACGTTGCCGCGCTCGTGTTCAATCGGTTTGGCGCTCGTTACATTACCGTAAAAAATACTCACACTTAGCTATTCAGTTTTCTGTACGTGACACAATATGGTGCTGTACCATTTCCATAGAAATCACATCAAACGTTAACGCGATCGTACTCGAGCGAAAATCTCGCACTTAGCCCTCTGATTACACGTCTGTCCTGACGTGAGTTTAACATTTTTTACCCATCCCAAAAAGTGCACGACGAAGTTTTCACTTCAAAAATTAGCTGCTCCATACATTTTGTCGAGGCTCTTTGAATTGAAAAGAACTTTTTTGTATGAGACGGCTGTTTTTTTCGTGATTTCGCTATAGCTCCCATAGTAAAAGTTGTTCATAATGGTCAGCATAGACACCTCTACAAACCCTGCACTTTGCAATGATTTCTGAGTGTTGTTACACACGGTATATCTTTACAACAGTTGACTTAGATGATATTCAGATTTTCCTATAAAATCGAAACTTGATATTTTTAAGACTATTGATATTTCTTTATAGTTAATGGTAGCTTTAGCTCCGATCTTTTTTGTCTTATATTAATGACATCTATAGGCCTAATTAAACTTCTTGGTGACTTGAAGTTAGCTTAAACGAAGCTCACACAACAGCTGTGCAAGGATTACGTTTTGTGCAGCTTGTAGCTAACTTCAGAACCAAGAAGTATAATTCGGTCTATATTAGCTGATAGATTCAATTCATAATGAATATTATTCCACTCCTAGTTGAGATCACATTTTACAAACAGGTATTTTGATTTCTATTAAATTCTTTGGAGGATTGCGCCTGCTCAATATGTAGAGACAACTTACAACAAGATTATTTTTTGCAATTAGCATGACCGACTTCACCCGTGTACAGAATTCGCGAATATTTCGCACGGATCGATGTAGCATTTTTCACATTATTGTTGATTTATCAAAAATGGCTTAGCCAATTCGATAAAATTTAAATGGGACCAATTTCGAAGTATACTTTTTCCAATAAAAAAAGAATTATTGAAATCGGACCATTATGGAAAAAGTTATGCGTGGTTATACATAAAAAAAATATATATACG
Organism: Hypomecis punctinalis; assembly: GCA_949316475.1. Classification (NCBI taxonomy): domain Eukaryota; kingdom Metazoa; phylum Arthropoda; class Insecta; order Lepidoptera; family Geometridae; genus Hypomecis; species Hypomecis punctinalis. Next base: position 22,443,133 of record OX438810.1, read on the forward strand.
CGTCGAATTGTATACCTCCTCCGGTGGTTCGTCGGTCAAAAACTGTCGCTATACTAAGCGCCACACAAGTCGGCGGTTGAGAAGTTAGCCGCAGATGACACTTCGCCGTGATTCGCTAATTATTGCGCACGGGCGTAGGGAGCGCGCGGGAAACATGAGGTTGGCGGGCGGGTCTGCCGCGGCGTCTCGTCTCTCTGGCTCCCACGCATACCTATATTTTGGCTTTTGCGCAGCGTTCTGCGAATAACTTCCCATCCAGCGATTTGTATGGCGCTTAGTATAACATAGCTTAACTTTAAGGTATTAATTTTTAGTACAGCAATTACTTATATGGTGCTAAAGATTTGAACATTTAATTTTATTAGATGAAATAACATGTATAGTCCGACCGCTTTACTCAGTCCTCGCCTACGCGGGTACAGGGGCGCGGGGGTAGACGCCCTTTGTCGCTGTTAAAGCTGTTAAATTTTTGATTCAAACAAATGACAATCAACTATTTATTAAAATAAACTGCACTGTATAATAATATGACCTGGTGAATATGATTGCTAGATTAAATAAAGATAAACAGTAGGTATACACTTCCAAAATCGCAAGACGGAGAAAACATTACGTTTTGATGTGCAGGCGAGCAACAAAGAATATTCTTAGCAGATAACTTCACTATGTATTCTGTAAGTTTTTAAACAGTTTTTATACTATCTGCATCACATAAAGCCAAGCCATTTTAATAAATAATTAAAAAACTCAACAGCTAGACAAATTATTGTACGTACCTACAATACATGTTACAAACACAACACATAATTACTTATTGTTAAATACACAAACAATAATACAACTTTACAATTGAACTAAACGTTTAATTAATTTAAATTACGTCTACACCCACACATAGAAACGTTGCGTGCCGAAGCGCAACGCAAAAGTATTCGATATTCGAATTTTCCAATAACGATTATCAGTAAACCTAGCATAAAATTTCAGGTTTTACATCTATTCTTTAAGAGTCGCACATAAATAGTTATATTAATCAATTCTAATTTCAAAATAGCCAATTGTCATAGGTAATATGCTATCGTTACGCGACTATTACAGGGAACGTAAAATAATGTGCTAGAGTCGATACACAAATAAAGAAATATTCGCAAAAATACTTAAAATTGTTTATTTCTCGCCAAGTAATGAAAAATAAATAAAAAAATATTAGTTTCTAAAAGATGGTGCCATCTCGCAGATTAAGTTGCTTGGCTCCATGTGGCACTCCACCTTAAAACATTTTGTGGCCGCTAGCTATACTTCATGTAATGCCCAAACAACACTATCCACGAGGCGACACGAGGCAACGCGAGCACCGCAGCTTGTAAGTAACTTCACATCCGCCGACTTGTACAGCAATCATATACAAGTCAGCGGATGTGAATAGTTGTTAGTCAGTTACATTTCATTGGACCATACTCATAAGATGCATACTTGTACAACCCGGTCACAATATCTGTGCACCTGACCTCGTGACGTCATCAGTCTAAACTTAACAATAAATATTAAAAAACAAAACAACAACAAAGCGAAAATATCAAAATTATCGGGACGTGTATCGGCAACGAAGATGCTAACCGTACTGTCGCACCGGGGAGTGCGCGGAGAGGTGACAGGGGAAGCGGGAGAGGCGCTGCATTCCAGCGAGGTGCACAGATATTCTGACCGGGTTTACGTTCACCTTTAAATTTTCTACAATGGTGCGATGGTTACTAATAAGAAATAAACCTGTATTGTCGTAGTGTTTGTAACTAATTTAATTTAAAATGGTATCTTAGTCATAACGGACAATTCTACAAGTGATATATAATGATATTACAGTAAGCTCATAGAAATGTCGCACAAAAGTTATCAACATTCATGATGATATAATAACAATCAAGTTATTAATACAAATTGAAACTAGTGATGATTGATAGGACATATATGAAGTATATCTATAAATAGATGATAATTATGACTATGTTCAATTTTATCTAAGTATTCTAAGATTTTATATCGACTAGTTCAAAGGATTTATATACATTTCCCGGACACCACACCAACTTTACCCAAAAATACCTAATACGATAAGTCGATTACAATAATAATACATTTTAAAATCTTCATAACTATTTTGTAAGCTATGTGTATTATAGATCAAAGACTTTATTTTTGACTTTCGAATGGCTCAGACGTATACGGAACTTGTATGAAGATGGCTAGGACCTATGAGGAACTTTACTGATTCTCCATAAAATATGTCAAAATTACTAGGTAAATGTCCAAGCTGTACGAAAGTCAAAGAATATGCCCCAAAACGATATCTCGGTCACTATTTATTTATCATTAGTTAAACATGAATTTAATTACTATAATTACATAAATACCTTAATTGATTTAGATCTTTTCTCTATGTATATTTGATTAATTAGCCTTAATTTATTAAATGGTTTTAATACATTAATGAAAATATCGATGAAGAAGTGCGAAGGTGTAACTTTTATAAATTACTAAGTAATATAAGTATTCTTTAATATAATTTATACTAAGATGATATATTTATCTTTTTTCCATACAAAACAAGCACCAATCTTAGACCAACTGCTGGAATTTATTGTAGAAAGACGTTGTATTATTTCGTGTAAAGTTGTGCAGTTTTATACATCTCGTCTGTTTGTTTTTCGGTAGCGCTTAATTTCCATACAATTCTTTACCAACCTGAATATTTTAATACAATTTTTGTAGTGCTATTTTTCCAACATTTTTATCGCGGCCGTGCCGCTGGGAACCCGACCGGTTTCGGTGTAATTAGTACTCCTTCGTCAGGGAATACGCGCGCTCCCGTCGACTGGAGCACGCGCACTGAAAACCGGTGTTTTCTTTAGTATAATGAATTCTCACGCGAGTTTTAATGAAGTAATATGATGCACCTATGCAATGTACCTAGGTATATTTATTTTTTGTAAAACGTCGAATTTCGGAAACCGCTCTACCGATTTTGTATTCACTGGATTTTTAACACACTTTTATTAGGTCGACCTGTATGTAATGGAATCTAAGGTAACTAATTTAACCATCTTCCAAGGGTCGTATCGTAATGAAAATTGGCAGCTGTATGTAGTTCTGATGACAATACAATAATATGGTACTGTCGAACTGATCTGATGATGGAGCCGGAAGATATGAACTGGAACTTCATGATGGAAAATCGTATCATAGCTGTTTTGGATTTCTTAGAAAAGTCTTGTAATGACCTTTGACCACAATTAGGTTTCAAGGTCTGAGGATGAAGCCGGAAGATAGGCAGTGGTATTTCATGATGAAATATCGCGTCATAGTCGTGTTTGCACTTGTGAGAAACGCCATTGTTTTTGACGTGCATTTATAAAAGCGTGTTTTTTGAACTAATCATTTGTGAATTTGGGGATCCACAGCCCCAAATTCAATTTCAGGTCAAATTTAGTCAGGGGGCGTAGAGTAAGAATCTTGGCTCTACATGACATCTTATAACTTTTTGACAACGCGAGCCAGTCTTATTTTGACATCATTTTCCATAGAAAAAAATGTTTTTATTAAATTTGCGCCAATAAAATTGTATGGAAACTAAGACACTTCAACTTATCGGGCCGTTAAGTAGGTATGTGGGGCGTTTTTCATATCACAGCTCACACTCACTCGAATCCAAACTAACTTTAGGAGAAAACACTAATTCTTATTCATAAACATTCTATACGTATACGCTATAACGTATGCTATAAACAAAGGTGAGCATTAACTCGTTTAACAGTTAATCGTTAATTAACGAAGTTAAAAATATGGTTAACAGATTTACTTTTAATTTAACTCCAAAAGTTAATTAAACTCTCTTATTAACTTCCGTTTATACTTAAATAGAACTTTCGTTAACGTTAGTTAATAAAAAATTAACAATCTGATTAACTGAAGAGACAAGAAGTCTCTTCTTTCAAGAGAAACTGAGAAATAGCACGAAAAGATCAAAACTGGGCGTCTATATGAAATGCTCCAGCTACAAGGGTACTGACTGATGTACTAAGCTCAAAAGAGGTGATTCGGAACATCATAATGAACATTTTTTACTATGGATCCAACCCCAAATTCAGGAAAGTAAAACATTCCAACTTGGTTAGAACAAATTATGGTGGTCGGGTCCAACTAATAACATCGGCACATTGTCTGGACATCTGTAGAAATGTTGAACATCGATTCCAATTTGGTTGGGGCTGACCGTGTGTGCTCAACTAATAGGTATCTCTCACCAACAACACGTTATCCAAATGATCGAGGCTATTTTCCACCCCCGACACAAAAACGACTGGGTATTTTATATACTTATAACGTGTCTGTGTGCAAAGTAGCTCCCGAATCGATGAACCGATTTTGATTATTTTTTGTTTGAAAGGTGAACAAGTCGGGAGTGTTCTTAGATAAGCTTCATCGAAATCAGTCCAGCCGTTTCAAAGTTATCAGCTCTTTTGTTGGTGCAGTTGGAGTCATATTGAGGGTTTATTATATTGTAAATTTTATTTTATTACATTATAGTTATAGCACGTTTATGAATATGACCTTAAATTATTACCTACTTATTATACGAACATTTATTATAGTTTTCTGTAGTTTTCACAGAACATATATTATAATAATTACTTAAAAATTACGGCATATTTTACAATTTATGGTCCGCTGCTTAACCCCCTTATTACTTTACGCATTTAAACATGACTTATTTAAATCCGTAAAATATGTACTTACCTATGTATTGTTACAATGTATAATAATATTTACCTATATACCGATTTACAACTAGGTACAAATCGCGCCAATTAAAACCAAGAGGCTAAAGTCTCGTATCCACTAGGCAATATATAATTCGCAACATATACCTACTAGGTAACGCTGAAAGTTTGTAGAATGGGCTAGATCAAAGCAATCATTAAAAACTAAATATTAAGTTTGCCAATATAGCTTTTAAAATATCTAAAGAAGTTTCATAATTTGGCAGCATTTTCAAAATGACGTGTCATCTTTTCTTTGAACTTGGGGCACGAAATTTTCTTTTCTTACTTTCGATGAAGTCTAAGTTTATTTGCTCTTGTAATCATAGACTTTGTTTTATATTTTAAGCTGAAGTCCTGTATCCAATCAGTGTTACAGGCTAGTTTAATAAGGTGTGATTATTGTAATATTGATGGTTCTCGTCAAATGTGTCTGTTAACATTGACCATCCAATATAATCAATGCTATGCGCCCTATATAAAATCCCGATAAGAAATTGATATACTATATTTGAAAAAGGTGTGGCATTGCTATGAGTTAAATACGAAAAATCTTTTAGTGGTAGGAAGCTCTGCGCTGGATAGGTAGCCGCACTGGAGCGCCTAAAGCAGAGTAAGCCTGCTGGCTCTCCCAGAGGTTCCATCGAATACTACGATGTACAGATCGATAAGTAATAATAATACAATATAATTAATAGGTCAGAAAGTTTCTATTTCGTTCCAAAAACTTTCAGTGTGACCAAAGTAGCACAACATTGTGGCCAATTTTGAGGGCGCCATCGTTAAAGATCTTGTAAAGTGGGATCAGTGTTCCGCGATTTAACTCTTTCTGGCTGTTTCTGGCAACTCAATTTGTGAATTAATCTCTTCGCGAAAAAAGTATGACTACTCTGGCCTAGTTCAATAGGTACAACTATAGATAGGCCATTATGAACTGACCCGTTGGGTTATACATCTTGTATATTTGTCTCGCTCGCACTCATTAGTGTATGTATTAGCTAAATCAAATTTCTAGACGTTTGTTAGCTAAATATGCGCAAAAAATAATAATAAATAAATAAATATTAGAAGACATCTTACACACGGTCTCTGATCCCAAACTAAGCAACGCTTGTGGTATGGCTGCCAGAGACTGATATATTACTTATTTTAAATACATACTTATAAAGATAGTACCTAAAAACACCCAGACACAGAGTAAACACCTATATTCATCACGTAAATATTTGCACTGGGTGGGGATCGAATCCACGCCTCTTTGATCCACAAATCAGGGTCACTAACCACTGAGCCACCGAGGCAGTCAAACTCCAAATAACGCGCAGATTTATGCGAGATTCACAACCGCCAAGAACTTTGATTCGGCCTGTAGTAGTAATGTATCATTTCGACTTCAATAATTAGTACTTATTCAATTATCTTTTTATAGTTTAACTGTACTAACCGATAGTTTAAATCAAGTACCTATTTATTCGACAGAAAGAACGCCCTATACTATCAGAAACACCAATAAAGACTTACTTTTAATTGTAACATAGAGAAATAACAATTTGTTTATTATTCTACATATACTTACCTATGAGATTAATACACCGATATAATTGTAACATAGAGAAATAACAATTTGTTTATTATTCTACATATACTTACCTATGAGATTAATACACCGATATAATTTTAGGCTCTATTTTATATGCCTTTAGGTAGAAAATTTAAGAGTTAAATACAATTAAAATAGTACCTAAATACTAATTAGACTAGTTATTAGCAGTAATGATTTACCATAGTGGATATTAAATACCTACAACTTGATTATGAGATCAAATAGGACACCAAAATATAATCGTATGTAAATTAAGTGAAGCGAAATATTTTAAATGTTTAGTCTATTCCCACTATACTCTATAAAATTTAACTTGATCTCTGCGACAGCTGTCAGAAAATCACGCCTATGAAGTCCTGAATTTCTTAATAGTACAGACAGTAGGTACCTGTCAATGTCATACTTTATGGACATGCCGATTAGTGTTGGGCAACGAATGATCGTGACCACAGAGTTTTAGATAGAGTTTTAATTAAAATATCGATAGTTTATACTAACGATATTTTAAATAAAACTTGATTTATCATTAATTTTATTGTATATTTTAATAACATAACATTTTTTACATGTGTAATTAAATTAAACCCAATTATATGTTACATTAGCATCGATAATAGTGAAAAACGTCGATAAAAACTATCGTTACGTTATTATGAGTGTATAATTAATATCATAACATTATTTACAAGTGTACATACTTGATCTTAAATAATAGTAAGTAAATGAAATCCAATTTCTCACCTTCAACTACTCATTCGATTTCATTACAACATTGTTTGAAAATCGATTTTTTCCACCACTATCCCAACTCTAAAAATGTCAATCTTCTACTGTCGCAGAGATCAAGTTAAATTTTATAGAGTATAGTTCAGTTGTCAAGTTCAGTTGACTGACGTTTTTATGTATCTGTGTGACAAGTCGAGCAAGTTGCTATGCTGATGGGAAGCGTCATGCCTGCTTACATCGGAGGGCATGCGCACTGCACTACTGTCGCTACTGACACCTCAAAGGAGATCAAAAAATCGACTTTCAGACTTAGATTTCGAATCCAAAACCTTTATAGTCTGTTTCATTAGCACTGAGAACGCTCACGCTCGAGTCGGAATGAGGACCATGCGGTGTGACCCTGGTCAAAATATGCAACCCCCTGATCCTCTACCAAGAAACGTGGCAACTGCGTTATAAGCGATACATATTGAATAGAAAACGACACTTTTGTTTTCATTTCGCCAAGACGAGTGCTAACATAATTATGTCGAAGGTTCTCGGCGTTTAAACAGTCTATAGAAAGGAAAAAGGTTTGAACAATTTTATCCACTTTATAATGGAAATCGTCCATTTCAATTCATACCTACTTTTTTTTCGTTTTCGAGGGGATACATTGGTGGAAAGCTTTGAACAAATATCTACAGAGCCACAGTCCCTAAGTGAAAGTAGTAAAAAATGTTGGAGCGCCGTCACACTAAGATATTTCCATTAAATAATTCACAATGACCCGTTTTCTTGGATTTCGACGTTATACCACCTAATTAGTGCTTGTAACCGAGCACTTGAGTATCGCTCAGCGTTGTAGTCGGTTTGCAATCGCCTTACGACTAACTAAAAAGCCTGCCCACTACGTAGCTTGGGCAGGGTTTTGGCTCGGACACTTTTTAAGCACGATTGTGATTCTATAGATATTTGCTCGAAGGTGGAAAGTCAATCTGTCTAATAGCCACAGATGTTTATATTTCTCTATGCCAGTTGAGCTAATAAGCTATCCTGGTGCATACCATCAGGCTCAGAACCTGCTCATTCCGCCACTTAGTTCTTAGCTCAGTTCTTAGCCTACGGCTCTCGTGGCCTACTTATAAGATACACCCAATTTTAATATTCTAAGCGCACTAAGTGCCAAAGCTAGTCTAAATACTCGTGCAAAGCAACGGAACACCAATAGCAACATTACTTATCTCAATTTGTAATTATTTACATTACCGCATGTAAATAATGTATGATTTTAAATGCAATGCAAAAATATTGCAGTCGCTTAGATCCGAACCTGCGACACGCTAAGTGAATAGCTTGTTTTTCTAGCCTCAGGGCTATCTATTGTTTTACTTAGAAACGAATAGCTTGTTATGTAGAAGCTCAGCTTTTTAAAGGCGTAACAAAGCGCATAATTTTTCACTAAATTTTGATCTTCTACTTATTTGCGCGTGATTCACCGCAATTGGTCAGTTAGTCAGTGACTACAAATAGACAATATCGTTAACAGATTATTCGTAACGGTCACAGAGACACCAGAGGGACAATGTGGTCGATCGAGAATAGAAAGAAAGAGATGCCATGAGTTAGAAAGAGACATGAAAATATCTCGTTTCAGTGGCTAGAGTTGCAATGTTTTTCTCCAGTAGTTTCAAATTCCAATACTTACATATTTGACATGACAGTTTTGATAGCGCTGAGCAAGATCCTACTAATATTATAAACGCGAAAGTTTGTGAGGATGGATGGATGGATGGATGGATGGATGGATGGATGTATGGATGTTTGTTACTCTTTCACGCAAAAACTACAGAACGGATTGAGATGAAACTTTGTAATAATATAGCTTATATATCAGAATAACACATAGGCTATAAATTATAATAAAATTGCGTCAAAAATCAAAATATCATGCGGGCGAAGCCGCGGGTAAAAACTAGTTTTCCATACATTTTTGTGGTTGAGAATTCAACCGACAACAGCGCTATTTCTCTGGTTGTAAGCTGTGTATTTATCAGATTGATAATACTGTTGTAACAAAATGCATGGAAAATCTTTCCGTCAGGTTGTCATGTTTTGTAATTTGACAAGAATTTCACGCCAGGAGCAAATCCGGATACCGACACCGGATCGAGATATTTTTCATGTCTCTTTCTAACTTATGCCATATTCAATCAATGCATCTCTTTCAGATTGTCTCGATAGACCACATTATCCCTCTGGTATCTCTGTGCGGACAGCCATTACGAAACGTCGACCAGTTACATATAAAAAATCAACTCTGCAGATTGACAAGTTGATATGGTAGTGGGCAGGGTGCATAGCACGCTATATTGTATAGTGCCCTAATGTAATGTTTAATCATTGACTTGTAACAAATGGTGTTATGAATAAATGACTATACGACTATATTGATGACCAGTGGGGCCTTTTTCTAATAGAAACTACGTTTCGGCAAGCACAGCGTAGGACACCCACAAATTGTCACTGACATCCAGCATGTGGTGTTTTATGCATAATTATCAAAGTTTTGTGAAAATTTAAAGAACAAGCGCAAAATTTAACCTTTAATGGGAAATGGAATGGGAAGTTAGTGCACACTACTGCTATGCGACATTACTACCTAATACAACATTAGTATTGATAAAATAACAAATGCATTGGTTACTTTGTTTAATTAATAATACATTTATTTATGACTACACATACTTTTACCGTACAACACTCACATGCATACAATCAATCACATTTCATTTAACGATGTTTAAAACTATAGATTTAACATGCTTTACACTATAAAATAAGTCTATAACGCGTATGCGTAATTTCAAAAATGAATCATAGTTACTTAAAATTAAAAATAAATAAACTAGACTAGGTTGTAAATCTTAATTTTTATTTACTCGTATTTATCTGCAGCATTTAAACTTTGGAATGGCCAGGTTAGGCGTTTACCTACAGCTCACACTATAGTATAGCGAGCGATCATAATATAGATCTATCCTGAAGTACGTTTTTGTGACATAATCTATAACTGGCCAACAATATTAAGTATCATTAATAATGTTGAATCTATAGTTTTCAACATCGTCCCCATTCTCACACCGATCAAAACCAACAACACAAATACTTACAAAAAAATTATACAAAAATAAATTAGAAGCGTCACAAACATTCGATTCGTAAAAAAATAATAAAATAATTTAACTAAAAACGAATAGGAATATCGATTTTCCCGTCGTAAATAGAGTACGGCAATCGATTCGTGTCCCGATCACTGCACTGACCATTAATATCACTTATATCGCACCTCCTTACGCAAGATGGCGCGCTGTCACGCTGACAGACGTCAACTTGACAGGTGTCAGTTTGACAGCTGTCAAGGTATGAGCGAACATCAATCCGGCAGGCGCTGTCGCGGGCGTCTGTCACTGGCGCGTCGTTTTGACAGTTGGCGAGTTGACAGACGTCAGTTTGACAGGTGTCAGGGTGACGGGCGTCAGTTTGAGAGCTTACTGCGCCTTCGAGTCGGGTTTGTGTCATACGAAGTCCATGGCGTCGTGGGCCTTCGTCGCGAACTTGTTGCCGAATGCCCGCTTTTTGAGGGTGCGTTCGATGAATTTCTTTATTTCGCTGACTATGAAGACGCTCGATGTCAGGCACACCAGGAATATCAGATCTGGAAAAGAAGATTTTTGTTGAAAGATTTGCTAGGTTTTCTAAAGCGTGAATAAATCCCTTAATTTATCTTTAACAGCCACACGGATGATCACACGTTCTCTAGACCAAAGCATAGACAAAATCGATAATTGCTACTTATTTTAACTGATACGAGGGAGAAATTCGACAATAGGCTATTCGACTACTTTTTAGAAATCGTTATATTATTATTTAGTATATAATAAGCACACTACATTTATATTTCCGAGAAATCGATTGTATTAACAATGAAAATCAGTGTTAAAGAATAGATTTGCAAGATCCCGCCAAAAACGACATTCTGTAATGGAGCTGGTCATATGACACGTGTGACGTCACACTTTAGTAAATAACGTTAATCAAAACTAGTAAATACGCTAGTTCACATACAAAAATTGACAAAATATATTCGTGATTTAAACACATTATTATTATGTACTACGGGACTAATCGCGCACTAAAATTACGAGATAAGTAAATACCTCATCATCCCGACGTTTCGAACGAGTTGCATCGATCGTAGTCACGGGTAGACATCTCGTAATTTAGTGCGCGATTAGTCCCGTAGTACATAATAATAATGACAAAAGATACTTTAGAAGTAACTTACAGATCCAATAATATTACTCCGAATCCATAAAACACAAATAACACAAACAACAGTCAATCGAAAAATTTTCGCTTGCTAGCATGTGACGTCACCAGAGTTGCCACCCATTTTCGAGCGTTCACGTCGCAGATAAAGTATCAAAAAAATATAGTATTTTATTTCGTGCAATTTGCGAAAATTATACATATTTAAGTTTAAATAAAGTGAAATGTCTTTTTCTGTAAGGATTACCACAATCAATAGCAAATATTTAATGTTGTCAAATAGCCTATTGCTGAAACTGTAACAGACTTATTACTGACCTTGTCCAGTGAGCGCTTCAGTCTGAAACACGCGCTGCAGCGGCGGGAAGTAAATCACCAGCATCTGCCCCACCAGGCTCAGCGAGACCGCAATCAAAAACATCTTGTTTGAGAAGAACCCCACACGGAACATGGACTTGGACTGCGAGCGACACGAGAGCGCGTTCCACATGTCGAATAGCACGAAGCATGTGAATGTCATCGTCGTGTCGCGCGGCGTTATCTTGTTGTCCGACATCTGGGGACAAACACGACACTATTCATAAAAAAAACACTGGTATACTAAGCGCCACACAAATCGGCGGATGAGATGTTAGCCGCAAATGACACTTCGCCGTAATTGGCTAATTATTGCGCATGCGTGCACGTGCCCGCGTGTCGTAGTGCGTAGGGATCGCGCGGAAGGCATGAGGTTGGCGGGCGGGTGTCCCCGGCGTCTCGTCTCTGTGGCTCTCACGTATACCTATATACCGGCCTTTGCGCAGCATTCTGCGCATAATTTCCCATCCGCCGATTTCTGTGGCGCTTAGTATAATATGTAATTAATTTCTTGACGAAAATGTAACAATATACTTTTTTTAAAACATAACTATCAAATATTTATTTTGATTTATTATTTATTTTTGAAGTGAATATTTAACTACATATTCTGTTAATATTTCAACCATCTACCGTTACCGTTATTAGTATAAAACGTAAAACGGTTAAAAAATCAGGTTTGTTTAATGGGAGCCCCCCTTAAATATGTTTTTTTTTGCTTTTAGCGGTCTAGCTATCACGGTTCTTGAGATATAGCCTGCCCCCCGACCGCATAAGCAATAGCAATCGTTATAGCAATTGTTTATGACTTCAGTCATTTGGCACCGCCTATGTGACGTTTGCCATCAATTGCTTTGCGCGGATTGCAAAAGCAATCGTTGAATGAACAACTTTGATGGCTAACGTCACATAGGCGGTGCCAAATGACTAAAATGAAGTCATAAACGATTGCTATTGCTTAGGCGGTAGGGGGCTGGTGACAGACAGACGGACGGAGTCTTGGATACGTCGCGCCACACAAGTTGGCGGATGTGAAGTTAGCTACAAGCTGCGCAATAGCCAATCAACATGGGGCTTTATTGTGAGCTTCGATCAGGATTTGATATAACCAACCCAAAAGGGTAAAAACGGGACCCTAGTTTTTACCCTTTGGGTACGGAATTCTAAAGAGGTGAATCAACTCATAAATAGCGGAGAAAAGGAAACGTCTACTTCTTTGGATTTTGATGTGAATAAGTTTTGCAGTTTTACTGGCAGCGTTTATATTTTTTATCTGAAGCCTCTCAGCTAACTTCAGGACGTGATTTTTGCGAACCCCGTCTCCCTTTCGAGCTCCATATTATGATGGATAATCCCCAAGATTATCTTATTTACTAAGCTATTTCATATCATTAAATGCAACATGTACAAATTGTAAACACGTAATAATGTTGTAATAAATTATTGAGTATTTGTCGACAAATAATTTAATCGATTAAATATTGATTGTCGATACGGACAGCTGAATCAGTCTAAAGTCAACGTGCAACCGTTCAAATCGGTATTTAGCAATCATCACTACATGTTATAAAGCAAAGCCGTTATTTCTGTGTGCCTGTCAACCCGTCTGTGTGTCCGCATTTATCTTCTAATGTACTCAACAAAATCAAATGCGGTCTTCACCATCTTTTAGAGTGGTTCAACGAGAAGGTTTGCAGCTATAACAATCATACCTGGGCGAAGTTGGGACGGGCAGCTAGTAAACTATAAATCTAATCATGAAATTGACACTGCTGGCACTTTTCGTAACCAGTATCACCAAAATCGAATCAAAAATCGCCATCAACATACATTCCGATTCGGTCACTTACTCCGGCGAAGAAATAGCACCATTCACCATCGAAGACTTCAATGGCTTTAACGGTTTGAAAGAGGAAGTGAAAAACATTTACGACTTATCAACAGACGACCAAATCATCACCTATTTGGACAAAGCATGGAGCCACGTACAGAAAGTAACTACAATCAAATCTGCAGTTATTAAAAGCGTCAATAAAAGACCTTTAATTCTCATGACTCAAGATTTAGATAACACTTCCAATTTGACCATCAAAGCAAACGCGGGGATCAGTTACAAGGTAGAAGAGACCTTATCGACATCGTGGTTTGCCAACCACGAAATCGCAATATCACAGGAAATCGAGTACGGTATAATACTAGTGACTGGAAGGACTACTTTTGCTTACACAGCAACTTGGGGGAAAAATGAAGAAATTTCTAAGTCTGTCACGCTTGGTAGCACAAGTGCGGTTGAAATCGAGTTAAAACCTGGAGAAAGAGCCACAGCTGAGCTTTCAGTCACTGCGGGAGAAATAGAAATAGAAATGACGTATGAAATTCAACTTAGAGGATATGTAGATAACTCTCCTGATGACTTAGTGATACCGTTTTATGTAGATTTGTTTTCGAATAGTTTTGTGTTTCATAGCGACGCCAGTGTTCTCTATAAGAAAACTGTTGCGGAAACGATTAAGTTGGATTTTAATGTAGATGCCAATTTAAAAGTGAGCGATGGAGTCGGAGAAACATCTATTTTTTATTGATAGATTGGAGTGAAGCTTAAATAATGCATTTCGGCTAATAAAATTAATATGTAAGTAAATAATGGTGAATATTGTATGTAGGTATACTAGCGGTCCGTGTTGACTTCGCACAATTATCCAGAATGGATAAATGCCATCAAGAATGTACTTTTCTGTTTTAAATAAATAATTTGGTTTATTTCGACTTCGATGATTACCAATAAATTAATATAGACCAAAGTAGAACATAGCTCTTTTAATATAATTACAAAAATCTTTTATCGGTAATAGAACATCCTTGAAACATCTTGTACCACCCAAGACAAACATATATGCGATGAACTTGGATGTTTTCCTGTGTCTGGATGCTATTATCTAAATAAGAATGTATTAAAAAATATGTGTTATATACAGCCTTGGCCAAAAGTACTTTAAAAAATTAAAATGCATGTTTACTACTTAACCAATAACTGAGTGCTTATCTTAAATGACTTACCGGGGTCATAAAAAACTTCTTAGAATATCAAGCGGCTCTTTGTTAAGGTCATAAAACACCTGGTGACCGAAAACAAAGGATTCGGTTTTCTTTCGGTCTTATCAGTTAATGTTTAGTCACTTGTGTTCTGGACTCTAACAAGTAAACAAGCTTTCATTTCTGTTGATGTGATTAAATTGACACCTAATTTTGTTAAAAATGCCAAAAAGGAGTGAAATAAGTTTAGAAGATAGAGTGAAAATACAGGGTGCCTAATACTTTTGGCCAAGGCTGTACACAGTCAGGTCATAAATTCTGTCACATGTTTAATATAAAATAATTGAAACAAGTTTATTCATTATGTAACCATTTATATACCAAAATGAACTTAACAAAACATAGATTCTTATGACAATAAAGTTTACTCAAAATAACCTCCGTGATTTTGAATACAGGCATTCAATCTGCGCGGCCAGTCGTCTATCGCAGCACGAACGAGGTCCATGACAATATCGGCGGCTGCCTTAATCAAGGATGTCTTGAGTGACTCCAAATTGGGATGAGGCTTTGACCACGCCTTTTCCTCCAAGTGTTGCCATATCTTGTAATCTAACGGACTCAAACCTGGACTGGAGGAGGGCCAGTCTTCGTGCCGGATGAAGTCGATTTCACGCGCCGCCAGCCAGTCTTGTGTGCTCTTCGCTCTATGAGCTGGCGCCGAATCTTGTTGGAATACCCAGTGCCTGTTATTGAACATGGTATGAGAAACAGGTTCCACAAGGTTCGTCAGGACTGTATTTTGATACACAACTGCATTCGTTTTTACACCTTTCTCACAAAAATGTACCTCTGTTAAGCCCCAATAAGAAACTCCCAACCATACCATGAGCGAGGATGGAAAATGACCTCGTTGGACACGCGGAATACGGTTGCTCGCTTCTTCACTACTGTGTGCGTACACCTTATCATTTTGTTGTAGCTCTCTTCTACGGTAAAAATTTTTCATCCGAAAAAATAATTTCGCGATATTTTTTTCCCGCGTACCGCTTCAACAAAGCGCGGCATCTCTTCAGTCTCAGGTCCATTAGACGAGCGTTTAAACGATTTCCTGTTTTTTTTCGATATGCCCAAAGCCCTAAGTCTTCATTTAACAACCTTTTTACCGTGGTTCTGCTTAACCCCATCTGAAGGGCCAACAGTTTCTGCTTACGTTTGGGATTTCTTTGAATTCGCGCCTTCACAGCTTGTATCACTGCTGGAGTCCTAACAGACCGAGGGCGACCACTTCTTGACCTGTCATCTACACTAGAGTCTTCATTGTATCGTTTGATGGTACGATAAACGAATCTTTTGGTTATATTCAAATTTTTCAGTATGGCAAAAATTTGAATGGCGCGTAACCGCAACGATGCAACGCAATAACTGCAACACGGTCTACTTTAAGCGTCCACTCCATATTTAAAAATGAGTAAAATTCTAAAAAGCTTACATTTTTATTTTCATGAACAATTCGAAATTCGAATTCAATAAACTTTTTTATGGCCAGCATTCTAAAAGAAAAGTTTTTACTGTGTGACAATACTTATGACCTGACTAGGTATATGCACTATAAGACGGTAGGCTAGGCAAATCCACATAGACAGACAGCTGCTTCGAGAGTGGCGTCTCACTTTCCACGAGCGCTGGTTCTGAGCAGATGTCTGACAAAGATCGCGTAAGCTCTCTCAGTCTAGCTCCAAAGCCAGTTTTGTGCCCATTATAATAATAAAAACATTTTATTGTTCCATAAAAGTTAACAAAAACAAGTTGTGCACTAGTTCCCACACTAGGGTGACCTGTGTCGTGGGACCTAGGCTCTTCCTTATTATTATAATATGATATCTAAAACTACAATACTAGAAAAGTAATTATTATTAGCTAACTATTGAAGGTATAATTATAGATATACAACAAAAACGACTAAATTTAAAAGCTAGGTTACTAAAATGAAAATAAAATATTATTTAAGTAGGTACTTAGTAAGCTAATTAATTTTGAAAATATAGTTAATTATTTACATAAAAAAGCAAAAGAGGGTTATACTTCTTCCTTATTTATTATGAGGGTTACTCGTATCGCAGTAGCAGAAAGACAAAACTCGCAATATTACTCGTAGGTACATACGTGTTTTAAATGTAAGGTATGTCGTTATTGAAGTGTGAGTGTAAATTTATCACTTCCACAATGTAAGAATGTATGCGAATATGACTATCGTGAAAATACTATTGTGTGAGTGTCAACACTAGGTTAGAGTTGACCGTGTAGTAGGTAGGTATGTGTGCATCAGCCTACTTGAATGCAGCTGTGATGAATGTTATACAGCGCAATGTAAAACCAGTAAATTATAAAACTTAGCAAGATTTTCAGACAAAAATAACAAAAAACAAAGTGGTTGAACTATGTGAAAACTAAGAAATAAAAGCAAATCGCACTTTTTTCCAAAAATACAATAAAAAGGTCATAAAATTAAGTGATAAATTCAGTGGTTTAATTATTTTAATCTATAATTTTATAACTTGGTATACGCAATTTACGCCGACACCACCCTATACCGATGGACGACGGACACCACATTTCGGCAGTATTTCCAGTCTAGCACCTTAATGAATTTTAAAAAAAAATCACATTTTTTTTAATGAAAAATTATTTTTTCTTTTTTAAAAATACAATTAATAAGCTTATAAAATGAAGGAATACATTCAGTGGTTTAATTATATTAATCTATCATCATCACCGGTATGGCAAAATTTCAAAGCCCCTTAATTCCTTAATCATTCATTATATTACAAAAATATTTGGCACTCGTATCAAGGACACGTATAGGTGGAATATACTTAAATATTACCGAAATCCAAAACATTGACCTTTTTTACCTGTCCGCTTCTCGTGGAATGCCCATATATCAGTCTATGGCATCCATATCACAAGCTTTGGTTAGTGTGGGGTCAGATCAGAGACCATGGGTAAGATGCCTCCTAATATTTATGTATTACCTCTCGGTTGAAGAGCCAGAGTGTCCCGGCGATGATGACGGCGGCAGACAACAGGACGTTGAGCAGGAGGCCGCGGGAGATGATCCGTCGCGTGACGTCACGCGGCCTACGGCTGGCAACTTCGGGGTCTACTGGCTCCACGCCTAGAGACTGCGCCGGTGGACCTGGAACGGAACATTATTCATCAGAATATTTATACTCTGGTCATTATGATCAAATAAAAAAACTGGACAATTGCGAGTCAGGCTCGCACATCGAGGGTTCCGTACAAACATATTGTTAAAATAATTAAAAACCTGTTTTAGCATGTGCTAATGAAGTTCTTTTATATGATACCGTACATGATATGATTTACTTATTTTGTGAGGCCCTATTTTTATGTGATTTAAATAAAAATGTACAGTTTTCAGATTTATTTCTATATGTGTACTCTGAGACAATGCTCTTCGCCAAATTTCATAGTTCTATGTCAACGGGAAGTACCCTGTAGGTTTTGATTTTTGTGAGCGTTGAAATATGCGTTTTTTTACGACATAAACGGCTCTAACTTTTTTATACGGTAACTGAGAAGCTTTTCTTTTACACAACTGCAAGAATTCATAAGTTTACGAATATAGTTTAAACTTAGAGTATTAATAACTATAGAGCGCGCACAACGAAGTGGGAACAGTAGGCACAGGTGAGAACAAAACGACGTTCCCGCCGCGAGCGCTTGTAGTCGTAGCTGAGTACTAGGAGAGTGCGTTTCTCGAGGGATTTTTTTCAAATTTACGTATTAAAATGGTGAAATGTGCAGTTCGACCTTATAAAAACAATACTAGAAAACACACAAAATTGAAATTCAGTATCACATTTCATCGCTAAGTCGATTATTATACTTTATTTTTATAAAAACTAATCCGTGATCGCGGGGGTGAAGGTGACGTGAGAGGCGGGGACGCGCAGGCCCGCCTGCGCACCGCCACAGGCACCGCGCTCCCGCCGCGTGATTTAGAGATGGGACGTGACCAACGGTAGTCGATATAGTTTGATAGAACTACTGCACAATATTGTAACAGATTTTTGTGACTTTAACACATTCACTGCTGAATGAATGGACATTCACACAGTGAATCTGTTAACATGTTCACTTAAAAGCTTATAATAATTTACTATAAATAGGTAATTTTATAGTGTTTTGTACATATACTTTCTAATATGTTTAATGCGTAAGTATTAGGTATAGCGTTAACTTAAAGTACCTACATAATTATGTAATGTTACGATATCACGTCTACGATGGCAAATTGATTTTGAAGATTTTAGTGGGTATCGAATGGAGTAAAATTAAATTTAAAAAAAGTGACAGTGAGAGATACATTTTTATAATAAGTATCAGGGCGCCTGAAGGCCTCTGAGATGGCTAAACGGGACCTACAATTTAACGTGCCACCCGAGCCACGGTAGCGCTCAGTTGGAAAATGCTACCCACGGTTACACATCCAAATACTGACTGACTGAAAATACAGGGTCCTACAAAAATAGTATAAAATATGTAAAGGATAAACCTACTCAAAATACTGAACAATTTTCCTAAAAAAAGGTTGAAATATAAAAAAAATATCGATTGTTTTCTTATTTTTCAGATTTCCAAAAGACCGAAAACTGATTATCGCTTTAAAACAAACATATGGAATAAAGTTTGCTCAGTACACTGATTGATTTGATTCCTTAATGACTCCCTTAAAATAAATACCTACTTATACTTATAGATGTTATCGCACGAAATATAATTATTTGTACTTGTTTGTACCGCGCTGAACCTGCATCTATCGACAACAAAATGAGTTTGCGTTGCCCGCGTGCCCATCCCTAGGAATCGCCAACATAGATATATAAGTAGCTATACTACATCTGCCTACGAAGCGCACTGAGTGTCTAGTGCGGTGCTAGCGCTCTATACTTTAGTTATTTATTCTCTAAGAGTTTAAATTTAAACCCGATATTTTTACGTGTTCCCGAGATAAAGAGTCTTGACATACACACAGACGGACAGACGGACAACAAAGTGATCCTATAAGGGTCCCGTTTTTTCCTTTTGATGTACGGAACCCTAAAAACGCCAAATTAAGGCCGATCGGATACGTGCACACACGTCATCACACCATAAACAACGGCGTCAAACGCTGCCGATGTTTTTGTAAAAAAATTTAAGGTCTTATTCCTTAAGATAGCGTTGCAGTTCTCTCTCAATTTATGGTATCGATTATTACCGCTCTCTAGGAAACCGCGCCATTTTGTAGGCATAGATAATGTTCTAATTAAATCATTCGCCGCTGTATTACGGCTGTTATATGATAAAGTCCGCTCCAGATGCACCTGATGTATCGGCATGGCTTTGAGTGGATTAAAGATGCCCATAGAGTTGCCAGGGCGATGAGAGAGATCATCCATCAATCCATCCATTATCCAAAGGACGTCAACTGCTGGACATAGGCCTCCCCTATAGATCTCCAATAAGGAAAGCGGCTTGCATTCAGCGCTATCCTGGGGTCTTAATGAAGTCATCCGTCTGCTGCGTTTGTCGGTATATGGTCTCCCCTCGAGAACTTTTTGATCCCATCGTGCTCACTGCCACTTCAACTTGCCAATCGGTCTTGTGGGTAAGTTTGGTTCTTCTACGGTTCTTTTATGATTCGATCTCGCGGAGAGACTCCGAGCATAACCCTCTCCATAGCTCGTTATGCTACTTGAAGCTTGTTAATAAGGGCCATAGAAAGAGATTACGTCTCAGTGCTATAAGTCATCACTGGTAACACACACTAGTAGGCACTGAGGTATGTCGGACGAGAAGACGTTACGCAATTTTTTGAACGCTGCCCAACTGAGTTGGATTCGTCGATTGACCTCTTTCTTGAAGTCGGACCTACCTAACTGGACTGAGGCCATCGAACATTGTGCTGAGCTCTTTCATCGGTTTTGTATGACTACGATATCGTCGGAAAACCAAAGGTGAATGATGTATTCGCCATTGTTATAGGTGCCGAATCCTTTCCATTCCAGGAGCTTAAAGGCGTTCTCCAAAGTGGCAGAAACAGTTTCGGAGATATCACATCTCCCTGTCAGACGCCTCTTTTCAACGGGATCGCCTTCGAGCTCTCTTCCTGTACTCGGACCGACATGATGGCGTTATTATACAAACACTTCAACACTTCGATGTATCGATAGTCAATCCGGCATCACTGCAGAGACTCAAGCGCCGCCCAAGTCTCGACCGTATCAAAGGCTTTCATAGTCCACAAACGCTAAGCAAAGTGGCAAGTTACTACTTTTCGGTCCTCTGTATGACTTGCCACAGCGTACGTATGTTTCTAACTTTTCAGAAACCGGCTTGTTCGAAAGGCTGGAAATCATCAAGCCTGCGTTCGAGACGGTTCGTAATGACCCTTGAAAACAGCTTATAAACATGGCTCAGAAGCGAGATGGGTCTGTAGTTCTTCAATAAGGTGTCGTAACCGTTCTTGAAGAATAACACCACCACGCTTCTGTTCCATGCTTCTGGCGTGATGCCCTCGAGGACGATGAAAAGCTTCTGAAGAACTTAGTACTAGTGTTCCACCAGTTCTCAGAATCTCTGATGCAATACCGTCATCACCCGTATTTGTAAAAAAGGAATAATGAGGAACAAGTAGGCATTAACTTGGCTGTACCATTGTAATATGTATTATAACTGCAAAGAGCCAAACACACAGAAACAGGTATATTTTTTAGTGATAAGACAAAAAATAATAATTATAATTAAGACCCCTGATCTTGTCAGGGATATTTCTCGATATAATAAAAAACTCCTTGTTGTTTAAGCTGATTTAAGGCTACTCTAATCTCGTACAGGCTGATGTCCGGGATATCCTATACTCCGTCCAACGAGACGAACGAATGGGGAAATCAAGCGCTGAACGTCATAGGTTGGAGATAAGGAACTTAGGGCGCGTACACGTTGCGACCAAATATCAGTCCGATTCTATCTCTTGAGCAGCGCGGACGTATTGTTTGGTGCTTATTTCAGTGTATTCACAGTGTTTGGTTTTACGTTGACCCGACTTGTTTACTGGACTGATTCCAACTTACTTGTTGACTTGGCGTGTTTTTTATACTGATTCTTGCATACTTGTTGGCTTGGCGTGTTTTTGGACTAATTATTTCCTATAATGACCTCTACACAAGCATGTCCAGCTGTTGTTAAAAGGCAGCGACGCCTTTTTCATCTAGTGAAAAACCTCGGCCGACAGTTATAGAAAAGATCGACAGCTTTACGAAAAGTGCACTGCGGAATGCAGTCCACGATTTTTTTAGAAGGAATGAAATCCTACTTTGGATAAAATATACAATTTGTATACGATTTGTACACAACAACTTAATATTTGTTACAGATTATGTCAAAGTAGACTTTTGCAATTTGTAAATAAAACCTATTATTTTTAGATGATAGAATTAGTAAGCGATTTAGATCGGCGATGTAAACGCAGCCTAACATTTTCATAATTAGCCATGCCCATTGACCAATCCTGGCCATTTAAGTCGGAGCTGCGTCCTTATCACTTTTATACGATTGTGCAAGGGAGAGAGCGCCATATTAGTTTGTCTCGTTGGACGGAGTATAGGTGAAGTAAGAGAGATATTATAATGATAATAATAATGTTGATAAACATACCGTCCATAATGATGTTAATCCAGAGGATCTGCATGGCGTTGAGCGGGTTAGGGATGCCCATGAGCGTCGCCAGGGCGATGAGAGAGAGAGCCGCGATGGACGTCGACAGTTGGAACCGGACGAAGTTGCGGATGTTGTAGAATATGCACTTTCCTTCTTCTATGGCGGCTCTGTGGACGGGAAAAATACGTATCAATTATACAGGGCTATTCCTAATCAATTAGCAACCTTTTAGGGGCTTATTCTGTACATCAAAACTAACAACTTTTGTTCTGCGACGTTTGTCAAAACTCAAAATAAGAAACTGCGAAAAGTTCTAAGATTTCTGTAGCATTTATCAGAATGTTTCTTCAATCGACAGACAATTTCTTGGCTTTGATACCATGAAATACGCGAAGTTAGCTACTAACTGCACAACAACTCGTTTCTTATTCACACAACATTACATTTGATTCGACTTATGCTGAACATTATGAACATTATGACTAACTTTAACTGGAACCAACACTAAAATACCTAAAAATTGTTAAATACATTTTATTTCGTCGAAGAAACTGATTTTTCATGAACTCAGGGGTTTGTTGGGGACTTAGTAAAGCTAGTAAAAGCTCGATAAATAACATTATCCGTTAAGAAACACCATGCAGCTAAAATTCTTTCTTAGCGGTAGTCCATTAAACACATGATTTTTGGCAACTTTTTAATCCCCTCCGCCGCTTGGGATGAGGTTTTAGTCTTCCTTCTCCCTTGACTGACATTAAAAAAATAAATACAAGTGATATCCAATTGTATCCCCCCTCCTTATCGCCGAAAACTAGTACAATCCGTGTTGTACACTAAAACAGAAAATAGATACTCACATTCGAGCAAATATATATAGAGTCACAATCGTGCAAAAAAAGTGTCCAAGCCAAAACTCTGCCCGTACTGGGCTACGTAGTGGGCAGGCTTTTCAGTTAGTGGTAAAGCGATTGCAAGCCGACTACAACGCCGCGCGATGCCAAAATGCTCGATCGCAAGGACCAATTAGGTGACATAACGTCGAGATTGTACAAAAACGGGTCATTCTGAATTATTTAATGTAAATATCTAAGTCGGTATGTATGACGGCGCTCGGACATTTTTTTACTACTTTCACTTAGGGACTGTGGCTCTGTAGATATTTGCTCGAAGATACTCACATTATTGTCGAAAAATCATCATCAACGAGAATCATATCAGCGGCCTCCTTGCACACGTCCGTCCCGTTCCCCATGGCGATCCCTATGTCGGCCCTCTTCAGCGCGACGCCGTCGTTGACCCCGTCGCCCGTCATCCCCACGATGTTGCCCAGCCGCTGCAGGGCCTTCACTATCCGCAGCTTGTGCTTCGGTGTTACCCTGTAGAATACGCTTACCTAGAAAAAATAAATAGATTGTCTGTAACGTCAGTTTACGGACGATCACTTTACGTGATAACGCAATAAAAAAAACACTGTTGAAACAAGCCCAACGCTTAGAACAATAGGTTCAAAGATCTTTATTGTTATATCACAAGAAACATATCGTCTCACTTATGTGATAATCTTAAATACTACATTATAGTAACATGCACATACAGGTCAGTGGGTTATTTAGATAACTTCTGTATGAACAATTTACAATCTTAACGTAAATAAACCAACAAAAAGTAGGTAAATCAATAACATCAACACAATATGCGAACAAAAAACACGATTAAAATAGTTAAGTAGGTAGCATAGACAATTCATGGGTACACACATATTATTCAGCGAATAGCCAACTAAAAACATTACACTCATTGTACATTATATGTAAATAAATAATTCTATATTAAATAATACAATAATCTACAAAGTGAAATCAATACAATAAAATAAATGTACTAAAAAGAAACTAATAATTGATATAAATTTACGTAAAAATACTAAGGGTAGTTGCAATAAACTATATTTATGTATCAACTAACAACACTGTGAAAATTTATCAAAAATATATGTTTTTAATTTCTTTTTGAAAACCATAGCAGACTTTAATTCCCTAATACTATTCGGAAGTTTGTTATAATATTGCACTCCTTTAAACAATATTGTTCTCTGACCATAACCGGTTCTAGATCATCGGAGTCTTTTTACCAGATACGAGGCTTCTCCCTTTGTTTTAAAAGTTAGTTGTGTGTGTATTTGTTTGTTTAATATTTTTCTTATCAGGATGCACGTGTTATAAATATGTTGTTATTAATTGTGTCTCTATCGCTTGCACGCTCGGCTCAGGAGGAACGTGACACTTTTATGTGCGTGGAGTTGGCGTTCATCGATTTATAAAACCTTATCACGTCAAAAAGACTTATCACCTATATGTGGGTCACACTTCTTCCTTGTTGCACTACTCATAATCACTTGTGGCTCATTTTGGGGGCACTAAGTGACTTCACAAGCGTCCACTCCCGATCTTTGACAAGGTTTATCTTTGTCATTTATTGTTTGATTCACAAAAGAAAATATTTTTATTTTTTTAATAATCTAACTAAGGGACTAATAATTATAATAATGATTTTTTTTACCCAGTCATCATGCCTATAGTCAGATAATGTCATTTCACAAAATATAAAAATTAAATATAGTATAAAAAAAAAACTAAAAAACACGCTTAGGAGTCATTAATATTTTTTATTTAAAGCATTATTTTCGTCTTTGGTAATGCAAAGTTGGAAGAAAAAATAAATACCATTATAGTTTGTATAGAGTTTAGAACAATAGAATATTTTACAGTGTATAATATATTTTTTTATATTTTATGTCCACACAGCTTAGCATAGACAGGAAACTAAATATTTGATAGATTGTTTATTATTAATATATCGAGTAGAGGTAATGTTCCTCCTTAAACTGCGACGCCCCCACGGGGTCAATGTCACTAAGTTAAGACTCTAGTTTGTAAGAAGTTTTGTTATAACTGTGCATTGTGCAATAAATAAATAAATAAAAAATAAAATCTGTCAAAGTAGGTCAAATCGAGCTCAAAGGGGGCAAACATACAAGCAAGGAAACAAGCAAACATACAGATGAAACTAATAAAGGCGTGTTAAAAAGAGTTACAACTTACGGAATCAATAATCTTGTCTAGTTCGTCGCTGGACATGGCGTCTATTTGATCCCCGGACAATGACTGGGAGTGGAGCACGTCCAAACCGATCATTTGGGCTGCGAACAAGCGGAAAATACAATAAAAATCTCGCATTTGTTATCGAGCAACTCCGAAACGGCTTGATCGATTAAAAAAAATGTTTATTTGGTAGGTTTGAGAACAAGTCGACGGCAATTTTATACAATACAATAATTTTATTATTAACACCATAGCACAGCCCGGACACTCCGCGATTCTTCATACAAAATCTTACGCACACAGCAGTACATTTTACTCATAGACACTACACATACGCACGAACGCTACACGGGTGTTTGTGTGTAGAACGCCTATGGTTGTCAACGACCCATGTCGACCGTATGAATTGTAATTCTGACTTACCAAGAAGTTTTGTGTAAACGATTTATTTTATTTGAAACAAAATATCAAGAGGAAGTATCTATATTTGAATGACATAATTTTTATAACAATATTATCTACCTACTAAAAGTAAATAAGGTACCTTATTTTATCTTTAGGGAAATAATGGAATGATATCTTGTCGCGAATTGTTGTAGTACAGCCATAAACAGCACACGTCTTCCCCATTGTAAGTCTGTATATTTTGTAGTAGAAATCACCGGCCTGTGCAGCCCGCGCCCAGAGTAGTTAATATGTGGCCTGACGCGGGGTGGAAGTGAGGAAGACTCAAACGGGTGGGGGGTAACGAGTGGCCGTTCTATACGTAGTATTATTATATCTTCTTTGACCATAGTAACGTTAGATTAAACAATTTAATACATCAAAAGGTACAATACAATACAACCCAGGTGATAAGGGAAAATAGTAGTATTATTGATAGATGTACATAGTCCCTAAGTTTGGAAATAAACAAACATAAACATTGTAGATCTTTTTGTTATTGCTTTTAAACATTTTCTATTGATGTTGTTTGATATCTAAGCGCTTTGTCACGGGTTAGTTATATAAACAGACGTTTAGTATTTATAACTTTTATAGTTACACATACCCTTCAATAAGGGGTTCATTAGAATACCAGCGTTGAGTGTTGGGTCCTTCCAGCACTCAACATTTTATAGCTGAGGTGAGTCCCTTTCGCCACTTTTGTTTTTTTTCATTAGTTATACAAGTTTTTTTTGTACGTGTTATGCATGTGTCGAATAAAGATATTTCATTTCATTTCATATTACTCAGGCCAGCACAAATCCCACATTTTCAGGCTAAATACCTTTTTTTTTTTTATTTGTTCTGAATATAACATACATACTGTACCAGCCTTTTTAATAGTCCACTGCAGGACGTAGGCCTACCCACGAAGGGTGTTTGGGCCATATCCACCACGCTGGCCCAGTGCGTGTTGGTGGATTCACATACGCCATCGAATTTCTTCTACGGACGTATGCAGGTTGCCTCACGATGTTTTCCTTCACCGAAAAGCCAGTGGTGTGAAATTCCGTACATACATTCCAAAGAACCCATTGGTACGGGACCGGGGATTTGAACCCACGACCTCACGATTGTAAGGCGGGTGTCACTACCTCTAGACCACCACGGCTAACATACATAGGTACAATTAAAAGTACTGCCAAACAGCGAAGCGGTTTGTAGGCAGGATAGCTCTCACGTTAGGTGCATAACTTAGTATCTATGTACAAGCGGATTAAATACAGTAATATGACTCACCGACGGCCCTCGCGGTAGGCGCGGCGTCGCCGGTGACCATTTTGACGTTGACAGCGGCGCGGCGCAGCGTGGCCACGGCCGAGCGCACGCCGGCGCGCGGCGGGTCGCAGATGCCACAGACGCCGGTGTACGTCAGATTTTCTAGCGTCGGCCCGCGGCACATGGCTAGTATACGAAGACCTGTGGACAAAAATTGATGGTCAAACATATATATGTCGGGGCAGCGACTGTAGCGCCACCTAGTGCATTGAGGGTAATGAACCACTCTAGCGGAACGCCCAGCTAGCACTGTTACGAGAACCACGGGCGGAATTGTATCCACGTACAGTGGAGCGGGACCCGAAAAAGACATCTCGTGCTCGGCAGATCGCTTACGGATTATTATAAAGTGATAGTGTTATTACTATGAACTTTTGAACAGGAAAGTGATTTGAGACCAGAACAAGCCGTGATACAGTGTTGGAAGCAAATAACGAAATAACGCACGCACGTATGCGCATCAAACTAATTATGATGGACCCCTAGTCCCTTCATATATATATATATTTTAATTTTATAGTTTTTATCTACATTTATAGGATTTACAGGAGTTAACAGTAAACATAGCGGATGCAACTACGAAATATTAAGGACTAGCGGACCCGGCGAACTTCGTACCGCGAAAGTTAATGAATGTAGGTAGCTAACCTTACGGAGATACCTACATTAAGATATTTTAAGTGTAATGGCTGTCATCCAAAATGTAGATCTCATTAAGCTATCTCACTTTTGTGAAGATAGATAAAATATTGATCAAAAGTTGACATTTGCGGAGATAAACCACTTTAAGTTCGACAACTGTCATCCAAAATGTAAATCTGGTTTAGCTATCTCACTTTTGTAAATACAGTAATGGTCTAAAATCGGTAGATACGAAGTAAGTAATAGGAAGTGCGCCACAAAATATTAGCCCCAATTCAATGTGAAACGGTACACAAATATTGTAGCAAACAATCATTTCAAACCCAAGAAACAGTCAATCTCAACTAATTTGTTTCGTCATGGTTATCATCCGCAGCTTTCTTTGTCCCACTGCTGGGTATAGGCCTCTCTCTTTCTGTGACATCTACCTCGGCTCTTTGCCGGTCGTGACCAGGCTCGACC
The DNA here is from genome assembly GCA_949316475.1 of Hypomecis punctinalis. Taxonomy (NCBI): domain Eukaryota; kingdom Metazoa; phylum Arthropoda; class Insecta; order Lepidoptera; family Geometridae; genus Hypomecis; species Hypomecis punctinalis. Next base: position 22,471,674 of record OX438810.1, read on the forward strand.
GGCGGTATTGATGATATCGTCGAGATAGTCGACCCATCTTGCTACCGCGCCGCACATAGCTGAGCGCTCTCACCTATTCAAGTACCCTGGTTGACCAGCTCGGTAACCACCGTCTTTCTTGCTCAAGAATCGCTTACGCAGGGCTTTTGCGACCGCCAATATAGCAGCCGTACTCGAACCGAATGGGTTTGTGCTTGGTGATGGCAAAAGGCCTGACGGTATGAAGCTGGTCGATACTTTGGTGCCGTTACATCTTTCTGAGACCCAGAGAAGGGCTGGAGCGTTGGCCGATTCGGAGCAGCTCAAACGGCGCAAATATGCTAACCTCGGCAGTGATTACATATTTGAGCCGTTTGAAATTGAGACATTGTGCCCGTGGTGGCCGGTCTTGTATTCAAAAGTCTTTCTGAGCGTCTGGTGTACCCGACGTGTGACCAAAATGCTGGTGTTTATTTAGCTAACATATAAGCATTGCCAATCAGCGTGGCAATGCTGCCAGCATGTTGGGCACGCTGCTAACTGGCAGTGGGCTTGATTATTTGTATTATCTTTAGACCTTCAAGGGTCTGTGGATGATCCAGTTGCTCGTTATGTAGTAGTAGTTTATGAAGTTTTACATTATAAGTCTTGTATTTAGTGGTAGTTAATAAAAGCACTTGCTCTATAAAAAAAAAGTCAAGTACCCTTGCACCTTGCTACTGTCCAAACCTAACCTGACATCATAATACCTTATACTTATAAATGCTTCTGTTGATTAAGATAAGGTTAGAGTGTACGGGTCCCCGCTTTGTCGTGGCGGGAGAACTTAGTAGCCGAGGCTTATGGGCGGCGCGGGAATCCCAGATAGATCCGCTTCTCTGGGTTTCTTTTGAGACAGCTGAGAAGGCGGCGCTCGAGGCTCCCGATTTTTTTTGGGTCTTTTCTCTCTTGGCAGCTTAGAAATTTGCGCTCGTGGTTTGGCCGCTTTTCTAAACTTTTTAACTAAAGCAACTGAGAGGCCGGCCGGTAAGTTGCGTGCCTCATGAAGAGTGCCGCAACTGAGGCGGGCTGCACTTTTATCACTGTTCAATCCTAACCAAACCAACAGAAATGTATGTTCGTGTCAAGGCCACAGTTAACAGTAAAGGTTAATAACCTTAGAGTCAAGATACTTATACTCATGCCATACTACTCCTAAAAATCAAATCTTTCCGTTTCTTCGTATATTAGTATGGATTCTGTACCATAAAGGTAGAATAAAGAAACATGTTTAACCTCTAACGGTGGTATATTTAAAAATATTTTTAATGTCAGACAAAATGACGGCCCAGTATTAAACGTCATTGTAATATGTAGCATGGCATAGGGAAAAACCATTTAGTCCAATTTTAATGTCAGTTGTCATTGTCAATCCATACTATATTTTCTCTTCGAGGAGATATAATGGTGAAAAGACAATTTGTCTCTTTGCTATGCTAAGCGTGACATTTACAAAAGTCTGCAGTATAAATGTCACCTGTCATCTTATTACGTTTCGTCAATCCATATTAGGCCCAATTATGAACGCGCTATCATCGTAAATTTAATAGGAATGTAAAAAGTGTTCTCTCTATCGAATGCCTAAAGTGAAAAAGAAACAGAAATATTCTAATTAGCTGTTATAATTACGATGATGGCTTCAAAATTGGGCCTATTAGCGTCGTTGTGATAGGTGACAGTTTCGCTAACGATTTTTTAAGGGAAATGATGATATGAAAAATATAAGATGAATAACTATTAAAAAATAAAAAATAAAGGAACGGGATAAAAAGTATCCTATGTCCTTTTCCTGGCTCTAAACTACCTCCCTGCCAATTTTCAGCTAAATCGGTTCAGCCGTTCTTGAGTTATAAGTGGAGTAACTAACACGACTTTCTTTTATATATATAGATTCAAAAAGCGTGTCGAAATTTTGAAAATTTTGAATGGCTCTCATAATTTTGTAAATGCAGATGCAATGTGTAGAAATTTAACATTACATTGTTTTAATATCTCATAAACTACACTATCTCTAAACTCTAAACCATATTCTAAAACATGTGAACACATGATTACTGTAACAGTACAATATTTCATAAAATACAATTGATATTATGTAAGATTTTATTTCTCTTTTGTTTCTGTTTGGTCATAGGCGCGTATTTTAGCGATCCTTTTACAAATAAATAACAAGAATATAAGTAAAAATATTCTGCACCTCCACTAATTTTTTTTTTGTTTCTGTTTAGTCATGGGAGCGTAGTTTCTAGTACTATAGATGTAGCTACTTTAAAAAAAAAACTATGAAAAGACAAAGGTATTCTTACCCAGACGGCCGATATTCTGCGCCTCGACCACAAACTCCTCTTGTTTCTGTTTGGTCATGGGAGCGTAGTTTCCCGCGCTATCGATATAGTTATTGCATAGCGGAAGAACCTTCTCGATGGCGCCCTTCACGAAAAGCTCCTCTTTCTTCGTGTCGCCGAATTTTGGCGCGCATTTCACTACCATCATTTTGGTTTCGGAACTGTGAACAGATAAAAAATGTGTCAATAGGGTATTTGACTAGTTTTTGGAAATCGTTTTAAATTATTCGTTAGTACATACTAAGCACACTACATTTATATTTCCGAGAGTTCTACTGTATTAACAATGAAAATCAGTTTTAAAGAATATATATTCAAGATCCTACCAAAAACGACATTCTGTAATGGCGCTGGTCTTTGACGTCACTCACGAGTAAATAACGTTAGTTAATACTAGTAAATACCTTTTCACCTCTAAAAATTCACAAAAAATATTTTAAAATTAACTTACAGATCAGACGTATATTAGTTTACCTAGCGCCACCGGCCACACAAATTGAAAGATGGGAAGTTAGCCGCAGAGAGATGCGCAAATATAGACGTTAGCGGGTACCACAGAGAAGAGACGCCGGCCGGCGCACACCCGCCCGCCAACCTCGTGCCTCCCGCGCGCTCCCTACGCCCGAGCTCACTACTTCGCCATTTGTATAGGCATTATCTTTCAATTTGTGTGGCGCTCAGTTTACACATATTTAGGAGATTTTGTAAAACTTATCTTTTATCGATTATGTTTGCTTGCTTTTTCTTTAGATTTGGTGGATATAAAGAAAACCATTCGAATACAGCCTGCTCGTTGGCAGATACCTCTACATTTTATCAAACGTAAACATAGATTGCGCTGGATGCAGGTCGCTTCCAATAAATTTCGGCTCAGATCCATTGTTATTATATTGTGCCTCGGTGGCTCAGTGGTTAGTGACCCTAACTTCTGTTTCAAAGAAGCGTGGGTTCGATCCCCACCTAGGGCAAATATTTATGTGATGAACATAAGTATATGTCTGGGTGTTATTTAGTTACTATCTATATAAGTATGTATTTAAAAATAAGTATATGTAGTATATAAGTCTCTGGCAGCCATAGCACCAGCTTTGCTTAGTTTGGGGTCAGAGGCCGTGTGTAAGATGTCCCAAAATATTTATTCATTTATTATCATTATTATGAATACAATGACAGGATGTGTCGCTACTATATTATCGGATAGTGATGCTATTTACCTAAATGTTATTTTTGATCATTCATAATTAATGTTATTTTTTATGGCGCATGCTAAAATGGCGCGCTTCGTCGGCGGCCATACAATGTCTCGTCGCGCATCGTCGCGTTGTTGCATAATGATGATGATAATGATATTACTCCGAAATCACAAAACAAAAATTACACAAACAACAGTCAATCGAGAAATTCTTGTTTACCAGCACGTGACGTCACCAGAGTTGCCGCCCTTCTTAGAGCTTTTACGTCACAGATAAAATAACAAAAAAATATCGTATTTCATTTCGTTCGATTTGCGAAAATTTGACATATTTTAGTTTAAATAAAGTGAAATATGTATTTTTCAGGCTATTATCTGTATGGATTACCAAAATTAATAGAATATTTTCAATGTTGTCAAATAGCCTATTAAAGCAATAGGCTATTCTAGACATAATAATGATTTTGCTCAAACAGTACTAAGTATACGCCAAACTGTGTCAAATAAATAATCTGCCAATTACGAGTTGGACTCTCGCACGAAGGGTTCCGTAACGTATGGAAGCCCCCCTTTTATGTTTGATACTATTTTTTTACTTGTATATACAACTTAATATTCTGTGAACATTTCTAGCCTGTCACCGTTATTAAAATCGAGCTAAAAACGCCTAAAACTTCAGGTTTGTTTTATGGGAGCCCGCTTAATTTTTTTTTTCGGTTTTTAGTATTTGATGTTATAGCGGCAACAGAAATACGTCATCTGTGAAAATTTCAACATTCTAGCTAATATGGCTCATGAGATACAGTCTGGTAACAAACAGATGGACAGCGGAGTCTTAGTAATAGGGTCCCGTTTTTACCCTTTGGGTACGGAACCCTAAAAAACTTTCGCCGAAAATTCCATAGCATAAAATATGTTAAATCCTTAATTTGTATAAAATATTTGTTTAAACTGTTACCCATAAACTATTGTATGTTTGTTTCAAAGTTGTTACATAATCGAACTAGATGGCGTGTGCGTCGAGTTAGCTCGCGGTGGCGTTTGGTTTACGATGCACACGACAATGTTTTATAAGTTTTTTAATAAACGGTTCCTCTAAAAACACCGCAAGGCTGTTTCACTATCCTCTCCTGAAGGTACCTCCGTAAACAATATTCAACCTTTCATACAAATTGTTATCGTTACGCGGCGTTTATAGACTATGTAAAGTTACTGCTATCATATAGGTATATTAGTTTACCTAGCGCCACCGGCCACACAAATTGAAAGATGGGAAGTTAGCCGCAGAGAGATGCGCAAATATAGACGTTAGCGGGTACCACAGAGAAGAGACGCCGGCCGGCGCACACCCGCCCGCCAACCTCGTGCCTCCCGCGCGCTCCCTACGCCCGAGCTCACTACTTCGCCATTTGTATAGGCATTATCTTTCAATTTGTGTGGCGCTCAGTTTACACATATTTAGGAGATTTTGTAAAACTTATCTTTTATCGATTATGTTTGCTTGCTTTTTCTTTAGATTTGGTGGATATAAAGAAAACCATTCGAATACAGCCTGCTCGTTGGCAGATACCTCTACATTTTATCAAACGTAAACATAGATTGCGCTGGATGCAGGTCGCTTCCAATAAATTTCGGCTCAGATCCATTGTTATTATATTGTGCCTCGGTGGCTCAGTGGTTAGTGACCCTAACTTCTGTTTCAAAGAAGCGTGGGTTCGATCCCCACCTAGGGCAAATATTTATGTGATGAACATAAGTATATGTCTGGGTGTTATTTAGTTACTATCTATATAAGTATGTATTTAAAAATAAGTATATGTAGTATATAAGTCTCTGGCAGCCATAGCACCAGCTTTGCTTAGTTTGGGGTCAGAGGCCGTGTGTAAGATGTCCCAAAATATTTATTCATTTATTATCATTATTATGAATACAATGACAGGATGTGTCGCTACTATATTATCGGATAGTGATGCTATTTACCTAAATGTTATTTTTGATCATTCATAATTAATGTTATTTTTTATGGCGCATGCTAAAATGGCGCGCTTCGTCGGCGGCCATACAATGTCTCGTCGCGCATCGTCGCGTTGTTGCATAATGATGATGATAATGATAGTGATGATGATAATGATAGTGATGATGATAATGATGATGGGGATGATAATGATGGTGATGATAATGATGGATGTGATGATGATAATGATGATGATGGTGATGATGATGATAATATTTACCTGAATGGAATCTCGTGTAGCCTGGTGTACTGCTCCCTGACGTCGTGCGTATTATTTTTCATGGCGCAGGCTAAAATTGCGCCCTCTGTCGGCTGCCCGTACAATGTCTCGTCGTGAATCGTCGCGTTGTTGCAAAGTACGCCCACCTGAGAATTAATTATATTTATGACTACCTATCATCATCATCATCGTCATTTTTTAGCCCGAACCCATCACTGCTAAACACAGGCCTCTGTACGCCACTGTGAGCCGCGTTGTACTCGATACCGGTCACTTCGGCAATATGGCCGCCACTCAAAATAGTTATCAAAGCAATATTGGCCGCCATTTAAAATTGACAATGGTATTTTATCTTTATTATCTTTTATCTTACCTCTAGCATAAAATTGACAATATCTATAGTGTGTCCCTATAGTGGCAATATCGAGATCTTTTATAATATGGTCGTAATTGAATATCGCCGCGCGCACCGGTCACTTCGGCAATATGGCCGCTGTTGTTATTTTGTTCTTGGTCAGTGTGCCTGAAATATGAATTCATAATCTTACCTCTAACATAATATTGACCCCCATAGTGGCAATATCGAGATCTCTTCCTTTATACGCCCGTAATTGAATATCGCCGCGTGCGTTGTACCCGGTACCGGTCACTTCGGCAATATGGCCGCCGCTCGTCGATATCGTTGTCACTGTCATTTCGTTTTTCGTTAGCGTGCCTGGAATAACAACACAAATACAAATTAAAAAAATCAAATAGTATTTATTTATGAAAGCTAATCAAGTTTTAGGAAGCTCTAGCTGCCAAACTGGGTATAGGGAACCCGTGTTTCGGAAACTAGTTTCTACTCAGGGAACAATATTTTGTTGTGTACATATTTATCTAGGTTTTTGCTTTTATTTTGAACATTAAAATTAGAAAATAAGAAGAAATAGAATAATGTAGTACAGGTTAAAAGGATAAAATAAGATAAAAGGAATTATGTTGTACAGATTTGACATTGACTAATAACATTTTAAGATGTAAATTGTAAATGCATTAGGTATATAATGTAATTTACTATATGTAATTGATTTCTTAATTTATTCGCTTCATACTGTACTGTACCGACCTTTTTAATAGTCCACTGGTGAACACAGGCCTACCCACTGATTATGCAGTTCATACAGTACAAGATAATAAAATAATTGGTTATCTGTAAAGTCGGATTACGGACTATAATTTACGTGATAACGTCATAAGAAAATATTTTTGAATCAACAAGTGAAACAAGCCGCACGGTTAGACCGATCGTGCTTCTCCATGCTTATTCCGCGTTCTCGCTTGCACGCTCGGCTTCGACAGAGCATGACACATTTTCGTGCGTGCAGTCGGTGTTCATCGAATTATAAGGCATAAAAATGGGTACAAAGTATTGTGTCGATCTCGCCAGACGTAGATAAATCAGTCCTACCAGCCACTACCGCCTAAGCAATAGCAAATATTATATTATTACTAGCTGACCCGGCCACGCGTTGCTGAGGCTAAATAAATTAAAATTGCGACTATAATTTGAGATTTAAACTATCCTATCTCTCAAGTTGGATCGAACTGCACATGGTGTGCGAATTTTATTATAATCGGTTAAGTGGTTTAGGAGTTCATTGAGGACAAACATTGTGACACGAGATTTATATATATTAGAAGATTAGATTGGTACCTCCCATTTATACTCTTGTTTGTGATCTCTTTCCGTTCAGTGGTTGCCTGGTAGAGATCGCTATCAGCGATAAGGCCGCCATTTGTGGCACTAATTTAATTTAAGATAAGTTAAGTATCTACTCTGTACTTAGTGCACACAATAAAGAGTTTTATCTATCTATCTATCATATATTTTAAATATATCTAATAATATATATGGCTAACGTCACATAGGCGGTGCCAAATGACTAAAATGAAGTCATAAACGATTGCTATTGCTTTAGGCGGTCGGGGGGGGCAGACTGGAGGATATAAAATGTAGTCGGAATATTTAAAATTATGTTAGAAGTCTATTTTTCGAGTCTGTTTACAAAAAAAAGGTAGTACAAATTTTAAACAGGTTTGTTTGTGAGGATGGATGGATGTATGAGTGTTTGTTACTCTTTCACGCAAAAACTACTAAACGGATTGAGATGAAACTTTGCAATAACATAGCTTATATATCAGAATAACACATAGGCTATAAATTATAATGATGTTGCGTCAAAAATCAAAATATCATACGGGCGAAGCCGCGGGTAAAAACTAGTAAATTTCAAATAAGAGCAAAATGAATGACACTATTTTCGCGAGTCATTAAAATTTGTTCAAACAATTTAGAAGTGTTTAAAAATAAAACAAATATAGGTATTTAAACAAAGACCACCACCTTATAAATTCGAGATTGTTTGAGCTATGCCAATAATAACTATTAAGACGTGAAAAACAAACGCAAATAGTCGCGAATTTTCACACTCAAACAATTTGAGAAATAAATTGACATGATGATTCTAGAGGAGCTGGTTTTATTATTTGTGTGAATCTATAATTGTGTAGCACAACGTATTTAATGCGCGCGCGCTGCCACGCCGCGTGCCCTGCCGCCCGTTCCCGCGTCGTGCCCCTCGCCGCCGCTGGAACGCATACATTGACGCGCCCGCTCCCGCGCCCCGCGCTTCACCGTCGCTGCCATGCACACATCGATGCGCGCGCCCTATATAAGTCCCCCGAGCGGCGATCGCTACACAGTTGACCACTACCGATTCTCTCCCATACAAAAATAACTTTCCATAGGCCGAACGGGATCAAATGAAAATTTCCTTAGAAATGAATGAACAAGCTGCAGATATTGTTCATTACTTCAATAGACATCTGTGATTACTTCATTCATTGCTTTCGCCATCCGCCATCTTTTCTCTTGTTGTTTTACAGTTTTACGGAAAATATTAATAAACAATAGTAATTTCACGCCTTGAAAACTTCGAAAAGTCATTGTATTGACATCCTCGATTTAATCTTCTTCCTGTGTGTGCATCTAGTGTCTTCAGTAACTTACTTCAAGATAAATTCAACGTGTTTCTATATGACCCGGCTCCTCTACATAAATTGGATAAAAAATTACCAATGCAGTGTGTATTTTTGTTTTACATCTAAGAAATAATAAAGCGCAGTGCAAAACAGTGACAAATTTCATTTCATTTTCGCCCATAGTCTTTTCAGTTCCTCAAAATATTAAATAAAAATACTAATGTATAGCTAAACTAAAAATACCTATATAAAGCTATACGATTTGATGTCACAGAATAAGTAATAGTATGTATGGCGTTGTATGCGGGGGGCGAGGTTCAATTGGCACCACCACAGATAACGTTACGGCCTAAAAAAATCTTCGGCAGACGGTCGTCTGATACGTAGTATCTCTTTAGTTTGTGACAGTTGACTGCTCGCAGCCCTCGCACCCGCAACGGGAAGAGGACTGTGGTAGTGGACGCTTCCACAGTGGTCATAGTTACTAGTCGGTTGCACTGAGCAATTCGGACAGCCGCTTAGCTTTCCTTACCACTGTGGGCCACTTAGAATAAGACTTTTGGAGAAGAACCAATAAACCATTTTGCTGTAACAAACAGAGTTTAAATCAAGTTCAACACCTATAGCGTTACAATTGTATACGTAAGAATGTGGTCGGTTATAAAAACATCTTAGAAAACCTGCGTACGTCTGTGCATTTCTTTTTTTGGTACGAATTATATTGAAATTTTGCGAATATTATAATTATTTAAAATACAGATGGGTATTCTGATCAAAATAGACATTTCCTCCGACAGAGCTGAATTTTGATGGAGGTCTCGGGAACACCAGTAGAAATAAACTGCCAAGTCCCCATTGATCCAACGGGAGCTAAATAAGTTATTCAAGGTCAAACGTCAAAATGTTAGACTTTTAGTTTTTTCTTAAAAGTGTCCAAATTATTTTTTATCAAAATTAACATCAGTAAACATTGTAGATTGACAGATTGATAATAAACATTGACGATATAGTCGAAATCGCGGGTCGAACCTGGACACGATTGGCACAGGACCGAGGCAGACGGCACAGTAAATGAGAGGCCTATACCCAGCAGTGGGATAAAGAAGGCTGTGGATGATGATGATGAACATTGTAGATCATAAAATAATCTACAAAAATAGTTATGATAATATTTTTTCTATTCTTAAGATATCGCCATTAATTTTTTTCATGGCTTCCGAACAATTCCCCGCCCTAATTTCGAGAATTACGTGATTAGTGGGCGAGCGTCAGCGTCACCGTCACCCCGATGTAAACACAGTGACTGACCGGTCTTATCGCTGCAGATGACGTTGACGCAGCCGAGGGTCTCGACCGTGGGCAGCTTCTTAACGATCGCGTTACGCTTGGCCATCCGCATCACGCCCAGCGCCAGAGTCACCGTCACCACGATGGGAAGACCTGGAATATACAAAAAATAAATAAAATTCTCTATTTCATAGAACAACAATCGCAGATAGCAAAGCCCACCTCCAGCAATGATTTAAAAAAAATTCTTAATTTAAAAATTGGTATGATAAACACCAATTTATTAATCAATTGAAGATTTGAGATAATGTAAGGCAATGTTCAATGTAGAATTTTTTTTTTTTATTGACCTTATAACTACGTGTTTTATATTAGGTACGTCAAATTTAAAATCAAAATATGTATGCGTAGAACATGTCCTGAGGTACCTTCCCTTGCATACAGCTCTCTACAATTATAAAACCCTGATAAGATAGGTACCAACAGCCAAACATAAGCCAATAGTAACCAACCTTCAGATATAGGCTTGGTTGCCCGGAAGAAATCGCTTAAAGCGATAAGGCCGCCAGTTAGAAACCTATAAATTGTACTGTTTTGTCCCTGTAATTTGTTTTTTAAGTAATGTGGTTGTCTAATAAAGTGTTATTGTTTGTTTGTTTGTATAGCAGCCATAGTCAGGCTGACTCCAATAGTCTAAATATCCTAAGGCACTTTCTCCTGCACACGGCTCCCCACAATTATGAAACCCTGGTTCATCACAAAAGCAAGGAACCAACAGCCAAACTGATGCCAACAGAAAACAGTATGGAACTAACCTTCAGGTATAGCAGCCACAGCCAAACTAACTCCAATGGTGAACATGTCCTGAGGAGCCTTCCCCTGGAGCCAGCCAGCCACCATGATGAAGCCGATGATGCAGAAGGAGTACATTGACAGCTGGGCTCCGAGGGCGTCCATGGAACGTTGGAGAGGAGTCTTAGGAGCCTCTTCAGCTTGCATCATGCGGAATATTTCTCCAAACTCTGACCGCTCGCCAGTGCTCACTACGATACCCTGAAATAGGAGTTATTTTTATTATTATTCTCCTTTCAAACTAAGATTATACTAAAATGTATATTATTTATACTGTATTGTTAAAGAGATAATGAAGGTGTAAGGTGTGTGTTATTTTATGCTCTTTGCAGTCTTCAATGCATCCAACGGGAGCTAAATAAGTTATTCAAGGTCAAACGTATAACTTCAAAATTATCATCATTAAACATTGTATATCATAAAATAATCTACAAAAATAGTTATGATAATATTTTTTCTATTCTTAAGATATCGCCATTATTTTTTTTCAAGGCTTCCGAACAATTCCCCGCCCTAATTTCGAGAATTACGTGATTAATGGGCGAGCGTCAGCGTCACCGTCACTCGTCAGTCATCAAGAACGGAAGGCCAAAAGATACGAGAAAATTGAGCAACGCGTAAGAAAAGAAGCAAGTGGGGTTGACCCCGCTATAGTTATTTCCTGCTCTGGTCATCACCATACAGCGCGGTGATTCTTCTTAATTTAGAAGGTATAGTTTCCCCAATTCTAGGTTTATGTTGTATTTGCCTTACTCTATACGCTGAACACCCTTTCAGCCAAATCATTTTTATCATAATTTGTCAAGAAGGTACTAAAACTGACTTTAGCATTCCCACAACGGACGTCCCCATAAAGGCGATATTATCCTTGTTGATCCGTCCGGAAGGTTGATTGGGAAGGATTTGCTTGACCGCCGGTTCAGTCTGCAGTGAACGAAGACTCGTCGACAACTAGAACTAATCCGTCTGAGAAAAAAGCAGCTATTGGCACTGACCTTAGCATTCCCGCAACGGACTAACGTCCCCATAAAGGCAATGTTATCCTTGTTGATCCTCCCCGAAGGTTGATTTGGCAGGATTTGCTTGACCGCCGGTTCAGTCTCCCCAGTGAAGGAAGACTCGTCGATGGCCAGGTCTGTAGCGTCGAAGAGTCGTAAGTCTGCGGGCACTCTGTCGCCGACATTGAGGTGGACTATGTCACCCGGGACGAGGTTTCGTGCGAGGAAATGTTCGAGACTGCCTTCGCGGAGGCTGAAAGTCAAAATAAAGGAATAATTAATCAGTATACTTACATATGTTGTTGTTTTCATAGACCGAATCTAACTTAGCATCAGCGAAGTTAGCTACAAGCTGTGCACAAGCACATCCCCACTTCTCGCGCAGTCGTAATAGGTAACGAATATTTTTCGTTCGTTTCCACTGCTGGACATAGGCCTGCTCGATAGATCTCCAATAAGACAGGTTGGAAGCAACTTGCATCCAGTGCGATTATGTTGCCTTGATGAGGCTATATATCCGCCCTCCTTGTGAGGTGGACGTCCTACACTGTTTGCCAGTAGGTACCTAGTCTCCGCTCGAGAAATTAGAACAAATTAGTATAATAATTATGACGTTTATTAATTTATTCAGGATAGTTTTGTGTACGTGGTTATGGCAAAAGCGACACAGGGAATTTTAATATAGAGTCTTTAGTATAAAGTCTGTGAAGTAATAGTTCATTTCCAAACAGTTATCGTAGCCTTATACCGTCTTACTACAAAAGTTTTACGCACGTTTTAGACAATGTTTAACAGTACAAATTGCACGGTTAATACAGTGTTTAAAGCGTGTTTAAACGTTTAGTGGTAAGGCGGATGGTTTATATTATTACTAGTTTTTGCCAGCGGCTTCACTCGTATGCTATTTTAATTTTTGTGTTATCCCATCGGAGAATTTTATTTTTCTGGGACAGAAAGTAGCCTATGTCGCTTTCCGTCTTTCAAACTATGTCCATGCCCACAATCAAGTCAATCCGTTGCTGCGTGAAAGAGAAACAAACCAACAAACACATTTTCCGATTTATACTTATACATACTTCAAAAATTCATGCGCACAACGCATAACATAATGCAATAATGGAGTGAGAATTATAAATAAACGTTGATAGTAAAAATGTTACAATGGCTTGTAAGTCGTGATGTTACTTTTTTATGCCCTGCCGTTGCTCCTTCGACAAAGGTCGAAGACATTGTGTAGTGAGAGATACATAGTTGTAATATATTTTATATCACGATTTTTACATAATCGCTATAATGTACTAGCTTAAAACCCACGGATTCGCCCGCGTTGTCTTAGTACATAGGTACTTGCTTAAAATGAAAACTGTTCGCGGTTTCACTTACGTTGTCTTTGTACTTGCTTATAAATAATATCTAATAGTCCACGGTTTCGCCCGTGTTGTCTTAATACTTGGTTAAAATTATAATAACCTGCCATTTGGCCCGGATTGTCTTAATACTTCCTTAAAATTATGATTGCCTACTGTTAGTCTGAGTTGTTGTATTACTTGCAATGATAATAGCCCACGGTCTGGCCTGCGTTGTAGCGTTGTCTTGGCACTTACTTAAAATAATAATAGCTCGTGGTTAAGGTTCAATAGAGAGTACACTTTTTACGTTGCTATAAAATTTACGATAGAGCCTTCATAACTGGGTCTATTGTCATATTACTTGCAAGGATAATGCCTACGGTTTAGCCTGAATTGTCTAAGTTTTTGCCTAAAATAGCCCACGGATTGGCCTGCATTGTCTTCATCCATCCATCAGCCATAAGAAGTCCACTGCTGGACATAGGCCTCCCCAAAGGATCTCCGATAAGACCGGTTGGAAGAGACTCGCATCCAGCGTGATCTTACGGTCCTAATGAGGTAATCCGTCCACCTTGTGGGTGGGCGTCCTACGCTGCGCTTGCCGGTACGTGATTTCCATTCGAGAATTTTCGACTCCATCGGTCATCAGCCCTCCGCGCTATGTGTCCTGCCCATTGCCATTTCAACTTGCCAATCCGTTGGGCTATGTCGGTAACTTTGGTAATAAATTCACTCATTCCTGATTGGATGGATGAACTCATTTCTGATTCGATCTCGCAGAGATACTCTGTGCATAGCCCTCTCCATAGCTTGTTGGTGGGCTACTTGGAGCTTACTAATAAGGCCCATAGTGAGAGACCACGTTTCTGTGCCATCAGTCATCAATGGTAACACACACTGGTCTTAAACAGCATTGTCTTCGTATTTGCGTATTTAATTTACTCGTACTTGTATCTAAAGCTTATTACGGAGTACGTAAATTTTTGAATGATAAATTGATGAATTTTTGTAATTAATTCAATACTAATAATAATTGTATGAGTGCCAATGTTAGAAATTTCACACGTTTGGCATTTTATTGATGGAAAACATTGAGGCAACATGTATAGGTACATCCGTAGAGAAAAATCAATGTCATATATAGATAACGTAACCCGCGCTCGGCCGGCGTGATGGATATGGCCGATGGCCTAATCACCCTGCGCGGGTAGGCCTACGTTCAGTAGTTAAGGCCGGTATATATATTCGACATGTTTCATTCAGTCATTAGAAGTTTAATTTCGATTATTCTGAACTCATCTTTCCCGAGAGATATTGTGACAATCTCGCCCAAAACCGTTCACCCAGTTAAAAGTGATTGAGACACTTGTAGGACTAGACGTTGTCTGACCCCAGGCAGATGAAAAAATATATTTTATTACTGTCGAGAAACACATATATCTAGACATTCAGTCAGTTCAAGGATGCTATTATACTCATCATTTGACGAATTTTTACTATGGTACCAACCCCGAAATCACGTAAATAAAATCAACTGTTCAACACAAAAAGTTCATAGACCCGCGACAACATCTATGGAATAGGTAGGTAATCTTCGCTTTTTGGGGTTGATCCCATAGTAACGTACATATATTGACCCGTATGTACCCTAAGCTTAAGATTGTTGGCTCATAAAATATAAAAAAATCGTCAACTATTATTTATGGGTTAGGGACCCATTTTGCCCCATATAAGGATAAATCATTATCTTAATTCTATTTTAGATATTTCACTATATTATGAAAAAAAAAACTTTGTGATTATTTTTTACGCTTATTCAGGGTTACGATTGGTCTAGCACACAAGAAATACGGGACTTTTCCCAGAACGTCAATAGTTAGTAATTTATTAGTTAAAATGGTGGCTATTTTAACATAAAATTGAATTCATTGAGATTTTCAAACAGTTATTAGTGTTTTTTTAAGAAATCGACATCCCGAAGGGCCCACTCAAATTTTCCGGCATAGCAGTACCCTAAATGGTAATTTGTGTTATTGTCTAGCTTCTTTCCAAATTTCGTTAGAATTCATATAACCATTTTAACTTAGCTTTACATTCTGGTTTAAGAATATTTATTCATCTCAAAAGAATTTACAAAAATTCGCTTACTTACACGCTTTTCATAAGTACATTCTTGTTTTGAAGCGCAAAGTGCAGACTTATCCAAAATAAAAAGTATAAAAAATTTTTTATTAAACATTATAATTATAACTGATTAATTTTGGTTATCCCTAAGAAACCTGAAGATTTTCCGGGATAATAATAGTTCCAGTAATAAAACATGTCGTGTGCTTTCTACATACCCGTTAACATTCATAACCTTTCAGCTCCTTGGCTGTAATCGATGCTTTTTCACCAACTTTATTATTTCTTTATCTGACCCCTAAGGAAGTTTATTGTGGAAAATTCAGAATAACAGGAAGAATCATATTTTTATTTAGTATCAAAAGCATCTATACAAAGTTTCATGTCAATCAGTACAGGGAATAAAAAGTTACATACAAACGAAAAGGGCCCGTTTTACCCCCTTAGAGGTCGAAAGTTCAAAATTTTCGTCCTTAGTGCTCCATTACGTAGTACAATGTACCTATATTCCAAATTTCAACGTTATATCTTTAGCGGTTTGGGCTGTAGGCTGTCTGTCAGTCAGTCACTCAGGGAAGCCTTTTATATAATAGATAAAGTAAGTTTGTGAATGCAGGGTTATTCATAATCATAATTAGCATCCTTTTAGGAACTTATTATGTACATCATAAGTAACAACTTTTCTTCTACAACTTTTGTGAGACTAAAAAAAAACAGCTGTTCCATACATTTTGTCGCGGGTGAACGATATTTTTCTATGGAACAACAATTTTTGACCGACGAACCACCGGAGGAGGTATACAATTCGACGCGTATATATATATATTATGTATGACCACGCATAACTTTTTTCATAGTGGTCCGATTTCAATAATTCTTTTTTTATTGAAAAGAGTATACTTCGAAATTGGTCCCATCTAAATTTTATCGAAATCGGCCGAGCCATTTTTGATAAATCAACAATAATGTGAAAATTTCTACATCGATCCGTGCGAAATATTCGCGAATTCTGTATAGACGGGTGAAGTCGGTCATGCTAATTTGTGCAAAAAATAATCTTGTTTTTTTTATTTTTGTTAAAAGTAGCAGAATAAAAGTTGTTAGTTTTGATGTATATATAGTTGCTTTACTTTGGTAAGTTCGTGTAGGGCTGGTGTCAAAGTTTTGATGACCAGATGACCTCTGACATCGGCTAATACAATCGAAGACCACAATTTAACGTGTCATCCGAGCCACGGTAGCGCTCAGTTGTAAATGCCACCCGCGGTCACCCATCCGAAGACTGACCATGCTGAACGTTGCTTAACTTTAGTGATAGTGCTGACAAGAAGTTTACTTACCAGTTACAAGAGGGCGGCACCAGTTTGTTCAGCTCTTCCAACGACTTCTCTGAGCGGTACTCCTGGACGAACGCGACGGTGACCACGATGAGGATGGCTACCGTGATGGATATGGCGTCGTCGAATTGCTTCATGCATATGCTCACTACCGCCGAACCTGGGGACAAACAAATACATCAATTAGAACACATAATACAATACAAATAATCAAAACAAAAACAGAGGTGACGTCCACAAGTGGTAAATTATTCAGAGAAAAATCGAACCAAGATGATATATACATAATTTGAAAGCTTGATTTATGGGCTTCTCAATAATATTTAATTTAGATTTTTTTATCCCTCCATTTTTTTTAATGCAAAAAATAAATTGTATAAAAAATAATACAGCTATGTATTTTTTCTAGTTTAGCAATAATAAAGTGCTTCTATCGTTATTTTACTTGCATTCTTAGCTGATTCTTCCACATTCATCTCTTAATTTGCTAAAATTAAATATTATAACCTACCAGTGTGACCAGTTAGTAGGTACAATGTGACAAATAAACACTTAAAAACTGTGTCTAATTGGTAAAAATGCTTCAATTTAACAATTTGGTGGTAACTTAATCAGGGTTGATAGAGGTAAACTACCTATTGAGCCAAATATATTTATTTATCCTAATAAATTCAAAATTATTTTTTTAAAAAAATTTTTTGGTTTTAACTGATGTAATAGACATACTATCAACTTTCTCGAAATGTAACGAATGTTATGGTTTAGTTTTTTGATTATTATTATACCAGCCTCTATACATTTTGTGGACATGTCCTTTAATTTATTTTAACAGAATATAAGTTTCACGGTCATACTTGATCTTATAGGCTTCGGAACTATGTAGACTCAGTGTCTTCTCCATATTAACATAAAATACATGCCTAAATAAAAAGATGATTTTTAACAAAACTGTAACAATCGACTTCATACAATTCACCTCAAGACGTAGGCTGTATAAGTAGGAATTTGGCTTTTCGATTTCTATGGGCATTTTTATATTTTTTCTGGTATTGCTTCAAAAGTACTGAACTATAATTATTTTTCGCAAAATATGGCATGACCGACTTCAACCGTGTACAGAATTCGCGAATAGTACGCACGGATCGATGTAGCAATTTCACATTATTAATGATTTATCAAAAATGGTTCAGCCGATTTCGATAAAATTAAAATGGGACCAACTTCGAAGTATACTCTTTCCAATAAAAAAATAATTATTGAAATCGGACTACTGCGTAAAAGAGTTATGCGTAGTTACACATAAAAAATATACGTGTCGAATTGAGTACCTCCTCAGTCGTCAAAAAATAAATTATATTTTCATGGAACCATCTCGTGATATTCCTCTATACTATACCACAGCCCGGACACTCCGCGATTTTTCATACAAAATTTGCTATTTTACGCACACTACTCAGTACTTACTCACAGACAACACACATACGCACGAACGCTACACGTGCATTTGTGTGCGGAACGTCTATGGCTGTCAGCGATCACCACGACGTGACGACATGCCGCTTGAGTGAGACAGTTGCGTATTCAATTTTGCAAAAATGTATATAAATCTAGCGTTTATAAAAGTATAACAATTACTTAATTTGGAAGCATTTTAGCAATAAGTAACCGATCTACTTTATTGGAAAGAAAATATGAAGCGAAAGTTACCAAATAATGTAAAATAAGTTCCTTTTACTTATCCATAGATAAACATTAAAATGACAATACATTTTGATTATTGATATTCAACCATAAGTATTTCTATTAGGTCTAGGTATTTTTATTACAAAATCTACCGGCCAGTGCAGCCCGCGCGCAGAGTACACGATCGGTACGTGAAACGCGGGGTGGAAGTGAGGAAGACTCAAACGGGTGGGGGGTAACGAGTGACCGTTCTATACGTAGTATTATTATATCTTCTTTGACTATACTACGGAGATAATTTATTATGTATTTATTCGGAACAAAAACATCATTCAGACGAAATAAAACGGTTGTCTTCGATCAGCGCGTGAAACACAAATTTACTTGGATTTTCTGCTATTTACAGACTTAAACTGCTCATCATAAGTTGACGAAAACTGGTTTTGCGACCATAAATAGGTATATACTACCCCAAAAACCCATAATAGTAGCCAGTCTATGTACAAAATGAACTGATTTTCAGCTTAGTTTTTGGTTTGGAGTTACATTATTGCCTATACAGGGCTACTAGTAATAAATTAGCATCCTTTTAGGGACTTATTCTGTAGATCAAAACTAACAACTTTTGTTGTGCTACTTTTGTCCAAACTAAATAAAAAGCAGCTGTGCCATAGATTTTGTCGAGGGTGAACGATACTATTCTATAGAACAGCATTATTTTTTGAGATTCGATTAATGTAGCCGTGGTGGTCTAGTGGTAGTAACACCCGACCTGCAATCGTGAGGTCGTGGGTTCAAATCCCGATCCCGTATCAATGAGTTTATTTCGAACTTATGTACGGAATTTCACATCATTGGCTTTTCGGTGAAGGAAAACATCGTGAGGCAACCTGCATACGTCCGTAGAAGAAATTCGATGGCGTATGTGAATCCACCAATCCGCACTGGGCCAGCGTGGTGGATATGGCCCAATCACCCTTCATGGATAGGCCTACGTCTTGCAGTTGACTATTAAAAAGGCTGGTACAGTACAGTACAGATTAATGTCGTTGAACAAAAGTTGTTAGTTTTGATGTACAGAATAAGCCCCTAAAAGGAAATTGATTACTACTAACCCTGTATAAAACACCACATGAAAGTTATCATGAAGCATCAGGAAATTACCATAAAGTACCGTTTGATATTCTGTTTCACATTCATGGCCCGCGGTTAGGTACCTACAGAACAATAAATTCTAGATAAAGCTGTAACAGGCCCGCATAACAGCCGCCATTACATGTTGGGTTAGATTTGGATGATCAGCTGTGAAATCAAGCTTTTGATCAGCAAAAATAGCGAATACTTATAGTCATCATAAAGTTCGATATTTTTGTAAATTGTGAACCGATTTAAATTTTTTATTTCATTTTGAGAGTAGGTATCCCGAGGTGACCCCATTTAATATTTTTCGAAATCGGCTATTTTTGATAAAGCAACAATAATGTACGTGGATGTTACATCGATTCGTGCAAACTATTTGAATTATTTACACGGTGGAAGTCGGTGGTACCATTTTTTGCGAAAAATTAACAGTAACTATTTTATAAAAATCAATTTATAATAGAAACAGTTGCCGAGTTGCTGAAACACATTAATTAGGAGAAAATATTTTTTACATATCATTCGTCAACTTATGTTTGAGCATTTTCGGCTCTCCAAAATTAAAACATATCAAGTATATTACCCGTCCTATGATAAACAGCGCATGTCATAATATACCTACACGTTGTTCATATACGATGTTCATCATAGGAGGGGCAATATACTTGCTAGGTCTTGATTTTGGATAGCCGTTTTGTTTCTTAACTGAGTGTCAAGTGGGAAATATACAAATCAAATCGAATTACTTTTACGTCGCGTTGACCGTGCACACACGCGAGCATATTGACACACACGCTTGAATTAGCCAATCACAGACGTTGCCGCGCTCGTGTTCGATCGGTTTGGCGCTCGTTACATTACCGTAAAAAATACTCACACTTAGCTATTCAGTTTTATGTACGTGACACAAGATGGCGCTGTGCCATTTCCATAGAAATCACACCAAACGTTAACGCGATCGAGCTCGAGCGAAAATCTCGCACTTAGCCCTCTGTACACTTTTTGAACGAATGACAAATCAAATATTTAGCTGACCGAAATTTACTATTCAGCGGACCATTTCCATACACATATCGTTCAAACGGCCGGTAATGTGTGTTTACAATGACACCAGCCATCTGAATTTGTCACGCATTATTACGCTTGATTATAGGAATTACAACTCTACGGATGAGAGCGCGAAACAATTATTTTTTATAGCAGAGGTACTAGGATTTGCCCGCGACTTCGCCCGCGATATACAGGGTTATTTCTAATCAATTAGCATCCTTCTAGGGGCTTATTCTGTACATCAAAACTAACAACTTTTACGACTAACTTCTAAGACTTTCGTCAAAACTCAAAAAAAAATTTTGATGTTCCATAGAAAAAATTAGTTCACCCGCGACAAAATGTATGGAACAGCTGATTTTTTTTTTGAGTTTTGACGAAAGTCGTAGAACAAAAGTTGTTAGTTTTGATGTACAGAATAAGCCCCTAAAAGGATGCTAATTGATTAGAAATAACCCTGTATATCAATATTGCTTGGTTTTTGTGCTATCTTTTAAAAAACTTTAATTTTTCCGGGATAAAAAGTAGTCTATGACACTCTCCAACCTACCTACCTAAGTATATAAGCGCTCATAGCGTAGTTTGACTAGGTGTTCGTTGGCGATCGTCAAAGTTAAGCAACGTTCAGCACAGTCAGTCTTCGGATGGGTGACCGCGGGTGGCATTTACAACTGAACGCTATCGTGGCTCGGTTGACACGTTAAATTATAGGTCCCGGTTGTATTAACTGTTTAGCCATGTCAGAGGCCTTCAGGCGGCCTGAAAAGTCTGACACCAGGGCTAGCCACCCTGGTTATATGAACTTACTTAATAGGTACTTGTTTCCTCTCATTTTATGTTAAATTTTTAAGGATGCGACCTCTACGTGCCTGAATCAAATACCAATTGATTGATGTTTGTTTTTCCTTCAGTACAATGAAAAGAACTCTAATGTTTTGGAATCAATTCACGCTCGGCTTTGGCCATGACATTGACAGAGCGAGTTTATAAACGTGTGGAAAACAGACGTGCTTGTTGTGTATCGATTTATAATTAAATCGATCCGCTCCGGTTCATAATTTTGAATTTCCAAGATGTTGATTCCGAAAACGATCGAGATGGACCGCTTTTGAACCATCGTTTAACTATCGATAGGCCTCCCCTATGGATCTCCTAAAAGACCGGTTGGAAGTGGCATGCTTCCAGCGTGATCCTGCGGGCGAGGTCATCTGTCCACGTAGGTGGACTTCTTACGCTGCGCTGGCCGGTTCGTGGTCTCCACTAAACAACTTTTCGACCCCATCGGCCATCGGTCATTCATACTATTTGCTCTTCCCGCTGCTACTTCAACGGCCACTGCTGGTTAGGTTCTTCTTCGATTCAATTCATATGAGAGGGAATAGCTATTATCTAGTATTTTCGATAAAATATCAAAAATATAGCCAAATCTCTCGGCAAAAGAAAAACTGTGTACATTGAGAAGTAAACTTTATAAATATAACAACCATTTTTTTAGCTGTGGCCATGAAAGTGACGGAGCGAGTTTATAAACGTATCAAAAGCAGACGTCAATATTGTGTATCGATTTATAAATTAAATCGATCGAAATGAGGCGTTTTCGAACCATTCAACTATTACAAAGTTTTGGCCAATGATAATATTATGGATTTTTCAAAATCTAGAGTCAACAGTAAACAGGTATCTTTTAGATAAGCGTATATAGTTTCCTATACTGTAGAACTTTAATGGCCTTAGAATCGCTATAGGCCGTGGATTCAATGGCGATGCGTACTAATATGTTATTTGCAATTCATGTTCGGATTTTTAAACGATCAACTTATCGTAGAAAGGAATCGTGAAGCAACCTGCAACCAGAGAAGTCTATAACGCATTTGAACCAACTAAGCCGTGCAGGGGCCAGCATGGTAGATATGGCCCCATAGCCCTCGTGCTTTAGTTTTCTGCCTACAAAAAATTACTTTATCATAAATGCCATACTACGTAGGTACTTATTAAATGTATCAGGTACCAAATTAAACTGTACAACTTTTCTGATTTATACTCATTTCTGATGAAGACAAAATCTAATTATTTTGTAAATTGCACAGAGCATCTCTATTATCCATTTATTTAGTATGTATCTTTTTACAGAACGAGCCAATGCAAACATTCCTTCAAATGTCTTGTTTCAACACACGAGAAAAGTTATAGACTAAACACATTACCGCTAACAACGTTTTCATGCGTTTTTAAACAGTTTTCATCGACAAGGTCACTAACATCAGACTCGATAAATGTAAGGCATTGCAACTAAAGGTTGTTACACACCGGGAGCATTCGAATGTAACGTAGTAGAAGAGAAATAGAACTTTTAAAGAGTCCCCCAGACAGCTGCGGGCAATGTGCGGACGCAGGCTGCGATCTAGTAGATATAGATCTATCACAAATCTTTATTAATAAAACGGGCTTAGTGATTGGTGGATGACTTGATCGTAGTCGCGCCCGCATCATACTCTTTATTGATTTACATATATTCATATTACTTACAACACATAGAGAAACAAAAAGAGAAAATTAAAATCAGTGAAACAGCTACGAGTAAGAGTGATCTCTTTCAGGCACTTTGAACATAATTTTATGTACGAGAACGTTGTGCTCAAAATGTCATACTGTAACGCGTGCTACATAAGACACGAACCATACATGTAAGTGACCATGTCGATGAACTTGTAATTTGGTTAGATTTTATCAATTATCGCTCCGAATATAAATCGGGTGATTTAAATCGAGTTGTGTGTGTGTGTTTTCCATACATCACATAAATATTTGATTTTGCCACCTATTTACCTGAGTCGAAGCTGCAAAGTCTCGAGCATCGACGTAGGGTGGCGTGTCTGTCAGCCTACTATCGGATACACTTCAGTGAGTGCGTCCAGGAGTTGCACAATCTGGTCCCCCTGCCCCTTTCTTCTATCGTACGGTTAGAAAGACGCGACCAAAGCGCCACCCTTTTATGGTGACATCCCACGCGTTAGAACCAAGCGTTTTGAGTCCACATTCCTCATACGAACTGCCAGAATGTGGAACGCTTTGCCTGAGTCTGTCTTGCCGCCTAGGCCTAGGCGTCTTCAAATCTCGAGTAAATAGGTATCTTCTAAGTAAGCATGCTACATTCTAGACCGCATATCTGCTTAACATCAGGCAGTGAGTAGTCAAACGCAAACATATTTAAAAAAAAAAATGTTTCGACCCAAGAAAGTGTAGCAGCACGTTGTACACATGACCACACACAAATGCTCTCAGTGTGTGACAATCCTTAGTAAAAAATGTTGCAAAGGGCAGCATAACCTCCACATGCCCTTATTCTAGTCTAGAGCAAGTAGAGTTCAAGTCTAATCTAACATAAACCGGTCACGACATTGGATTACAAATATATTACGAGTACAAAGCAAAGAGATCTCTTTCGAGTTATAAAATGTGAGCAAAACTTTAAGCATCATATATTTTTTTAGACGGTATTAAATCTGATTTCTGGAATGTTAAAGTAAGAATATTTAGCAACGATAGCTGAGTAGTTTGTGGATTTAGTTCTGATACCGGAGTACATAAGGTCAACTCTCACTATGGGCCTTATTAGTAAGCTCCAAGTAGCCCAACGAGCTATGGAGAGGGCTATGCTCGGAGTCTCTCTGCGGGATCGAATCAGGAATGAGATCCGTAGAAGAACCAAAGTTACCGACATAGGCCAGCGGATTGGCAAGTTGAAATGGCAATGGGCAGGGCACATAGCTCGGAGGACTGTTGACCGATGGGGTCGAAAAGTTCTCGAGTGGAGACCACGTACCGGCAAGCGCAGCATAGGACGTCCACCCACAAGGTGGACGGACGACCTCATTAAGACCGCAGGATCGCGCTGGATGCAAGCCGCTACCAACCGGCCTTACTGGAGATCTTTAAGGGAGGCCTAAGTCCAGTGGACGTCCTTTGACTGAAAGACGACGAACGACGAGTTGCAGTTTTATATAGATATGTTTAGACCCTATAGTAAAAGTTGTTCATAACGCTAGCGCGCTGGTGTTAATAACTTTAGTGATTATAAGCCCAGTAATAATTAACAGTCATCTTTTTTGGCTTAGTAACGATAACCTTGTATAATCTGGAGCTTTTCAAAGTCGGAATGAATGGGTCGTTGTCCAAGTCTAAGTAAGGTAATCTTCTAAATCTACACAGTAGTCAGTCACATCGTCGCTTACCATCAGGAGGGCCGGTGGTCAAGCGCGGACATACTCGCGATATAAACGTAGTTCAGGGAAAAGGTCTTGCGCATACATTAAGTGGCTGCTACCACCCAGGATTTGACGTTTTCCACGTAATGCGGTATCATTATGAGCGATCGCAGTCGCAATATGGGCACAACGGAGCGTAACCGCGCGCAAAAAGTGGCAAACTGGTCGTAATCACGGCCGTCGTGACAACGACCCCGCGTACACTTTACCGTGTGCCTAGCGCTCAAACTGGAGAAAAACTTTCGACACATATACAATACTTACCGGCAACGGTAGAGCTAGAGAACTTGAAACGGTAGAGCATGTCTTGTGGCATTGCAAGGCCACGGCAGAAACTAGAATCGCTTTCGGGTTGCATGACGCTGCTATTGCTTTGTCATCAGCATCTACATCATCATCCTCTAGTCATCGCCATCTAGTATACCAACCAAGCCACTGGAGCAGTTATGCATGCGGCCCAGAGCCACGCTCCGTTATTTTAAGGAGCTGGGCTGGCTCGGGTAGACGCTGGAGGGGGAAATGCACAAAACACCCCATGCGGGACGTCAGTGCAGGACTTATCGCCCCTACTTCAAATGAGAATGAGAATACTTACCGGCAAGCGCAGCGTAGAACGTCCACACGCTAGGTGGATACAAGCCGTTATGAACTGGTCTGGTGGGTGGTGACAGTGATGATTTATGGCACTGAAAAGTGGTCCCTCACTATGGGCCTTATTAGTAAGCTCCAAGTAGCCCAACCAGCCATGGGAGAGGGCTATGCTCGGAGTTTCTCTGCGAGATCGAATCAGAAATGAGGAGAACCGTAGAAGAACCAAGATTACCGACATAGCCCAGCGGATTGGCAGGTTGAAGTGGCGATGGGCAGGGCACATAGCGCGTAGGACTGATGACCGATGGGGTTGAAAATTTTTCGAGTGGAGACCACGTACCGGCAAGCGCAGCGTAGGACGGACGACCTCAATAAGACCGCAGGGTACGGCTGGATGCAAGCCGCTACCAATCGGTCTTATTGGAGATCTTTAGGGGAGGCCTATGTCCAGCAGTGGACGTCCTATGGCTGAAACGAACGAACGAACGATGAACTAGTCAAATTGGAGATATGTGAAGGCCTATGTCCAGCAGCGGACGTCCTATGCTTGATGGATGGGCATATGCGATAAGAAGTAGGTTAGGTACCTATACTGTACACGTACAGTATAGGCCGAATCATACAACTTGGTGAAGTTAGCTACAAGCGGCGCGAAACCCGATCCTCGCAGATGTTATGTGAGCTTCAGGCGTTTTTTTGGGACATCTTACACACGGCCTCTGACCCCAAACTAAGCAAAGCTTGTGATATGGCTGCCAGAGACTGATATACTACATATACTTATTTTTAAATACATACTTATATAGATAGTAACTAAATAACACCCAGACACAGAGCAAACACTTATGTTCATCACACAAATATTTGCCCTGGTGGGGATCGAACCCACACCTCTTTGATCCAGAAGTTAGGGTCACTAACAACTGAGCCACCGAGGCAGTCAGAACCTATGCTCCCTTTCCGAAAGTTTCAGAACTTCTGAAGCCGTGGTGGCTAGAGGTAGTAACACCCGCCATACGATCGTGAGGTCGTGCGTTCAAATTCCGATCCTGTACCAATGAGTTCTTTGGAATTTATGTACGGACTTTCACACCACTGGCTTTTCGGTGAAGGAAAACATCGTGAGGCAACCTGCATGCGTCCGTAGAAGAAATTCGATGGCGTACGTTAATGCACCACCACGGATTGGGCTAGCGTGGTGGATGTAGCCTAATCACCCTTCGTGGGTAGGCTTACGTCCTGCAGTGGACTATTAAAAAGTCCGGTACAATAGCATATAAGCTCCCATTCACCGGTCCTTTGTGAATATCGTTGGGGAGGCTGCTACTTAACAGAAATTATGACAACGATGGATAGCACCGTTTTAATAGCACTCGCAAATCGGTTTAAATTACAATAATTATCTTATTTAGCCTTTAAAGAAACAACTTGTTCGTTAACGTATCCATTTACTTATCGCCTATTTAACATACCTACCTACGTAATGGTTTCAACTTTGTAAAATGGAAAACTATTTTTTGCAGAACTTAGTAAGTAAAATGAGGAACTAATTTATCTACAAAACTACTCGTAAATAGGCATGGCGGGCGATATGGTGACTATTTGCTTCGTGAAAAATAGAATAATTTCTTCATTTGTATGTAGGATAAGTAATTTTATTATCGGCTTCAATTACTTATGCTATTTTATATACCTACGGAGCTGAAGGTTCTTTCGGCGCGGACTGATGCGCGTTCAGCTTAAGGCCTTTATTTGCCTCTAGGTGCAAGTGTAACTTATCCTTTTTTCGGTTTCGGTATTAACTAGTTGGCGCCTCGCACCAATTCGTAACTGTACACGAGATGTATCTACATCAACGTCAAGTTTTATTCATAGCGAGTATAGAAAATCTACACAGGGTTATCCAGAAATGGTATACTTAGCCGAAAGGGGATGATTCAGACCACCATTAGTACTACTACTTTTACTATGGGGCCTACACAAAATTCGCGAAAAAAAATCTATTGTTTCATACAAAATTGCAACTCGGAATCACAGAACAAGAACCTTATTCTCTGATCTGTGCTCGGAATCTACAAAATGTATGCAATAGCTGATTTTTCTCGAATTTCGGGTTAGTCCCTTAGTAAAAGTTGTTCATAATGATGGTTTGAATCTCCTACTTTCGACTTGGTACACCAGTTCTGGATAACCATGTATCGATTTTCATTTTTAGGGTTCCGTACCTCAAAAAAAAAACGGAACCCTTATAGGATCACTTTGTTGTCCGTCTGTCCGTCTGTCCGTCCATCCGTCTGTCAGTCTGTCCGTCTGTGTGTATGTCAAGACTCTTTATCTCAGGAACGCGTCAAGATATCGAGTTGAAATTTAAACTGTATACGTATATCTATGGTTTCTTGGAGTTGTGTGAAAGAAAAACTTCTCAGTTATCGTATAAAAAAGTTAGAGGCGTTTATGTCGTAAAAAAACGCGTATTTCGACACCCACAAAAATCAAAACCTACAGGGTACTTCCCGTTGACATAGAACTATGAAATTTGGTGAGAAGCATTGTCTCAGAGTACACATATAGGAATAAATCTGAAAACTGTACATTTTTATTTAAATCACAAAAAAATAAGGCCTCAAAATTCACAACATATGGGTTCAAAATTCAAAGTGGTGGTCGGTGGCTCAGTGGTTAGTGACCCTGACTTCTGGATCAAAGAGGCGTGGGT
Organism: Hypomecis punctinalis; assembly: GCA_949316475.1. Taxonomy (NCBI): domain Eukaryota; kingdom Metazoa; phylum Arthropoda; class Insecta; order Lepidoptera; family Geometridae; genus Hypomecis; species Hypomecis punctinalis. Next base: position 22,499,879 of record OX438810.1, read on the forward strand.
TCGATTCCCACCAGGGCAAGCATTTTTGTGATGAACATAGGTGTTTGCTCTATGTCTGGGTGTTATTTAGGTACTATCTATATAAATATGTATTTAAAATATGTATAATGTAGTATATCAGTCTCTGGCAGCCATATCACAAGCTTTGCTTAGTTTGGGGTCAGAGACCGTGTGTGAGATGTCCCAATATTTATTTATTATTTATTTATTAATATCAACTATACGGCGCCTCGCACCCATTCCTAACTGTACACGAAGTGTCTCTAAATCAATGTCAAGTTTAAACCAATTAGTCATTCCGGTCCGTTCGGGGCGCAAACAAAAACCAGTCTCAAACAAAAAACATTGTCCAAATAGGATCTTAGAAAGACAAATGAAAACAAATTACGTTGTCTGCTATAGCATCATCATCATCTACCTCACTTTATTAGGTACTTATTTGTGGGGTGGTACATTATGTGCTTACACTTTAAAATTTAAATCATAGATATGAATTTCCATTCATCTCTATCATTTCAATTTTGACCGACGAAACGGAGGGGGTACTCAATTCGACGCGTATAATATTTTATGTATGAGCAACTTCGATGAGCACGCTTAATATTAAAAAAATAATAATAATATAAAAAAATTTATATAAAAATATGTAATACAATTGTAATAGTATAATTGTTTTTATATAAAAAACATTTTACAGAGTCGTTCGATTTGAATAATTCTTTTTTCGTTTCGTAGATCATACTTCACAGGTGGTTCCATATACATTTTATCAAAATCGGCAAAGTCATTTTTGATAAATCAATAACAATGTGAAAATGACTACATCGATCCGTGCGAACTATTCGAATTCTGTACAAGTTTGAAGTCAGTTATGCCATATTTTGCAAAAATTAAATTATAATTAAAAAAGTACCTAATCATTCGGCATATCGGAATCGACTCCCCACTCCACACAGTCATATTACACTACTACAGCGGCAATGTGTTTTTAGGGTTCCGTACCTCAAAAGGAAAAAACGGAACCCTTATAGGATCACTTTGTTGTCCGTCTGTCCGTCTGTGTGTCTATCAAGACCTTTTATCTCGAGAACGCGTAAAGTTAACGAGTTGAAATTAAACCTATATACGCAAATCTATGGTTTCTTACAGTTGTGAAATATCGAACTTCTCGGTTATCATGAAAAAAGTTAGAGCCGTTTAAGTCATAAAAGCCAAATATTTCGACAATCACAAGGGAATCAAAACCTACAAAGTAATAATTAAGGGTCCAAGTTTTAAAGGGAGTTAATCGTAAGTATCATGTACTTATCATATGAAAGAACTTTATTAGCACGAGAATAAAACATGTTTTAATTCTTTTTACGACCTCTGACTTTCCATTTATAATGAAAATTGTAAAAATAATCATTAATTTTGACCTTTTGGTGCGTTTTAAAGGACTAACGCCATGTAGTATACTTTCGCGTTAACAATCGATGACCAGCTTCGCCCTAAGGTTCCAACTAAACTTAGTTCCCGATTTTCAGGATTTGTACGGAACCCTCGATGAGCTAGCCTGACTCGCACTTGTCCGGTTTTTTTTAGTAATGGTGTATTCCAAGCCCGACGTCATTTTCTCGGGGTTGCCTTAATAATCTTCAATGATTAAAGCAAAAGGATCTAAATCATATTTTTACCAGCCCAACAATTTCTAGTTAAATGATCTGAGGATGGGTGTGCCCTACACATACTCGTACCTATATATGTATAGCCTCTATAAGATGCATATTATTTAAGTATAACGATCATTTTCAAGAAATTTCTCAAAGAATATTCATAAGGAAAAATGATTATAAACCAACCTACCTAAAAATTACTAATTAAAAATGTATTACGAAAAAAAATTACGCCGATAAAATTTCCGTGTCCTCGTTTAGGTCGTTACATTACAAATCACATTAAATAGATATACTTTATCAAAGAGACCACGCTTTGTTAAGAAGACTTCAAATAAATTATATTAGAAATACATTGTGAAAGGAAAGGCAATAAACGGCAAAGAAGATCGAAAATCTATTAACGAAATTCTATACACCTCTAACAGTACATTCCGAAGTCTATTTACAAAGCTCCACGCACAGCTTTAGTCGTACTTTCTACCGCAAGTTCATTGTCCCACTAATTTTAATCGCTATTTATAAAGCCTTCTGTTTACTGTGGAAAAAACCAAACCAAATGCGATAATGTTGACTGGCTCACGCGAAAAGTCTACGAGAATAAATCACTTGATTCATTAGGGAATAGGGATATCTAATACGGCTACATTTCTTCATCATATCGTATTAGTTGGAAGGACATCCACTGCTATCGCAGTAGTTCTGTTGTTAATTTTGTTCTAATTTATTGCTATGTAATTTTTCATTTATATCAAACTGTATGTATTAGTGTATCTTATATTATTATTATGTTATTTATGTATTAGGATGTAGGTACTAAATGTATTCGAATTTTAGCTCGTTATGTAAGTATTTATTATTTGTAATAAGTATTTTTTTTTTTGTCAACTCTCTTTTGCTACTCACTCCGCATTTTCTATTTTTTTTTGTTTTATTAATTCCTCTCCAGAAGAAAGGGTTGCCTGGAAGAGATTGCTATAAGCAATAAGGCCGCCCTTTGTTGCACTATTTTATGTTGTTGTTTTTTTTTTCCTCTCTGTGTATTTTTGTTTTCTGAATTGTATTTTAGTGTTAACAATAAAGTGTTTATCTATCTATCTATCTATCTATGGACATAAGCCTCATCTGTAGCTATCCAATGATACCAATCGGATGCGCCTTGCATCCAGTATAGGCCGAATCACACAACTTGGCGGCTATGATCTTAGTCACAAGCTGCGGGTAACCCAATCCTCGCGTATCTGTTAAGTGTGCTTTAGCCAGCTTGTAATCATACTAGGGTAAGTCACGGATAGATGCCGCACTGGGATAGACGCTAATTATAAATGTATTTCTCAATGTGGCGTCTATCCTCCGGTCTAATTTATCAGGCGGGGCGACTATCCGGGGTGGGGCATGTATCCGTGAAATTTTAGAGGTCGACAAAAATTGTTTTAGTTCCTATTATTCATAGTTTTGACTGCTGACCTTGTATACTAGACTGTAGTCTAAAGACCATACTTTGCGACCGCATAACCAGTTTTTAAATATTGTGATTAGTTATGAAGCTTTGAGACTTTTTCAAAAAGTGCGGCATCTATCCGGGACTTACCCTATGTCTATTCAGAAATACGCAATAATATATAATATCGATGTGACTACAGCATAGTAATCACAGCGGCTAATGCTAGTAATCACAGCGGCTAATGGCTAAATGATTTCGCCTATACCATCCATTACTCAGTACCATCCATTTTCGGTGTACTTCCTACGCTGCCTTTGCCTGCAGATGGTTCCATTCGAGAACTTTACAGCCTCAGTTATACTGAGCGCCACACAAATTGAAAGATGGGAAATTATGCGCAGCGTTCTGAACAAAAGCAGAAATATGGGTACGCGCGAAAGTCAGAGACGAAACGCCGGGGCACACCCGCCCGCCAACCTCATGCCTCCCGCGCGCTCCCTACGCCCGAGCTCACTACTTCGCCATTTGTATAGGCATTGTGCACACATGCGCAATAATTAGCGAATCACGGCGAAGTGTCATCTGCGGCTAACTTCCCATCTTTCAATTTGTGTGGCGCTCAGTATACTACTAACCATGTTTGCTAACCTTTCTATCAAGTTCGCAATACGTTCCCAATGCCTTAAGACGTCCCCTGTTAGATATAGACCTACCGTTGAAAGGCGATTAGGCCATAATGTCTACTATCCTGGCTAAGTGCGGAGGGTGGGTTCACATCATCATTATCATAATCATCCACAGCCTTCGTTATCCCACTGCTGGGTATAGGCCTCTCTCTTAAAGCTATTTGTCTCGGTCCTGTAATGAAGCAATGACTATGCCTTAAATTGTCTATTAAACGAGTCCAGGTTCGAACCGCGATTCTCACAACATAGTCGACGCCATTTTTTTACTTATGTATTTACCTATGCCGGTTTCGTTAACAGTAGCAGGCAGCAACTTACCCAACAGCAGCAAGATGAGCGGGTTCTGGAACTGCTCTATGTACTTCTTCCAAAGCGGGTCCTGCTCCTTGACCTGGAACTCATTAGGCCCGAGGAACTGCAGGCGGTTGTTCGCCTCGCGCCACGACAGCCCGCGCCGCACGTCCACCTTCAGGCTGTCTGCGAGCTGGAAGGAAAAGCGATCGTAAGTTCTAGGTAGCAGGGTGGAAAATGGGACGATTCGTTCAAGGCAGGAAGGTGGAAAATAGGATGATAAGTTCAAGGCAGCAAAGCCAAGGTAGAGAGTATCATCCACTCAGAATATCTGCTGTTGAAAAGAAAAGCGAGAATAAGTTAGTAGTAGTTAGGGTGGAAATAGGCTGATATGTTCAAGGCAGGAAGGTGGAAAATAGGATAAGTTCAAGGCAGCAAGGTGGATAGTATAATTCTCTCTGGAAGGAATACGGATCATAAGTTCTAGGTAGCAGGGCAGAAAATAGGATGATAACTACTTTGGATTTAGGACAACAAAAGGGAAGGTGAGTGTCCGCCAGGTAGAAGGAATACCAATAGTAAGTTGAAGCAAGGCGGAACACTTCATCCGACTGGATATGACAAAACAGCTTCAATTGGCTGTTCGCTAGCTGGATGATATAGCAGACGTAAGTTCTAGGTAGGAATTTAGAAGATATCATACTTTCAAAAAGCCGTGGTGGTCTACTGGTAGTGACACCCGCTTTACAATCATGAGGTCGTGATTTCAAATCCCGGTCCCGTACCAATGAGTTCTTTGGAATTTATGTACGGAATTTAACACCGCTGGCTTTTCGGTGAAGGAAAACATCGTGAGGCAACCTGCATATGTTAGTAGAAGAAATTCGATGGCGTATGTGAAACCAACCCGCAATGGGCCAGCGTAGTGGATATGGCCCAAACACCCTACAGGCCTACATCCTGTCCTGCAGTGGACTATTAAAAAAGTCTGATACAGTACATACTCGTACTTTCAAAGGTTATCTAGGTATATCATATATTCAGAGTGTTCGTTAGCTGCAATGGAATAGATACCAAGTCTGGGCAGCCCCCCGACCGCTTAAGCAATAGAAATCGTAATAGCAATCGTTTATGACTTCATTTTAGTCATTTGGCACCGCCTATGTGACGTTAGCCATCAATTGCTTTATGCGGATTGCGAAAGCAATCGTTGAATGAATAACTTTGATGGCTAACGTCACATAGGCGGTGCCAAATGACTAAAATGAAGTCATAAACGATTGCTGTTACGATTGCTATTGCTTAGGCGGTCGGGGGGCAGGACGGTGAAAATGTTATTTCGATGTGAAGGAAAATAACTACTAATTAGGCAAAGCGTCAAATTGATTAGATAAATTGGTAATCCTGATTGTTATAGCCGCTAAGGTTTGTCAGAAGCTTTCAAAGTCTTAAACACCAGCTCGAGTCACTCGGCATAAATATAAATAAACTTTAATCGCAAGATTTCTAGATGTTTTGCAAGTACAGACGCTTCGTGCTGTTTTTGTAATGATTATGATAATAACAGCGAAGCGAAGGAGAAATGTATCATCACACGGAGAGTGTTATTAAAACGTCTTTACTTTCACCAGTGTCGATTACTGCGGATAATTTTACTTTCTATCAATAGATCATCAGAAATCTGTTGAATTCGAGTGTAGGTAATTTATTTTTACTGAATGACGAAATGATTATCCTGCAGAAGAAAATATATCGCACTATCATTTTCAGGATTTAGAAATTGAGTCAAAATTAATCAATGATCATTAACATGTATCTCGAATGTTGTTTTTAAACTTTCGCGATTTGAACACATAATTATTATATACTACGGGACTAATCGCGCACCAAAATTATGAGATAAAAAAATACCTTCTCATCCCGACGTTTCAGCCGAGTTGCATGGTATTTATTTATCTCATAATTTCGGTGCGCGATTAGTCCCGTAGTATATAATAATTATGTATCTCGAAATCGAGAAAAAACTCACCAGTCCCATAGAAAAACGTAACTCGAAATCTATAAATAAAATAATAAAAATGTATGAAACAGCTGATTGACAGTTATTTTTTCTCTGATTCTGGTTTGGCCTCATAGTAAAATAATAATCGTTTACGAGTATATCTAACAAATAACTGTTTAGATCTGAATCACCCTCTTCCGGCGTATAAACACCATTTCTGGATAGATATATTAAATACTAGTTTTTACCCGCGGCTTCGCCCGCATACGCAATATATCATTATAATTTATAGCCTATGTTTTATTCTGATATATATGCTATATTATTACAAAGTTTCATCTCAATCCATTCAGTAGTTTTTGCGTGAAAGAGTAACAAACATCCATACATCCATCCATCCATCCATCCATCCATCCATACATCCATCCATCCATCCATCCATACATCCATCCATCCATCCATCCATCCATACATCCATCCATCCATCCTTACAAACTTTCGCGTTTATAATATCAGTAGGATAGGATGTATAAAATACTAGCTGCACCCCGCGGAGTCTCCCGCTTTTAGCTCGAGATAAAATGTAGCCTATATGTTAATCCAAGGTCTTAGCTAGCTACACAGCAAATTTCATATAAATCGGGTCAGCCGTTTGTTCGTGAAAGAGTAGCTAACAAACATCCAAACATACTCACACACTTTCGCGTTTATAATATTAAGTAGGAAGATAATAGTTCTCGTCACTTTAAAAAAATACTTATCGAATAAGTGACAATCACTAACTTTACAAACAAAAGGCCAAACGTGTCATATCTGACAGGTAATATAGTTAATGACCAGAGAAAACACGTTCTCAAAGTAAATAAAGCACTCGCTGAAAATAAATCAGTGATTCATGCGACCATAGAATTAGAATAGGAAGCTTGCAGTCGGCACAAAATTGCCAGCTAATACTTTCATCCTGTTGACAACGTTATTTATGGACGTCGGTCTGTCGCTATTCTAGATATATGTAATACTTACTTTTGAACTCAAAGAAGACTACAATTTTCACTTTCATTTTCACAACAGAAATAGCCGGAAGTTGCATAAAAACCATTACCATACCACGGTATTTCACACCTGAGCAACTGCTTAGTCTTTATAAAGCACAAGTCGGGTCTTGCATGGAATACTACTCTCACCTTTGGGATGGCTCTACTAAATATCAACTATAGGCTCTGGAGTCGATTGAGAGGCGAGCCAGGAGGCTGATTAACAACGAAACCTTGACTAAGTCGCAGCTGCAAAGTCTTGAGCATCGTCGCAAGGTAGCGTGTTTGTCGGCCTTTTACCGGATACACTTCGGAGAGTGTGCCCAGGAGTTGCACAATCTGGTCCCCCCTACCCCTTTTTCCATCGTACGGCTAGACAGACGCGACCAAAGCGCCACCCTTTTATGGTGGACATTCCGCGCGTTAGAACCAAGCGTTTCGAATCCTCATTCCTTATACGAACAGCCGGAATGTAGAACGCTTTGCCTGGGTCTGTCTTCCCGTTAAAGTACATCGTCGGTGTCTTCAAATCCTGAGTAAATAGGTATCTTCTAGGTAAGCGTGCTACACCCTAGACCGCACATCTGCTCAACATCAGGCAGTGTGTAGTCAAACGCGAACCAATTCGAAATAAAAAATAATAATAATAATAGAAAATCTACCATCTCTACATAATCGACGTAGCACCTGCTCGTACTAAGCGATTCGCTTCTTTCTTCATAATGCGTGAGAGTCTACATAGGTACTCCATCTTCGGCTACAACTTCGCTTTCCATCAGACGAGTTGGTGGCCAAATGTAGCCCTATTCTACATAAAAAAGAAAACCTTACTAATCACATTACTATCCCGAATCCGAAAGTGTAGGGTTATACATAGTTTAAAGATCGAAAAGTGTTATAGGCTTCTTTTATCCCGGAAAAAGTAATGGTTCCTATGGGTTAATCAGTAAAATTTTTGTTAAGTTATAGACATTTTTGGATTACCGAGTGAAATAAATTGTAAAATATAAGTTATTATTGTGGTTTCAGCTAGACAAGTCCGATAGCTTAGACAACAGGCCCTCTCCTACTCACGAGAAATAATTCAAATACCACAGGAACATTCGAATGCGTCCAATCTATTTTCGTCTTCACTCCCTTCCTTACTCGCCTCTAGTATTCTATTTCTGTCCCACCCTGTATAGAGCTACAACTAGAGTCCACTACAACTAGTTTTCACTTCTTGACCTACTAGTAGACTAGACATGAATCAGACGCACAATTGTACGCGTGCCAATTTTCAGGTCTAGTGTCCCGTATCATCGTTATCGGATCAGGGGACCTATTTTTGAACCTATACGTATGGTTACGATACCGAGTAAGAGCAAGAGCGGGATTGCTCTCTTATCGGAAATCTATAGGGAAGACCTACGTCCGGCATTGGACGTCGTATGGCTGAAACGAAAGAACGAGTCTATCCTACTTAAGATTCTACTTAATATTATAAACGCGAAAGTTTGTGAGGATGGATGGATGGATGTTTGTTACTCTTTCACGCAAAAACTACTGAACGGATTGAGATGAAACTTTGCAATAATATAGCTTATATATCAGAATAACACATAGGCTGTAAATTATAATGATATTGCGTCAAAAATCAAAATATCATGCGGGCGAAGACGCGGGTAAAAACTAGTACCCTATAATTGGGTCTATACTCAATTCATTCGTTCTTTCGTTTTTGCAGATACAAGAGATAGATGCCTATATCTTGTCCTGTAAATCCCATCACACCTACATAATTCGACCCGCGATTTTGACGATTTCATCGAACATACCTTCACAATCTTGACATTCTGATCATCATAGATAAATAATTATTTTTTACAATAAATGGTGTAAAGAATTTGAATAGTTTTACGAATTGATGTGACATCCTTGTACATTATTCTTGATTTATTAAAAACGGCTCAGCTGATTTCGATAAAATTAAAATGGGACCACTTCGGGAGTACAAAAACCCTTCCGAAACAAAAAAGTTTTTTTTAAATCGGTTCACAATTGGCGAAAATAACTATGAATATACACAAAAAAAAATACATACAGACGAACATATAGTACCTCTGAATTCGACTGAATAGCTTAGACTAAGATTTAACCATGTACTCACCAAATCTCTTTGTACAGTAAAATCTAATAATTATCTTTAGTTAACAAAGGGCACAGACCCTGGAGTCTGTGGTTAGGTAATTTTCGCATAAAAAAAAACATATAGTACCTACCTCCTCTTTTTTGGAATTCGGTAATAACCTCCAACCGGGCGGATACTTATTCGTATTATTTCCCTGATATCGTGTTATTTTCCTGAACAAAATGACACGTATTACCATCATCTTTTCATAGTGATGGGCAGATTTGAATGCATCACGCGACGCGACATTGTATTTCAATGCAACCAGCAGCTAGCTGTGACAATGGGTAGCAATAATTCCATGCAACGAGGATGCGATTCGCCACAGCAAGGTTTTTGTGCAATCGTTCACGGTATTTACACGAAGGATTTGGAAAACACTACTTAGTTGTGAAATTAATTTTCAGTAGACTTCTAAATAAGAAATGAGGTTCTTTGACTACCCTTGTAGCGCAATCGGGAGTCACACCTCTGATTTAAAAAGAAAGGGTCTCCTAGAAGCCTATTTGGAGGGTGCATTTAAAGGTGATACATTTATATATGTTTTGGGTGGGATCACTCTCTATAGATCCAGTCGATTGATCCACGGTAGATCTAGTGAGACATTTTTTTCTCATTAGATCCAATTTCGGGGCGATGTATCTAGTGATTCATTTTTTTACCAGTAGATCCATTTAGAATAATAAACGGATCTAGTAAGAAAAACCAATCTCCCAAGATCCATTTTTGGAGTGATGTATCCATCAGGAATATTTTTTCTTACTTGATCTAATTACAATAAAAGTTCAGATCCAATTTCGTATCGAGGACAATGTACATATATTTACGAGTACCTGTATTAATATCAAAAGCATTATCCCAATTAAATTATCCATTCTGAAGTTCGAATTCATAATTTACCACAGAATTAATATGTCATATCATGAATGACAATTATCTATTGGACATGTCACTCTTACCTAGTCGCGAAAATATAAGAATTTATTACAATAATTTAGGTTCTCCGTAGATCCATAAAAAAAATATGAATGGCAAGATCGATCTAATAGGATAATAAATTCCCTGTAGATCTACTTTTAACACAGTCAAATACACGATAGATCTATACTCTATAAAATTTAACTTGATCTCTGCGACAGTTACATATTGACATATTTAGAGTTGGGATAGTGGTGGAAAAAATCGATTTTCAAACAATGTTGTAATGAAATCGAATGAGTAGTTAAGGTGAGAAATTGGATTTTATTTACTTACTATTATTTAAGATCAAGTATGTACACATGTAAATAATGTTATGATATTAATTAAATACTCATAATAATGTAACGATAGTATTTATCGACGTTTTTCACTATTATCGATGCTAATGTAACAAATAATTGTGTTTAATTTAATTACACATATAAACAATGTTATGATATTAAAATATGCAATAAAATTAATAATAAATTAAGTTTAATTTAAAATATCGTCAATATAAACTATCGATATTTTAATTAAAACTCTATCTAAAACTCTGTGGTCACGATCATTCGTCGCCCATCACTAATCGGCATGCCCATAAAGTATGACATTGACAGGTACTGTCTGTACTATTAACAGACAGTACAAATACAGGACTTCATAGGCGTGATTTTTCTGACAGCTGTCGCAGAGATCAAGTTAAATTTTATAGAGTATAATGAGATAAATCGTTCCCTCTAGATCCATTTCTAACTGCCAATATAAAAAATAGATCCGATGAGAAAATAATGTCTCACTGGATCTACCATGGATCTATCGACTGGATCTATAGAGAGTGATCCTTTGGGAATCATCCATCAGCCGCAGGGCGTCCCCTACTGACTTCCAATAGGACGGATTGGAAGTGGCTTGTGGTCCTCCTAGTCGGTGGATATCCTACGACGCGCTTGCCGGTACGTGGTCTCCATTCGAGAATTTTTCGACCGAATCAGCTATACATTATTTTTTTAAAGTTGGCGGTCTATATCTTACAATGTATGGTACTTATTATAACATGTACCATACATGTGATAAATATGGTTTAAGAAACCTTAAATTATTTTAAAAATTAAAAATCCTATTCAGTGAGGTTGAAAAAAAATGTTCATCCCCATTTTACGTGTATAAGAGCTACCGAATTTTACATAATTTAGAAAATTTTAACTATTTGTAATGGAGATCTATAATAATAATATAAAATTTCATACAATTTGGTTCATAGATGTAAAAGTTATTTAAGGATTTGTAATATTCGGACGGACGGACGAACAGACGGAGACAAGAAAGTTATAAGGGTTCTTAGTTTTACTACGAAATCCTAAAAAGTAACTGCCAATGAGATTAGTATAGAAAAACTTGAAAATGTACACATATTTCCAATCATTTACTGGCATCCTAGATGTTTCCCTAACAGTAAACATGACTAAGTCTATGGTTCGTCTAGGTCCGGCTAGTCTTGGTGTCAGAATTTCGGAGGCCTCTGACATGGCTGACCCTGAGAACCAGGAAGCAATTTTAATTAAAGAACATCATAATCGTCAAATAAATATCGCATTCATCAAATAAAAAGTTAAGATCACGATTCAAAATGAGCACTCAAGGTAGCAATATTAAACTCTCCAAAGAGGTAATAAAGTCCACTCTTGAGGACCCTCCCTGTTTGAATATTTACTGAGGTCTCGAGTAGTCGTGGAAAGGGACCCGTGCCGTACTTTAGAAGGGCCGAGAACTTAATATAACACTCTTCAGACGCCCGAAGAGATGGGAAGATATGGGCAAGTGAATTTCACTCAGACAGTTTTGTACCCATAAAGTTAATAGTCCACTGTTCTACAGTTGTTCATAAGTAGTCTATATATATAGTACTGTACTGTACCAGCCTTTTTTTTTTAATAGTCCACTGCAGGACGTAGGCCTACCCACGAAGGGAGATTGGGCCATATCCACCACGCTGGCCCAGTGCGGGTTGGTGGATTCACATACGCCATCGAATTTCTTCTACGGACGTACGCAGGTTGCCTCACGATGTTTTCCTTCACCGAAAAGCCAGAGATGTGAAATTCCGTACATAAATTCCAAAGAACTCATTGGTACGGGACCGGGGATTCGAACCCACGACCTCACGATTGTAAGGCGGGTGTCACTACCTCTTGACCACCACGGCTTATCATATATATATAGTATTACATACTATATATATAGACATATATACAGCTTGTACAATGTACATATAAACTGGAAGTCTAGTGGGCGTCCCGGGCTTTGTCAAAGGTATACCTACTTTTTGACCGACGAACCACCGGAGGAGGTATACAATTCGACGCGTACATATTTTTTTTTATGTATAACCACGCATAACTTTTTGTAGAGTCAGGCTAACGAAAGTTGATACTGACAAAGCGCGGCAAATTTAAAAAATATCAGTATGGCAGCCCTGAACTGAGAGGGAAACACTTTCTCTCACTCACACGATGTAGCATTGTTACCATACTGCGATTTTGATTCTTCCAAATCTTTGGAGGAATCGCAAAAAAATCTTTTTTCAAGCTTTAACTTGTCGTGTAGGAGTTTTATATTCATTATGTTAATTATTTTTTGTTTTTTGACGTTATTATTATGCCAAATTGAGGCTTCGCATTGCTCTCCAAATGATCCAAATGATTTCAACGAGTACCTATCTACTTCGATACGATGAAGATTATAATAATATAATAATGAATAATTTTGTTCAGTTTAGTACATGAAGTTTGAAAAAGTTTTTAATACAAGGTAAAATAAAATACAAAATACCCCAATTTAAAGGTAAATCCATGATGGTAGTAGCACCGTGTGTTGTCATGTAAAAAGTTTGCGAAAAATTCCAGTATCAACTTTCGTTAGCCAGACTCTAGTAGTCCGATTTTAATAATTATTTTTATATTGGAAAGAGTATACTTCGAAATTGGTCCCATTTAAATTTTGTCGAAATCGGCTGAACCATTCTTGATAAATCAACAATAATGTGAAAAATGCTACATCGATCCGTGTATATTTGAGTGTAGATGTATTATACATATAAACATTTCACTTGAATTACTCTATCTATTAAAACAGACTACATCAAAATCCGTTGCGTAGTTTTAAAGATATAAGCATACATGGGGACAGACAGCGGGAAGCGACTTTGTTTTATAATATGTAATGATTCTGTACACGGGTGAAGTCGGTCATGCTATGTTTTGCAAAAAAGAATTATGTTTTTTTTTTTTTCGTTACACGTACGTGAAGCAATCCCGCCCCAATTGAAGAAATTCAAAGGCGGATATGTAAATCCACCAACCATACTGAGCCAGCGTGATATGTTTTTTTTTATTTGTATGCTTTTTCAGGGTTTCCAGTAAGGTAAGCCAGAGATTTCCTACGTTCAGCAGTAGCGTCGTCAACTATTAAAAGGTATGTATATCTAGAAGCCGTGGTGGCCTAGAGGTAGTGACACCCGCCTTGCAATCGTGAGGTCGTGAGTTCAAATCCCGGTCCCGTACCAATGAGTTCTTTGGCATTTATGTACGGAATTTCACACCACTGGCTTTTCGTTGAAGGAAAACTTCGTGAGGCAACCTGCATACGTCCGTAGAAGAAATTCGATGGCGTATGCGAATCCACCAACCCGCACTGGGCCAGCGTAGTGGATATGGCCCAATCACCCTTCGTGGGTAGGCCTAAGTCCTGCTGTGGACTATTAAAAAGGCTGATACAGTACAGTACATACATGTACTTAAAAAATAAATCTAAGGAGTATTCAACAGTGTAGTACATATTGGATAACTGTTTACCGTAGCATTCATAACTTGATGATGTGTCGCACAACGATCACAAAAGTCAACGGTCAGTAGAGTCAGGCTTCAGATGGGTGAACGCGGTTAGCATTTACAACTGAACTCTATCGAGGCTCGATTGAAACGTTTAAATAATACGTCCCGTTTATTTTAACCGTTACCCGTATCAGTGGCCTTTAAGGGGCCGCCTAATGCCAAAATCGACTTTTTAAAGACGTGGTGTAACGAACATAAGTATCCATATTAAAAAAACCGGACAAGTGCGAGTCAGGCTCGCACATCGAGGGTTTCGTACAAATCCAGAAAATTTCACAAAATTAAGAAGTAAGTTGTTAAAATCTCTATACTATAACCATCGACAAAAAAGTTTTCTTTTTCTCTTTTCTCGTCATACATCGAAAATTACTGAAAATGTTAAAATAATTAAAAACCTGTTTTAGCATGTGCTAATGAAGTTCTTTTATTTGACACCTTTCATGATACCATTTACTCACTTTGAATTTTGAGCCCATATTTTATGAATTTTGAGGCCCTATTTTTTGTGATGTAAATAAAAATGTACAGTTTTCAGATTTATTCCTATATGTGTACTCTGAGACGATGCTTCTCGCCAAATTTCATAGTTGTATGTCAACGGGAAGTACCCTGTAGGTTTTGATTTTTGTGAGTGTCGAAATATGCGGTTTTTTACGACATAAACGGCTCTAACTTTTTTAAACGATAACTGAGTAGTTTTTCTTTTACACAACAGCAAGAGTTCATCGATATACGTATACAGTTTAAATTTCAACTCGATATCTTTACGCGTTCTCGAGATAAAGAGTCTTGACATACACACAGACGGACAGACCAGACGGACAACAAAGTGATCCTATAAGGGTTCCGTTTTTTCCTTTTGAGGTACGGAACCCTAAAAAATACTATAGGAAAGGAAAAAACCTATAGTAGCAGAGTAATCGCGTTGAATTGTGGAAAATAATATTTTTTCAAATGCTCGAAATTATCAGCGACAACACCACATTATTTTTGACAAATTACGTAGCCAGACTAATGTTCTAGTAAAGTAATCGATAAGTTTTTTAATATGTGCTTAAATTTTGAAAAAATAAATAAAATGTCACCTAAAAATGTAAGCTGGCGCTCGAAGCCAAAATTATCGTGAACGGTGTCATGCGATTTTCGACTCTACACAAAGCAGAATAGATGATAGCAGGCGATGCAAGAAGCGCGGGTGAAATTTGTTTTTTTTTATGGCATTAGGCGCACTCTTAAGGAAGCAGCATAAAAGCTCTGAAACCAGAGCCATCCACTAGGCCTGTATGTATTACAAACTTACTCTACCAATAGCTGGCGTCACCGCAGCCACTCAAATTCAAAACATCCTTGAAGACCTTTATGCAAATCACCACCAAACTGTTATTTGACATTCAAGAACTTTGCTCAAGCAATAACTATAGCGGTACCCTAAGGACGAACTACGAACTTTCCAAAATATCGTCTAATCCATAGAAAGTCCACCGACCCGCAACTGCCTCGTTTGACCTGTTACATTTTAAGCCCTAGTTGTATTACACGTCTAGCCATATTTGTAGCAATTAGGCCAACTAACATTAGACCCATGTAGCGCTCATAGCGTAGTTAGACTGGACTAGGCGTTTGTCAGCGATCACCAAAGTTAAGCTACGTTTGGCACGGTCAGTCTTGGGATGGGTGACCGCGGTGATTCGCAACTGAGCTCTACCGTGGTTCGGATGACACGTTAAATTGTAGGTCCCGGTTTCATTAGCCATTTAGCCATATCAGAGGCCTTCAGGCTGTTTAAAAACTATGACACCAAATCTACCCACCCAGCATAAACGAACTTACTTTTTTATTAGGCCCTAGTAAGGTGCCCTGCTACCAGGGTAATAGAATCATCTATCCATCCATTAGCTATAGGACGTCCATGGCTGCACACAGGCCTGCTCTATAGATCTCCAATAAGAACAGTTGGAAGCGACTTGCATCCAGCGCGATCCTGCTGTCCTGATGAGATTATCTGTCCACCTTGTGGGTGGACCACCTGTTCTATCCAGCGCTTGCCAGAATGTGGTCTGCACTCGAGAACTTTTCGACCTCATTAGTCATCAGTCCCCCGTGCTATGTGCCCACTTCAACTTCCCATATAATACACTAGGCTATGCCGATAACTTTAGTCCCTATATGATCCTACTAATATTATAAACGCGAAAATTTGTGAGTAGTATGGATGCTTGTTACTCTTTCACGCAGAAACGGCTGAACCGATTTGGATGAAATTCGGTATGTAGGTAGTTTAGACCATGGATTAACACATAGGCTACTTTTTATCTCGGGCTAACGCGGGTAACACCGTGGGGCGCAGCTAGTACTTTATAAAAACGGGTCTAAACTAACGTACCCAAAAGTCTTCAAGACTATAGTTCCGATCGCATTCGTCGATCTTTCTCAAGTTGGCGAGTGCTAACGCGCGAAGACGTCTCGCAATGTAAGCACCGTAAAGTATAAAAATATGCGAAGACCATGTTAGTTTCCATAGTAAAACTTTAATCCTTCTAGATCTCCTAATTCTCGTTTCATTCAGCAGCTTAGCAATAGAAAGTTAGGTTATCTACAGAATCAAGAAAGGTCAATCCCAATTTGCATAAAGCCATACACGTCAGATGTCACATGAAGTATGACGTCAGAAGTACAGAATACCACATTCAAATCACCCAGTAGCGCGGAAGGATAATTGAACCAGCCCCTGTAATATTGTAAGCCATAGAAATTAATTGGAGACAGGGAAGTAGGTCACGCTGCCCCGTTCTATTGTAGATAGGTGATATAAATTATGTGTCTATATTGTATGTATAAGGGGCAGTTCAGACTAAGACGCCAGCAATAAATAACGCTAGCATAAATCTTGATGACACAGAATAAACGGGCGACGAGGCTTGTTAATATTATAGAATTTTTGTATAATATAATAATGTTATATATGATTTTTCGCTAAAAAATTACATAACGAACTTCACGTGTACATAATTCGAATAGTTCACACGGATCGATGTATCATCGATGTAGTAACTTTTGATAGAATTTAAATGGTTCCATTTCCCCTCTGAAATATGATCATCATCATCATCCTGCCCTTATCCCACTAGATGTGATCGGCACAGCACGTTTCCTTTCGTCACTTCACTCATCATCATCATCTGTCATCTCATCATCAACGCTTTTCTCTCGCATATCATCTTTCACACAATTCATCCACACTTATTTATTTATCTAATGTAATAATTTGTACATGCGGATCTTAAATTACATGTTAACATAATATAGTCAAATACATACTTTTTTGGTCGTCCCCTCCCATTCCTGCCGCTTACCATCATGTTTAGGGTTCTTTTCGTGACATGACTCTCTTCTCGTCTCTCTTTAATTTTTCAATCTCTAATATCATCATCATCATCATTTCAGCCATAGGACGTCCACTGCTGGACATAGGCCTCTCTTAATGATTTCCAATAAGACCGGTTGATAGCGGCTTGCATCCAGCGCGATCCTGTGGTCCTAATAAGGTCATCCGTCAACCTTGTGGGTGGACGACCTACACTGAGCTTGCCGGTACGTGGTCTCCACTCGAGAACTTTACGACCCCATCGGTCATCAGTTCTCCGCGCTATGTGCCCTGCCCATTGCCACTTCAACTTGCCAATCCGCTGGGCTATGTCGGTAATCTCCTCATTCCTGATTCGATCTCGCAGAGAAACTCCGAGCATAGCCCTCTCCATGGCTCGTTGGGCTACTTGGAGCTTACTAATAAGGCCCATAGTGAGAGACCACGTTTCTGTGCCATAAGTCATCACTGGCAACACACATTGGTCGAAAACTTTCGACTTGAGTCTCTAATATACTCATTTCTAAACATCAAGGTAAATTCATCTCAGCATTCGCATCTGAAGTACGACCTTCCAAAGAAAAAGATGGATCATCAATATCGGATCGTAATTGGCGGAGTAATCGCGTAACATACATCAACTCGGACGAATTGATGTCCTCATTTACTGAAGTCGGCTAAAAATACAATGAAACTGCCATGGCCAAGAATAAAAATCCCAAAAAATCTATATTTATAAAAATGAATCGTGGATGTTAGTCTCGCTAAAACTCAAAAACGGCTGAACCGATGGGGCTAATTTTGATCTTGAAATATCCGTGGAAGCTAAGGGAAAGTTTAACCAGTGAGAAGTATAAAAACTGCGAGAAAAATAATACAAACATGAATTTAATTTTCCCGTACAAAATGTTCCTGCGTGTAAAAGTTGTCATTGACATTTGACAGATGGTGAGATGAAGTTCACCGGGTCAGCTAGAATAGAATAAAACAATCAGGGGCCTTATTGTGTAAGCGCTCTAACGTTCAGCTTAGCTTTTCCTCCCGCTCGCTCTCATAGGGTCAGTAACTAGCGCGAACAGGAGAAAAAGCGAAGCAGAACGTCAGAGAATAAGGCCCCACAGGTCTCTTCGTCATCATTCAAGCGTCACCGCGTCGCGTCGCGTCCCGCCTCAGTCTGACCGGACCCTAACTGACACAACACGGGATTATTTATATAACTAGACTGCTAGACATATTATCGATAAGGGTTGACTTATGACATGACTCGATGAATAATAAAACAGTACATTTATTGTATGAACTATGTCAACGTACTTTCTCAAAGAAATTAAATTTATGTATATGTAACGTCTAGAAAGATCTTATACAAGTGTTTAATACACGTATAAAGCGCCTGGTAACAAACAGACAGATGGACAGACGGACAGACAGTGTAATATGGTCCCGTTTTTACCCTTTGGGTACAGAACCGTAAAAAGAGTTGTTTGTTGAAATTCATTCCATCTGTTTGAAAGATTGGTACTATTGACTGGTATTGAATTAATTAAAAGAATTATAATTATTTTTTGCATAAAATAGCATGACCGACTTCACCCGTGTACAGAATCATTACATAGTATAAAACAAAATCGCTTTCCGCTGTCTGTCCCCATGTATGCTTATATCTTTAAAACTACGCAACGTACTTTGATGCAGTTTGTTTTAATAGATAGAGTAATTCAAGAGAAATGTTTATATGTATAATACACCTGTGCAAAGCCGGGGCGCATCGCTAGAACGCAAACAGTATGCACGGATCGATGTAACATTATTCACATTATTGTTGATTTATCAAAAATGGCCCAGCCAATTTCGATAAAATTTAAAAGGGACCAATTTCGAAGTATACTCTTTCCAATAAAAAAAGAATTATTGAAATCGGACTACTATGAAAAAAGTTACGCGTGGTTATACATAAAAAAAATATATACGCGCTGTGACGTCATATTCTGCTATGATGTGCTCTTTAATTATTATATACTACGGGACTAATCGCGCACTAAAATTACGAGATAAATAAATACCTCCTCATCCCGACCTTTTGGCCGAGTTGCATCGACCGTGGTCACGGGTAGATTTTAGTGCACGATTAGTCCCGTAGTATATAATATGTGTTCAAATCGCGAAAGTTTAAAAACAACAAGATGTGCTCTTTGTCTAGCAGAACATAAATATGCTTGTAACTTCTTTATTTCTAAGTTGATTTCATTTTTATTTTCGTTAATCGGCTCTGTTTATGGTTAGGTCTTACCAGAGGACACAAAGAAAATGTCAACTAGCCTATTGTGGCAATAATAACGAAATTTACAAACAGACATACAAGATCATTAAGTACCTAACCAAAAGGAGTCGACACTGCAAAGCGTACCCCTCTGCCAAAAGTACGCGACCGGCGGTCATGCTCTTTATATAAATACATGGGTCTGGTTGCGCTTGTGTTGCGTTAATTTTCAGCTAGTGTTAGTTAATTACAGTTGTGTGCGTGTATACTTGCTTATATTTTGTTTTGTGTGCGTTTCTTCACCCCCCACTTACTTGGCAAACTTCGGTGCTTAGGCGTGTAGACTCCTTTTGGTTAGGTACTTAATGTACAAGATACACACGGAAATCAATACCCATTATTAACAGTATGAAAATAATAACGCTGTCATATACTGATAGTAAAATTGGCCAGCAGCTACTTTAGAAGTTATTATTGTAGAGTCTATTGATTTTATTTACCCTTACATTGTCATTGGTATAGAGCCCGTTCGTAGTGATCATAAATGTGTTTAAAACCCAGTCAAGTTGCGCAAATCCTGTGTAATCATACAAGTTGACGGATGTGAAGTTAGCTACAAACTGCGCAATATCCAATCCTGACTGAAGCATAAATCTTGATTGGATATTGCGCAGCTTGTAGCTAACTTGTATAATTCAGCCTATATTCGTATGTATAGGTCGCCGGTCGCGCCACACAAGTTAGCGGAAATGAAGTTAACTACAAGTTGCGCAATATCCAATCAACACGCAGGTTTGTGTGAGCTTCAGTCAGGATTGGATATTGCGTAGCTTGTGGCTAACTTCATTTCAACTTTGTGACGCGGCTTATACAAACTATTAAACTCTATATTATTATCACTACATAGTATAAAATAAAGTCGCTTCCCTATTTGTCTGTCCCTATGTATGCTTAAATCTTTAAAACTACGCAACGGATTTTGATGCGGTTTTTTTAAATAGATAGAGGGATTCAAGAGGAAATTGTATATGCAATACGCCTGTGCGAAGCCGGGGCGGGTCGCTAGTTTATTACAAATTGACTTCCAGTTCTCCGCGTAAGACTTGAATCTTCCATCCAATGAGTATAAAAATATGCCTGCAGTAAGAAAACTGGCTATAAATGTATTTATAGTCGACGCTTCTTTCGGATGAAATAAAGTTTGAGGATTAAACACGACGTTTATATCGAGGAAGCTAATAACTATATCGATGAAAGTTTATGTCTAATAAAATATTTTTCCCAAAAAATAGCACAACCGACTTCAGCAGTGTACAGAATTCGAATAGTTCGCACGAAGAGTAATTTTCACATCATTGTTGATTTATCAAAAATGGCTCTGCCGATTTCGGTAAAATTTAAATGGGTGTATTTTTGAAGTATGATCTACGAAACAAAAAAATAATTATCAAAATCGGCCCACTCTGTAAAAAGTTATGCGTGGTCAAACATAAAAAATGTAATACACACTTCTGCTTCACCAGCTTCAGCAGAAACACTTCTGCTTCACTAAACTTGTATATATTTTTGATAACGAAACTCCGTTATAAAAATTGGTTAGCCGTCGGTTAAAAAAAATATATATAGAAGTTTGGTGAAGCAGAAATGTTTCTGCTTACGCTTAAACTGAAGATTTATTATAACTTTGCTACAGAAAACAAATATGTTCCGAGTGTCAAGTGGGAGTTTTGCAAATCAAATCGAATTACTTTTACGTCGCTTTGACCGATCGCGCCGTGCACACACGCGAGCACATTGACACTCACGCTATAATTAGCCAATCACAGACGTTGCCGCGCTCGTGTTCGATCGGTTTGGCGCTCGTTACATTACCGTAAAAAATACTCACACTTAGCTATTCAGTTTTCTGTACGTGACACAAGATGGCGCTGTGCCATTTCCATAGAAATCACATCAAACGTTAACGCGATCGAGCTCGAGCGAAAATCTCCCACTTAGCCCTCTGCTTTTTTAACCCACTACATAATGAGAGTTGGTTTGGAAGCTAGAATAGTGATATCTAGTTTTTAGCTCATAAGAAAATATACAGTGTTACTTTACAAAGAGCAGGGACTTTTAAGTTTATTAGGTTTTAGTTGTTTATTTTCTCAATCTTGTTTGGTTTGGGTATTTTATAGCGTTGCTCTGTCTGTTGATTTTTGCAGTGGGTTTTTTTTTCAGTGAACCAGAATGACTGTATCTGTAATTGTCTGTTTGTATAGTAATACCGTGTATATTCACTTATGAACTAAAAATTTACCACTATTTTAGTTTCCAAACTCTCTAACCAACTGTTTTTTAGGGTTCCGTACCTCAAACGGGAAAAACGGAACCCTTATAGGATCACTTTGTTGTCCGTCTGTGTGTATGTCAAGACTCTTTATCTCGGGAAGACGTAAAGATATCGAGTTGAAATTTAAACTGTATACGTATATCTATAGTCTCTTGCAGTTGTGTAAAAGAAAAACTTCTCAGTTATTGTTTAAAAAAGTTAGTGCTGTTTATGTCGTAAAAAACCGCATATTTCGACACTCACAAAAATCAAAACCTACAGGGTACTTCCCGTTGACTTAGAACTATGAAATTTGGCGAGAAGCATTGTCTCAGAGTACACATATAGGAATAAATCTGAAAACTGTATATTTTTATTAAAATCACAAAAAAATAGGGCCTCAAAATTCACAAAATGTGGGTTCAAAATTCAAAGTGAGTAAATCGTATCATGTAAGGTATCATATAAAAGAACTTCATTAGCACATGCTAAAACAGGTTTTTAATTATTTTAACAACATGTTTGTACGGAACCCTCGATGTGCGAGCCTGACTCGCACTTGTCCGGCTTTTCTCGTAGTAGGCATAAGACATACATTTTACGCATTGCACTTGATTTTGCTTTACGTTGCATGGTGTTATCTACAATGTATGTAGAGTTTTAGTGCGTAATTCAACAGCTGAAGTCGATACTCCACCATAACTCTGGAGTCATAAACGAAGTTTATAAAATACATTTATAAATAAATAAAGCTTCCAAAGCGTTTCGAAGCGAAACTTCATAGCGGGATAAGCACTTTCGTCATAAAAACAAGACGGAAGAAACACTTTGTTTATTTCTATTAAAAAGTTCGGTTTTATTGACGCTTGTAGTACCTACCCTTAATAAGAAATAAAAACTTTGATGGAGTATCGCGGAATTGATTTTTAACCCCGGGTGTAAAAAGACGGGTGTTTTACGAACAATAAGTAAGTTCATAAAGGCCGGGAATAAAATGATTTTAACTCGCGGAGACCTTCGACATGGCTAAATGGTTAAAACAACCGGGACCTACGATTTCACGTGTCATCCAAGCTACACTATCGCTCAGCGGTAAATGCCACCCGCGGTCACCTTCTTGATTAACTTCGGTGAACGCTGACAAACATCTAGTCAAACTAAGCTATACTTACAATATACAATACGTATACACCGAATCATAGAAGTCGGCGGATGTGAAGTCATCCTACAAGTTGCGAAATATCAAATCAACGTGCAGTTTGTATGATTCGACCTATAATAAAGAGTCCAAAACTTGTGTACTGTACCAACCTTTTTTTAATAGTCCACTGCAGGACGTAGTCCTACCCACGAGGGTGATTGAGCCATTTCCACCACGCTGGCCTAGTGCAGGTTGGTGGATTCACATACGCCATCGAATTTCTTCTACTGACGTATGCAGGTTGCCACACGATGTTTTCCTTCACTGAAAAGCCAGTGGTGTGAAATTCCGTACCTAAATTTCAAAGAACTCATTGGTACGGGACCGGGGATTTGAATCCACGACCTCACGATTGTAAGGCGGGTGTCACTACCTCTTGACCACCACGGCTCAGAACTTGTGTACTAAGCCGAAAACCCGTATTGAGTACTCTTCATTTTGAACAACTTTTCTTTTACCGTTTTCCAAAACACTAAATACTCTAATGTGTATTGTCAATGACACCTTGGGAATAAAATGCATACCTAAGTGGCTATACACTCGTTCAGTTTATGGTGAATAGTGAATGAATATCGATCAGGTTGCACCGGACCTGCGCCTAAGGCCACCCGGCGCCCAGCTCTCTAAGATACCTAGGTAATGTTTCAAATGACGGCCTCGAATAGATACTAGTCTATTTGCAAAATGCAATGTTTTGTATGCTCCCTAGGGGTTAAAAATATGTATGAAACGACTCAGAGCTCAAGCAACTGATAGATCAACTATAGGTACAGGTACTTACGCGTTTATACGGTTTAGTTAGACATAGCTTTAATTGGCTTATAAAAGTAGAAAGAAAGAAAGAAAGTATATTTATTAACTGAGTAAGAAATCGGTACAAATTGTCCACGAAACAACATTATCGTTAGATTCGTTCACATCAGTTGGATTAACAGCGGGCCCCCAAACTCGGCTAAGCCGGTCTCTTGGTGGCCCAAAAAATGGAAATTCGTTCGTTCGTTCGTTTCAGCCATAGGAGGTCCACTGCTGGACATAAGTCTCCCCTAAAGATCTCCAGTAAGACCGGTTGGTAGCAGCTTGCATCCAGCGCAATCTTGCTGTCTTAATGAGGTCATCCGTCCACCTTGTGGGTGGACATCCTACGCTACGCTTGCCGGTACTTCTCGAGAACTATTCGACTCCATTTTTTGTGTCTCTACAATACCTACCTGCTATGTCTGATTCTATGCATTATATCAGCTAGCAGCTACGCAGTTAAAATAATTTGAAAACTGGCCAAAGAAAAAACGGCACAAAAAGTTCAGTTATCCTTTTGAGAAACGTGATTTTACAATTGTTTCGCGAAACTTCCGCGTATGTTTTAGTCCAATCGAATCCAAGGAAGTGAATGAGAAAATCAAAGTAGCAGTACTGACCAGTGACCAGCTTTTATGATAGGTATACGACTACTTTAATAGCCGTATAACATGACAATCTTATGTAAACCATAATAAAAGGAAAAGTTGAAAGAAAGGGAAGAAGGGGAAGACTACGGAGAGCATACTTAGATCAAATCAAGAAGAAGCAGTGGCGTAACTATAGGGTGGCAGGGCTGGCAAAATGCCACGGGCCCCCGGACTAGAGGGGGCCCCGGCCTAAGAGGCCGCAAACACAGAAATAGCCTAAAATTTTGAACAAAATTTCCAAATTTTATTACCGTAATGAAAAATACATTAAAAATTTTCGCGCTCGCTGCGCTCGCGCTTCGTACAGCTGTAAATGTTTCCCTTACTCGCACCTCAGCTTAAAATATTGCCGTTACGGAATAAAACACGTGTCATTTACATTACATTTTTACTAAAATCCCTATCAAAAAAATTTGCCACGGGCTCAGATGGTATAGTTACGCCACTGAGAAGAAGGTAAGATGTCATGTCGTACAGAGAGGTGAAGACACTGGCCGAGGACCGCGAGAAGTTGAAATCACTCTGCCAACATGAGCCAAGCACTTGAATTATGAATGAATGCAAAATAAAACTTTATTCAACTTAAGTAATTGTTGTACCTTTCTGAGTAGTAAATATTTTTACTAATCGTAAGTATCTACTCATTTTTATTATTCGTGTTTTACAGTATTTGCTTAGCATTTAAACGGTTTAGTTATCTAAAGACAATATAAACTTGTAATGAGGGTACGATATCCGTGATACCTGACACGCTACACGCACCTGACGTTAAGACCTCTTGGCCTAGTTTCCATTTAACATTGTCTAAGCCGTCCATCATTCGTGTAAGTTTCCAAAAAGGCTTCAGAAATACATAATTTGCCGTCCACCATTAGCGTAGGTTTCCAAAAAGGCTTCAGAAATACATAACTTGTATCCAGGCGCCAGCGTAATTTTAGTCTTTATCTGATCGTTTTGCCTGCCTTGTAGATTGTCATCGTACTCTACTTTGTACCGCTCTAAAAGAACTAATACCCGAGCTCTTATCGGCTAAGTTTGGTGGTACAGTTCACACTTATGATGGTAACTACCGGGGGAATACAGTAGGTATACACTCAGCCACTGCTTATGCGCTGCAGGCAGCAACAGCGATATATTATGTATGATCAGTAACAGCGCATTACATTTCCATAGACTTCGCTATACTATAGCTATGGTATGTACTCGCATTTATAATATTAGAACTCAGCTATGCCATAGCGACAATGTCGTTCACTACTGCTGCAGCCGCTTCCAAACTCTACGTACAGGATACTAGCGCTACCTATTCCCCTGTCCAGCAGAGCTGAACGTTAACTTATCACACAGCTTTTTTTACCTAAAATTTCTTAACCATAGACACCAGGATCTGTGCCCTTTGATAGTGTTGATTTCGATTGTACAAGGAGAGGGGTCGTCAGTTCAAATATATTATGCAGTTTTATGGCGGACTCACCTCCTCCCAGGTCATGACGGAGGTCTCGCAGGCGGCAATCCAGAGGTCCCCCATGCCTGGAGCGTAGTTCCGCGCCGGCTTCTCCCCTCCGCCAGAATGCTGAAACAATAACTCTACGTTACTCCTGTGCTCCTGGTACTCTCTATCTTATCAATTAAGTTCAAGCGTTTCGTATCCTCATTCTTCATACGAACAGCCAGAATGTGGAACGATTTGCCTGGGTCTGTCTTCCCGCTAAAGTACAACGTGGTTATTCAAATCCCGAGTAAATAGGTATCTTCTAGGTTAGCGTGCTACACCCTCGCTAGGCCACATATCTGCTCAACATCAGGCAGTATGTAGTCAAACGCAAACCTATACGGAATAAAAAAAGTGCCATGTAGCCCTGCCCCCCGACCGCCTAAGCAATAGCAATCGTTTATGACTTCATTTTAGTCATTTGGCACCGCCTATGTGACGTTAGCCATCAATTGCTTTGCGCGGATTGCGAAAGCAATCGTTGAATGAACAACTTTGATGGCTAACGTCACATAGGCGGTGCCAAATGACTAAAATAAAGTCATAAACGATTGCTATTGCTTAGGCGGTCGGGGGGCTGGTGTCACTTTTAAGCCACCTATAGTCCTCTGACATGGCTAAACGGTTACAACAAACGGGACCTACAATATAACTTGGCATCCGAACCACGCCACGTTAGCGCTCAGTTAAAAAGGCACGAGCGGTCACCCATCCGAAGACTGACCGTGCCGAACGTTGCTTAATTTCTGTGATCGCTGACAAAGACCTAGTCAAACTAAGCTATGAGCGCTACCAGTGTCTTATAATATACCTATAATACGATTCAAATTCACCACCGGAATCCGAATCCACCGGAAGACCAGCGCTGGTTCACTGCTAGCATACGCTGAGGTGGAGCTGATTTGTGACAGAAATATAGATTATTAGTATTCTTCTTAGTTTTAATATTTATCATGTTTAATTTATGTAGTACTCTCTATTTTTGTCACAATAAAAGGATGTCTATGTCTAAATGTAATGAAACTTAATGCGTCTGTGGAAAAGAGGCGTGTCGTTGAGCAGTAGCAAATTTATAGGTTAGGAGGGGTGGGGTTTTGCGCAGCTTGTGGCTAACTTCATGATTGGACTTACAGGTGGGTGTCTGCGGAAATACCGGCTTACTAAAGCAAATGCTTTTCGAACAGCTGTGACACGTTACGAGTACGTCCCTCTAGATATCTCTTCCGTGCCTCTACCGTTTATGGTATGTCATTTGAATGATAATAAAATCATTCAATAATCCTGAACTGCCTCGACTGCCTCGGTGGCTCAGTGGTTAGTGACCCTTCTGGATCAAAGAGGCGTGGGTTCGATTCCCACCCAAGGTAAATATTTATGTTATGAACATAAGTAACATTGCTCTGTGTCTGGGTGTTATTTAGTTACTATCTTATATAGTATGTATTATGTATGTAAAATAAGTATATGCTTTGCTTAGTTTGGGGTCAGAGGCCGTGTGTAAGATGTCTCAAAATAAAATAAAAAAATAGCTATCAACCACCTGAAGATCAATAAACACTCTCACATCTAAACCCAAGTAGCCACGCAGGTGCGCAAAGGTCAAAACTTCGATCACCAATAGTCTATTGGTGATCGAAGGGTCAAAACCACCGGCACATCGCATTAGCGTCTCGTAAGAAACACGTAAAGGTTACCCAGCTGATAACTCGATGACGTACGTCGCTTAGCGTAAATAAAACATTATGCCTACAATAATAAACATGTCTTAGTCACGAAAAGGCCGAACCTTACAAAAACTATGAGGAAAATAATAGTAAGTCTGTTATGGACATGATTTCCAGAGAATTTCGTTTATCTCCACACAGGGGTCTCCAAACCACGCCCGCGGGCCAAATCCGGCCCGTCAGTGTCATCAATCTGGCCCACGGCAGCCAACGTTTTACTGTTGTTACTATTGCTGTGATAAGTTGAATAGAAGAGAATGAACACATAGAATGATTATTACTCGGTTTTATTTACTTGTAAGGTAAAACTTTACGACAGAAATGATGACGCAGAAACTCAACTGAAGTATCTGCTTAAGCATATTAATAACTAACAAATAATGAAATCGAAATGAATCCCACTAATAAAACAAAAAAGCCTAGGTATGGAGACCCCTGTCTAGCATATTCCAAACTCAAGTTATGAGAGTTCAAAAAACGAGGAACCGCTGCGCAATATTCAATCAACGCTCAGCTTTATCTGAGCTTCAGTCAGAATTGGATATTGCGCAGCTTGTAGCTAACTTCACATCCGCCGACTTGTATGATTCAGCCTATATGTAGTGCCCTTGCGCTTCGCTTCGCTTGGGTCGTCTTGGCCAAATTTCGTGTCGCAAAAATTTTCAGAGCTTCGTTTAAAATTGTATTTACATTTTTAGATTCGAATACGGGTAGGAACGACGTTTGCTCTCGCTTCTTATGCGGTAATTTCTTTGAATCTTTTATTTGGCATTCATAGTCGAACAATTTCGTCGAACCAGGGTTCGTGTGTGAGGATACCAAAACGAGGCACTTTTGGTGTTTTTTTTTTCGTCTATTAAAAGATTGGAGGAAATTCTAGACATTACAATATATTATATATATTTTTACAATTTAGTTTTATAATAACCATGAGATGACCATGAACCATGAGGGGCGGGTTAATTGACTTGAATTTTTAAGTTTCATTGTTACTTACATTTATTTTTTAAATTGACATGTACCTAATAATAAATTTGACAATTGTAATGTTTTATAATTAATCAATAATATAATTATTTTTTGCAAAAAACGGCATGACCGACTTCACCCGTGTACAGAATTCACGAATATTTCGCACGGATCGATGTAGCATTTTTCACATTATTGTTAATTTATCAAAATTCTAATAAAATTTCAATGTGACTAATTTTGAAGTATGTAAAAAGTTATGCGTGGATATACATAAAAAAAAAATACGTGTCATTGAGTACCTCCTCCGTTTCGTCGGTCAAAAAAGAAATGAAACTTCAACTTGAACTAATCGCACAGTTGAAAATCAACAAGTAAATGAGGGGAAAATGAAAAGAAACTCACGTATAAATAAATAATTTAAACAGTGTGTAAATAAACACGAGACGTTATCACCCGCGGCGGGGGAACGAGCGACTGGACGCGCACAATTAACTTGTAAATTAACTGTGTCTCCAATTTAGGGTCCCGCGTAGAGTATGGGGAAACGCATCGAGCTTCATCATGATCAGTCTGAATTCGTCCTTCACTGATATGAGCGATGTGCAAGGAAAAAAACGGGGGTAACGGGTTTGAAGAATAATTTTGTAGCTCACAAAAAGTACGTCACCCATTTCATTGGCTTCGCTAGTTACAGACCAACTCAAACTTCTTGCTCTTGCCACAAAATATCACATAGTCAAGATTTTTTACAAGTACTAATAAAACAAAACAAGACCACATTTTCATATCAACATCCACTTGCAGCGACCATAGCGTAGTGTTTGTCAGCGATCACCAAAGTCAAGCAATATTTGGCACGGTCAGTCATTGGATGGGTGACCGCGAGTGGCATTTACAACTGAGCGATCACACGTAAAATTGTAGGTCCTGGTTGTTTTAACCGTTTAGGCCTCTGGCTTTTAGGCGGCTTAAAAACTCCGACAACAGGGCTAGGCTGACCTTTGAAACCTTTTGTACATTACACTTATTAAGCCTTCTCAACAAAATTCCTGTAAGACTAGTAAGAAGCGGCATGCAACGTTGCTTCATTTCGGTGATCGCTAACAAACCTATAATCTATAAAATTTAACTTGATCTCTGCGACAGTGACATTGACATAGAAAATTGACATTTTTGGAGTTGAGATAGTGGTGAAAAAAAACGATTTTCAAACAATGTTGTAATGAAATCGAATGAGTAGTTGTAGGTGAGAAATTTGCTTTTATTTACTTACTATTATTTAAGATCAAGTATGTACACATGTAAATAATGTTATGATATTAAGTAAATACTCATAATAATGTTACGACAGTATTTATCGACGTTTTTCACTATTATTGATGCTAATGTAACGTATTATTGGGTCTGATTTACTTAATTAAATACAAATACAAATACAAATCATTTATTGGTAATATTCATTATTACATGTCAAGTTCAAAAATAAAAATACCAGTAATGGAATAATATAAACGTAATGTCAAAAATCAAAATACATTAAAAATAATAATAATACTAAGTGTAATCATACTGATTCTGGTAATTTTAGGAAGTCATCAATGTCGAAAAACAAAACGTTTTATTTAAAATATCGTTAGTATAAACTATCGATATTTTAAATAAAACTCTATCTAAAACTCTGTGGTCTCGATCATTCGTCGCCCATCACATCACTAATCGGCATGCCCATAAAGTATGATATTGACAGGTACTGTCTGTACTATTAAGAAATTCAGGACTTCATAGGCGTGATTTTTCTGACAGCTGTCGCAGAGATCAAGTTACATTTTATAGAGTATAATCAAACTACGCTACGAGCGCTACAAGCCAAGTGTCAAAATCACATAGAATAACACAATAGCCGCGAAACCGCGAACCTCATCAAAAGATTTTAAGTATTACTTTGGATTACGATCGGACTCTACCAAGTAAGACTTCAATTTAATGGTTTGTTATGTGCCTACAGGTAGCATATTATTAAAATGCTCTCAACGCCTCCGCGTATTAAATTGTCATAATATGCCATTGTTGCGTCGTGAATGGCAATGGGCAAATTTTCCCATGCGCTTCAGAATGACCGGACAGAAATGATACCTATACCCTGTGTTCTATAAACTCAGAAAGTTAGAACATTCTGTCTTGAAAAATTAGGGGGGGGTTAAATTAGGAAATGGAACACGTGACTAAAATATGGTTTAAGAAACCTGATATTTATTTTAAAATCCCTATTCAACGATACCCTACATGATTTGAAAACAATTTTTCATCCCCACTTTAGATGTATGGGAGCATCATCATTCATATCATCATCATCAGCCATTATGTATATATTATACTATAGCATATAGTACTATAGAATTGTCTTAGAGTACACATATTGGAATAAATCTGAAAACTGTACATTTTTATTTATATCATAAATAAAATAGAGCCCAGATTCACAAAATATGGGTTCAAAATTCTAAGTGAGTAAATCGTATCATGTAAGGTATCAAAAAAAGGGGTTCATCAGCACATGCTAAAACAGGTTTTTAATTATTTTAACAATGTGTAATTTTTGACGTGTGACGAGAAAAGTGAAAAAAAAACTTTTTTGTTGATTATTTTAACAACTACCCAATTTTGTGAAGTTTTCGTACAAATACGGAAACCTCGGTGCGAGACTGACTCGCACTTGTCCGGTTTTTATTTCGGGATAAAAAGTAGGCCTATGTCACTTTCCGTCTTTCAAACTATGCCCATGCGAAAAATCGAGTCAATCCGTTGCTCCATTGCAGCGTTGGTGCGTTAAAGAGGAACAAACCAATAAACCAACAAATACACTTTCTACTAATACACGGATTTATAATATTAGTAAGGAAGTAAGGATTAGGAACCGCTCTATCAGGGACCTACTCCAACTGCTGTCACCACGCCTAGCCACATTAAAGCTGAAAGTTATAAAATTTTACTACAGAACCCACGTAAACTATTTACATGGCCATCATAATTTATCACCAATCAGCCTCAATAAACTCATCGGGGGTGCTTAACAAAAACACATCCAGATAAACAATTTATTGGACACTATAGTACAGCTATAGGTGTACGAGTAAGTCACAGATCTCGCGACATAGGATATGTCTCATCGGGACTTCATTTTGCAAAAAAATCTGCTTAAAATCCTTTCTAAGTGACGTGTGTGCATACGTCAAAAATAAATAATCCTCCTGCGCAGTGGTTACATATTTGAGCCGTTTGGAGTCGAGACGTCGGGTCCGTGGGAGCCGGGAGCTCATCTTGTTTTCAAAAATCTTTCTGAGCGTCTGGTGGACGCGACGCGTGACCAAAATTCGGGTGTTTATTTGGCTCAACGTTAGCTTCAGCATGGCAATGCTGCCAGTAGGCTGGACAGCTGGACACGCTACCAACTGGCAGTGGGCTTGTGAGCATGTGAACTATCTTTACTCCTTCCAGGGTCTGTAGATGACCATATGATGAAGTAGTAGTAGTTTAAGCATGTAGTTTTACCTGAAGTATGTAGTACTAGCTTTTACCCGCGGCTTCGCCCGCGATATAATTTAATTTATGTTTATCTTGTCAAAAAAATATGGTAACTAATACAGTAAGTGCGCCACAAAATATTAGTCCCAATTCAATGTGAAACGGTACACAAATATTGTAGCAAATAATCATTTCAAACCCAAAAAACAGCCAATCTCAACTAATTTGTTTCGTCATCGTTATCATCCGCAGCTTTCTTTGACCCACTGTTGGGTATAGGCCTCTCTCTTGCAGTGCCATCTGCCTCGGCTCTTTGCCGGTCGTGACCAGGCTCGACCGGCGGTATTGATGATATCGTCGAGATAGTCGACCCACCTTGCTGCCGCGCCGCACATAGCTGAGCGCTCTCACCTATTCAAGTACCCTAGTTGACCAGCTTGGTCACCACCGTCTTTCTTGATCAAGAAGCGCTGGTCGAATTAGTTGCCACGCCATTGTGAACGATGTCATACGCAGGGTTTTTGCGACCGCTAATATCGCAGCCGTACTCTAACCGAATGGGTTTGCGCGTGGTGATGGCAAAAGGCCTGACGGTATGAAGCTGGTCCCATGGAAGTGTAGACGGCCCTTAGTATGGGACGCGACTTGCGTCGATACTTTGGAGCCGTCAGCGGAGCAGCATAAACGGCGCAAATATGCTAACCTCGGTAGTGGTTACATATTTGAGCCGTTTGAAATTGAGACATTGTGCGCATGTTGGCCGGGAGCTCATCTTGTTTTCAAAAGTCTTTCTGAGCGTCTCGTGTACCCGCCGCGTAACCAAAATGCTGGTGTTTATTTGGCTCAACGTATAAGCAGCATTGCCAAGCTGATTGGCAATGCTGCCAGCATGTTGGGCACGCTGCTAACTGGCAGTGAGCTTGAGCATTTAGAATATCTTTAGACCTTCAAGGGTCTGTGGATGATCCAATTGCTTGTTATGTAGTAGTAGTTTATGAAGTTTTACATTATAAGTCTGTATTTAGTGGTAGTTAATAAAGGCACTTGCTCTGTAAAAAAATCAAGTACCTTGCACCTTGTTGTCACTGTTCAGACCTATCCCGATATCAAAATACCTTATACTTATAAATGCTTCTGTTGATTAAGATAAGGTTAGAGTGTACCCGCCCATAGGTTTCCGCCTTGTCGTGGCAGGAGAACTTAGTAGCCGAGGCCTATGGGCGGCGCGGGAATCCCAGGTAGAGCCGCTTCTCTGGGTTTTTTCTGAGACAGCTGAGAAGGCGGCGCTCGAGGTCTCCCGATTCTTTTTGGTCTTTTCCCCCTAGGCAGTTTAGAAGTTTGCACTCGAGGTTGGGCCGATTTTCTGGGGTTTTTAAATATAGCAGCTTAGAGGCTGACCGGCAAGTTGCGTGCCTCATGAGGAGTGCCGCAACTGAGCCGGGCTGCACTTTTATCACTGTTCATTCCTAACCAACCCAACAGAAATTTATGTTCGTGTCAAGGTCACAACTCAGAATCAAGGTTAATAACCTTAGTGTCAAGATATTCATACTCATGCCATACTACTTTTAAAAATCAAGTCGATCCGTTTCTTCGTATATTAGCATGGATTCTCTACCATAAAGGTAGAATAAAGAAATATGTTTAACCTCTAATGGTCTCTAATGGTCGGTAATAATCTCTAATATTTAAAAATATTTTTAATGTCAGACGAAATGACGGCCCAGTATTAAACGTCATTGTAATATGTAGCATGGCAAAGGGAAAACTATTTTGTCCAATTTTAATGTCAGTTATCATTGTCAATTCATACTTTATTTCCTCTTCGAGGAGCTATAATGGTGGAAAGACAATCTGTCCCTTTGCTATGCTAAGCGAGACATTTATAAAAGTCTGCAGTCAATGTATGTCAGCTGTCATCTAATTACGTTTTGTGAATCCATGTTAGGCCCAATCAACCCTAATTATGAATGCGCCATCGTAAATTTAATAGCAACGTAAAAAGTGTTCTCTCTATCGAATTCCGAAAGTGAAAAAGAAACAGAAATAGTCTAATTAACTGTTATAATTACGATGGTGTATTCAAAATTGGGCCTTTTAGCGTCGTTGATAGGTGACAGTTTTGCTAACGCAAAATTTTGTCCTATCCAACGGGAATTATGCAATTTTCGGGATAAAATGTAGCCTATGTCCTTTCTCAGGCTCTAGACTATCTGTGTACCAAATTTCATTGAGATCGGTTCATTAGTTTTGGCGTGAAAGCGCGACAGACAGACGGACAGACAGATAGACAGACAGACAGAGTTACTTTCGCATTTATAATATTAAAATAGTAAGGATAATATATTATCAGTATAATGATATCCAAGGACTGCTCGTCGATTGATTTGACAGATATTCGATCGACAGTTGTTTATTTTGACATTCTTGCAGCGCACGCTCAGTAGCTCGCAGATGGCAGAATTTTCCTACTTACTCAACATTTATCGTTATATTTTGGACAATTCACAAAATATCTTTATAAATTGTAGCCTATGTGTTATTCTGATGTATAAGCTATATTACTACAAAGTTTCATCTCAATCCGTTCAGTAGTTTTTGCGTGAAAGAGTAACAAACATCCATACATCCATCCATCCATCCATCCATCCATCCTCACAAACTTTCGCGTTTATAATATTATAGTAGGATTGTATTTTATTGTAATTAATAAAGCATTTACTAAGCGTAACGCCAAGTATTATTTTTTCAGTTCAGTTATTACTTTCAATTATTCAGTTACAAAGCACAACTAATCACTTATTCATATGCGCTTACACAACGCTGCATTCTGCAATGTACATAATATGTTTCATGTTTGTTTGTTTGTTTATGAGCCTGTATTGACCCATTGTTGAGCAAAGGACTCCTCTCGAGATCCAGTTTTGTTCTTATCTGTTCGAACGAGAAAATTTAAATAAATATGTTTCATAACATGCATTTCCGATGTATGAGTATTTGCTACATACATTTAAGCGTCTCTAAAGAGAACGTCTCTACATCTCTAGGGTAAAGTCAATCGATCCAACCAGACGGCGGGCCTTGGAGTTGACGTGTCACTCTCTTGTCCATTAATCAAATTGATGTTATCGACAGCGTCAGAATATGATGTTATTAGTCAAAAATGTTGTTACTACCTAACCTTTTCCCAGGGGCCGGGCTGTATTAACAAACTTACGCTTTGAGCTTTCAGCGACAGGCCTTGTAGGGTTTGGCTTTGTCGATGCAGTCCTACCTTGTCTGTCTCCTTCAGAGACGGCAAGGTGGCGTGGTTTTGAGGGAGAGCGCACTGTCGTGTAGATCCTCAAGGCAAGTTCGGTGATTTTCCTTCTCGTGGTTGCCGCCCTGTTTTTGGTCTAATTCCCTATGAAATAGACGTAACAGAAATCACCGGGCGCCGTATCACAGGGGTGGCGAGGTCATGCCCCTGGGTGTCCACCATCGGAAAAGATGAGATGATGGATAGTAATGACCTCCTGCGTGTTTGTGCCGTGCGCAGGGACCCATACGGAAGGATGAGGGGATCCTGGTGGCTGAGCCGATGAGCGTAGGCGGTTTAACGTCTCTGAGGCAACACTCCACTTTGGCCCGGATTTCTTCTCACAAGGGAGGCCGTAGACTAGCCAGCTACGGTCAATCGGCTACGGGGTCCGGTCAGACGGCCCCCAGGCGAGCTCACTCCCATTGGGGGCTTGCAGGCGGCGGCGCTCGCTCGCATCGCTAGTGGTAGCGGTGTGAGTTGGTGTCGTGCGGTCTCGTGGGCAACTAATGTGGGGGGAGCTATATCACTCGACTAATCCCTGGTGCTACCGCAGCATCGCCACTTGAGCACTCCATGGCGGGTGGGGAAAGTCGAGGGATGAAACAAGTACCGGGATTTTTAAATGGATTTAAATTCAAAAAAAAACCACAAGGCGAAAGGACCGGCGAAAGCTGGGACTGCGCAACAAAAGGCGGGACCGGCGAAAGCTGGGACTGCACACCAGACGGCGGGACCGGCGCAAGCCGGGACTGCATCTTCCCTGGCAGGAACGTCCAGAGGTGATACTGCAGTGGGATTGTCTCGCGGTGGGGCTGTGGTGGGACTGTCGAATGACGGGACTGTTGCGGCACTGTCGAGGGCCGGCACTGCTGTGGGACCACCAAAGGGCGGAACTGCAAACCAGCCTACCGGGCTTAAGGGTTCTGCCAAAGCTAGCGTGACACGAGACCCTTGCGTTAGAGGTCAAATGATCTCGGACCTTGCGGCCTCGGACACGACCGGTAAAGGCAGCACCTCGTCCACTCCCGGCGGCCAGCCTGACTTAGGCGGGCATCCGGTTGGACGATCTGGGGCGCGTAGGAAAAAGCGCCAAAAGCTGAGACAACAGGCGGCTCTAGAGGGGACTCCTACGGAGGGCCCATCAAAGAGACCGCGTGCTGTTCTCAGCAGCGACAGCGGGGACATGGTGGCCAAGAGGATGAAGACCCAAGGGCAATCACCCTCAACCGGATCCTTTAGGGATGCGGTGGCGGCTGTGAAACTTGCTGTCGTCACAGTCAAGTACCCGGAGGAGTACTTGAAGGCGGTGGACTTGGTGCCAATCCAGGAGCTCATAATTGAGAAACTGGAAGTGGCGCCGGATCCCCTGCCTGTTCTCACGGTTGCTCCCGGAGTCGTCGCAGGTGCAATTCATGTATCCTGCGAGGACTCCGATGCAGCTAGCTGGTTTCGGGGCGCCATCCACAATGTGGAACTTGGATCCCTGAAACTCAAGGTCGTCGACGCCAAGGACCTTCCAAAGCCTGTCAAAATGGCATGGAAGAGTCGCAATTTGGCGTTGCAAGACCCTGCTCGGGCCATTCGATTGCTCCAGCGACTCAACCCTGCCTTGAGGACGGACGACTGGAAGGTCGTGAATACCCTCACTGAGCAGACCGGCATCCGTCGTATTGTCCTCATGGACGGGGTGTCCGCTGGGGTCATCAAGGCCGCGGGCTACTCTCTTCCAGGAGGAATTGAACGATATTCGTTCAAGCTCCTGGAAGAAGACAAAGGAGAGGCACCTGCTGCGGAAGCAGAAGCGGAGCCCTCCGAGGATGGACCACCACAACATGAGGAGGCCATCGAAGAAATCTCTGCTCACGGCACAGCACAGGAGACAGAGATTGGGACCAGGGCGTCAGAGGCAGACCACGAGGACGACATCCTTGAGGACTTCGACACCCTGGGGATCGAGTCGCCGACTGCCCTCGAGGAGAGCCAGGCGATGGAGGAGGGGCTTCAAGAATAAGGCCCTCCTTTACCAACACAAGCCCATCAAAGTCATTCAAGATGGAGGGACTAAGGTGTGTACAAATTAATTTGCATCATTGCAGGGCCGCTACTGCCCTTCTGGCTCGGCAACTGAAGCTAAACACATACGACGTTGCCTTGATACAGGAACCTTATCTGTATAAGGGGACTATAAAAGGCTTAGGTGGGACAGGCGGCATGGTGTTCTATGACTGTCCAACTAATGACGCGAGGACTTGCATCTATATCAGGGGCGGTATAGAGGCAATGCCCTTACGTACTTTCTGTTACAGGGATCTCACAACAACTTTGATCCAAGTGGGGACGGGAACAGAGAAAAGGAAAATCATCCTTGCCTCTGCCTATCTCCCATATGAACTTAAGGAACCAGTAACACCACTAATGAGAAGACTGGTTGACTACGGCAACCAAGAAAACATCGACCTGATACTTGGCTGCGATGCGAATGCACACCACGTCGTTTGGGGCAGCTCGGATGTCAACAAACGAGGAGAGGATTTGTTGGACTTTGTGGTAAGCGCTTCTTTACAAATCCTTAACGCAGGCAATAAACCTACTTTCAGGACCTCTGCAAGAACTGAAGTTATTGACCTGACACTGGCTTCAAACAGGGCCAGCGCTCATATTGAAAACTGGCATGTATCGGACGAAATCTCTCTGTCTGACCATAATTATATATGCTTTAGGTTTAGGACGGCGGGAGACGCCGAAACTAGACGAAGGAGAAACCCAAGGCATACAAATTGGGACTCGTACAGGAGGGACCTAAAAGTAAACCTAGGGAGCCCTAAAGGTAAGCTTAATTCCATACTAGATATAGAATTTGAAGCGGACAGAATCAAGATGGGCACCATCGGTGCATGGGAAGATAACTGCCCAGAGAAAAAGGCCTTTTGTAAAAAGGTACCATGGTGGACTCCTGAACTAGCTAAAATACGTAAGGAAACACGACAGGCCTTTAATGATGCAAAAGCCAGGAAAGATTTTTCTGGCTATCACAGCATGCTAACGAGGTATAATACGGCGGTACGCAAGGCCAACAGAACTAACTGGCGACAGCATTGCACCTCCATCGAAACTCTGCCAAATGGAATGAGGTTGTGCAAAGCAATGTCCATGACTAAGACAAACCCACTATCATCTGTAAAGGATGAGAATGGGTATCTCACGGAAACTGGACAGGACACTCTGGGCGTGATGTTTAGGACCCACTTCCCAGAATGTATACTGCGCGACAGCAATGAAGAGGAACCAGTCACAAGAGACGAACTCACAAGGCACACGTCCAAAAATAACTGGCTCACGGCAAAGAAAGTGGTAGATGAAAATAAACTGAAGCTGGCCATAGCAGGCTTCCAGCCTCTCAAATCCCCGGGTCCGGATGGCATCTACCCAATACTATTGCAAGAAGGGGCATCTGTTTTGATACCTCATTTGAGTAAGCTCTACAGAGCCTGCATAGCCTTTGGGTATGTACCCAAGGCATGGAGGGAAGTCAAAGTCACCTTTATACCGAAGGCAGGTAGACCGACTTATGAAGAAGCTAAAGCTTATAGGCCAATCAGTCTATCATCTTTTCTCTTGAAAACTCTGGAGAAACTGGTAGACAGGTACTTAAGAGAGGGACCACTGAAAGTACTCCCTCTGCATAAACTACAATGCGCCTACAGCCCTGGCAAATCTACGGAAACGGCATTGCACTATGTTGCGAGTCGAGCCGAGGCTGCGCTAGAGGGACAAGAAATCTGTGTCGGGGCTTTCCTCGACATAGAGGGAGCCTTCGACAAGACAACATTTGAGTCCATACGCATTTCTGCAAAGGAGCATGGCATCAACGATACCATGTGCAACTGGATTGACTACATGCTGAGAAGCAGAATAGTCAGATCGGAACTGATGGGTGACAGACTTAGTGCAAAAACAACAAGAGGTTGCCCGCAAGGCGGAGTGCTGTCACCATTATTGTGGTGCTTGGTAGTAGACTCGCTACTTACCAAACTCAATACCGGACCATTCTACACAGTAGGCTATGCAGATGACATAGCTATAATGGTCAATGGTAAATTCCCGAACATAGTCTCTGGATTATTACAACAGGCATTGAGGATGACGGAGGAATGGTGTACAAAGAATCACCTCTCTATCAACCCAAGCAAAGCAGTAATTATTCCATTTACGAGGAAGAGACAACTGGGTAACCTAGAAGAGCTCTCCCTCAATGGAATAAAACTGCCTTGGTCCACCGAAGTTAAATATTTGGGTGTAACGCTTGATAAAGAACTCAGGTGGAAAACTCATGTGGAAAATATTACGACTAAGGCCTTACGAGTGTTCGGCATGTGTCGTTCCACCTACGGCAAAACTTGGGGGCTAAAGCCCAAAGTGATACGATGGCTGTACCGGACAATGATAATACCTATTATTACATACGGCAGCATAGTGTGGTGGCCTAGAACAAAGCTTGCCTCGTGCAAAGCGCCACTCACCAGGTTACAAAGAACAGTGTGTCTTGGCATCACGGGTGCTTTCAGGACAACACCTACGGCAGCGATTGAGAGATACCTCAATATCCCTCCACTGCATATGATGGTTGAACTCGAGGCAAGGAAGACACTACATCGTCTTGCTGTTGCAGGACTATGGGATGCCTCTAAGCCAAAGACTAACCATACAAAGTTCGACGAAAACGAAGGCCTAGATCGGGTAACAAGCATGTTATCCGATAAAATGCAAACTGTGTTTGTGTTTGAAAGATCTTTTAAGGTCCAAATCCCTACAATAGAGGACTGGACGAAGGGACTTGATCCACCAGAGCAAGATAGTCTGGTGTGGTACACTGATGGATCCAAAATGGAATCAGGTACAGGAGCGGGCATATACGCAAAAGGCTACAAATGTAGCAAAAGCTTAGGGAAGATGGCAACTGTATTCCAAGCAGAAACATATGCCATAATATCCTGCGCTCAAGAGAATATAGATAGAGGAACCAGTGGTAAATCCATATATATTCTTAGTGACAGTCAGGCTGCAATCAAAGCCATGGCATCCTACAAAGTGGACTCCGGACTTATTCTGGATGCTATCCAGACCCTAAACAGGCTTGGGAGGCACAACAGGGTAAGACTGATGTGGGTCCCTGGGCACAAAGGATTCCATGGTAACGAAGTGGCCGATGAACTGGCAAGAGAGGGCTCAGCAAATGATTTTGTGGGTCCAGAGCCATGTGTAGGCATTTCAACGTGTCTCGTGAAAGCCGCATTTAGGGAGTTTGCAGATCACAGACAGCGAACTTATTGGCTGTCTAATACCGGTCTACAACACTCCAAGAAGTTCCTAGGCTCTACGTTTAAAGCCCGGGAATGCATTTGGAACATGAGCAGGGGACAAATCCGCTACCTGCTTGGGGCCTTTACTGGGCACTTTGGTACCAACGACATGCTCATGAAGATGGGTCTAACCGCGACACCCATGTGCAGGTTGTGTGGGGAACATACGGAACGCATGGAGCACCTTCTGTGCACATGCGATGCAATGGCTAGTAAGCGAATGAGTCTCCTAGGCGTCGGATATCCAAAACCAGAAGACTATAGGCTCGTATCTCCTAGTCTCGTTGTAAAACTCATGAGAACAATTTTCGACGAGACTGGGGAGGAGTAAGTTATCTAGGGGACCACAATAGATCCCAATGGGTCGAAGTGTCCGAGTTATTTCTTGGCCCCTCTATAAGATAAGATAAGATAACCTTTTCCCATCTTCTATAATCAACATATCAAATGTATGGAACTTGCTATTGGACATAAATAAAATTAGACCAGGCGCCCCATTTTTGAAACGTTCGAAAATTACTTTTATAATTGCATTCCCGCCCTCACTAAATATTAAGAAATTTACGTGCCGAAAGACAGAATTTGGAGCTCTATTTATATTGTATCAATGTCAACCTAATGTATCCATATCCGCAAATAAATGAATATGAATGTACGTTCCTGCTACTCTTACTCGTTTTCGTGATTATTTACGAATACGTCTTAGCAAGTTTTCAATTGGTTCAAAAATAGAGCCTCTATAGAAAGTAAGCAGTAAGCCGTTCTGCTGAGGTCTATCCATCATCCATCCATCCATCAGCCAAAGGACATCCACTGCTGGACATAGGCTTCCTCTATGGATCTCCAATTGGAAGTTGAATTGGAGTTGGAAGCGGCTTTCAACCATCAGGCATTAATGAGGTCATCCGTGTACCTTGTCGGTGAACATCCTACGCTGCGCGTGACGGTGCGTGGTCTCTACTCGAGAACTTTTCGACCCCATGTGCCCTGCCTGCTGAGATCGAGTCATGTAAAAATAATCATAATCACTTTATTCATAACATTATAACTATAATTATATTAACATTATAGTTATAAACACGGTCACTAAAGGTGTAATAACGCTGAAGCTTCAAACCGCGCACAAGGAAATTAAATTTCTATATTGCACAGGTAATAAGAGTTAAATCTACAAGTACGCAGCTTGAATTGCAGAAAGGAGATTAAACTCCTATTATGTGAGTCATGGGAGTTAAATTTCTTTGTGCGCACCTTGACACTGCAGCGTTCTTTTTACGATTTGGTGAATTGGTGACAATTTCAATTTGAGTGATACGGCTTCGCAAGTCTAGTCTGCCCGTGACCACGACTGATGCAACTTGGTCGAAACGTCGGGACAAAGCGGTATTTAATCAATTTTAATGCGCGATAAGTCCCGTAGTATAAGGGTAACGTTAACGCTTTCTTTGCCTATTAGAGATTTCGTAGTCTCCATACGAGAATGTTGTCTCCAAGCGCTTTGTTAGCAGATATAATAGGCTTGTTTACTATAAAAATAAAATTAGTGCTTCGAATAGAAAATCAAAAAATATTAAACACATTTTTTTCTTTTGTCAATTTAACAAAAATTGATGAAGATATAGACGTCGTTTTTAAACTTTCGCGATTTGAACACAATATTATTATGCAGGGTTATTTCTAATCAACTAGCATCCTTCTAGGGGCTTATTCTGTAAGTACATCAAAACTAACAACTTTTATTCTACGATTTTCGTCAAAACTAAAAAAAAACAGCTGTTCCATACATTTTGTCGCGGGTGAACTAAATTTTTGTATGGAACAACAATTTTTTTTTTTTAATTTTGACGAAATCGTGTGACAAAAGTTGTTAGTTTTGATGTACAGAATAAGCCCCTAGAAGGATGCTAATTGATTAGAAATAACCCTGTATACTACGGGACTAATCGCGCACTAAAATTACGAGATAAATAAATACCTCCTCATCCGGACGTTTCGGCCGAGTTGCATCGACCGTGGTCACGGGTAGACTCACTCATGACCGTCTCGTAATTTTAGTGCGAGATTAGTCCCGTAGTATATAATAATAATGAAGATATACCGCTAAAGTTCCGCGTGACGTCAACTAACCCACTACAAATCTACCGGTACCGGCTAGTGACGTCACGAGCCCCCACTCTCAAATTTCACAAGGTTTATCCTTGTCATTAATTATTTGAATGACAAAAGAAAGAATACGCGTCC
Organism: Hypomecis punctinalis; assembly: GCA_949316475.1. Taxonomy (NCBI): domain Eukaryota; kingdom Metazoa; phylum Arthropoda; class Insecta; order Lepidoptera; family Geometridae; genus Hypomecis; species Hypomecis punctinalis. The sequence goes on from OX438810.1 coordinate 22,543,207, forward strand.
AATATTTTGTAATAATCTAACATATGGACTAATTATAATTATGATGTTTATACTCAGTAAAATGCCTATTATATTTAAACTTTCGCGATTTGAACACATTATTATTATATACTACGGGACTGATCGCGCACTACGGGTAGACTGACCACGTGACTACTGACCACGGTCGATGCAACTCGGCCGAAACGTCGGGATGAGGAGGTATTTATTTATCTCGTAATTTTAGTGCGCGATTAGTCCCGTAGTATATAATAATAATGCCTATTGTACTCACTTTATTGAACAGACCATGATCTAAAGAACCAAAGAGTATATTTCTTCCTTTACTCTCTAGTTTAAAACGTTTTAAACATAGGTATCCGAAGCTCAATTTGTTATCGCTTTAAACGTATTTAACACTTTTCGCCAACTAAAACCCGTTTTAGCGATATGAGAACGAGGAAATTTAAATTAAGAATATAAACCCACAGATAACGTTTTCCCCCTCCATTGTTTTCGGAAAGAAACGGGATAATCCCAAGAGCACTAGCTGATATCGCGGTTCATGAAATGTGGATAAATCAATAAATAAACTATCATTATATTCTGTGGGCATGCAACTGGTACCGAGTTAGAACAATTTTATATTAGGGGTTGATTCATAATCGCCATTTTCACACCACCGGCTTTTCGGTGAAGGAAAACATCGTGAGGTAACCTGCATACGTCCGTAGAAGAAATTCGATGGCGTATGTGAATCCACCAACCCGCACAGGGCCAGCGTGGTAGATATGGCCCAATCACCCTTCGTGGGTAGGCCTACGTCCTGCAGTGGACTATTAAAAAGGCTGGTACAGTAGAATAATCGCCATCATAAATATCATCCAAGACGCTGAAGCAGTTGTGCCAGAACCACGCTCCGTTATTCTAAAGAGCAGGGGTACCTATTATTTTTTAACTTCGTACGGCTAGGACGTACTCGTACCTATACCTACTTATCTTTTTTATATTTATGCAAAATTTCCATTTCACACATAACTTTAGTACTGGACACGGCTGTTATAAAAGAAATGGTAAACTGCTGACGAGGAAATCGTAAAATAAGACGTTAATTTAAAAAAGGTAGGTACCTAAATTCGTTCGTCAAGTTCCGTATACGTTCGTAGTACGAAAGTCAAAAACAATACCACAGGACCACAATTTTTATGCGTTAGAAAACTTAGAAATAAGTCGAGATCGTTTATTATGCTCTCCCGTTCGTACAAGCACAGATTTTCAATGCTCCCTCCTGCTCTTACTCGGTTTGGCGAACATTTAACGCATACGTTCATCCTTTCTAATGATTCAATGACAGAGCCTTGGGCTGTATTGGATAGTCGTTGGAGGAGGTAAATGTAAAAATACCCCATACAGGACGTCAGTGCCACCTACGAGGGGTGATCCAAAAGTAATGATAATCAATAACAAACACAATGAATAAAATAAAAAAATAAATTTATTTCTCAACATAGTCTCCTAGCAAGTCTATACATTTAGTCCATCTCTTTTCTAAACCTAAAATTCCCTTAGAAAAAAAATCTTTATCTTGACTCTCAAAAAAGTCCTCAACCGCGGCCATCACGTCGCTATCATCGTCAAATTTCTTGCCTCGGAGATGTTCCTTGAGTCGTGGAAAGAGATAAAAGTCACTGGGGGCTAGATCTGGTGAATAGGGGGGGTGATCCACCAGCTCAAAGCCCGCTTCCTAAATGGCAGCCATGGCAATTGCAGCTTTGTGAACCGGTGCGTTGTCTTGATGGAACAGCACTCCAGCCCGCAGTTTGCCTCGCCTTTTCTCCTTAATAGCCTCCCGCAATCTTCTTATTTGTTCTGCATAGTAGGAGCCTGTAATAGTGGCCCCCTTTTCCAAGTAGTCCACCATGATTATTCCTTCAGCGTCCCAAAAAACAGACGCCATAACCTTCCCTGCTGAGCTTGACACTTTGAATTTCTTCGGCGTTGGTTCATCGGATCGTTTCCATGTCATCGATTGTTGTTTTGTTTCAGGATCAAAATGGTGGATCCAGGTCTCGTCCATGGTCACAAAACGTGACAAAAAATTATCCTTGTCTGCCTGGAAATTTTCGAGATTTGCTCTTGACATGTCGACTCGTTTCTTCTTTTGCTCGTCGTTTAACATTTTCGGTACCCAACGCGCGGAGACCTTTCTCATATGAAATTCGTTCGCAAGGATTCTTTGAATGCTGCCATATGAGATCCCTGTGACCTCAGCTACATGTCTGATAGTCACTCTTCGATCTTCCAATACAAGTTCTTCAACTTTTTTCACATTTTCTTCAGTGAGGGACGTCGATGGGCGTCCTTCGCGGTGTTCGTCTTCCGTCGATGTTCTTCCCAGCTTAAACTCCTTAGCCCAGCGTGCAACTGTGGAATATGGAGGTGAAGAGTCCCCTAATGTTTCCACCAAGTCGCTATGTATGTCTTTGGTAGACATTTTTTTCAAGCAGAGGTATTTAATGACAGCTCTGATTTCGTGTTTTTCCATTTTGATGTTCACTCCTTGACAGTCCGTATTCAAATGAATGTAGCTCCCGGGAATCGTGGCCTATTTATATGATTTTTTTTTCCTGAACTAGTTGGTAATTGAGCAAGTGACTGATATTTTTTTTGTATTTTTGTGTGCAGTAGAAATAACTGATTATCATTACTATTGGATCACCCCTCGTATGTGGGGGCACATAGGTCATCATCATTTGGTCCTTCCACCACCTTTTTAGGCGTGGTGAGAATTGGCCTCGGGGAGTGCTCCCCTTTGCCAAGGCTGGGCGCTAGAGGCCGTAACCCCTAGGGAATTTGTTGTGCAAAACTATCCTATCCGGCAACGCAGCATCCCTGAACTCCTGACGCACACCCATTAAATAATATACCGAATCAAACTTCTTGGCGGCTGTGACATTAATAATAATAAATAAATATTTTGAGACATCTTACACACGGCCCCTACCCCAAACTAAGCAAAGCTTGTGATATGGCTGCCAGAGACTGATATACTACTTATACTTATTTTTAATTACATACTTATATAGATAGTAACTAAATAACACCCAGACACAGAGCAAACACTTACGTTCATCACATAAATGTTGGCCCTGGGTGGGGATCGAACCCACGCCTCTTTGACCCAGAAGTTAGAGTCACTAACCACTGAGCCACCGAGGCAGTCTAACTACAAGCTGCGCAAAACATCCTAGCGCAGCTGTTTTATAAGCTTTAGTCAGAATTGGGTTTTGCGCAACTTGTACCTAACTTCACACCCGCCAATAAGTTTGATTCGGCCTATAGTTAAATACGGCTGGAGGCAATTACATGGCGTTCTGAAATATCATTGGCTGCTGGTAGATCTACGCAATACAACTGCCTAATGTGAAAACGGCTCTACTTTTTCCCTATAAAGTTCGTAAGTAAAGGCCGGGTGGCTAGCCCTGGTGTCAGAGTTTTCGATCCGCCTGAAGTTCTCTATACAACTGCCTAATGTGAAAACGGCTCTACTTTTTCCCTATAAAGTTCGTAAGTAAAGGCCGGGTGGCTAGCCCTGGTGTCAGAGTTTTCGATCCGCCCAAAGTTCTCTGACATAGCTAAATCGTTAAATTACCGGGACCTACCATGTCATCCGAGCCACGATAGCACTCAGTTGTAAAATACCACCCACGGTAACCTATCAGAAGACTGACTGCAGAAGGTGGTTTAACCTTTTGTTTTTTTCCCTATGTTCGCGGTTTCCTTATTTTCGTCTTCTGTCTAATTAACCTAAGAAAGGGCAACTTAGACTGACTTAGACGGAGCGAAGGCTTTCGCCTTACAGCGAGGTAAAGTCAGCCTAACTTGGCAATTGCGATTAAAAGGCAGATTGTTTTAATGACGGAGTCGAATTTTACGCTAATTGGCAGGCGACACGACAAAGGCATTTTTATGCTCAGCTATTGTATTTTTAAAATTCTCATCGATACGACAGATTCCCAGCTGTAGAGTAAGAAAGAAAGTGTATTTATTAACTGATTAAGAAATCGGTACAAATAATTGTCCACGAAACAACATTATCGTTAGATTCATTCACATCAGTTGGATTAACAGCGGGCCCCCAATCTCGGCTAAGCCGATCTCTTGGTGGCCCATTCCAAATTAATTGCCAAGAGCTGAATTGGCGCGATTTTAGACTATTATCATACCATATCAAAGCTTGACCTACATTTAATTGACATAAAATTTTGAGTGAAATTTAGAAACATTAAACAAAACATAGTAGGTATAACAAAGACCAAGCATATTACTAAATATTATAATATACTTACATAGTTGATGCTTTGCTTTAAATGAAGGTTAAAAGAAAATTATACTAGCTGAATTGATTTTAGTGTTAACAGTAAAGTCTTACCACTAGGTTTCAGGAGTTTTTAGTGGTTCTCAGCAGCACAGGCAAAGCTGGAGTAAGTAAGTTCGTACAGGCCGGGTGGCTAGCCCTGGTGTCAGAGTTTTTAGACCGCCTGAATACCTCTGACATGGCATAAAAGTTAAAACAACCGGGACCTACAATTTAACGTGTCATCCGAGCCACGGTAGCGCTCAGTTGGAAAATGCCACCCGCGGTCACCCATCCAAATACTAACCGTGCGGAACGTTGCTTAATAGGGATGTTTACTAAAAAAATATAATTAGTCCGTCAAATAGATTGTCATAAAATTTTTTTTTTATTAACCTACTAGTTTGTACCCGCCGCTTCGCCCGCATGATATTTTGATTTTTGACGCGATATCATTATAATTTATAGCCTATGTGTTATTCTGATATATAAGCTATATTATTGCAAAATTTCATCTCAATCCGTTCAGTAGTTTTTGCGTGAAAGAGTAACAAACATCCATACATCCCTCCATCCATCCATACATACATACATCCATCCATCTGTCCATCCTTACAAACTTTCGCGTTTATAATATTAGTAGGAAGTAGGATACTGTCCCACTCCTGGGCAAAGGTCTCCCCCATTTCATAAAATTTTTCAAAAAATATTAGACACGTATTTTTTATTTTGTCAAATTAACACAAATTGTAGAAGATATAGCCTGTTAAAGTTCCGCGTGACGTCACTAACCGCTATCAAATGTACCGGCTAGTGCCGTCACGAGCCCCCACTCTCAAACTTTGACAAGGTTTATCTTAGTCAGTAATTGTTGGATTGACAAAAGAAAAAATTCGTGTAAAAAGTAACTCAGGATAATAGAACAGAAATATAATGACTAGCTTTTAAACGGGGCTTCGCCCGAGTTATTAGCTTATGGCACACCGTCGTTTAAACTATACAACTGAACTAAACTACATGTATAATAAGTATAATAAATAATAACAAAATTCTTTATTTGGCACAAAAACTTAGTTCTAAACAAAGGAACGATACTACCTGCAGTATTCAGAAATACTGTGTCGCGGGCAGCATCGCCCACCTCCGGCAAAAGAATTTAGACAATACAAATTTGAATACAGAAGATTATCGAATAGAAGACAAAACTATAATCAAAATTACATAATTTAGACAACAATAGCCGTTAGAATATTGTGTGTGTATGTGTATGTGTGTGCGCGCGCGCGTGTGTGTGTGTGTGTGTGTGTGATTGCAAGTTATAATTGCAATTAAATCCTCGGTATCTTGGTAAGATAGTGATAAGACCTATTTATTCATTCTAAATTAAATTAAAGTACTACCTATTCATTCGAAAATCAAGTCGATCCATCGTCGCTCTGTTGTTATTTGAAAGAGTGACAAACAAACACACTTTCAGATTTACAATATTAGTAAAGATGTTGAATCTTGAATGAATCAGAGAAGATCGAATCTTATTTTGAGCAACGGAGCAGCGGCTGGACTTGATTTTTGCATGGACATAGTTTGAAAAACGGAAAGGGACTTTTAATCCCGAAAAAATCAAGTTCCTATGAGATAGAACAAAAATCAAAATATCACGCAGACGAAGCCGCGGGCAAAAACTAGTTAACTTATATATTTCCAAACATCCCCCTGCCTTTCATCCAAAAGGCCAAGAATAATGGTAATGTTAAAGCCATCAAACAAACGAACCAGAGGGTTTACCAGCTAATACAATTTGGCCCTTTGAATAAAGCATGCATAATTTATGTTGTCGAATGGATTAGGAAGGCCCGACGCCTAAATAATTTGGGATTTTTATGAAAATAGGTTTTCTGTGACCAGATGTAAAGTTTTGGATGGTCTAGGACATTACGGGGGCATTACTATATACCTAAAACTTTACCTCTTATATTTCCTGCGATAATGCCCTGCCTCCGTCATTGTTTCCTGACAATTACAATTTGAATATCTTCAAGTCAAGAGTGAATAGGTATCTTCTAGGTCTACATAGTCTATCTTCGGCTACAACTTCGCTTTCCATCAGGCGGGTTGGTGGCCAAACGTAGCCCTATTCTAAATAAAAAAAACCGGACAAGTGCGAGTCAGGCTCGCACATCGAGGGTTCCGTACAAACATATTGTTAAAATATTTAAAAACCTGTTTTAGCATGTGCTAGATGTAAGATTACAGGCATAATTCATACTAAATATTGTTAAAACCTTGGCATGAAACCTAAAATATTCCTAATCTGAAGTAACGAGCATCTGTCCATTTAGGAGATATTTTAAAATGCATCTGGTAACACAGACAGATGCTCGTCACGACGGAAAAGATGGCGATTGATTTGATTTGCGTGTGTGAAATATAATGTTGGTGAAATGGATTAAAGTGCAAGAATATTGTTCAAATCATTGTTTAATTTCTGAATCTGAAGGCTAAGGCTTTCAACTCAGAAGTGGGATAAAGAAAACACTCCCACAATAGTGCCAAAGCACGATGTAAACAAACATTTTTTTTCCGATTTTCAATGTGGATGGTGACTTTTATAAAACCTATGAATTGTGTTAACGACAGTAGAACGAGTGTGTCAACTACAATGTATTGAACGGAGAGAAATCAAAGACAGCCGGTACCAGTACGAGTCGGGGCAACGGATCGGAATGAGTTTAATGATGTTGGCGCGAATAGAGCACCGGCGCCGGTGATGTCAATTCCAACAGCGCGGTTGCCACGCGGGCGCTGCAGGTAGCTGCTACTGGCGCGGTTGTCGCTGGGGGAGCTCCAGGTGCCGCTGGCATGGCCACCGCCGGCGCGGTTGCCGTGCGGGCACCGCACGCGGCTGCCGCTGGCGCGGGTGCTGCGGGCGGGTGCCGCTGACGTGGCTACCGCTGGCGCGGTTGCTGTGCGGACACCGCACGCGGCTGCCGCTGGCGCGGGTGCTGCGGGCGGGTGCCGCTGACGTGGCTACCGCTGGCGCGGTTGCTGTGCGGACACCGCACGCGGCTGCCGCTGGCGCGGGTGCTGCGGGCGGGTGCCGCTGACGTGGCTACCGCTGGCGCGGTTGCCGTGCGGACACCGCACGCGGCTGCCGCTGGGGAGCTGCAGGCGGGTGCCGCTGGCATGGCCACCGCCGGCGCGGATGCCGTGGTGCGGATGCCGCACGCGGCTACCGCTGGTGCAGTTGTCGCTGCGATCGCTGCAGGCGGGTGTCGCTGGCGTGGCTACCGCTGGCGCGGTTGCCGTGCGGACACCGCACGCGGCTGCCGCTGGCGCGGTTGTCGCTGGGGGGGCTCCAGGTGCCGCTGGCGTGGCTACCGCTTACGCGGTTGCCGTGCGGGCACCGCACGCGGCTGCCACTGGCGCGGGTGCTGCGGGCGGGTGCCGCTGACGTGGCTACCGCTAGCGCGGTTGCTGTGCGGACACCGCACGCGGCTGCCGCTGGCGCGGGTGCTGCAGGCGGGTGCCGCTGGCGTGGCTACCGGTGGCTCAGTTGCATTGCGGGCGCCGCTCGTGGTTGTCACTGTGGATGCTCCAGGTGGGTGCTGCTAGCGTGGCTACCGCTAGCTGGGGCAGTTGCCGTGAGGGCCCCGCACTCGGCTGCCGCTGGTGCGGTTGTCGCTGCGAGCACCGTACGCAGCTGCCACTGGCGAGATTGCCGCTGCGGGAGCCGCACGCGACCGCTACCGCTGGCGTGGTCGCCGTGCGGCGCCGCACGCGGCTATCGCTGGCGCTGTTACCGTCCGGTGCCGCAGATGGCGGTTATCGATGGCGCGGTTGCCACCACAGGCACCGTAGAGGTCGTAGCTATAATGATGACGATTGCAGTCTGCGAGAATGATTCGATTTTGCCACTAACAATAATAATGGTTCTATACGAATGGGGTAATTGTCGAATTTTTGATTTATTAAAATACCAGAATCAGTTAATAAATTATAGTAGGTATTTATGAATCACAAAATGAAATAAGGGGTTAAAACATATATCTACTTACATTTATTTTATTTTTAATATACACTTGACACACATAAAAAAAAAATTATAACCAAGCTAAATAGTAATATGTAAGTAAGTCAAACAGTTTTTGCTTAATGATACAAAATGCCCAGTAGTATTGTTTTATATCTTCTAGTACATAAAAAGTGCATAAAAATAATCGTGGTTGTTAGTCTTGCTAAAACTCGAGAACGGCTGAACCAATATGGCTAATTTTGATCTTGAAATATCTGCCAAAGCTAAGGGAAGGTTTAAACGGTGAGAAAATTTATAAAAATTTAATTGTGTTTTCCCATACAAAATGTTTCTGCATGTAAAAGTAGTCACTGACAGTCAACTGACAGATGGTGTGATGAAGTTCACCGGGTTAGCTAGTATTTCATAAAGATTCATGCGCTAATGTAGTATTATACTTATTTTTTGTTTATGTTACTAACTGTGCTATAAGAGTTACTTCGCTTGTGCCTGCTCAGAACCCGTGGGTAAGTAGATGCATTTATTTCGTAAAAGAAGGTATAAAACAGTTTGTTATGATAATATGGTTTGAAAATAACTATCTAATTGATAAATATGAACTACCTACATTGATGATGACGGATATACAAGGTTGTACAAATGATTGTACTCAGGATCAATATGTGCTACTGAGATTGACAGATTTACCCACTTATAGAACTAGGGAGTAGGTCTTGTTAATAACTCCTATATTTTATAATTACTATTTTAGAGACCTTTCTGACTGCAATATAGTTTGATTTCTGGTTTTCGGTTATGCTGAATCGCAATAAATAATAAAATTACAATTTGCATGTACATAGAAAAGAATCAATATAATAATGCAAATGTCAATATTAAATATAAAATGTCAATGATAATATTAGAATAATTTTACACAATAATAATTATAATTTATCAGTCAAAATTTCGACTATTGTATAATGTGCTTTACAGATTAGGAATTGTTTAATTTTTTTTGTTATAAATTCATTTTTCCATTCCGGTAGCAATTTGTTATAAATATTGACTGACATAGTTAATGTAGCAGATGAGTGCATCTGCAGTCGGGACGTAGATCTAGATCTTGTTAGTTATCCTATAAAACGCACAAACGATTACTCAGCGCTTAGGTATGCACATTGAGTTCTGACGTAAAAAAAATGTGTTTGAACCATTGCACTACTGCCATCTCATGTAAAAAAAATAATAGCATTAACAAAAACCTGATTGTTATCCAGTTTTTATTGTTTTGAATTGCAATAATTGTCTTGTGCCTTCAGGGTGGTCGATGACCTTGTCTATAAATTCTAGGGTCGGTGCTTGCAGTGATTTTACAAAGCTTTTATTTAACTTGCATTGTATGTATGTAAGCATGTAAGTTAGGGTGGAGTCTTGCAAATTAATTAAACTTGACCAACTTCCCGGTTTTCGATTATGCTGTTTGCACGCATGTGTAATTTGCGTGACAATGCAATATTATGGTACTCTAGAGCTGATCTGATGATGGAGTCGGAAGGTGGCCACAGGAACTCCTGTACTAAACAAGATAGACCTGTCGTGTTTGGGCTCGTTTTATTTGTCTTGGCTGGCACTCTACTGCTGTATGATATCCAGGATCTCAAAAGCTTGTATTCAAAAAGTTATATTCTTATAATAATTTATATTTTTTGCGGTCGCAGAATTAGGCATTTCATTTTATGGAATATTAGTTATCGCAATCTTCGAAGCAGTTTAGATGGCCAGTAGCAATTCAAGGCTTCGAGAAAAGTGGTTAGTTGTCTTCTACATTTTTTTTATTATTAATATTAAAGCAGTGTGCCATGAAGTCAATAATTACGGAATTGCAGATTATGATGAAGCCCTGGGTAGGTGGTGAGCAATCAGTGCACAATCATAGATGGTTGTAGATCACTACAGACTAAGAGATAGACGTGACTTAGAAGTGATTCATGATTCTTAACTGACCAACGAGAAACATGTTGATAATATTGTTAGCAGAGCAGAGAGCTGTCATCAGAGCATATAGATCTACTAGATGAGAACCCGGCTTCGCTCGGGTGAAATGTGACTCATAATACACACACACACACACATCATAATTTTACTGTTACTCGATCACCACCTTTACGAAAAGCCCTTCGCTACATCAATTTTTCACAATTATGACAATGATTACCGAATGCAAGGAGCATAGATGAAGGATAGGTCTTCGCTCCGAGCGAAGCAAAGCAAGGAGTTTAAGCTGATAACAAAATGATGTAGGTATCATAAAGCAAAACAATGATGAAAGACCGATGAAAGACATTCATTTTAAGAAATAGGTACTTTCGGCATGATGGGTGTAAACAACATCCCAAAGTAATTGCTCAAAATTAAAATTGCTCAAAACTAATTTTTAGCGGGAACGCGGAAAAATCATGTCGCCTCATTGTACTACTATTTTGTTAATTTTGTGTTTTTATTAGTAATGATTAGTGAAATACTTTGATATTTCGTTGATTATCAGCTTTTTTACGTGCATAAGTGTAGGCAAATGATATAATGTGACGTATCATGTGTTGTAACCAAAACTCCATAGACGTCTCTAGTAAAGTCTCCGCTGCTTTACTGAGGTATGACTTGAACTATGTTTGGACTTGACCGTGACTTTTATGGACTTTAACGTGACTACGACAGTGACTATGTTGATAAAATATTATCAAAAATTATTATAACTTAATACTTGACACTGGCAAATGCACAACAATGCGACGCCAAAACATAAAATAAGATATTTGACAGTAGTCAATTATCATGTCATTTGAGTATCAAGATCAGTGATGCCAATTTAGCACATTTTGATCTTGCTTAGCATATTTATTTGCAATTTAGCATACACCATATTTTTGGCATGTTAAATAATTATACAATAAAAGTTTATTACCATGAAAATTTATTTCAGCAATATCGTTTTTAACGCTACCACATTCAAATGCCGAAAATGAACGGGTTTCTTTTAGTCAAATGAATGTATTAAAAACTAAGCTACGCAATTATTTGTCGGTAAAAAATTTAAAATGTTATTTTATACTTATAAGATTCGATTTAAAAAGGGCAACAAAAAACTGCTACTCTTAAGCCGGAAACTATACTATCGGACGCAGCTGATGGACGCGACTGACAGCCGAGACTTAGCAATGTGCACAGTCTTAAAACATCCGGCTCGCCAGATCACTCTAGGACATCCGAACGCTCAAGGTCGTCCGAAGGTGACGTCTGCGACTTATGTCCGATAGTGTACACGGCTCAGTGTACTTTCATAGTCTATATACCTATCAGTCGCGGCTGTCAGTCGCGTCCGTGAACCGCATCCGATAGTATGTTTCCAGCTTTACGCAGTTCCAGATAATGCACTGCGCTCTGTAGGTACCAAGGAGATCTATACAGTATGAGCAGTGACGCTAGCTCGTCTTCAAGCACTTTAATTGTCGATGAAGACCAAGATACTTACATTTTATTCGATAGCATATAATTAGTTCATAGTCGATTAAAACACATATTTTGTTAATTAACAATAATTTTACTTTTTTTGTTCCGTTTCATTTGATATATGTAGAAAAATGTTATCACAATTTTTAGTATATTTATTTTGCCACAATTTTAACACCATTTTAGCATAGTCTTTATTTGTGCTATTGGCAACACTGCTCAAGATATGTCATCCGGTGTCATTATGGAGACCGTGTTTTTATTTGTCAACACCGTTATAATTTATTAAAATACTCGATAATCCGAATTTTCCGGATATATGTTGTCGACTCGAAATCATTATTTTTTTATGTTTTATCATTCAGATAAAGTTTCGATCGAGTCTACCGTACCCCTTGACGAAATTATTAATATAGATATTATCAAAAATTATTATAACTTAATACTTGACACTGGCAAATGCACAACAATGCGACGCCAAAACATAAAAGAAGAAGAAGAATGACTGCTCAAGATATGTCATGTGTCTGACAATATGGAGACTGCGATTTGTTTGTCAGAACCGTTATAATTTACTAAAATACTCGATAATCCGAATTTTCCGGATATATGTTGTCGACTCGAAATCGTTATTTTTTTATGTTTTCTAATTTAGGAAAGGTTTCAATCGAGTCTACCGTACCCCTTGACGAAATTATTAATATAGATGGGATTTATTAAGAGGTTAAGCAGCGAATTTAAGAGTATTAAAATATTTAAAATTTCATGTTGCTCTTTATACGTGCGTAGTATTACTCGAGTATTGCTCGCAAATTTGGAACCCACAAACGTACATATAAACAGGCTAGAAACAATACAAAGAAGCTTCTACCAATTTTTACGATTAAGTGCAAAAAAAAAACGTGACTCCAATTATGAATCGAGATGTCGTAGACATCATAAACTTCCTCTCTGCGAGAGGCGTAAAATAGCAAAAAAAAACATTTTTTACTAAAATAACGCAACAATTGGTCGATCCTCCTCAGCTTCTCTCCATGATAGATCTAGGAGTTCTCTGAAGGTCCTCCAGACATCTTATTAGCCTTCAAAGTCATCGTAGTTATACAAATTACAGGCAGAACAAATTCTTTCTTTAGTAGATCACCCTTACTTACTGACTTTCCTGAATTTGAATCGCTTAATATACGTATATCTAGTGGATAGTTATTTATGATCTTAGTAATTTAGCTTATATGTATGTATACCTGTATGTTTTCCGAATAAAATAAAATAGTCAGTTGTGAGCAATCAGTGAACGAGCATAAATGGTTGTAGATCAAAACAGACGAGGAATGCGACAGCTGTGAGCAATCAGTGCACGAGCATAGATGATTGTAGATCAAAACAGCCTTGAGATAGTCAGTTGTGAACAATCGGTGCGCGAGCAATGGTTGTAGATCATAGCAGACGGGGAATGCGACAGTTGTGAGCAATCAGTGCACGAGCATAGATGGTTGTAGATCATAACAGACGAAGGACACGTCAGTTGTGAGCAATCAGTGCGCGAGCATTGATGGTTGGATGAGATACCTACAAGATGTGATACCTGCGAGATGAGATACCTGCGAGATAAGATACCTACGAGATGAGATACCTGCAAGATTAGATACCCGCGAGATGAGATACCTACGAGATGAGATCCCTGCAAGATGAGATACCTACGAGATGAGATACCTACAAGATGAGATACCTGCGAGACGAGATACCTGCGAGATGAGATACCTGCGAGACGAGATACCTGCGAGATAAGATATCTACGAGATGAGATACCTGCAAGATTAGATATCCGCGAGATGAGATACCTACGAGATGAGATACCTGCGAGATGAGATACCTGCAAGATGAGATACCTACGAAATGAGATACCTACGAGATGAGATACCTGCGAGATGAGATACCTCTGAGACGAGATACCTGCGAGATGAGATACCTACGAGATGAGATACCTACGAGATGAGATATCTACGAGATGAGATTCCTACCACATGAGATACCTACTAGACGAGATACATACGCGATGAGATACTTACGAGACGAGATATCTACAAGATGGAGATACCTACGAGATGATATACCTATGAGATGATATACCTACGAGAAGAGATTCCTACCAGATGAGATACCTACTAGACGAGATACATACGCGATGAGATACTTACGAGACGAGATATCTACAAGATGGAGATAACTACGAGACATACCTACGAGATGATATACCTACGAGAAGAGATACCTTAAAGATGATATACCTACGAGATGAGATTCCTACCAGATGAGATACCTACTAGACGAGATACATACGCGATGAGATACTTACGAGACGAAATATCTACAAGATGGAGATACCTACGAGACATACCTACGAGATGATATACCTACGAGAAGAGATACCTTCAAGATGATATACCTACGAGATGAAACACGAGATGAGACGCAAGATGAGACACGAACAGATGGGACTTGAGATGAGACGCGAGATGAGACACGAGATGAGACACGAGATGAGACATGAGATGAGACGAGATGGGACATGAGATGAGACGCGAGATGAGACACGAGATTTGACACGAGATGAGACATGAAAAGAGACGCGAGATGAGACATGAGAAGAGACGCGAGATGATACACGAGATGAGACATGAGATGAGACGAGATGGGACATGAGATGAGACGCGAGATGAGACACGAGATTTGACACGAGATGAGACATGAAAAGAGACGCAAGATGAGACATGAGAAGAGACGCGAGATGATACACGAGATGGGACATGAGATGAGGCACGAGAGGAGACATGTGACGAAGCACGAGACCAGAAACGAGATGAGACATAAAATGGGAATACTTGTTCTGTAATATGCCAAATATTTGTTTATCTTTAGTTTAGTTTGCCATCCCAGTATTTTTTTTCTTTCTTGCTCTCATTTTACTACTTTTGTTTTAATATATAACATAACATAACCTTTATACTGCGGAGTGTGAGGACACCCTCATTGATGGATCGGATGGCCGAGATGTAAGATTACAGGCATAATTCATACTAAATATTGTTAAAACCTTGGCTTCAAACCTAAAATATTCCTAATCTGAAGTAACGAGCATCTGTCCATTTAGGAGATATTTTAAAATGCATCTGGTAACACAGACAGATGCTCGTCACGACGGAAAAGATGGCGATTGATTTGATTTGCGTGTGTGAAATATAATGTTGGTGAAATGGATTAAAGTGCAAGAATATTGTTCAAATCATTGTTTAATTTCTGAATCTGAAGGCTAAGGCTTTCATAATGAAGTTCTTTTATATGACACCTTACATAATACGATTTACTCACTATGAATTTTGAACCCATATTTTGTGAATATTGTGGCCCTATTTTTTGTGATTTAAATAAAAATGTACAGTTTTCAGATTTATTCCTATATGTGTACTCTAAGACAATGCTTCTCGCCAAATTTCATAGTTCTATGTCAGCGGGAAGTACCCTGTAGGTTTTGATTTTTGTGAGTGTCGTAATATGCGGTTTTTTACGACATAAACGGCTCTAACTTTTTTAAACGATAACTGAGAAATTTTTCTTTTACACTACTGCAAGAAACCATAGATATACGTATACAGTTTAAATTACAACTCGATATCTTTACGCGTTCCCGAGATAAAGAGTCTTGACATACACACAGACGGACAGACGGACAGGCGGACAGGCGGACCGACGGACAGACGAACAACAAAGTGATCCTATAAGGGTTCCGTTTTTTCCGTTTGAGGTACGGAACCCTAAAAAACAGCAACATAAAAATTAAGATCTTAACAGCTCTGATATGCGCAGTGTATCATAAGATTTTTTAGCTGGTAATAAATAATATCCATACTCCATTTCATGTACCTAGTAACTCAAATCAAGTAAAAAATAATATAGTTGGCAAACACTATACAGACATTTCGACTATGTAACACCATGTAATACCCACTTCAACAAATACCTGAATCTTAAATTTGTTTTCATTTCTAAACTTAGTAAGTATGGCTGTCTGCCAGTACATGTAAAAATATGTTTGAAACAAAATGCACAAACATATCGTGCACAAAATTAGTTACTCTATTACAAATAGACTTTTTTCTGTGTGACCGTGACACCAGTTTTTTAACATCCGATGTAATAAGAGGGCATTTATAACGTATAAATGTATGTCTGTCTGGTATCGTATCTACTATACTCTATAAAATTTAACTCGATCTCTACGACAGTGACATTGACATAGAAGATTGATATTTTTAGTGTTGAGATAGTGGTGGAATAAGCTGATTTTCAAACAATGTAATTAAATAGAATGAGTAATTAAAGGTGAGAAATTGGATTTTATTTACTTACTATTATTTAAGATCAAGTATGTACATATGTAAATAATGTTATGATATTAATAAAATACTCATAATAATGTAACGATAGTATTTATCGACGTTTTTCTCTATTATCGATGCTAATGTAACATATGATTGGGTTTAATTTAATTACACATGTAAAAAATGTTATGATATTAAAATATACAATAAAATTAATGATAAATTAAGTTTTATTTAAAATATCGTTAGTATAAACTATCGATATTTTAAATAAAACTCTAGCTACAACTCTGTGGTCACGATCATTCGTCGCCCATCACTAATCGGCTTGCCCAGAAAGTATGACATTGACAGGTACTGTCTGTACTATTAAGAAATTCAGGACTTCATAGGCGTGATTTTTCTGACAGCTGTCGCTGAGATCAAGTTAAATTTTATGGAGTATAAATGAATGGGCTGATTTTGCCGACACAAAAATGTCTTAGATTTCAATTTTGTACTAAAATATGTGTCATAAACACACAAATAGTGGCTGCTATCAAGCTACTATCAATGAAGAGAGTTATATGCTCAATTACCCTGGGGCTCTATTCTTGAACAGAGAAGTTCGCTATGACGTATACGTAAATTGTAACGAAATCGAGTACTTGAGCAGGAGCAAGAATCGACAATCTATATTAGTGCAAATGTAATAGCATAGCATGTGACCATATGAGATATATATATACACTTTCAAACGTTTCAAAAATTGAGCTCCAGGGCCATATGAGACATTTAATCAGTAATATGGAGATCTCATCGTAGTGGTTACTGACATATACAAGTAATGTTAATTCACATAGTATGGAGGACTAATGACCGATGGGCTCAAGAAATTTCACGAGTCTTCACTCAGGAAATTATTGTCCAAAAAAAACACTTAGAGTTTTTGGCGGGAAAGCGGAAAAGTCATGTGGCGACATGACTTTTCCGCGTTCCCGCCATCATCATTGTATTATTTTGTTAAACTTGTGTTTTTATCAGTGATAATTAGTGAAAAGTTGTGGTATTTCGTTGATTATGAGCTGATTTACGTGCATGAGTGTAGGCAAGTGATATAATGTGACGTATCAGATCGTTCCGTGTTGTCACCAAAACTCCATAGACGCCTTTAGTAAAATATCCACTGCTTTACTGAGGTATGACTTGGACTATGTTTGGACTTGACCGCGACTTTATTGGACTATGACGTGCTACGACAGTGACTATTTTAATAAAATGTGAAAAATTATTAAAACTTAATACTTGACACTGGCAAATGCACAACAATGCGACGCCAAACAAAAGAAGAAGAAGAAAAAACACTTACCGGCAACTACAGCGTAGGACACCGACTACAATGTAGTGGGTCGGTGTCCTACGCTACAAGAACAGAACGACGACTGCAAAATCGTGATGTTTGCATCCCGCTTCCAAACAGTCTTATTAGAGATCAGGTGAGACCTATGTCTAGCTGTGGACGTCCTAAGACTATAAATGAACGTTATGACGTCTTATATAACGTTTACGCACTACGAATTCGCTCTACCTACGGGTGGAATAACGAATTCAAAACACTGCCAAATTGATTTGAATAGCTTAAAGTATCAAATCACTTTTTATCAGTTATTGACATGCGGTTATCATAACATCAATGAAATCATACCACGTTTATGACACCAGTTATCATTATTACCATTTTTAGGGTCCCGTATTATCCCGTAGATTCAAAACGAAACCGTTATGCTAAGATCTTACGGCTTACGCAACGTATGTACTGTACTGTACTGTACCAGCCCTTTTAATAGTCCACTGCAGGACGTAGGCCTACCCACGAAGGGTGATTGGGCCATATCCACCACGCTGGCCCAGTGCGGGTTGGTGGATTCACATACGCCATCGAATTTCTTCTACGGACGTATGCAGGTTGCCTCACGATGTTTTCCTTCACCGAAAAGCCAGTGGTGTGAAACGTATGTGTACTCGTATAAATACGAGCTTACGAAGTATGTAAGCGCTTCACATAACTGTGTAGTGATGGCGTTTCTTCAACAAAAAGCGAGAAATACGAGGAAACAATAGTCTCTTGAACAGCCTTTGACTATTTCTTGTACTAAAGGGTAAATGGTATTTGCAAGAATTGGTACTGCAGAGATAGGTGACATGCATTTTTTTTCTATAGGTTACCTTTATTGCAGATATTGTACATAATTAGAGCATAACTACTTAACTAAAATAACTAACTTAAATAAAAACCTAAACTCAATAAATGTAAGTTAACCCACATTAGAGGTACCAAACTGAAAAATAATGCAATGTTTTGATACAGAACCCTCAACGTGCAGATCCGACTCACACTTATGGGATTTATTTATCTCTCAATTGATGTAGACTGATGATACCAAAAACTGACTAATGAACTATACATGTAAGGTGGCATATCAACCAACTCGTTTTTAAATCCATAACCATGCTTTATAGGATTATAGTTTTATAGAAAAATAGATGTCATTTATCTATATTTAGTGAATGTTAGAAATTACTTTGAATTGAAAACAAATCACTAGAGTAAAAAAAAAACATATATTCTGGGTAGCTGGTTCTGGGGTCAGTTTTTATTACTAAGACTCCCCTGTCTGTCTGTCTGTCTGTATGTTTGCCTGTAACCAGGCTGTATATCATGAACTGTAATAGCTAGACAGTTGAAATTTTCACAGATGATGTATTTCTGTTGTCACCAAATACTAAAAACAGAATAAAATAAATATTTAAAGACGGCTTCCATACAATAAACGTAATTTTGTTGCTATTTCTTGCTTGATATTAATATTCACAGGATATTAACTTCTAAAATAAATGAAGGAGGACTCCCATGCACTACAGAACACTTCGCGGGCGAGTCCGACTCGCACTTGGCCGATTTTTTTAAGTACATCATGCTTCTGACACTACACTGTTAGACAAATAATTAAACATACTAGATGTATGTATGAATGTATCAAGCAAAAGTAAGATCAGCTTTTAAAATCCTACAGCTTAATTTTTGACTCCCTCGGTGGCTCAGTGGTTAGTTACTCTGACTTCTTGGTAAAGAGGCATGGGTTCGATTCCCACCTAGGGCAAACATTTGTGTGATGAACATAGGTGTTTGCTTTGCCTGGGTGTTATTTAGGTACTATCTATAGTGCTTATGTATTTAAATTATGTATATATAATATATCAGTCTCTGGCAGCCTTATCACAAGCTTTGCTTAGTTTGGGGTCAGAGGCCGTGTGTAAGATGTCCCCTTATATTTATTTATTGAGCATATCATCAAACTAAGTTTTTTCTTTAAAACTATTATTCTTGAATTAAGCTTATTTATACCTTGTGAGTAAAAAATTTGAAGCTTGCATTTTAATTGCTTTAACTCATTTATAATAAAAATAAGCACACAATTATGATACAAAAAGGTATGTAAAAAGAGCAAACTCTATGCTTCACCGCCCAACTCCAAGGTTTCCCTTTCAGTATTATTCCTCTGAAAACTAAAAAACTAGCTTATGAGTATTTTTTGTCATATCAGAAATACCGCGAATTAACTGAATAGTTAATGTGTTGTAACTAATGTGAGACTTTAAGCATGATGATATGTGTAAGGAATTCTTTGCAATGGAGTAGGTATCCAATTACTAAAATAACTAACTTTTAGCCATATCAGACGCTGTCAGGCAGCTTAAAAACAGCAGCACCAGGCCTAGCCACCTGGCCCATACAAAGTCAATCACTAACATTTAAAGCAAATTTGCTTTTAATCTCTTAATCTTTATAAATATTCAATTGAAAAATTATTTCATTTACATTAAGTTCTAATTAGGATACTGTAACGATTGTATGCCTGATGATAATGATTGTATATTGTACTAGCCTTTTTAATAGTCAACTACAGGATGTAGGTCTACCCATGAAGGGTGATCGTGCCATATCCACCACGCTGGCCCAGTGTGGGTTGGTGGATTCACATATGCCATCGAATTTCTTCTAAGGACATATGCATGGTTGCTTCACAATGTTTTCCTTCACCGAAAAGCCCATGGTCTGAAATTCTATATATAAATTACAAGGATTTCAATGGTACGGGACCGGGATTTGAACCCCCGACCTCACGATTGTAAGGTGGGTGTCATTACCACTAGACCTCCATGGTTTCATTGATTCAATGATTGTATAAACTGATGATATAGGGCAAATCATATAACTAGGCGGTTGTCATGTTGGCAACAAGTTGTGGATAACCCAATCCTCGGCCAGTGAGCTTCAGACAGGATTGGGCTACCCGCAGCTTACAGCTAACATCACAGACACCAAGTTGTATGATTCAGTCTACACCAATTTAATGTAAGTACCTACCACACTTTGGACACTGTTATAAAATTAAAGAATTTTATGTTTATTTATATTTTTTATAATATGGCATTATCTTGTAAGAAATGCATATTTAATATGCATACATAAATGCATCATTGTATGAATTAATTTCAATTGGTGATTTGTTGTGTTCTATAGTTAATAATTGTGTAATTATAGAATTATGTACAGTTATTGTTTCAAGCAGTTTGTCATGGGTAATTGACATAGTTATTATTTTAAGTAGTGTTTCATGAGAATTAGAGACTATATTGAGACATGATGAATGATTGGTTTGATTGTAACAGTTTGTAATTTATAATCATTTAACAACTTAACATAATTGTATACCACAATGAAAATTTTGTTTATGGAACCAGCTTATGGAACCAGCAATATTAAACTTTTATAAGCGAAAACTTGTTAATAGTGGATAGTTATTATAGATTTTAGTAATTTAGCTTGTATATCACTGTACATATGTTTTCCGAACAAAATAAAACATGTCCCATATTTTCATATCTATGTCTAATACTAATTAGTAGTGGTTTATGGTCTAAGTTATCTTCTAATTCTCTAATTTGTAGCAGGGGCGATAAGTCCTGCACTGACGTGCTGCATGGGGTGTTTTGTGCATTTCCTCCTCCAGCATCTACCCAAACCAGCCCAGCTCCTTAAAGTAACGGAGCGTGGCTCTGGGCCGCTGGTATAACTGCTCCAGTAGCTTAAATGGTGAATGAGATGATGGAGATTTTGTCTAAGTCGTCTTATTATGAGAAGAGACCAATGTTCTGCAGTGACTTGTCATCGCCAATGATCACCAGGTAGAGTATTGTCTTATTTTCATACAGAAAAGATGAATTTATTTAAATATGTGCAATTTGCCAACTGTTTACTCAAATACATACAGTTTAATTGCTTACAATTATTTTTACTGGTATTTTCATATGACTGGTTACTTATTATGAGACAGATTGGTATCTGTTTATACCACATTTCATTGTAAGTGTATTAATTATGATTAACTTGTTTTTGGTATGAATATAATTACTGTCTTAGTGGAATACAAAAGTATATACATTTTATGAACTGAACTCTTAAGTTTTAGATGAAAATAATTCAATTAACAGTAATAGAAACTAATTCTGAACCATATTTTCAGTAGACCAATAAGTTTGCAAAGGCATTTCTAGATTTGTTGGGTCAGTGTCTCATTACAAGAGTAAAGGTTTGAATTTAAATTGATTATATCAAAGCCTACTCGAAAAATATGATTGAATAGCATTCATAACATTGCTACAAACCTAACATAAATACTAAAGTGATTTCTTTAAATCTAGCATCAATTCAAACAGATTTATGGCTAGTATATGAAGTAAAGACCCCAAAAATGACCCATAAGTCACCAAAAACTATGAATCAACCTCGTGCCTATAACAGTATCGCCGCAACATGTGTCGCGGTGAAAGTAAATGTGCAAACCGAATTCCAATGAAAGTGGCAGAACTCTTGGTGATAGTCACCTACACATTAGTTAACAAAACGAAAGTAATTCGGCGAATTACCCCAGCTATTTATTACTCCTTTGTTAGTATTATAGAAAGATCTAGGCCGCGCATTACCTACACCTAGTTAGTACCTACATTCGGCTAAATGATAGGTAGGTAATTAAACAATACATATGGTCTTTGTGTTAGAGCCACGAAATAGAGCCGCGTAAATGATCAAAGGATATGTGCTTAGCAACCTAATAGACGTCGGCAGCATATCGTCGGCTTAATAATCAAAGTTCGTAACTCCACAAAAATATGAAAATAGACTGTTGATGCCATCTAGTGTGAAATGTTGTAAGCTATCGAATGGAATAAGTCTTATTTCCCAACAAAAAACAGAAATTGCTCTATTGACTAATAATAAAACTACCTATGTCCACGCTGCCATTTTTCGCCGCGCAAAGTACGTATCTCCTTAGACAGTGCGGCTTTGGCAACGGTAGGAGGAGGACGCGCGCACTTTTTGCTAAAAAGTAAGTGAATCCTTGATTATTGTATTATTACTAATGTAGTTAATTGTATTGATGATTAAAAACGTTATTTACGTTTGATTAAACTGGAAACATCCACGAAAATTTGATTAAAAAGACTCAAAAGATTTTGGTGGAGTTAGGACGTTTTATTTTGTGTTCATTACCTATGTTACGCTCAACGTCTATGGAGTTACGAGGTTTTATTTTACATTATGTGCGTTACTAGGCATTTAATTTCTAATAACGTTTTTGATTTTTATTTCAGACAACTTCCTTTATTTGTTCAACATGTTTAAAAATCCTCGTGCACTAAGAATACTTCAAAATGTTGATTATGGCGAAACAGGAAAGTTCACGACGCAGAATCATCCAGAAATCAAGACTGGTTCTTACATAATACAGGAAGATTCTTCACTAGTACTTGAGGACGACGAAAATACAAGTAATAGTATTAGTGGTACTCCGGCGAATATTATTATATCCAACGATGGATCTCTCCGAAAATTATCCACAAGTAGCGTATCAATTTTGGCGGACTCTGTCCTAATAACTCCAACAAGCGAAATAGCTGACTTTAGCTTGCAACCAGATATCATTAACGATCCACAAGAGGCATTAATAAACGAGCCAATTTTCCACACATCTGAGGATGAAATTAAAATTAACATCAATGAACAGCCACATAACATCAGACCATCATTTGTATCTAGCGAACATAATATTGAAGTACAGGACTATGAAACTAATCATGAAGACAATATTGTTGGTTTACCCTCAAAGAAAAGGCAAAAAAAGAGTCAACCAGAAGATTGGAGCGTGAATAAAAACCAGAAACAAAGAGAAAAAGGCGAAGTTTATCTAGGAAAGAAAAATATAAACAATAAATGGATATTTATTGAGCCTAAGACCAAAAGAAAAATGAAGGAAAGGTGCAACTGTAAACTGAGTCTAAAAGGTAACACAAAGCTACAATGTGACAAAATATCAGAGGAAGACCGACAAAGAGGATTCGAAAAATTCTGGAATATGAGTTGGAAAGAAAAGAAAGTTTATATCAGAATGTTGTCCATTTGTAAACACAAACAAAGAGAAAGATGTGCTGGGACGTCATCAAGACGAGAAAATTCGGTGGAATTATACCTCTCAGATAGTGAAGGAAATAGATATAGTGTGTGCAGAAAAATGTTCTTAAACAGTCTGTGTCTTGGAGAATGGGCAATCAAAAAATGGATAATTCGCGGCCATACGCCTGCAAATATACCAATACCAAAGAATAGTCTTAAATCTGAACCAAAGGAACAATTAAGAAAGTTTTTTGATTCCCTACCAAAACTAGAATCTCACTATTGCCGAAAAGACTCGTCTAAATTGTATTTGGAGCCTCTTTGGACATCAAAATCGCAGCTGTATAAGGCATACAAAGACGATTTCTGTAAACTAGAAAAATCCAAGCCTTTGAGCATTGCAAGTTTCCATAAGGTATTTGATGAGCTTAACTTGTCACTGTTTCGACCAAAAAAGGACTTGTGTGAGACCTGCGAATCATTCAAAACTGGAAATGTTACGGAATCTGATTTTAGGATACACGATGAAAAGAAGAAGGAGGCACGAAAAGAACTGGAGAAAGATACTGCTTCAAACAATGAAGTGCTCACTATGGATTTGCAATCGGTACTTTTGTGCCCACGGTCAAATGTGTCCGCTCTTTACTATAGAACAAAACTGATAGTACACAATTTCACCATGTATGACGTTAAAAGGAACAAAGGCTATTGCTACATGTGGAACGAAAGTGAAGGAAAACTTACAAGCAATGAATTTTCTACTACAATTGTTACAGCACTTCAAAAGTTTACGACCGAACACCCCTTACGTGATGGCCAAGAATTGATTCTATACAGTGACGGATGTACATACCAAAACAGAAATTCTGTATTGGCTAATGCCTTATTGAATTTCAGCATGCAGAACAAGATAGTCGTGATTCAGAAGTATCTTGAAAAAGGACACACGCAGATGGAATGCGATAGCATGCACTCCGTTATAGAAAGGGCAATAAGACACAGAAAGATTAACGTCCCCGCAGATTATGCGTATCTGGCGAAAATTGCCTGCAAGAAAGAACCCTATGTGGTCGAATATCTTTATCATGACTTCTTTAAGGACATTGAACATGCATTATCTTTCTACAAGTCAATTAGACCTGGTAAAAAGGTAGGTGATCCTACAGTGACTAATCTGAGGGCTCTAAAGTATGCACCCGAAGGAAAGATTGTGTACAAACTGAGACATTCAAGCACAGTCTGGGAAGAGTTTCCCGTTAGAATGAAGAAAATATCCTTTATTCCATGGGATGACATACCTCAGCTCTACTCATCAAGGCTGAAAATTAAAAAGGATAAATACATGGATCTGCAGGCACTGAAGAGTAGTATGGAGAAAGATTATCATAAATATTATGATGAATTACCTCACTTTTAAAATGTCTGCACACCCCTATTTTTTAGAAGTTTTTTTTGTTCATTTTGACTCAAATTTTAATACGTTACGAGTATACATGCAACGAGTTACCTTCTTATAAAGTTTATTTAGTCTTAGTTACCACTGTTACCAGTACTAATATTAATAAGTAGATTTTAGAAGTTTAGAGTGATCTCAATTTTTATGCTAAGAATTATGAAAAGTAAAGTTTCAGACTGACTATAGTGCCTTAAATAAATAAATAATTGCCTAATTGCTAGTACAATAAGTTTTGATAATTGTTTTATAAAGACTGTTGATTTGAATGTTCCTAGTAGTACTTGTAGGTAGTTAAGTAGTAAAACAAATAAATATAACAATTCGTATTAGTTTTTTGTGAATGGGTTATATTTTTCTAAGAATTTTATTTGAAAAGTGTCTCACAATAAGTTTTTTTTTTATTTGACAAGGTTTCTATTGTTTTAAGTACATTCCTACTTACCTAACAACTTTAAGTTTTAAAAAAATAACTGTAAGTTTGAATAATGGAAGTAGATTCCTAATAAATAATGTTATTATTTTTGCAATATCTTGTTTTATTTGCCCAAATAAGGTAATAGACAGGTAGGTAATGATATTTCTTTCTACAAAGAACTGCAATTTTATTTAACATAATTAAACTTAACTCCATTTTCACTACGTAGCGCTCAAAATAGTTACATAGAAAAGTTCGTAAATCCATTTTCCCCTTAATCAATTAATTTTATTTAAAAAATAATCGTAAAAATAGATTTCTTAGACAATTTTAGATACATTTTCATCATAACATTAATAACTTTTCTAACAAAAAATAATAATAATCAGTTTTTACTTGCTCCTGTAAAATTTACCCTGATGGAGTTACGAACTTTGATTATTAAGCCGACGATATGCTACGGTTAACAGTAAACAATTAAAACGCTACTAATCAATAACAGCTTGTAGAGCAAAACAAAATCAATAATTCGTCAGGTACTCACCACACTGGCTGTATCTTGGCTGTCTAAGGAATGTTTATCCGTTTCTTTCTGGTCGCTGGAGAAGTGCTCATATTTGCGCGTGGGACTACTTTTCATTGTTCACACGATGCCTAATTTAGTTTAGGCCTCGAAAGACATTTTTTTCACTAGGAGACGACACGAGACACGCACGGAACAAAATTCACTGAAGAAAATTCCGAAAAACTTGCTTTGCTCTTCGATTTCATTTGACGTTTCCTCTGTGACAGTGATATAACAAAGAATTGACATTGGCATATCCTTGACACTTTTAGTGATGTGCGAATAATAATCGAGTCATCGTTGATTTTCGATCTTAGACCTATCTATGATTTTTTTAAGAATAAAAGAAAGTATAACAGATATGATAGCGCTATTTATAGCTGTAGCTAGCCAGATACTTCTTTCTGAATACGATAAACGGGCTTACATTAAATATAATGTAATAATTGAGATAAGTATTGCTTCATTGTGATTCAAAGTTGAATATTTTTTATTCTTTCAACCACATTAATTCCGAACATCAATTTATGACTTATATTAGGTATCTTCTAGGTGAGCGTGCTACACCCTAGACCGCACATCTGCTCAACATCAGGCAGTGAATTAGTAGTCAAACGCCTACCTATTCGAAATAAAAAAATGTATACCAGTATTCTATTTGTAAAAAAAGTACCTATCTTATGTATTTGTAAAATAAGTAGCGTCCGTAAACTGCGGCCTTATTTTGTAAGCGCTCTGACGTTCGGCTTCGCTTTTTCTCCTGCTCGCGCCAGTTACTCACGCCGCGAGAGCGAGCGGGAGGAAAAGCGAAGCCGAACGCCAGAGCGCTTACAAAATAAGGCCCCAGATTTTACAGATAACCAATTTTCTATAATTTATTTGCATAAAAGATAATATTGTTAAATAAAAGCCAATGCCGGTTTTTGTATGGAAGGAGGCGCCTTTTTTTTGCGCGGCCATCAACCAAACCTTGTTTATATAGTTCAGTATAGTGTAACAAATGATTATTATGAAATGCTGCAGCTGTAGTTTCAGTCCAAAAAGAGTTACAAGACTTAGAAGTTTGTTTTGATTTATTTGTTTTTAAGGTTATTTTTATCACCTAGGCGCAAGTTACGAATTAAGTTGACATAAATAAAAACTGTTGAATGCTTTTAGAATTGTTAGGAGTGAGATTCCACCTGGAATTATCTGGCCTTCTGCAAACCTCATCTCTAAATTATCCGTTTTTGTCTGTAATGCGGTAATTGACTACGAGTATTTACTTGAAAGATCGCATGGAAGAAATCGCTTCGACAATGTCTTTGTCTATGTCCTGTGTCTTTGTGTGCAATGAAGTGTTCATTCATTCCTTTATTTACCATGTATAATGCATACCGCGTAATATATCTGTTGTCTACGATAACACCAGAGATGTATAATCATAGCAGTGCTAGATAGATATCAGAGTCCTAAAACAAAAGCCGAGTCGTAGTTTTAAAACACTGCTCACCAATAATTCAAAACACGCTCACATAACACAAAGATTGAGGCGTGAGAGCATAGAACAATTAATACCGGCGCAACTCCGGGTTCTTCTCCCCCCGTGTTTGGCGGAAGTGAGGTTACCAACTAGAGCTATATATATTTTTTTGGCGGCTGGACGCCTCGGCCGCTAAGGGCCGAGGGGCAATGTTTAGAGGGTGCGAGTATCCTTCCCAATCCACGAGGACGGGCGGCTTCGCTCAGCACCCACGTTAGCCTCTAGTGTGGCCATCGTTGGCTATATCTTGGCTAGGTGGAATTGGGTTGGCCATCTTATGGCTTGGTGGTGTTGTCTCAGATTGGAATCTTCACGACCTGCACTGAACCAAGTGCATCTCTTCCTCTTTGACTTGATATGACGTGACGCACGTCGGGTCCGGTGGCGTACTCGAACAGGCGAACGCGGCTTCGGATGATCAGTCTCGGAAGTGTACACTCGACCAAGACCGACTGAAACGCGGAGCGGAGCTCTCTCAGCCTGTCGGGGTTCGTAGCGATGCGGAGATGGGGAGTGGGATCACTAGCCCGGCTCAAGCGCGCCGCCGCGCGAGCCAGGGATCACGTCTCTAACATCCCCTTCATTACCTTCGGTCGTCGAGCACGATGGTCAACGACGCAGGTTGGGCGGCGTCAAGCTCACGCCAGGCCGAAGCGACGCCTACCCGTGTTTGTCCGGTAGTATGCCACGATGGTGGCTGCCATCGATGTTGAAGCGGCTGTGCACCGGAGGAGAAACTCGACCCTGGCCGCCGAGACGGGCTCGCGTGGTGGCGAGGCCCAATGCAGCCTCGTGTCACATAAGCGACGGCAGCAGCACGATGGCTGGGTGTCGCAACACTAGGCATCGCGAGTTGGGGTCCGTGTGTGGCGCAAGAGCGCGTGGTATGTCCGGTGAAGCGTGCTCCGACCGAATACCCAGGCGAGAGTAAGAATTAGTTAATCCTTATTCTTTCGATTGCCGGGGGGTGGGGCGCGGGGGGAAGTGGGCGGATTGTAAGTGAGAAATTGAAACAAACCAAGCTCCTGTCCGCGTTAGAGTAAGACAGGAGACAGCCAACTACATACACATCCTCAGCGGTGGCGGCGGCGGTGCGTACGGCGATTCCAAAACGCTGGCGGATTGACCACTGTTAAATCGAGTGCTTGGCGCACCATAATATAGTAGGTACCGATATAACTATTATTTAGATGTTTTAAATGATATATAATGCGGTATATTTACAAAAAACCTGATGAATATCTACAAACTTCTAACTCTCATAACTTGTCTCGGACTGAGGGTACAAGTTTTTTTTAATAAACGTTGTTTATAACATCTTATCATACTAAAAAAAACAAGGTTTGGTTAATGGCCGCGCGAATTTTAAAAGGCGCCAATTTCAGGCATTGGCTTTTGTTGTCTGTAAAATCGGTTTACGGCCGAACACTTATTTTATACGGATGGATATATAATTTATTGATATTGACATCAACTATTGAAACAAACCGAGCCAAACGCTTAGGCTAAATGTGCTTCTTTATCGCTTATTCCGCGCTCCCGCTTGCACGCTTTGCTCTGACGGAACGTGACACTTTTTCGTACGTTCAACTGGTGTTCATCAATTCATAAGATGTTATCACGTTAAAAAAATTGTCGATAAATAAAGTAGCGTCACATAACTAAAATTAAATACGTAATTACAGTAAAAGAGTTAGACAGAATCAAAACTTCGATTTAAATCGATAAGTACATAAATATCTACCAACGTCGTAAGCCCTAGCCAACCATGTCGTTCCGTTTCACTTTCTATCGAGATTATGATTTTGCGATGCACATTGCACAGTTCCAGAAGAACATAAAACGGAACGGCTCTTTCAATTTTCGAGTAGATTTTCTGACTTTTCAGGAAAATTCTCCTTAACACATTTTTTACTACAAGTACCTAATCATAAATGTTACTTTTTCCACACCGAGAACTTTTTATTATTTACTTTATATTTTACTTACGCCCTTGTACTCCACAGGCTCCGTCTCCCACATCTGCAACTTTGTATATCCTTTACTTTTTTCCTCATTGTTGTTTCTTCGGAACATCGCACTGACATCACAAGTTCACCACACTGTATTTTTAGGCCACATGAATCATTTTATCACTAAACAATTAACGTTTGAACACTTCCCTTCTCATAAAACTTCCATTGTGCATTAGAGATTATTTCATAGAATTTTATAAATACTTAGCATTTTCACAGAAACTTTAGGTATCGTACCTAACTCGTCGAGGTCATGTCTAAGTCACTACTGAACTGACTTATCAGCACATTTCGAGTGTTATCAGCAGATTCTTACTGACCAATTAGGATTTACGTGTCAGTCCATAGAATACGTAATAATATCTGTAATTTCAATACGAACTGTTGAGTTAGTTAAGGTTTCGTGTAGTGATTTCTATTATTTGTAGTCGATACAATAGCGGAAATAATTGTACATTTTCTATTATTCCATGATCACGATAACGAAATGGTCTGACAAATTTATTTATAATCGATTCTTGCCTTTTGCGATAAAATAAATAATTAGATACTTCTACAGTCTAACAAATTCACGGTGATAAGATAAAATATTACTGTTGTGATTAAGTGCCTATATTAAAATTTTATTGAGAATCCTTATCTATTTTACGAGTATGGTATGAGTAAGTTTTATCTCATTCCTTCATTGCTAACCGTTATCTACTACAGTCTGCTTACATTTTATATTTACCTACCATTTCTGGGTTTGTCCCAGATTGTTTCAGAGTAGAATTGATAAAATACAAAAATATTAATGACTAAGGATTCGCGCATTAGTCGTATTTAAAAAACGCCATCGACCATCCGTTCTACGAACTATATGCCCTGCCCACTGCCACTCCAACTTGCTAATCAGCTGGGCTGTCGGTAACTTTGGTCCCTCCACGAATCTTCTCTTTTCAGTGTCATTTCGTAGAATCAATTTGAATGGTAATCAATTTCAATTAGCATCGTTTTAAGGGCATAATTCTGTACATCATAACAAACATCTTTTGTTCTACGACTTACGACTATTTATTTTCTTCCATACAACATTTTAAAAAAATAATTTGACGGGTCTAAACATAATTAACTCTGTGTAAAAGCGCGCATTTGTAATGTTAGTGTTCATCGCCAAGAAAATGAATGAAAATAATGTAATTATAAGTTTTTATTTGTTTTATTATTAGATACGAGTACCGTTTAATTTCAATTTAGTTGTTACTCTACGTTTTATTAAATAATAATATTATAGTAAAATATGAGGCGCCTTTTGTTTTCTCATAGAGGTGATGAAAAGTAGAGTGTACCACTCGGGCGCAAAATATATTTTAGGCTCGGGCGACGTACTTTGAATCCCTCGCTACGTTCAGGATTCTACTAAAAATCCCTCGCTACGTTCAGGATTCTACTAAAGAATCCCTCGCTACGTTCAAGATTCTACTAAAGAATCTCTCGCTACGTTCAGGATTCTACTAAAGAATCCCTCGCTACGTTCAGGATTCTACTAAAAATCCCTCGCTACGTTCAGGATTCTACTAAAGAATCCCTCGCTACGTTCAGGATTCTACTAAAGAATCTCTCGCTACGTTCAGGATTCTACTAAAGAATCCCTCGCTACGCTCGGGATTCTACTCTAGAATCTCACTTCGCTCTGGATTCAAAAAAACGCCTTCGCCGTAAAAATATTATTTTGCCCCCATATGATACAATCTACTATTAAATATTAGATAAGTAGGTAAAAAATAATTATTTGTACATATGCTGATTCCACATTTTAAATAATTTTGGGAAATTTGTTGAGATTTGAGATATGTTGTTGAACAAAAGTTTGTTTTGATGTACAGAATATACACCTAAAATGATGATTACCAATATGAATATTATACCCTGTATAAGTTATATTTTCAATCCTAATGAAAACTCCAGTAAACTAACATGATTTATTTATTTAAATATTATCAGCTATTAACAGTAAGTCGGGTTATGCTTTGAGCGCGTCTTGCAGCCCGAAGCCCGGGCCCGTCGGTTCTTCCGTCAGGGAGGTCAGCCCTCCGAGGGGCTCAGACGCGAATCTGCCGCTTCTGAAATGATTAAGAGATATTGAGTATTTTCCCCAAATCGAGTAGTAGCGGCACAACTTTGGCAACCCTATGCGTCGAGCGAAGAGACGACACTAGCGACGCCGTAGTACAGCAACCTCAAAAACCGTATTTTAGTGAAAATATATGGGATTTGGTAAAAAGGCCGTACAAAATATTTGTTTGAAAATACGACCATTATAAAAAGGGAGCAAGCCGTATTTCGCTTAGGTTCCTAGAAGGTCTGAAAACCGTATGAGGAACCTCACTAACGCCATAGGGCGACTCTCAATGGCGCGTCCGTGTAGTATCTAACTAATAAATATAATAAATAAATATTTTGGGACATCTAACACACGGCCTCTGACCCAAACTAAGCAAAGCTTGTGATATGGCTGCCAGAGACTGATATACTACATATACATATTTTTAAATACATACTTGTATAGATAGTAACTAAATAACACCCAGACACAGAGCAAACACTTATGTTCATCACATAATTAATTATTTGCCCTGGGTGGGGATCGAACCCACGCCTCTTTGATCCAGAAGTTAGGGTCACTAACCACTGAGCCACCGAGGCAGTCTATAGCGCGAGAGACGTGGAAGAACGATCATCACTCATCTAATAACCAGATTAGACATATTTTACCGAATATTATTTATTTACAACTACTCCTATGATAGCTTGCCTATCGAAAAATGTTAATGACTATGTTTCATTCGATGAATTTTTGTCAGTTCTTTTATCACCTTCACTGTTTAGATCTCAGACCAAATACTAAAATCAAGACAGAATGTTGAGAAACAAAGAAGAGAAGCCGGAAAAACTAAGCCTTGCCGTGTACAGACATATAGCGTGATATCTTGGTAACATACGTCGGCATAATCAAGGATTGGAAGTAAAAGAGATTGTGCAAGCTCAATTTTAATGGCAGTCGGTAAAAAGTTACGCAATCTACGCAAGGGACCGATAGATGCAAACATTTTGCGGCTAGTCTCGGCAATTTGCGGACCCCAGGACAAACAACGATCGAAGACAATGTCGAGGATCTTAACCGTATCACTGTAAGGAATGGTGACATCTTCAAAAATCACTCGCGGTAGCGTGTCCCAGTCTATTTGACATATCTTGCGAGAGCTGCCTATTACAATAACTTGCGTTTCCGATGGATTCACTTTAAGCCCAAAAGATTTGCTCCAGTGTAAAATGCTGCGCAACTCATTATTGATTGTTTCCACGGCTTCTGATAGCCAACCCATAGGGGCTTGGCAATACAGCTGCAGATCATCAGCATAAAGATGGTAGAACGTAGAAAGAGAATGTGAAATAGAATTAATGAAAATGGGAAAAAGAAGGGGTGATAAGACGCCACCCTGAGGTACGCCGGCCGTAGTATTACACCACTAAGAGTAAGATTCTTCAAAATGAATTCTCTGCCGACGCCCATACAGGTAATTATGAAACCAGTCAACCACCGTTGGAGATATATTCAAAAAGCGAAGTATAGCCAGAAGGATATTAAAATCGACAGAGTTAAAAGCATTGCTGAAGTCCAGAAGCGATAACACAGTTAAATCACCAATGTCCATTGCTAGGCGTATATCAAACGTGATTTTAACAAGTGCAGTAACCGTGCTATGCCCCGGACGAAAGCCAGACTGAAAAGGATTAAGAAAGTTATTACTGATTAGGAAGGAGTTTAGCTGGTTATGGACTAGACGTTCAAGAACTTTGGATAGGAAGGGAAGAATAGGTATGGGACGATTTTCAGAAAAAGATATAGGATTTGCTTTTTAGGTAAAGGGATTATCTGAGCTTTTTTCCATAAAGATGGGAAGACCCCATATGACGCAGAAAAAATCAAAATGTGGCACAGGACTGGGAGTAAGTGGTTTAATAATAATCATATTGCGGTTTATAGAATCAAGCTCTACAGCGTTTGAAGAGATTGAAAGGATGCTCTTTCTAACATCACAATTCTAACATCAGTGAATTGGCTAAAAACAAACGGAGGTAGGTCAGGAGTGGTTTTATCAGAAAGACGTTTTAGTGTACTAGCTTTATAAGCAGTGTCCATAACAGGTGATGCCGAAAAATGTTGGTTTAATGCATTCATGTCTAAATTTTTAGGAACACTATCTTGACGGGATTTACCAACTCCTAAGGACCTGAGAAATTTCCACACTTTGGGTGGATCCTTATCCTCCACAGAGTCAAATATATGGTGTCGTTGAGCGTCTCTACACACCCTATTGCACCGGTTCCGCAGTTATTGGGTAGCGTGCCTTGTTAGCGTCATTGGGATGAGTCTTGAACTTAGTTCTGGCCACCGCTTTTTTGTGCTTAAGCAATTTAATCTCATCAGTGAGCCATGGCGCAGGAGCATGTTTGATTTTTATGGCACGTATCGGCGCGTGAACATCAAACAACTGCATCAACAGACTATTAAAAACTGCGACCTTGTCATCAATCGTATGAGCACTTGATACCGGTGACCAGTCAATGTTTTTGGCGTCACTTACTAAATTAGCATGGTTATATATATATATACATAAATTCCAAAGAACTTATTGATAAAGAACCAATTTTTGAACTCATGACCTCACGGTTGTAAGCGGGTGTTACTGCGACTAGACCACCACTTAGACTTGAAATAAACCCATTACAATTAAATTAGTAAAACAGAATGTGGTTACCTGGGTCCAGGCAGGGGTTTCTCATCATTCTTTAGTTTTTGGATGATTTCTTTCGAGTCTTCAACACTCAGATCCTCCTGGAAACCAAATAAAAATCTATGAACAGAACACCAGTAATACTAGAGTATTTTATCTCTTGGTAAATAGCGCAGTCAAATTTTTGAAATGCTGCCACACATCCTTAATTGCTGTAAGACATTCATCCACCCACATGTCAGATACACGATTCGAATGTTGGAATATGACACAAAAACTAATCTATTTAACATATTGTAATGTTAACGATTGTTTCTCTTTACTTCACGATATTACATTACGGTAAAATACGACCCTTTGTTACAGCTTTAAATGCATAGCGTATATAGATATTTTTGAATTCCTAACCACAGTTCTCACAAAGCTTTGCTAGACGGCACTCGCACCGATTATCTGACAGTGTAAGCTGTCTTTTAAAAATATAAAACAATCGTGCAAAAAAGAAATTTATTTCGTAAATTTCTTATTATGAACCGATTTTGATGATTATTTTAGTGTTTGGTACATTGTACTTCAGAGGTGGTCCCATTTTAAGTTGATTAAAATTAGCCATACCTTTATTTAAAAAATCAACAATAATGAGAAAATTACTATGTCGATGATACATTGATCCATGCGAACTATTCGAATTCTGTGCACGGTTAAAGTCGGTTATACCATACGAATAATAATTTTATTAAGGTGTATACGTATTATGTATGATACAGTAAAAGCTCTTTATTCGCGGGGTATATGTTCCATAAATATGCCGCGAATACAGAAACCGTGAATACAGAATGGTTATTTATATGGGATTATAG
Source organism: Hypomecis punctinalis (assembly GCA_949316475.1). Lineage (NCBI taxonomy): Eukaryota > Metazoa > Arthropoda > Insecta > Lepidoptera > Geometridae > Hypomecis > Hypomecis punctinalis. Next base: position 22,578,550 of record OX438810.1, read on the forward strand.
GGGATACGTTCCTAGGTGACAAAATAAAAAAAAAAACAAATACATAAAAAAATCATTTCATTGAAGTTTTTGAACATTTTAATTAATTATCTTAAGGCTTAGGCAATGGCTTTTTGGTTGCGGTCTTCGATCCATAATGACAACGCCACTTCCATTTTTCTATTGCTGGATCACGAACAATTTTCGCTGACAGTGAAGTTGAAGCTACAGACGACCTTATTTTATCTTCGGATTTTTTATCGATCGTACAGTTGATTCGTTGACATTGAATGAGCGTGATATGGATGCAAATGACTCTCCAAGGCATAAACGATCAAGCATTTCTATTTTCACCTTAAGCGGTAACACAGATTTTTTTTGTGTCGAAACTCGTTTCTCATTTTTTTTTAGTTGACATTATAAACTAGGAAGAGTGCAGTAGAAGTGTTACTCGATCACAATTTTTGTAACGAATGTGAAAGACGAAACAATAAAACACACAAAGCGGCTTTTACTATAAACGGAACAACAACATTGAAAAATATACTTTATTTATTTATTCATAAGGTTGCTTTCATTATGTTTGTTTACATTCTCAAAATCACCGATCGCGGCGAAGGCGGCTTGTGTCAAAGGCCTCGGCTCATTTAACAACATACTTTAGGCAAACATGTAATAAGATCTATTTTACTAGGATATTGGGATGGATACCTATTGGAATAATTTTATTATTATGTATTTCATATTAGATCCGCGAATAAAAAAAATTCTAGTCGCGAATATAGAAATTGGGTCGCAATTTTTTAATCCGCGAATAGTGAAAACGCGAATAAAGGAAGCGCGAATAAGGAGCTTTTACTGTACTTACATAGTAGTCGTCATTCACTTGAATCATGGGGGCATTCACACACGCCCCGAGGCACTCCACCTGAAATTATAGAAATCAAGAAATCAAGAAATCAAGATCATTTATTATTTAGTACACAATATTTCTTATTTAAGCTGATGAGGGTGACATTTTTCTTAAATTAAGGAGCTATGGAGAGGGCTATGCTCGAAGTCTCTCTGCGAGATCGAATCAGAAATGAGAAGATATGCAGGTGAACAAAAGTTACCGACTAAGCCCAGCAGATTAACAAGTTAAAATAGCAGTGGTCAGAAAACATAGTTTGAAGAACTGATAGCCAATGGGGCCGTAAAGCTTTTATGTGGAGACCACAAACCAGCAAGCGCAGCTTAGGACGTCTACCGACTAGATGGACTGACGATATAATAAAGACAGCAGGAACGCGCTGGATGCAGGCCGCTTCTAACCAGCCCTTCTGTTTTCATCGGAAAACAATAAAAGTATAGATCAATTAGTGGAGTATCAAATTGTTAGTAGTTACATAGTTAACCAGAAATACAGTTTACAAATACAATACAGTGAGTAAAGAGGGTCGCAGCATGGAAAAGATTGTAAAACACTGATCTAGCCTATCATTTACCTCAGAGACAGAGAACTTGCCGCAGGGGCTGTTTCCCCCCACTTCACAATTGGTTTCTTTCTTGATGGCCTCGAGCACGGCGTCGGAGCCGCGCAGCCAGCACGGGGTGGTGGTGCACACTTGCACGTGGTACTTGCCGATTGGACGCCTGCAATTATTATTGAAGAACCAAAGTTATTGATATAGCCTAGCGCAGTGGCAAGTTGAAATGGCAGGGCACATAGCACAGAGGACTGATGACCGATGGGGTCGAAAAGTTCTCGAGTGGAAATTATACACCGGCAAGGTGGACATCCTATGACGTCCATATCGACGAATGCTGTGCCGCTCCTACGGTCTCTTCTGCAGGATTGTGCAGCTGCTTCCAACCAGTTCTGCTGATGAATGGGTGGATACTTTTTATTTGCCACACTAAAACTATATTGTTGGGAAACACAGTCCATAATAATGCATTTCCATAAATCAGTGCATATTTTTCAATAACTGAATGGTCTAGGACCCATTTTGGGAATGGGTTCTAGACAAATAAATAACAACACTGTTTCACTTTTTTTTTTGTTGGTTGCAAAATAACACTGTTTTAAAGGTGTTAATGCAAGCTGTGCAAATCCCCTATCTTTTAACCTTTGCTAACCATATCTTGAACTGCTGACATAATTAAATTACTACTGCACATCCACTTCTTTAGTGTCTTAACAGACGCCTTATGTTCAATTCCACCTATAACAGTAGTTTAGGAGGTAAATTGTATACATATTTACCTAATGAACATAGTGTAGAAGGTAGCAACTTCGTAGACCCTCATACGAGGCAGGTTCAGGATGTCAGCAACCTTGTGCATAGCGGAGATGGGCAGCCAGCCACCCGCCTGTCTCTGGGCCAGGTCCAGCAGTGGGATCATGGCGGCTCGCTTGTGGCCTTCAGGGTATATGGCGAGGAGTGCATCCACTCTCTGGAATGGAATATTATGAGATCTGATGAGAAACTGGCTTTAGTAATACCTGCCTTTCCTTAGCTATTACATACTTGGTTTGACAGAAAAATACTAATTATTCAACACTGCTTGTGATATAGGTACATCATCATCATCAGTATCAGTATGCGCTGCTTGCCTATAAACAAATAAATGAATATTATACAGGGTTATCTGCTTGCAATGTACTAAACCAAAAGGGGATGATAATGACTATTGTTATAAAAAACTTTTACTATAGAGCCTACCCAGAATTCGAGAAAAAATTCAACTGTTTATACATTTTGTCAATTCGGAGTTGCAATTTCTGCAATTCCTGGTTCTGGTCTCTACAGTAATAGTTGTAATTGTAATAAATGTAATATTGAGTAAAAATAGGTGCATATTTCTCTAATATTTCATAATACTAACTCGGTTATGTTTATGACTGATCTGAGTTTTCAAAATTAAAGATGAAGTATGCAGTACCTGAGATGACATGATAAATTGTAGGTTGTGACTATTTTGCTATATCAGAGCTAACACTTATTATTCTGCAGCCATGAACTTTTTCTAGTACAATCTAACCTCTACACTGATCTACACTGAAAACACATAATTTACTATCAGGTTACTATCAAGAGAATAAAAAACTTAAAACTACAATCGCAAGTTTTAAAAGAAGAATGTGATGCGAACTGATGCCGTTCGTGCAAAAATCGTAATCAAAACAAATGAAGTCGACTGACGTACCTTTTGATTGGGTTCGTTAAATTCGAAGGGGATGCTAGGGTTATCCTGAGGTGTGTCGCGATGTACGAAAAGACTGTCATGTTGAAGAGCTGAGGTTGTCTGAAGGTTCCTAGCGCCCGCTCTCCACTGAAAATTAACAAAAACACAACCTAATCACGATGGTCGATCACGAAACGTCAAACTGTTATTACATAATTACACGATTGTTTACACAAAATACACAGTTCTTTGGATTCAATTTGAACCTACCAAACCCTGAACTCCAAAGCGGAGGCTGGATAACATTGTTTAATTTATTTAAAAGATAATTTTTGAAAAAGTTATTGCGAAACACTGTTCGCGAACACTTCGATTTGTTGCTGATTTCGCGTTAACCAATAAAAAGGTTTGACAGATGTGTTCGAAAAATATAAAACAGCTGATCTAGCGTAGAACCTTTGATTATTGAATGGAATGTGCGGAACGAATATAATAGCGGGTGAGGAAAACAAGTTCCAGCAGCAAGTGGACTAAAGAAAGTTAATATGTAGTAAAAATAAAACACAATTACATGGTATGTACATCATGTACTTTGAAATAATCTTATAATCTTATAAGCATTATTGTACGCCCGAAATGGGCAGGCTGTTTGAACTTTTATATTTCTTATAACATCTAATTGTATGTACACAGCAACGCAATAAATATTATTTCTATTTCTATTTCTAATAAAGAAATCCTATTAAAAAGCCCTTATTAAAAAGTTAATCAGCCTCTTCAAAGATTTTATATTTTTGAACGTACCTCAGCAACTTCAGTTCGGTTAAGTTGACGCTTACTACTCGACAAAGTTAAATCAAAAACAACTTTAAGCCAATGAAATAGGGAATATAATTAATCGAGAAGGAAAATGTGCCTGTTAGAAAATAAAATTCAAGTAGCATTGTCGTATTGCCAAAGAAGATATAATAATACTACGTATTGCTATGGTGTTATTTTTTTTTATAGAAACTGATTTTGAAACTTTTCAAAAAATTAAAGTATTATTAGGGTACTGTTTACCTGTTACTATATATATGATTATATGATGTAAAACATAGTAGTTATTGTTTAAAGTAAGCATTTTATTACGAGTCGAGTCCTATCATACGTCTCATTTAGGTATGCGCGACAGTTAATTTAATATTATGATCAGTGGATCTTTTTCAATCTTGCATAGATTAAAATAATTATAATACTTTCTGATTATTAGCGCTACAAAATATAGCGCCTACAAGAATATGGCAGCAAATTTAGAACTGTACATTGCCTTTTTCTTAAAATATCTACTGTACTTTTTAATTTTCTCAAGACCCCTGTAATTAAAAAAAATATAATTAGTCAATAAAATGTGTAATTTATATTTTTACACAGTGTAAAGTAAGTACAATAGGTAGGTAGGTACCTACTTTCACAGGCAAGTTACTAATTCGAGAATTCGACCTAACACAAAAAAGTTAGCAACCTAACATTGTTATGTTTCCCGTAGAGCATTATCTGCCAGCCGCGCCACGAGCCTATATTTCCGTGCAAAAAATAAACTAAAAAAATATAAAAAAAAAACAAAAGCAGAATGAATATGGCGCGATCGGCAAAACAACGACGTGGTTGCCATGGCAACTGCCGCACCGGCCTGCACCAAAAATGTCTCTGAGCCATAATCCCTCTATAATCTAAGCTCTGAGCCGAATTTTAGAAAAAGTTTTAGGAATCTGTGATAATCCTATGAAATAAAGCTACTGAATGCTGATTAAACGGATGAGTGGTTAAAATACTTGGAATTAAGTATGTAGATAGGTTAACTAGAAGCCTTCCGCAGTCTTAATAAAAATCTATAATGGAGGTACCTACCTATAAAATATGTCCAGCAGAAAAGTTTAGACCTACCTGTACAGGGTTATTTGCTTACCCTGTTCTAAGCCGCAGGGGGGTGATTCAGACCTTCACAACGAACATCTTTTACTACGGAGCCAACCCAAAATTCAAGAAAAAATAAGCAGCTGTTTCATACAAAATTGCAACCCGGAATCGACAAAATGTATGAAACAGCAGATTTTTTTTTTCGAATTTTTTTGGCCCCCCATTTTTAACTGTCAGTGGTACAGAAGAGAGAAGGAAAGCTGTTCTATATTTGTTTGCTATATTTTCTTAGCAGGTTTTATTTATACTTATTTAGGTATTTTTAATTATGTAGAGGCCAAATTTAAAAACTTGTTAAAAGCTGTGATTGGTCACGTCTCGCGCCAAAACGTACGCACTATTCGTTCAGAAATTAACTAACGGAACAAAATAGTGGTTCTTTAGATAACGTATTAAAACCATAATGAATCGACTGTACTTATCACCTTCACAAGGAAATTGTTGTTTAGAAAGTACCTACTGTAATGTAAGTAGAAGCATCTGAGTATCAAGATGTAGTAGATTGATTCTTCCGATAAGAAGGTACCTTTCCCTCAAAGCCTTTCACACATCATATTCGAAGAGTTCAATAAAAAGTCTTGTTACTAGAGTGTAAGTAATCGGCCAAGTGCGAGTCGGACTCGTGCACATAGGGTTCCGTACCGTGTTGGAGCCCCCTTAGCCATATTCCCCTTGTCGTTAGAAAAAAAACTCCTAAACACGTTTGTAGTATAGGAGTCCCCCATTTTTGGTTCCGTACCTCAAATGGAAAAAACGGAACCCTTATAGGATTACTTTGTTGTCCGTCTATCCGTATGTCTGTCTGTGTGTATGTCAAGACTCTTTATCTCGGGAACGCGTAAAGATACGGAGTTGAAATTTAAACTGTATACGTATATTTATGGTCTCTTGCAGTTGTGTAAAAGAAAAACTTCTCAGTTATCGTTTCAAAAAGTTAGAAGTTGAGGTTGGCCCCATATTAATAGTTGTTTATATAACCCCTTTCGTCCTAGAACTAGAACATCAGTTCTGGATAACCCTGTGTGAACAATATGGCTCTATTGCTTAGGTAAAACAAGTAGGGCCTACATTTGTCAGTCGTCCGAGCCACGGTAGCGCTCAAGTACATGATTATTCAGGAAGGGTGAAGTATGAACTAAGTCGACAGGAGGTGATTTAGACCATCATTCTAACGACTTTTACTTTGGGACCAACCCGGAATTTGAAATAGCGAAAAATACTACTCTAACAGCTCTAACAGCTAACAACTTTAAAAATATTTATAAGGGAGGTTCAAAAATCGAAAAAGAGAGTATCAAAAACGTATGAAATGTTTGAAAAATCTAAATATTTTAGTTCAGGTTATTTAATTTTTCAGTCTGCAGCAAGCTCGTTGCTCTACATTTGATTCAATACTAACACCTGCCTACAGATGGCGCTAGCTGTATTTTTCGTCCACTCAAAATTGCCATAATGTCATCAATTTATCTGTAGGTAACAATAAATATTTATAATATTTTGAAATGAGGCATCACTTGGCGGGTGCCGCACCTCATTCCATAGACCAGCTTATAATCATGTAATAATTCATTAAAATAGCCTAAGTACCTATTCCCCGTCTTTACAATAGTTTCCCTCTTCCTATCACCCAAAAACTGTATTTTTTTATTTTGATGATTGTAAAAGGGCCTCTTGGTGTTGGTTTCGGCCCCATCAATGCCCTTCAAAGATCCGGGGCAACCCGTGTGTTGTAAAACAAATAAAAGTATAATATTTATAATAATATTTGCCACTAATAAAAATTACGATGAACAATGTGTTATGAGCTAGCTCAAATAAAATTAATTCGTTAGATTTTTACAGTTACAAGATTATTTTCAAGATATCCGATATGTAGAGGTAGTCGCATTTGAATTTCCAAGTATAATTTAATTTTGACACTATTATTTATCATTATTTTCTATATCTATAATCTAGGATCGTGAGGCATTATGAAGTACCCAATACCACGGAAGAGCTCAAGTTGTAAATGCCACCCGCGGTCTCTCATCCGAAGACTGACCGTGCTAACCGTTGCTTACCTTCGACGATCGCTAAAGAACACCTAGTCAAACTACTCTATGAGCGCATTCCCTGAATACGTCCGTACAATAAATTCGATGGTGTATGTGCATTTGAGCGTAGCCAGCCATCGTAATTATATTAGCTAAATAGCATAGTTCTGTCTCTTTTTCACTTTAGGCATTCGACAAAGAGAAAGCTTTTTACGTTGCTATTTAATTTACGCTGGCGCCTCTGTAATCGGGCTTACTAGTAAACTATACCGGCGGTCTTATCCCGGTTAATTCTTTGAAAGGGCGAGCGTAGCGAGCCTCCACCCTGCCTCACCGTGGCTACGCCCATATATATGCATCAACAAACCCGTTCTGATCCAGTCCAGCGTGGTGGATACAAACAAACAAACAAATAACTCTTTATTGTACACACAAAATAAAAACTTACAATAAACACATTAGTGAAATTTTAAAGATAGTGCAACACTAGGCGGCCTTGTCGCTGGAAGCGATCTCTTCCAAGGATACTGCTAAATGATCCTCTTGTAGATAGGCCGGTGTTCTAGACTATTAAAATGCTGCACAGACTACTATAGATGCTGGTATAGTACAGTACAAGTAATAAGCGTCCTTAAAGTACCTACAATAAATAAAAGTAATTAAGTAGGTAGGTTTCTTATCTACCTTTTGAATGGCTCAACGGACTTGTATTTGCAAGGAACGCATAAAGCCAGTGCAAAGCTTTTGAATTGAAAGAATCTGCAATTTCGTTCATTTTAGCCATAAGACGTCCACTGCTGGACATAGGCCTCTCCTAAAGATCTCCAATAAGACCGGTTGGTAGCGGCTTGCATGCAGCGCGATCCGAGGTCATCCGTTCACCTTGTGGGTGGACGTCCTACGCTGCGCTTGTCGGTACGTGGTCTCCACTCGAGAACTTCTCGACTCCATCGGTCATTCGCGTCATCTATGAGTTATTGAGTATTTATTTGTATATTTTTATCTCTCAACATGTTTTTGTAACCAAACTAAAAGTTTAAATATACGTAAAAACAAAATGGCCGCCGCTGCCATAACCTGTGCTACAACGCGGCTATAACTTAGGTTTTAGGGTCAAAACGACCTTTGCTTTTTATGTGCTGCTAGAAATAATGTTGAGCATTCGACCTACAGACGTTCCGAGAACCAGATTGGTGGGTTCCATTAATTTTTCATTCTTTGCCTGCCTTTGTATTTTATTGATAGGTAGGTAGAGATACCTACCTACCTTTACCTATACCTCCATACCTAGAGGCCGATTATACAAGTCGGCGGTTGTGAAGTTAGTTTCAAGCTGCGCAACATCCAATCAACTCGCAGCTTTATGTAAGCTTCAGGCAGGATTGGATACTGCGCAGCTTGTAACTAAGTTTACATTCCCCGACTTGTGTGATTCAGCTACAAACCCTGCCTATGTATACCTGGCCTATACTACACAACTGTACTATACTATACGCTTGACCGTTTCGTTACTACAAGAACTATTTGTATAACAGAGAATTAACGGACAGTGAATAAATATTTACCTATTCCCATGTGAAGGTAGCGAAATAGCCAAGTGACATCTATTGACAAAGGTGAAGACTGTAGAGTTAGTGAATAAGAGGTTGTAGATTAAAGGCGTGTAGAATTGTAGATGTAGAGTATGTGTGTGAAGGTAGCGAAACATCCAGCCGCATATATTGACAAAAGGTGTAGAGTTAGTAAAGTAAGAGGTTTTATATACTTAGAGTTAAGTTAAGACGTGTAGATGTAGAGTTTTAGAGGCTCTCAACTTTTGACAGGTACTCGTACATAATCTAATACTTTTTGACAATGCGAAATTAATAATAAATAAATATCAGAGGGGTTAGTATAGGTTTATGCATAAATTGAAACTACAATAGTTTTCGTATAACTCAATACATTTTTGTTCAGCGCCCCTGGCGGAAACGACTGGCCTAACAAAACTATATGAATCCACACGCAAACGCGCAAGTTTAAGTAAACTATGCTAAAACCTGTGCTAAAAGCTCAGGGGACAACTTACACACGGTCTCTAACACCAAACTAAGCAAAACTTGTCATATGGCTGCCAGAGATAAACTACACATAGATATTTTTAAATACAAACTTAGAATAGATATTACCTAAATACTAAACCCAGACACAGAGTAAACACTTAAGTTCATCACATAATTACTTGCCCTGGGTGGCAAGTGGCAATCGAACCCACGCCTCGTTGATCCCGTAGTCAGGGTTACACACTGAGCCACCGAGGCAGTCAAGGCAGAAATGTCAACCAGGAGAGTCTCGACTTGACAACATTTTACATGAAAATCACAACCATAGGTACCAGAGGAATAATGTAGTCGATCGAGAAAATCTGAAAGAAAGAATCAGAGACATGAAAATAACTAAACTCGGTGGACTGTTCCGAATTTTAGACCGATAACGTTTTGACAGCAGATTTTTCATGCATTTTTGAGGTTGAAAATTGCCTCAAGTAGGTAACAGCCGTGGTGGCCTAGAGGTATTGACACTCGCCTTGCAATCGTGAGGTCGTGGGTTCAAATCCTGGTCCCGTACCAATGAGTTCTTTAGAATTTATGTACGGAATTTAACACCACTGGCTTTTGGGTGAAGGAAAACATCGTGAGGCAGCCTGCATGCGTCCGTAGTAGAAATTCGATGGCGTAATGTGAATCCACCAACCCGCACTGGGCCAGCGTGGTGGATATGGGCCAATCATACCTTCGTGGGTAGGCCTACGTCCTGCAGTGGACTATTAAAAAAGGCTGGTACAGGTAACAGCAGCATTATCAATCTGTTAGAAATAGAATCTATGATGAAAACGGTTTTTTTGTGGGATACTAGTTTACTTTGCGTGTCTGCCACTTGCCCACTCACTTGTCAGTTGTCCCTTCAACCAGCAATGATCTAGTTATAGCAGACCTTCTCGCACCACGAGACAGACCGCAGCCGCCGCAAGTCCCGCAAACAACTCGAGCACAGTTAGAATGGTTAGAAAGTGTCAGGCGGTGGGCATCGTTACAGGGAATCTCTGATTTTATCTATTTCGCCTTTTTGCCGCCGCCTTTTTGCTCGACTTCTATCGCCGGCCAATTTACCACTTGTCGCGGGCGTGGCGCCGCAGTGCTATGGGTAAGGAGAGAATTGGTCTCTTTAGGGTGTACCCTAGGGCCTCTACAATACCATATACAGTCCGCGGTCAGGCGGCGGCGGCGGTGACGGTTTCCGCACTATCTATACAGTAATCTATGTAAGTATGTATTTAAAATAAGTATAATATGTAGTCTATCAGTCTCTGGCAGCCATATCACAAGCTTTGCTTAGTTTGGGGTCAGAGGCCGTGACTAAGATATCCCAAAAAAAAAAAATTAGCATCTTTTAGGGGCTTATTCTGTACTTACATCAAAATTAACAACATCTGTTCAACGATTTATACCAAATTACAAAAAAAATGCTGTTCCATAGAAAAATATCGTTCACCCTCGACAAATGTGTGGCTGTTTTTTTTTTGAGTTTTGACAAAAGTTGCAGACCGAAAGTTGTTAGTTTTAATGTACAGAATAAGCCCCTAAAAGGATGCTACGAGAGATGATACGAGAGCATGGAACACTGTGTTAACCTATCAGTTCAAAATAGTCAAAGGCATTTTAAATTTGTTTTTTCTTATTTACTCTCGTCCGTTAGACTGCACTCTAGCAAACCTAGTAAATGACTCCTATTCAGTTAAATTTTATAAATGCGACGAAAAGAAAACGCGTTTTTTGTTTGAGAATATCCTATTTCTATCCCTATTTTTAATTGGCATCCCTATTTAAATTCAAATTTAAAAAGCTTGTGTATTGCAAATTCAATAGTTAAATCGATGCATATCAAAGCGAGATAATTATGTTGCTACATTCTTCTGAAACAATTGACCCACCCACTAACTAAATTCGAGTTGGTTGATAAACAGAAAGTTAGCCAAAAAAGGATGACGTTTATACCTTGCAGCTTATATGAGCTCCAAATGGTGATGATACTTCGGCGCAGGACTAAGTGTATCACCAGCTACCGATTCTAGTCTTACCTAGTATAGTGCGGTCAAATCATTGTGTTTTTGCCGCGCGAATCCGCGGTAAAAAGCTGCCGTGTAATGACGGCGCGACACCGTTAGCTCGCCACCACACGGCACCTCCGTCACGGGTTCAAATCCCGTCGTTTCGTGCATTGGTGGACTTCTGGGTAAGATTGACGCGAAACATTAGGCGTGCGACAAGGAAAACATCGTGGGACATCACTACATAGTACAAAACAATGTCGATTCCCGCTCTGTCTGTCCCTATGTACGCTTAGGTTTATCTTTAAAACTACGCAACGGATTATGATGCAGTTTTTTTTTATAGATATAGTAATTCAAGAGAATGGTTTATAATGTATAATACACCTGTGCGAAGCTGGGGCGGGTTGCTAGTATAATAATAACATATTGATAATAAATGCTGTTGTCACTGGAGACCAGTTGAGGCAATTTTGAACCACAAAAATGCATGGGAAACAGTGGCGGGGTATTAGCAGGGTGAATAGGCTGGAACCTAGAGCGATAGATTTTAGGGGGCGCAAAATTTGGGATCATGTATTTTATTATTGACAAAAATAAAAAAATAATCTGTATGTAATATGATTCGTTTTACTCATCATCATCATTCATTTTTTTTTTTCAATTTCAAAACAACTTTATTTATTAAATAATTTTTAACAAAAGAAAGTACACGCGCTAGTGTACATTATATCCTAGCGGTACAAGAACAAGGGATTATAATTTTGTTTATCAAGCACTTATGCTTATCCAAAACTTATACCTGGAACATTATGTTTGGATGATGAGGAAGTTAACTAATTTTAATTCAATCATCCTACTAATATTATAAACGTGAAAGTTTGTGAGGATGGATGGATGGATGGATGGATGGATGGATGGATGGATGTATGGATGTTTGTTACTCTTTTACGCAAAAACTACTGAACGGATTGAGATGAAACTTTACAATAATATAGCTTATATATCAGAATAACACATAGGCTATAAATTATAATGATATATTGCGTATGCGGGCGAAGCCGCGGGTATAAACTAGTTAATCATATAATCATCATCATTCGTTTTACTGATAAGAATCAAAATCTAAAATATGTATCGCTATATACCTATTATATACATTATCGTAGTTGCATACCGACTACTTTTCAGGCAACCATTTTCTTGTTGATTTCTAGTATTTTGGGAAGATGAAAAGGGTCAATTTGTATTTTTTTGTAGTTTAAAACAAAGTCGCTTTTATTTCCGTGTGTCCTTATGTATGCTTTTATCTTTAAAACTACGCAACGGATTTTGATGCGTTTTTTTTAAAGAGATAGAGTAATTCAAGAGGAATGTTTATATGTATAATACACCTGTAAGAAGCCGGGGAGCGTCGCTAGTAGAGTATAAACCAAGGGAGCAGGCATTCAAGTTAAATTATTATAAACATAGCTGAATGAATTGGGGCTCCCTTTAAACGCTCACCAAATAAAGAAATCAATAAAACAACAATGATGAGCGATTGAAGCAACAGATGGGATCTCTAACCTGAAAGAAGAGCAAACAAACGATCATAAGCGACCGTAAGCGCGTACCGTAATTGGCTCAGAACAAAAACTCTACGCGCGCTCAGAGACCCGCAGTCAATGGGATATTCACGGACGAATAACGCACGAGGCCTGGACTACGATGTGTGGTTCATTCGCAAAGCGGTCGGGGCTAAATAGTTATGCGAAACCCTGCACTGCGACTTCGAACTCTTCTCCATTACCCAGTACACCAAGTAGGTACACATCTCGCCGCTACTTTGATAGCCTCAACCCACTCGTAGTCCTAGCTTCGAACTACACGTGGGACACTACACATCCACCTCCTATTGGTCACCGCCCTAGATTCTGGGCGACCCGGATGACCCCAGCGCCGGCGAGGTCGAGGACCCTCCGGATCTGTCTGAATATCGGTTAGAACTCTCCAAACCAAATAAGTGAAATAGTCAACCAGCTCAACCCATTAGGGTCACAGGGCACACTCCTTCTGGGGTGCCCGGGCAGTCTGACTCCCCGTCGGGTGACGGCCCATGCTGAGGTCCGTACCTTCTCAGGTAGGTAGGTATAAACTTAATCTTAGGGCTCGGCCTCCTTCTACGCTCGCCCATGCCCGGTAAGCTGTAATGTAGAGGCCTCAGTGGCCTAGCTATAAGTCATTAAAACAAAAGGCTACGATGTTCCAACCATAGGATTCAGCACGCCACGCGCTTGCTCGTGTTAGGTGAGCTAACTGGTAGATACTACTACTACTAGTTCTCTAAACAGTAGACCTCGCGGCACATCTCATGAACTGAATCTGCATAAGCCTATATCTCGTCTAGCGCTAGATTTGGTTTATACTCGTAAATTTTTCTAGCACTTAAGCATTAGACGATCTTGCCAAATATTATCGAAATCGGCTGAAAATAGCGCGACAGCAATTTTTTCTCTTTGAGGGTAACGAACACCCTCGCCCCTTTTTTCTCAAAATTGCCAACGATAAAAAATACCATTAATAAACCCATCCAACCTGTGTACCAAGTTTAGTCCAGATAGATTCATTAGAAAATGCGACCTGTAGATCTGTAGAGAAAAATTAATATCCGGACAGATGATAAAATGTAATGCGAGGTAGATGGAAAAAATTAAAACGAGAGAGTAGACAGTTTAGGTAGTCTGTGACTTTTATTCCAAACATGAGTCCTGGGTGGGACCTGGGACCCTATTTTTGAACTTCGCACGGCTTGGTCGTATACAGAACTTGTATGGAGTATTCACAACTTCTTTAGACAACATAGAGATTCTCCAAACAATCTGTCAAAGTTCGTAAACGTTCCTAAGCGTACAAAGTTGAAAAATAGGGCCCCTGTGTTTTTCAGAAGTATACTTCCACGTCCCATTCCTTATTCCCCCAAGCGCAGGATCCGCCGCAACCGGGAAAACGATAAAAACGACGCTCCATATTCGTGAAATGATTAAAAAAGAAATATGGAAATAAAATAAAAGGAGCTGAGTTACGGCACGTACCGTCGCCGTTTAAAAAGAAGAAACTATCCTCGAAGCGTGAATGAAAAACGCCGCTAACCGTAATCTTGTTATTATTTTTATTTTCGAGACTCTCTCGGCTTCATTTTTATTTATTTTCGTCTTATTATTATGTTATTTTATTCGTTTTTATCGTATGTAGGTCAGGAGCAGTGTAGTGCGAGTGATTTTTTGGTTTTTCACGGGCAAGGTCGCGAGGTTTGCTCGTTTTTGTCTTGTGGTACGAGTAATTGCGTGCGTTGAACTGAAGATGGTTTTTTGGTTTAATTTGAGCTTGATGATTGTAAATTGCTGTTACGTAGTTTGTCAAGATGGCGGACTGTGGTTATGACATTATCTTGTTGGAGATGTTTAAAGCATACGATATATGGCCTATTGAGGAAGTAGAAATATACGAGAAGAACATATTTTTGACCGACGAATCGGAGGAGGTACTCAATTCGATGCGTATATTTTTTATGTGTATATGTGTAACGTATAACTTTTTTCATAGTAGTCCAATTTTATTAATTCTTTTTTTACTGGAAAGAGTATACTTTGAAATTGGTCCGATTTAAATTTTATCGAAATCAGCTGAGCCATTTTTGATAAATCAACAATAATGTGAAAAATGTTACATCGATCGGTGCTAAATATTCGCGAATTCTGTACATTGGTGAAGTCGGTCATGCTATTTTTTGCAAAAAAATAATCTTTTCTATTGATCACTCTAAATATTTTTTCTCAACGAGAAAAATTACAGATAATACTTACAAAATTATTATTTTTCACTATATTCACTGAACGTCTTCTAAACACATTTTTTTTAAGTTTAAACATTGTATAGGTAAATTATTATCTTTATAAAGTCTTAGTTTCGTGTAATTTTTTATTATATTCAATAAAATCTTTAATCATCATCGCCATTATCAGTCGTAAGATGTCCAGGTTCACTGCTAGAAATAGGCCTCTCTATGAATTTTCAAAAGGATCAGTTGGAAAGAGTTCGCATTTAAAGTATTTCTGCTATCTTTATTAGATCAGCGGTCCTTGTCGGTGAAAGTCCTATGCTACGCTTGCCGGTACGTAGTCTCCATTCGAGAACCAACCGAATCAACCCAACTCAACGTGCTACGGAGAGGGCTATGCCCAGAGTCTCTCTACGTGATCGAATGATAAATGAGGAAGACGAACCAATGTTAGCGACATACACAGCGCAGCGGATTAGCAAGTAGAAGTGGCAGTCCGCAGGGCACATAGTTCTTTAATCTAATGCCACCTAATGCAAATTTTTGATATCAGGCGTTAATTCAAATTCAAACTTAAAATTACTTTATTTACTTTATATAGATAGAACAACAATAATAATTAAAATTTCAACAATGGTCGTTAGAACTTAGGAGTATAACATAATATGTACAGTCAAAAATAAAAAAATAACATTAAGTAAGTAAGTTCGTATAGCCCTGGTGTCAGAGTTTTAGGCCGCCTGAAGGCCTCTGACAAAATAACATTTAAATCATCATACAGTAAAATTAGAATAATAAGAATTGAACGTAAAATGTCAGTAATAATAAATAATGCAATTCAATTAACGATTTTGATACTGATTTTGATATCACATTTTTGATACTAGAATGTCTGAACTTCTTAAATACACATTTAAAATTCAATTAACACTAAAATCAAAATTAATTGTTTGTTTGTTGTTTGTTTATGTTCCCATTGGCATTGGTGGAAGATTAAATGAATTATTGTAAATTAAAATTAATGTTTATGTTCAGTCGTCACATATCTATCTATAGTCGATTAAAAATTTACAATTGATAAATTTGTAACTGATAAGATTTCGCATTATCAAGACAAATTCAAACGATTAAAGTAAAACATCTGAGAACGTGATAACACCCAAGATATAACTAAATCTTTTAGCGCAAATTACCTAAATGCACAAAAAGCGTGGAATGACCCCGACGTGATTTGAACACGCAACCTTCTGATCTGGAGTCAGACGCGCTACCGTTGCGCCACGGAGTCGATACAGATTGTCATGAAACTGCATTATTTACTCCAATAACATGCGTTTTAAAGGTATTTTTTTTTTCAAAAAAAAAAACAATTCGATGGCATTTTAACCGATTTCAATAATAAGGGAAGTTCTATTGTGTTTTTTTTGTAAGTTCATCAATATTTTCGCCAATTGAAAACCGAATCAAAAAAAACTTTTTTTTAGTTCTAAAGGGTTTAATCCCGAAGTGATCCCATTTAAATTTTATCAAAATCGGCTGAACCGTTTTTGAAAAATCAGCAATGATGGATAAATTGTATACATCAGTTCTGACATTACCTGTTTTGACATAATATAACTAAACCCATTGACATTATCATACTTTTGACATTAATCTTAATATATATAAATCTCGTGTCACAATGTTTGTCCTCAATGGACTCCTAAACAACTTAACAGATTATAATAAAATTCGCACACAATGTGCAGTTCGATCCAACTTGATAGATAGGATAGTTTAAATCTCAAATTATAGTCGCAATTTTAATTTATTTAGCCACAGCAACGCGTGGCCGGGTCAGCTGGTTTACTTATAATTCTATTGTTTAATAATTGTAATACCATGTAAACGTCTGTACACCTGTTTTAGGTAGAAGCTAGAGAACATACCTACACTGAGAAAAAAATCGCCACTAAATATTACAAAAGTCCTTTGTATTTGGCGAAAACACTAAATTTTAGTATAATTTACCAAAGTTTTGCTGTATTTGCAATTTTTATTATTTTTTACTAACAGTTTTGTTTTTGTAATTGTAATTCCTAAAATACGATTTTAGTAAATGCAGATATTGCAAAAGTTTAATATTTATTACAAATGTATAGTAAATATTGTTAGAGTTTTGTAAATTCCGCAAATTCGATTACTATTTTCAAGAAAAGGTAGTTGTGTTTCTAACAGTTTATCTATTTTGTAATTCTAAGTAATACTTTTAATCAATTTTAAAAAACGTTTGTAATTTTAAGAATTAACTATAGTTGATACAACAAAAATATTTAGTTTTACCTTTTTGTAATTCTAATCAACACCCTTTATTTATTTCAACACGGGTTTGTAATTTTTAGAAAATATAAAAATATTGGTACAAGAAAAGATTTAGTTTTTACCTCTTGTAATTCCAAGCATCTCGTTTTATTAATTAAAACACGCATTAGTAATTGTTAGAAAGAACTATAATTGGTACAACAAAAATATTTTGTTTTACCCTTTTTGTAATTCCAAGTAACATGCTTTTTTAATTTCAACACGCGTTTGTAAATATTAGAAATAACTTTAATTGGTACAACAAAAATATTTAGTTTTTCCCTTTTTGTAATTCCAAGTAACACGCTTTATTAATTTCAACACTCGTTTGTAATTATTAGAAATAACTTTAATTGGTACAACAATAATATTTAGTTTTCCCTTTTTTGTAATTCCAAAGAGCATGCTTTATTAATTTCAATACACGTTTGTAATTTTTAGAAAGAACTTTAATTGGTACAACAAAAATATTTTGTTTTACCCTTTTTGTAATTCCCAGCAACATGCTTTATTAATTTCAACACCCGTTTGTAAATATTAAAAATAACTTTAATTGGTACAACAAAAATATCTAATATTTCCCTTTTTGCAATAATAAGCAACACGCTTTATTAATTTCAACACTAGTTAGTAATTATTAGAAATAGCTTTAACTGGTACAAGAATAATATTTAGTGTTTCCGTTATTGTAATTCCAAGCAACATGCTTTATTTATTTCAACATACGTTTGTAAAATTTAGCAAGAACTTTATTTGGTACAACAAATATAATTAATTTATCCCTTTTTGTAATTCCAAGGAACACGCTTTAATTATTATGAGCTTTTAGCGGCTTCGCCCGCGTGGCCTACAGGAATCAAAATATGACGTACTGTTTTTTCAGAAACAAACATTATGAGCGCTCATACGATAATAATCTCAATTGAATTTACAAGATGACAAAATTCCCAAACAAAGTATTATTGTTTTTCAAAAACAAACAATTGACAAAACAATAAAATTGTCAAAATTAGCCGTAAAACGTAAACTTATCCCCTATAACAATAGCAAATATTAGATCATAAGTAGTAGTAAGTAATAATATTTTTCCCAGAACAAATTATAATAAAATGATTTTACGCTTTGGTCTTGAGTCAAGAGTAAAAAAATGAAGAATAAGCATAGCTGCTGGATTCTAAACGCTTACAAATAAAAAGCAAATTTTTGGCTTTAAAATTTAATAAGGTATGGTTAAATATATGAAGCTATTAAACAAAAACGGAAAAAAGTTTACGTTTACTATCAAAAGTCATGGTAAGGGCACTGAAGTTACTGGAATAATATACGAGATAAGTTTACGCTTTATTACTCGAAAAATCTCAAATTAATACTTATGCATTAATTCTAATTGCATTAATTGGCATTAAGATTTTTTCTGATGCCGCGTTTTCTGTTCCCGCCAACGTCGTTGAAATATTCTTATTTGACGGCTTTGACTTTGGTTTCAGTAGTTCAGTACACTAAGTATCTTTCTCTGTCTTACTTACTTACTCTTACTCTTTATTAATAACAACTAGTTATAGGTCATTTGTAGTGCATGCTAACATATTTCATCAAACGTTACCTATAGTATGATTCCTTATTACTAACATAAAAAGGTGCATTTAACAAAATCCAATAAAAATTGTATCATACGAGTACTTCGTAGGGTTTGACATGCTCTTAGGCGATTAGTACTATGTACTTACAAAAAAAATCCACCGCGTTGGTACCTAGATAGGTACTGGTATAGACAAGTATTGGTATCTGATATACCACTGGTTTGAAAGATGAAAAAAAAAATGATTTACCTTGTTTTGTAATTACAAGCGTGGGTTTAATCATTTTCAAAACACGATTGTCATTTGTATTGAAAGGAAGAATAATTTCAAGCATGAGGCTTTATTAATTTCAAGACACTATTGTAATTTTACTACAATACTTTAGTTAATGCAACAGAAACATTTAGTTTTTGGTCTATTTTGTAAATCCAGCAATAAGCTAAGTAATTTCAACGAAATGTTTTGTTATTTCCAGTAAAGTGTCCGGTGTGTTTTGCTTTATGAATACGATCCCGCCTTTCTAGCAGCCATTTCGTAGTTGCTTGCAGTAGAGTAAACATGTAAAGGAGAGTGATGTTCAGTACCAACAAACTGTGTTTTACCAACAGATTTAAACACTCTGAGTGACAATTGACAATCTTACCCAGGAGTCAGTGTTATAACAGCTATACAGTCATACTGAGTAACTGGGGTCTCAGTGAATACGATCCCGTCTTTCCAGCAGCCATTTCGTCGTTGCGTGCAGTAGAGTAAACATGGAGGATGAAGTTCAGTGCGTACCAACTAACTGTGTTTAATTAAGTGTCATAACCCAGGTAGCATTTATACGTTATTATGACGTCCGTTTACGGTACTGCTCGACGTAAGAGACGTCATTATCATGACGTCGGTAGTTTCTTCAGATGACGACAATTTGTCACAGCCTCATGACGTAAGTTGGAGGACGTTGGAGTGACGCCATATACTGACGTTGGAGTGACGTCATATACTGACGTTGGAGTGACGTCATATACTGACGTTGGAGTGACGTCATATGCTGACGTTGGAGTGACGCCATATACTGACGTTTGAGTGACGCCATATACTGACGTTGGAGTGACGTCATATGCTGACGTTGGAGTGACGCCATATACTGACGTTGGAGTGACGTCATATGCTGACGTTGGAGTGACGCCATATACTGACATTGGAGTGACGTCATATACTGACGTTGGAGTGACGCCATATACTGACATTGGAGTGACGTCATATACTGACGTTGGAGTGACGTCATATGCTGACGTTGGAGTGACGCCATATACTGACGTTGGAGTGACGTCATATATTGCATTCATAGAGACGACACTTGGACGTTTATAATAGGGCAGCCACTGACGTTGGAGCAACGTCATTTACTGTATTCATAAGGACGTCACTAGGCCGTACATATTAGAGCAGCCACTGACGTTGGAGCGACGTCATTTACTGTATTCATAAAGACGTCACTAAGCCGCACATATTAGGGCAGCCACTTACGTTGAAGAGACGTCATTTACTGTACTCATAGGGACGTTACTGGGCCGTACATATTAAGGTAGACACTAACGTTGGAGTGACGTCATAGTGACGTTACTGTGAATCCTGTGTATGACGTCACTACTATGTCGGTGGCTGCCTTTGTATGTATGGCCCAGTCCCTGTGAACTAAGTAAATGACGATACTCCAACGACGATGGCTGCCCTAATATGTACAGCCCAGTCACTTTCCTGTGAACAAAGGAAATGACGAAAAGAATTTAGAATTTAGTTTGCGATAGCAGGCATCCTATATTATACACGTACCCTGAACAGACTCTTAGGACTATGGATGAAACCAAACAAAACAATGTAAGTAGCATAATAGATTTATATTCAAGAAGTATATACATACATAGACTGTTATAATTATATAATCAGTAATTGTTATGAATCCATAGTCTTAAAATTACAATGTCGATCCCATAGCAATTTTATGACCATGGCACATTTAGATTAACTATTTATTCTCTCTTGGAGAAATTACTAATGCACTGTTATCACTAATCAGGTTGGTGTTAACTTGTTTCTGCACTTGCATCGGACTTTTGCTGACACTTGAAATTATTTGATTTGTTTGTGCATTACATTACAATGACTCGATGCGCTGGTTGCGGTCGCAAAGCATTTTAAGTAGGTATCTATTGAGGTCAAATCGCACGAACATCGCCTATATTTTATAACGGTCTTTAGTACCTGAATTTCGTCATTAGTAGCTGAACATACATTTTGGATTTGTAAAATATGTTGGTCTTGCGTATATAATCTTTTTCTAAGTTCCCGACGAAATTCTTAGAATTCTGATAACAAACCGCCGTCATTCTCCAGCACGGAAACTTCCATTTGACTGCACTTGCTACCCCGTTGGTTATTGACATAATTAGGGCTCGCTATTGTTGGTAACTTCCTATGTTCTGGAGTGCGAACTGGCGTGTCATTCCCAGCACGTTATCTTTTTGTGTTGTCACACATCGAGCAAATCCATTGGCGCACATAGTCCGTAGAGAAAGACTCGAAATCTCGTCTTTTAATACCGAGACACAATATATGATACACTTTTTCACAGTTTGATAGTGTACACTTCATTATAAGTTCACCGGTAACGTCTTTTTTACAAGCCCGGCAAAACGTAAACATTGCGATCGAACTAAATAGAAATAATTGCTGCGACAAAAAGTAAACACGTCCGCACCGATGCGAGCGCGCGTGCAAACAATATGGTACAATATGGTACGTCCTAATATTGACCCTAAATAGAGGTCAATAAAACGTCCCCTTTGTGGCGAATATGGGACGTGCTGATATTGACCCTAAATGGACGTCAGTAAAACGTCCACCAGAGACAAATATGATACGTCTTAATAATAACCCTGAAGAGACGTCAGTAAATCTTCCACTTTGTGGCGAATTTGGTACGTCCTGATATTGACCCTAAATGGACGTCAGTAAAACGTCCACTAGAGACGAATATGATACGTCCTAATAATGACCCCAAATAGACGTCAGTAAATCATCCACTTTGTGGCGAATATGGTACGTCCTAATATTGACCCTAAATAGAGGTCAATAAAACATCCCCTTTGTGGCGAATATGGTACGTCCTGATATTGACCCTAAATGGACGTCAGTAAAACGTCCACCAGAGACGAATATGATACGTCCTAATAATGACCCTGAATAGACGTCAGTAAATCGTCCACTTTGTGGTGAATATAGTACGTCCTGACTTAGACTCTAAATTGACGTCAGTAAAACGTCCACTTTGTGACGAATGTGGTACGTCCTGATATTGACCCTAGATGGACGTCAGTAAAACGTGCAGCAGAGACGAATATGATACGTCCTAATAAAGACCCTGAAGAGACGTCAGTAAATCTTCCACTTTGTGGCGAATATGGTACGTCCTAATATTGACCCTAAATAGAGGTTAATAAAACGTCCCCTTTGTGGCGCATATGGCACGTCCTGATATGGACCCTAAATGGACGTCAGTAAAACGTCCACTAGAGACGAATATGATACGTCCTAATAATGATCCTAAATAGACGTCAGTAAATCATCCACTTTGTGGCGAATATGGTACGTCCTAATATTGACCCTAAATAGAGGTCAATAAAACGTCCCCTTTGTGGCGAATATGGTACGTCCTGATATTGACCCTAAATGGACGTCAGTAAAACGTCCACCAGAGACGAATATGATACGTCCTAATAATGACCCTGAATAGACGTCAGTAAATCGTCCACTTTGTGGTGAATATAGTACGTCCTGACTTAGACTCTAAATTGACGTCAGTAAAACGTCCACTTTGTGACGAATGTGGTACGTCCTGATATTGACCCTAGATGGACGTCAGTAAAACGTGCAGCAGAGACGAATATGATACGTCCTAATAATGACCCTGAAGAGACGTCAGTAAATCTTCCACTTTGTGGCGAATATGGTACGTCCTAATATTGACCCTAAATAGAGGTTAATAAAACGTCCCCTTTGTGGCGCATATGGCACGTCCTGATATGGACCCTAAATGGACGTCAGTAAAACGTCCACTAGAGACGAATATGATACGTCCTAATAATGATCCTAAATAGACGTCAGTAAATCATCCACTTTGTGGCGAATATGGTACGTCCTAATATTGACCCTAAATAGAGGTCAATAAAACGTCCCCTTTGTGGCGAATATGGTACGTCCTGATATTGACCCTAAATGGACGTCAGTAAAACGTCCACCAGAGACGAATATGATACGTCCTAATAATGACCCTGAATAGACGTCAGTAAATCGTCCACTTTGTGGTGAATATAGTACGTCCTGACTTTGACGCTAAATTGACGTCAGTAAAACGTCCACTTTGTGACGAATATGGTACGTCCTGATATTGACCCTAGATGGACGTCAGTAAAACGTACACTTTGTGGCGAATATGGTACGTCCTGATATTGACCCTACATGGACGTCAGTAAAACGTCTACTGTGTGGCGAATATAGTACGTCCTGATATTGACCCTAAACGGACGTCAATAAAACGTCAATTTTATGGTAAATATGAGACGTCGAAATAATGACTTTTAATTGACGTACATTATGACGTCATCGACGACGCATTAACGACCGACCCTATTATGACCTAAGAGTGACGTCGTTTATGCGTCACTGACGTCACTTTGCTACCTGGGAAGTACAGATTTAATCAGTGTAAGTGAAAATTGACAATTTTACCCAGAATCTACGGGGTAACTGGGTTTCTCCGTGAATACATTATACTCGCCGGCAATATAAATAATGTTTTATTGTAAATGTGGCTATTTCGTGTGTTATATTATACATGTATAATATTTAATTTAATAAACATGACTTCACTTGAATCTTTATTTTTATGTCTACAATTATTATTCACCTTGTAACTTACATTTAGTATTAGTTTATAACCTTAGATTCGTTTTGTAAGATATGTAACTCAAGTAGTTTCAATAGCTTAATTTTGTATTATTTAGTTGGTTTTTGTAATGTCTAGTTTAGTTCTGTGATATCTACTTAATAAACCCTATCCATAAAAAAGTTATAAAACACTTCAAATTGAAATATTAAAAACTGTATACTTATAGGTCATTGTTATAAGCAGGTATACAGTTTTTAATATTTCGATTTGAAGTGTTTTATAACTTTTACATTGATAGGGTTTACTAAATTGATAACACAGAAATTATACTAGAAATTACAAAAATCAACTAGATAATACAAAATTAATCTATTGCAACTACTAGACTTTTACTAGATAATACTGAACTAAACTTTTGAAAGTACTAAGCCTTACTAGATATTACAAAACTGATCTATCAAAATTACTAGGTGATTAGCAGATAATACAGAACCAAACTTTCGAAAGTACTAAGGCTTACTAGATATTACAAAACGAATCCATCAAAATTACTAGGTGTTTACTAGATGATACAGAACTAAAATTTCGAAAAAACTAGGACTTTACTACATATTATATAACTAATCTATTGGATCTACTGGGGCCTTACTACATGTAACAAGACAGGTATTAATAATTCCTATTAAATATCAATTTGTATTTTTTACAGGGCATTTGTTGTCCTCGGGATTAGTAAAATCTTAGTAAAGAGTACTAAGGAGTTTGCTAGATATAACAAAACAGGTATTAGTAATACCTACTAAATATCGATTTGTATTTTTAACAGGGCATTTGTTGTCCTCGGGATTAGTAACATTTTAGTAAAGAGTACTATGGACTTTACTAGATATTACAAAGCTAATCTATTGAAACTACTGGGGCCTTACTACATATAACAGAACTGATATTGTAATACCTACGAATTGTATTTACAAAAATCGATTTGTATTTATTACAGGTCATTTGTTGTCCTCGGATTTAGTAAAATTTTAGTAAAGATTACTATTTTTTTGTTAGTTTTTCTCTCAGTGTAATATTAATTTAAGAACTTTGTAAATTACACCTAGTTTTACAGACAAATAAATCATTCATTCATTCAGTTCGAGAGAACTGTTTGAATTTTGTACACGATGGAAGGGTCTTTCCATTTTTTGCTAAAAATTAATTATTATAGAGGACTGTAAATACCTATCGGTTGAATGACGATCGATGCATCATACAGCTACATATTTAAACTTTCGCGATTTGAACACATTATTATTATATACTACGGGACTAATCGCGCACTAAAATTACAAGATAAATCATCGACCGTGGTCACGGGTAGACTCACGTGAGGTTTTTTGAGTTTTGACAGAAGTCGCAGAACAAGAGTTATTAATTTCCATGTACAGAATAAGCCCCTAAAAGGGTGCTAATTAATTAGAAATAACCCTGTATACTATTTTTATACACTCTATAAACATCCCCCGTCCATTTCGTTGAGGGTTATGTTAGATAAACCCTTCAATTGATTTAGGCAATTTAATTTTTTTTTTTAAGAATTAATGTTATCATAGGATTACCATCTTTATGATGATTTCGAATTACATATTATTTCACTAATTCTGACATTTTTAATAAATAAAAATATCAGTCAAGTATCCTACTCTACCATCCACTTGGCATTTTATCTTTCCACATTGATAATTATACTCTACCTAGTAAGTAGAGTCAGAAACTGACATAAATTACCTACTCCGCAACAGGCGCCAGAAAACTGTAATTTGAAATTCAGTCTTTTCAAATATACAGGGTTATTTGCTTACTTTGTACTAAGCCAAAAGAAGATGATTAAGACCATCTTTGTGAACTTTTACTATAGAACCAAGCCAAAATTCGAGAGTAAAATACAGCTGATCCCTAGGTAACTGAAACTCGAATCAACAAAATGTATGGAACAGCTGATTTTTTTCACGAACATCGGTTTGGTCTGTACAAAATGGTCATAATGAATGTCTGAATCACCTTCTATCGGCTTAGTACCTGTACCAGTTCTGGATAACCCTGTATAGCCAGTAAATTTTTCGATAATTTTATTATAGAGCACAGTTTAGTCCTATGCTAGTATCTTGAGTTAATTAAAATTGTAATTTTCTTGTCTGGTGTTGATTAAAACAAAAAGATAATATACTCCAATATTTGTTATTTTTTCAGTCTTTTTGTGAGCAACTATTAAAAATAACGAAAAATATTTTTAATAATTAAAATATTTAGACAGGGTTGTCTAGGACTGGTTTATTGGAGCTGATTCAGACAATATTTATAAAAAGCTTCTAGGTACCGACTATGGGGCCTAATAAAAGAATTACTAATACAAGAAAAAAGTCAGCTTTTTCATACATTTAGTCGAACACGAGTTGCAATTTTGAATGGAATGGCTGATTTTTATTCTCGAATTCCAGGTTTTGGCTCTATAGAAGTAATAGTATAGTACCTAGTAGAACTGAATTAAGTATAATTAAATTTTAATATCTCAATTTTAATATAGTATTGTCAGATTTTATACAAGTAGATATTTATTATTGTACCTACCTACTTCTGATGAATTATCTAACCAATAGGGTCATTTTCTATTTTTGAACTGACATACATACTTAAGTAGGTAAGTACATGTTTTAGTAGGTAAGTAGATACTTGCCTACATTCATATTATGGCCTTCCTAACACGTGCTGACATTTCAGACCAAATAGATATAGGTATCAGAATAGAATACAGAATCTTCTGAGTTTTTGATCTCCTAAATACTTAATATACAAAACAGCTAACCTAAGCTGTAGAAATACCTATTATTACTTTACTACAATGTATTTTATATTACTACAACACAAGACTGAAAGATTTATGAAAACTTTGCTCAAGCAACTTCAAACGTCAAAATATCAACTAAAGTCTCTATAAATCTGTTAATCTAAAGTTATCCGAAATCGATACACAATCATAAACAAAATCCTATACCGCGCAGCATCGTGGTCCATGAGCCCTTCAAATTTAACCGGTTCCTTACTTCCATCTCCCTCACTCCTACCACCACACCCTATCCCTATCCCTTTCCACCCTCTTCATATTTTTGTATCTCACTCTCACCAATGCCTTAACTACCACTTTCCCTTTTCAAAGGACGAAGACACTGAGTCTTTCCTTCTTTGTTTCACGTATGAAGGTGTGTATTTTTGTCTCATTCGTCCAGGATTTGGCCTTGAGACGGAGATGAAGTCTGGTTATTTTTACTTTTTAGTCAGAACGATGACTAAATGCGTTGAGCTGGTGGCCAGTGGACACAGAATAGGCGGTAGTACATTCTGCCATGTTATATGATATTTATTTTAACACATACAGTAGCCACGTAATGTGTATGACCTATGTTCCAGGAGGATTGGCAAGTTAAAATGGCAGTGGGCAGGGCACAGCACGGAGAACTGATGACCGATGAGATCTAAAAGTTCTCGAGTGGAGACCACGTACCGGCAAGCGCAGCGTAGGAAGTCCACCCACAAGTGGACGGATGACCTCATGAAGACCGCAGGTTCGCGCTGGAGACGTTTCTAACCAGTCTTATTGGAGATCTATAGGGGAGGCCTATGCCCAGCAGTGGACGTCCAATGGCTGAAACTATGATGTTCCAGACTGAATAAAAAATTTCAAAGTGTCCTTTTATCTTTATGAAGAACCCTTACTATAGGAGGAACCCTGAAATCACGAAAAAAAAGTTCGTTGTAAAAAGTTCATTGACATTTGGTGAAATGTATGAAACTGCAGGCACTGTTTTGTGTAGGGCTAGCGACTTACCAAATGATATACTTAATAATATGATCCGTATCAAAAGGCTATTTCTTTTTTATTAGGGTTTCCTACCAAAAGGGTAAAAACGGGACCCTTTACTAAGACTCCGCTGTCCGTTTGTCTGTCTGTCACCAGGCTGTATCTAATGAACGGCGATAGCTAGATCGTTGCAATTTTCACAGATTTTCACAAAAACAGAGAAAAAAATATTACGGACAGCCCCCTGTCCGTCTGTGTGTAAGTAAAGACTCTTTATCTCGGGAACGCGTAAAGATATCGAGTTGAAATTTAAACTGTATACGTATATCTATGGTTTCTTGCAGTTGTGTAAAAGAAAAACCTTTTAGTTATCGTCTAAAAAGTTAGAGCCGTTTATGTCGTGAAAACCGCATATTTCGACACTCACAAAAATCAAAACCTACAGGGTACTTCCCGTTGATATAGAACTATGAAATTTGGTGAGAAACATTGTCTCAGAGTACATTTATAGGAATAAATCTGTTTTTGACTTAGTACCCTACACCAGTGCTAGATACTTAACCCTAAATATGCTATAGATCAATCTCTTGTTAAGTGTACTGTACTTTTAATAGCCAAATTGTATTTAGCTGCAGCGATGCAAGTGTGGCTGGGTTGGCAGCATGCAAGAGTACCGATGTACGAGGCTGCCCCTGCGTCGATTCGCGGGAACGGTCAACTGCGCTCAAGGTCAGGGGAGGATGGACAGGGGATCAGTGGAGAGGCTTCGTAGAACATTTTTTGTTAAAGTTGCACACACAAACATACGTATACAAAAATCTTGCTCTTATTATTAATAAATCAAAAAGCTATTTGCTTTCATTAATGCAGAGGCAACGGTAGAAGAGGAATAAAATCTGGAAAATTAGTTTTTATAGCTTTGATAGCTATTAGCTAGTGTCTTAATCACTGTCGCTAATGTAAGCCCTAGCTCATGGTTCTGTGTAATTAATTTTAATTACCAAATGCTATTTACGAGTAGCTTCAGCGATGCAAGTGTGGCTGGGTTGGCAGAATGCAAGAGTGCCGATGTACGAGGCTGCCCCTGCGTCGATTCACGGGAACGGTCAATTGCGCTAAAGGTCAAGGAAGGATGGACAGAAGAACCATGGGTACGCTTCACAGAAGATTCTTCGGAAAGAAATCAACGGATCCACAAAAAAAAACACCTTAAGCATTCATTCATATTTTCGAATCAATGGCTATATTTATCAGGGGCCTTATTGTGTAAGCGCTCTGACGTTCGGCTTCAGGATTTTTTCTAACCATTTTATGGTTGGTTTCGTATTAAATATTGGTTACCTATAATAACAATTACTGTGATTTCCTAGCTAGATTTAGAATGTGGCTCTAAAGAGATCATATGAAATCCTTATAGCTCCTCTAAACATTTATTCTATCAACATTATCTCTCCTTGTGCTAGTTAAAATTGGTATATATTATCTATGTATGTATTTTTACACGTTGTTAGTATATTTGTAAGATAACTAGGTATAATATTTAAGTCACAGTATGTATACACCGCCGACCGTACCTATACTGTGCATTTTACTGAACACAGTGTATTTGGTTAGTAGTGACCTAATGAACCTCCCCCGCCCACCAGTGAAGTATTATCCACTCTTTACTGAACACCCTGTATAAAGGATACGATAATTTCTGCCTCAAAACGAGGCAGTTTTATATCCAAAACAGGGCAATGAATTTTTATTGAATGGCAATCCTGCAGATTAGGCCTCTGAATAAGGAAACTAATAGAAATGCCCTGATTACGAAAAAAACCTGCAAACCTACCGAACATAACATGGCGGATTAGTGTTGTTACTACCTCATTCGAAACTATCGACACAAAATTAAAAAATACATTTCGGTGCATTTACATTCATATTCATTTCGAAATAGCAGTAAAAAAATTAAAACTCTACTTTCACTTACAAAAAGGCGAACGACAGAAAACAACTGTTTCGTTATGCGCAGTCGAGTAAAAAGCTCAAATGCCAAAAATTAGACTAAAAAACAACTACTCCACAGGCCACAGCGGCTTCTGTTCCCAAGTCAACATTTACCAACACATATTTGTGTCCACACGCATGCTAGTGTGCGAGTGTCGTTACACACTACACGCTGCACAAGAATGCAACGCGTTGTTGACACAGCCAACTTCGATATTCCTTTATTTATTACTATAAAAACCCTTCACGACCACTAACATCCTATTTCAAACCTTATACCAACTTTATTTGAATAGATTTTTGTTTGATTTGCGGAAAATTTTCAGTCGTTTTCAGATTAGATGCATCTTAATCTGATCTAAACGGGTTTAGATTCTATTTTCATGGCTTTAAAGTTCATAATTATTCACAATGGAGAAGATACTGGAGTCGTAATGATGTTCATCGAAATGAGGGTATATTTAAATAAGGATTTATGCGTTGCGTCTGGCGTTTTGGCGAGATCCGCGGATAAAGGATCGTTCCGGATTAAAAAAAGTGAGATTTCGCGAAAAGATTGCGAGATTTTGGGACCACAATGGGACTTAGGAGACAGCTACTTGAAGTATCACCTCTTTAAAGGTTTTAGAACTTTTTTTGTCTTGTGGAGGAAAATGCAGCGTTTCTAATTAATGAGGGTAGGAACCAAAAATAAAGGTTTGTTTTTTAGGATCAAGGAATTTGAGTTTATTAGATGTTGATGATAATAATAATAAATAGATAATATAATATAATTGTATAGAGGGTGCACAGACATGGAAGTCTGTGAGAGGGTGTATTTATGAACGACGGACATATTATGTCAAGATGTCACTGTACTCAGCAATATGACTAACTTTTAATGTGGGACCAACTCTAAAATAACTTTTGTTTAGAACAGTTGATAATTGATGATTGATTAAGTGTAGCGAAAAGATACGAGTATCTAGCCACGAGAAAACCATGAAATTCAATTAATACGATCCAAATATTGTTTTAAAAAATATCCGTGGCTCAAAATAATAAATTATAAATGTTGATAAAAGATTCAGATTATCCTTAATATCAAACTAGTAGGTACCTAAATAAGGCACCTACGCATTATTTACCATTATTTTATATGCCTACGCACTTAACTTCCTTTTAAAACGTAATTCGTATAACCTTACAAAGTAACCATAATAAGCTAGTAAAGCTACAATTTCAGATGCTAATACTACTTACCCATAATAATATTGGTCTCTACATACCACGAAACCTGTCCGACTGTCCGTCTGCATCCTTAATTAACGACAATCACTATAGGACAGATGTCCACTAAGAAGTAAAAAGAAATATACTAAGTACCTTGTCGTAATACATTTTATGTTATTCGTTTTGGAATCAGAAAAATAAATATATGCTTTAATTTTACTCTATCACTTCACACTCATTGAAAAACAAATAAAAAACAAAAAAGACCAACAGGTGGCACACCGACAATTTTCGCCCTGCGTCTTACGAATTTTCTATCATGTCACGCGAGTTTCACATTTTTTACCATTACCAAAAAAGTGCATAACGCCGCTTAAGAAGTCCGCCGCACTCTGCACTCCGGGAGTGCCGGCAGAAATGAAAACTTGAACATTCTAAGTACTATCATTTATATGGTAAAATACAATATCACACACGCACACTTGCGCAAGTGCCCCGCGCCGTCTTACGAATATACGATCAGGTCACGTGTCCTGACGCGAGTTCAACATTTTTTACCCATCCCAAAAATTGCAAAGCGCTGCTAGAGAAGTTTTCACTTCAAAAAATACTAAGATCAAATTACTGTAATAACTGAGGGTCTTTTCCCAAAAAGCAAGCTCTTTCAGAATCCCTTAAATATCGCATGGGAAATAGTAATACCTGCAAATGGCAAACGGACTAATTTGTTTTTGCACTTTATATCCCCTAGATTCTAGGAGATATAATGGAAGTGCAAAAACTTCTATTTTCTAGGGCCTAGAAAATAGAAGAAATAAAGTATGGATTGACAATAAAAACTGATATTAAGAGTAGATAAAACGGTTTTCTCCCTTTGCCGTGCTACCCGTGCAGAAATAACTTATATGGCTATCATAGAGTTCTATGGGTATTCTAGATATATTACCTACACTAAAAAGTACCAAAGATGCAGTTACCTATATGGGTACCTAAAATATGAATGAATATGTTAATATAAAGGAAACTTTTTTTTATTGCAATAATTTTTTTTACTAGGTCAAGTGCCATTATTAACTACCACTAAATACAAGACTTACGTAATCTAAAACTACTTAAACTAGCACTACACAGACCCTTGAATGTCTAAAGATAATCCAAATGCTCAAGCTCACTGCCAGTTGGCAGCGTGCCCAGCATGCTGGCAGCATTGCCACGCTGAAGGAAACTATATTTATTTTAAGCAACATGAACTGTACCTGATTTACTCGTACATAATATAATGCAACATTGTGATAAGGTTAATAAAAAATCATCATCATCTTATGTCACACGCTCCGGTCAATTACTGTAATAAAATAAAACAGAAACATTGTAACCACGTTCATTTGACGCCTTATCACATTAATAGGGATTTGTATCCCTTTGTTGTCATGTTATTGTGAAAAGGTTCCTGAATGTTGTTTTTCGGAATCGAGATCGTAGACAGACAGTGCAGGGTTAAGGCTACCTGTAATAATACTTTATTGTAATTTGTTCATAAGAAGGTACACCGGTTTTGTATTTTAGTAGATCTACCTTTTTGAACGTAATGTAAATGTAATGTAATTCTCTTAGGCAGAACTTGAATACTCAGAACCCTCAATTTAAAGCGAATCTAGGTACATATTTTGTACATGCATTTTTAGACCCTAAAAAATAAAATAAATATTTTGGGACATTTTATTTTGCACACGGCCTCTGACCCCAAACTAAGCAAAGCTTGTGATATGGCTGCCAGAGACTGATATACTACATATAATTATTTTTAAATATATACTTATATATAGATAGTAACTAAATAACACCCAGACACAGAGCAAACACCTATGTTCATCACAAAAATATATGCCCTGGGTGGGGATCGAACCCACGCCTCTTGGACCCAGAAGTAAGGTCACCAACCACTGAGCCACCGAGGAAGTCACTCTGTATGAGATGATCTTAATTTTTACATAGGGTAATCCAGAAATGGTGTAGGTACTAAGACGAAAAACTGTAATTTCTACGAACAAATTTTGATACAAACCGGTATTCGAGAAAATTAATCAGTTGTTTCATACTGTCGTACATTTTGTCGATTTTGAGTGGCAATTTTGTATGGGACAGCTGAAACTTATTGGTTTCTCAGTTGGCCTGATAGTAATAGTTGTTCATAGATGGTCTAGATTGCCCCCTTATGGTTAAGTTCACCCTTTCTAAATATCTCTGTACACTTCCCTATAGGATTACTAACGAAAACTATACTACTGTACCAGCCTTTTTTAATAGTCCACTGTAGGTCGTAGGCCTACCCATGAAAGGTTGATTGGGCCATATCCTCCACGCTGGCCCAGTGCGGGTTGGTGGATTCACATTACGCCATCGAATTTCTTCTACGGACGCATGCAGGTTGCCTCACGATGTTTTCCTTCACCGAAAAGCCAGTGGTGTTAAATTCCGTACGTAAATTCCAAAGAACTCATTGGTAGGGGACCAGAATTTGAACCCACTACCTCACGATTGCAAGGCGAGTGTCAATACCTCTAGGCCACCACGGTTTCCCACTACAAAACTATAGTATTAGTAAAATTATAATTATTTTTTGTAAAAAATAGCACGACCAACTTCAACCGTGTACAGAATTGGCGTTTAAGTATTTCGCACGGATCGATGTACCATTTTTCACATTATTGTTGATTTATCAAAAATAGCTCAGCCGATTTCGACAAAATTTAAATTGGACTGATTTCGAAGTATACTCTTTCCCATAAAAAATATCAAAACCGGATTACTATGTAAAAAGTTATGCGTGGTTATGCATAAAATATATATATATATATAGGTACGCGTCGAATTGAGTACCTACCTCCTCCGTTTCGTCGGTCAAAAAAACAAAAATATAATACTCGTATTACTAAAGAACTACTAACAATCCGTGGTGGTCAAGAGGTAGTGACACCCGCCTTACAATCGTGAGGTCGTGGGTTCAAATCCCCGGTCCTGTACCAATGAGTTCCTTGGAATTTATGTACGGAATTTTACATCACTGGCTTTTCGGTGAAGGAAAACATCGTGAGGCAACCTGCATATATGTCCGTAGAAGAGATTCGATGGCGTATGTGAATCCAGCAACCCGCACTAGGCCAGCGTGGTGGAAATGGCCCAATCACTCTTCGTGGATAGGCCTACGTCCTGCAGTAGACTATTAAAAAGGCTGGTACAGTACTAATAAGATTCAAATTCCCCTAAGATCGATTACGAAATCGAAAGTATCATCTACTTTTATTACTAGTAAAGTATCAACTCAGTGAAACTAGAAACCACTTTCGTTGAACCTTTCGTCCGAGTATCAAAAACCAGTTCTCCTCACAAAAAACCATTATATTAATTTGGGATCCCACAAAAAACGACAGCTACGACCAAAAAAACCTAATGGCCAGAAAAAAAGAAAAGGATCGATCAAAAAAAAGAAAAGAAAAAATAAGACACGGACGAAGAAAGGGTTCTGGCTATACAGGTTGTTCTTTATTGTTACCAGCTGGTTTATTCTGTGATGCAATATTCGATAACTGATATATTTATTAATTATTATTGAGCTTTCTGATTTATAAAATTAATAAAATTCTTTAAGTGCAAAAGAATTGCAGACCAATTAGTCTGATAAAAATTAATCTTGTTGTAAACAAATTAAGTAGGCCATTTTATTCTTTAAAATACAATAAAAATAGATTATTACGCGCCTTCGTTGATGTTTTATTGCACAATAAAGCCGGAAACATACTATCGGACGCGGCTTACGGACGCGACTGACAGCCGCGACTTAGCAATGTGCACAGTCTTTAAACATCCAGTGTTCCAGATCGCTCCTGGACTTTCGAACGGTCAAGGTCGTCCGAAAGTACACTGAGCCGTGCACACTATGGGACGTAAGTCGCGGACGCGATAGTGTGCAAGGTTCAGTGTACTTTCATAGTCTCGAATAGTCTAGATCGCGGCTTTCAGTCGCGTCTGTCAGCCGCGTCCGATAGTATGTTTCGAGCTTAACACTGTTTTATAATACGACGCAGTTACTGATCAGGAAAAGCGGTTGTGCAAAAAGTTTTCAACAATCGACAAACAAAATAAAAAGTGCTATATTCAAGCAGGAATGTACTGAGATCGAAAGTT
The DNA here is from genome assembly GCA_949316475.1 of Hypomecis punctinalis. Taxonomy (NCBI): domain Eukaryota; kingdom Metazoa; phylum Arthropoda; class Insecta; order Lepidoptera; family Geometridae; genus Hypomecis; species Hypomecis punctinalis. Next base: position 22,613,685 of record OX438810.1, read on the forward strand.
GTATGGACTATTTATAGGAAACGAGTACTTACCGTTGACGCTGCTTCTGCTTTTTTTCTTCTTGTTTCTCGGTTCTTTTATTTTTGAAATAATAGACATTGACGTCATGAATACAGAAATTGCGTACGAGTTTAAAAGTTGTTTTGTTTCTCTCAGGTTCGGTTTTTGTATGGGCTTTTGCAAAGGCTTTGATTGTCTAGACAGTTAAATTTGAACATCAATTACGTAGTATTATTATATCTTCTTTGCATCAATCACAAATAGAACGGTCCAAGTTTTTGACATATGTCACGGATATTTTGTTTTTAAACTGTGAAATTAACGTGTTTAGGGATACCACCCTGCATAAAATAATTACCTCATTATTCATCACAGGATGGTATCGAAACAGTGAGTAGAAATTATTTAAAGTTAAATTAATGTAGGAGTCAGGATGTCAGTTAAGGATAAATTTACATTGGTTTAAGTTCAAATCATTTTTACTCACCATTTTGATACGATTTATCCTACAGTACATCCTAATACGCTGTCTTGACACTAAATAGTCAAAGGGCTTTTGATTATGTACTTGATTGATGTTTATGTCAACTGTTTTATACATCAAACTACTTAATTATTATATAAGATGAGGAGGAATTTATTTATCTCATAATTTTAGTGCGCGATTAGTCCCGTAGTATATAATAATTATGTGTTCAAATCGCGAAAGTTTAAAAACAACATCAAACTACTTTTATAGCCTTTTTGGCTCTGTGTTTTTTGGAATAGTGTATGAATATCTGATTTAAATGTTTTCACGCTTTAAGTACCTAATATTTCCGATTGTACCTCAGATTTTCATTTTGACATTCTAGAACATAGCCATTTTGAAAATCCTACATTTTGGGAAAAGATGATTTTAAAATTAGTTCATACTGAACGCAGTACCAAATAAGATTCAGTCCAAACAAACCGCAAGCAAATGTTGATGTATATTGAAGTAACGATAAAGTAAAGATATTAAATAAAACTTTATGCTTGAAATTAAAATGCAGTATTTATTAATATAATTAAATAGGTAAATAATAATGTATCTAGAGCATTAGGTAATTGCTTTTTATGTAGTAGTAGTGTATGTTGTTTTAGCTCATAAAGTAGTATTTAGCTGTATTTAATAAAGACACTTTAAAAAAATGTTTACAACATCAATAAATCTAATAGATTTAAATTTTTAAAATAATGAGAACAACATGTATGTATTAACCTTGTTTCATAGACTATGACCCTTTCCGACATTTAATTTAAAACTACTTTTATACTTACTACGCAGAAAATTATATTAGTAAGGATACCAAAGATAAACGAGCATCCTGTATAGCCAGGTCAGGTATCTAACCCTACATCTCATCCATTGTTATAGGGGTCAAAAATTCCAATGCCTTTATGTTTATCTTATGCGAGACAATACTAACTAAATAGTTATTACATGACTTTTTTGGGCTCGTGGTTGGTTTATTGTTACGAATAAATATCGTATAAAAAAATAATCCAAGTCGTTCAAAACAATTTCATGTGCATTTTTTACATTTTTTGCAAAACATTATTTAACAGAATTTATGAATAAACTTTTGGACATTATCTGACGGTAGATTAGTCTATTAACTAATTTGTTTAGTATATATGAAGACGGTCTTACACGTGTATTACTAACATAAATGAGATAGCCTAAGTAAGACGGCTTATTTATGGAATCGACTAATCTAAGACCTTATTAAATACGTTTACTAAGTACTTTGATGATGTTGTTTTTAAACTTTCGCGATTTGAACACATTTATTATCATATACTACGGGACTAATCGCGCACTAAAATATCGAGAAACGAAATGAAACGTCGGGATGAGGAGGTATATATTTATCTCGTAATTTTAGTGCGCGATTAGTCCCGTAGTATATAATAATAATACTTTGATGATTTTCCGCGCCACCTACCTACCTGACCCGCAGCCGTATTGTGTAACTACTTCTGACTTCTGACATTCGGCTTCGCTTTTTCTCCTGCTCGCGCTAGATACTATCGTCACGAGAGCGAGCGGGAGGAAGAGCGAATCCGAACCCAGAACACATACACAATAGGGGGACTGACCCTTATAACATTTATATTGACTTTATTTATTCAGGAACATTTTCTGGGTTAATAGAGTTCGGAATATCAACTTTAAAAACCAATAAGAAATTTATAATGAATTTTTAATCACAATTATTATTATTGTCATACATTGTTGCATTTCAATGTTATGGAAAATTTTGTTATTACCCTACGAATACAATGTGTTTGTCTACCGGTGTCGGAGCCTTAAGCGGTGATATATATGGCAAATTTTGAATAACTTTTACTGTGGGGTCAACTCTGAAAACGCAAAAAAGAAACAGCTATTCCATACTTTTTGTCGAAAGTCTTATAAAAAGTCGAAAGGAACAGCAGTTTTTATTACGTTTTCAGAGTAGACTCCACGGTAAAAGTTGTTCAAAATTTGCCATATATGTCACCGCTTAAGGCTCCGACTCCGGTAGAAAAAAACATTGTATTATCACTAACGACTCTTTTTGAAATGTATAATTAATATAATTCCTATCTGCTAAATAATCTTCTTTAACCATAATCACTTTTTAAGAAAACTCTATTTTTACCTCGTCAGATAAGTATTGTACAGAGAACCACAGAACCATCTACCAGAGTCTATAAAAAGGTACTTAACTTCTATTACTTAATTAACGTTACGGTTGTTATCTCGTAAACTTCACGCCATTTACACTATTGTTCAATTTCTCCGAATAATCGACATTTTTCCGCCAAAATAATCGGGCCCTGCCATTGACGCACCTATGTACTTGGGTAACATGGGGCAAATTGGATTTTTATGGGAAAAAATACGTTCTTTAGATGAGTTTGGATGAAAAGTTGAACAATGTCTGCGTGCGTTTGAATGGGACTTCCAGAGTAGTAGTGTTACCTATTTTCTTTTGGATTATTATAATGGTTTATGTATTGAACAAAAAAATACTCATTGATATTGTAGCTTGAAGTTACTGAGCAGATTAGGTACTCCTAGTTATCCTTATTTCTTGAAATGATTTCTACATCAAACAGCGTAATCAATAATAGGCCAAGTGCGAGCCGGACTCGAGCACATAGGGTTCCGTACCATATGGAATTTTATAATTATTTATTTTTAAAAAGAACTTTAACTAAATATTCTGAGAATATTTCAAGAATCTACCTACCACGGTTATTAATATCAAGCGAAAACGGCAAAAAATTCTGGTTTGTTGTAGCCCCCCTTTTTTTCTGATACTACCCAAGTAGCATTCGGAGTTCTATATAAGATGTCTAGTCGTTCACATGAACTCCAAAAGCTGTGTAAGTCAGCTGTATAGCTTGCTATAACGCTCTTATAGAACCAGTTTGGGCACAAATTAGACAGCCTTAAGTTCACTATGGCTGTACATTAGCAGTATAATAGCATTATAATAGCAGTTTAAGTAGTAACATCGGACTTAAGGCTGACTTGCGGCACTATATGGGACGCAGTGTGATCCATACAATGTACATGAGCGTAATAAAGAGTAACAAGTGGCTAAATACACAGCCTTCACAGTTATAAAATCTGACAAAAGTACTCCAGTGCTACCGAGAATTCACGTGTGTCCTAAATTATTTCTTCATTTTATATTATAATTATTCACTATACAAATTGTTTGGTTTTTAATTGCCATCCAGCAGAAAACAATTATTAACTCCGGCGGATATTTGGATAAAAATTTATGATAACACGCGGTAAGTATATACCTGTTTCAAAGACTTAATAATGTTAATGCCATGGGAATGCAACTTTATCGTGAAATGTATACATATTTACCGCTAAAATATTCACGCGCCTCTGTAAAAACGCGATATTCATTTTACAATATTTAAAACTGGCTGAGAGGAAATGTACAATTTTCAGTTTTTGATATTATATTGGCATTATAATTATACTACGGAAATTAATTATTACATGAAACCAAAACTCAACCGCTCTATCTGCGTATTTTGTGATAAATCTGCATGATAATTTTTGAGATTTATTATTTGGTAAATATTTTAGGTTAGAATAAAATGGTGGAAATGAAATACCGCTATGTGAACTGTTATAACTCCAATTTAATGCGGTTGAGCGTATATAGGTTCACATGTGTTCTGTTAGTATGCTGTTATCTATATGAAGTCCCACATTTGTATCACTACAGAGCCAATGTCTATAAATTTATTCTAATGTGAACTTATGTACAGCTTTAAGATGTAGTTCAGGACTATTGTGTATCATAATGTACTGAAATTTTAGAGATCCGCAATAATAATTATTGTCCGTTAAATCGCCTAGACCAGGTTCTAAGTCAAGTATGAATACCTAAAGGACAAATTTTGTAACAAACTAACAAAAATTAGAGTTTTTATTCATTTTCACAAATTGTAGCACGCGACGAATTATAACCAACGCGCGTACACGTTACAGCTTGTGGGATAGGTAAGTGTTATTGAATATCACATTCACATTCATGTTCTGCTTACAGCAAATAAGAGTAGTACTTCTGGACAAATAAACTGCTATTGATGTTAATGGACAACACATATAGTCCTTTTAACAGCCTACAGTGCACATGCGAACAATTTAAACACTTTTGTACAGATAGTAAAAAAAGGTTATTTTAATGATCACAAACAAGTTCTACTACAGATACTAGCTGTATAACAGTCTTAAACAAGTAAACATAACAGCCTTTGGTTTTATAAATGACCACGTGTGTTCTATTAAAATGCTAGCTCTATAACATCGTACAAGTAGGCCGTTAAACAGCGGTTGCCGTATCTCTACCCTCCTATAATGCTCTTAGTCAGACGGCTGACTAAAGGATAATTGTTAGAGTATTATAACACTAACAAACATATAAAAGTATAACTCTACACTCCTATAAGTCCCTTAGACAGGTGTAGGTGTAATTAATCGCAATAATGCAGCTTATACATCACGAGTGAACTGTAATAAAGCTTCAAGTACACCTGGGAACTAAATGTGTACTCTTAAATGGAGTAAAATGCTACTTGGGTAGTATTTGTTGTTATAGCGGCAACATAAATACGTCAGCTGTGAAAATTTCAATGTTCTAGCTTTCACCGTTCATGAGATACAGCCTGGTGACAGACAGACAGACGGACGGACAACTGAGACTTAGTAATAGGGTCCCGTTTTTACTCTTTCGATACGGATCCCTAAAAATAGATCTTAAAGTGATTGTAACCTTAAAATTTAACTGATAAAAATAAGGCACCTACGCATTATTTCCACATGCGACGTTCTTCCATTTACGCACTCTTTTATAAATATTTATTTTTAACTTAAAACGTAATTCGTATAAGCTTACAAAGTAACCATAATAAGTAGCTAATACTCTACCCATAATAATATTGGTATCTACATACCACGGAACCTGTCTGTCTGTCCGTCTGACGTACGGAGGGACAGACGGACAGCGGAGTCTAACTACTTAATAGGATCCCGTTTTTATCCTCTGGTTTGGTAGTATTATTATATCTGTTTTGCCTTTGGGTATGGAACCCTAAAAATAACGCGATGAGTCTGTAGCGACCAACTTCGCTACATGTGGCGCCACCACACGCGCGCCTCGAGAAACTAGCGTCAGCCAATCACAAGCCGAGGGGTGCATCGCGCAAACGAAATTGTCAGCGGCGGCCGAACCATAACAAGACCTAAGATTACACTGTTGGATAGCTATCCCCGGGCTCAACACCTCGCCCGGTGGAGTACTCCTTTGCGAGATGTTATCCTATCATCATCTCGACATGGACGACCACATAGTCCATATTGGTGACCCCAAGATGAAGAACACCATCATTGGCAGCAACATCAGGCAGACGCAACCTCCTCCTTCTCCATCATCATCATCATCAGCAACTACATCAAGCAGACGCATCACCAGCCAGCACTCCAGCCTCATCATCAGCTCCAACGCAGCTGACTCACCGCGCTACTTGGATCCTGATGCATCCAGGCACACGCTCAATCCCGACACACCGTGGATCCCGCCCGGTCTCGACTCACTGTAGACCGCGAGCAACCTGCCTGCACCACTGGCACGTGCTTCAAGACTCAACGCTCGCTGCAGCTCACTCAACACACATCGACTACTCGTCTGGAAGGGGGAGTGATGTAGCGACCAACTTCGCTACATGTGGCGCCACCACACGCGCGCCTCGAGAAACTAGCGTCAGCCAATCACAAGCCGAGGGGTGCATCGCGCAAACGAAATTGTCAGCGGCGGCCGAACCATAACAAGACCTAAGATTACACTGTTGGATAGCTATCCCCGGGCTCAACACCTCGCCCGGTGGAGTACTCCTTTGAGAGATGTTATCCTATCATCATCTCGACATGGACGACCAACATAGTCCAAAAGTCAATTTATCCTAAAAATTACCCTACCTACTATGCATTGATTTACTACGATATGATACATAAATTAGACAAAGATGTAGTTAGTTTGCCGCTTCAATGAGTAAAACCTCAAGTAAAGCCACATTTAGCGACTAGAAATGTCAAAATGCTCGGAGTCTCTCTGAGAGATAGAATAAATTAATATTCAATAACTCACAGATGGCACGGAGGACTGATGATCGGTACTCGAAAGTTCTCGAGTGGAGACCACGTACCGACAAGCACAGCGTAGGACGCCCACCCACAAGGTAGATGGATGCATGCCGCTACCAACCGGTCTTATTGGAGATCTTTAGGAGAGGCCTATGTCCTGCAGTGGAAGTCCTATAGCTGATGGGTGGATGAATGTCAGAATTTACTAGATTTATAGTTAATTTTGACAACATTCAGTAGGTGCATTTTTGTGGTGAGAAGCGGCCCCAATTGGTTTCACACTAGTTGGTTGTTTGACGCCTCAGATCAAAACTGAGGCATCAAACAACTTACATAAAATTGATAAGAGCAATTGGTATGACTGTGTCTTCACCCCTTCAAGTCCTGGTGTCAGACCCGCGGTGCAATAAACTGTGGTAAGTAATATTTAGGTGCAACGGACACGGCCTCACATTCTTTATTAACCCTCCCATCCCGCGAGATAAAGCAACATTACGAACAGTTTTGATACTTTACAATTGGATTGTATGTTTTCATGATGACTCAATGCGTAGAAAAGCGATGAAAGTAGATTCAATGATACACAGGGTTATTTCTAATCAATTAGCATCCTTTTAGGGGCTTATTCCGTACTTCAAAACTAACAACTTTTGTTCTGCGACTTTAACTTTAGTTATTATATACTACGGGACTAATCGCGTACTAAAATTACGTCCGTTAAGTAGTATATAATAATAATGTGTTCAAATTGCGAAAGTTTAAAAACAACATTAATAACTTTTCTTCTTTGTTTTAACTTTTCTATTTGTCAAAACTAATATAAAAAAATATTTTTGTTTCATAGAAAAATATCGTTCACCCACGACAAAATGTATGGAACAGCCGATTTTATTTTTCGTGTTTTGACTTAAGTCGCAGAACAAAAGTCGTTAGTTTTGATGTACAGAATAAGCCCCTAAAAGGATGCTAATTGATTAGAAATAACCCTGTATAAAAAACATCGTCGTCTCATTCATAGTTCTATGAATCTAGAAGAAGTTCTAGAATACCTATAATGTAGATTATACTTTTGGATACTTGAACTGATTTTATTTAAAAAATAAAACACCCAATTACTGCTGAGAATTATAATTCAACAAAAATAATCAAAAGTTAAACAATCGGACAGCGATTCGACACAATTTAAATAAAGAGAAATGAAATATCGGACGATGTTTCCACGACGGTGGCTCGAGGCAAAGTGTCGGCGCGGCGTTTGCGCACCGATTTTTATATCATTCGCCGGCTGTTTCTCGTCTACCTTCCAACAATACATAAATTCATCTATTCATTAACAAAAAATGCTATTATTGGCTACTTTACGGTCTCTAATCGAGATTCTTCTGGTCCCTTTTGTTAATTACTTAGTAATTATTATAAATCAATTCCACGTTGAGTTTCAAAATAATAAGCCAAACGCTTAACTTCATCGTGCATCTCCATCGTTTGTTCCGCTCTCTCACTTTCACGTTCGACTTAGATGGAACATGACAATGAGTTATGTTTTTTCGGACGTGCAGCCGGCGTTCATTGATTTATAAGACGTTATCACGTCAATAAATTAATGTTTTTGAATGTATGATCCCTTAGGCAGGTTGCATGTTATTTTGTTTTTGTACTATTTAATTAAAGGTCAATTACTAAGTATGATCGGTTTATTACTGTCAGCCGTAAACAAGCAAGTGGTTTGCTTCCTGTCCTTGTAAGTATGATTTATTTATTATGAACCTAGAGTACCTACCTACTGTTCCAGTTATTCAATTAAATGCTGGTTATTCTGTTCTACAATATCATTTCGGAAAGTCTTAAAGCTCTTGACATTAAAAACTGATACTAAGGCCCCCTCCACACTCTCGAGAGCGCCTCGCACGAGGGCCTCATGACTTCGTGCCAGGCGACGGACGCGAAGAAAATGCGAGACGAGGCGACACGAGCGCCCCATCCACACTCTCAAGCTCGCGTTCCCTCGTGTCGCCTCGTGGAGAGTGTGGATACGGTATAACAAACGGCATGTGTGTTTTCGCGCGAACTATAAGCCGAAACGCGGGTCGAACCTTGACACGATTGGCCAAAGGACCAAGGCAGATGCCAGAAGAGAGAGGCCTACACCCAGCAGTGGGATAAAGAAGGCTGTGGATGATGATGATAATAAGCCGAATCAAACTTCCAGCTGTGAGGTTAGCTAGAGGCTACGCACATCCCGCTTCTTGCGCCGTTAACATACGACCACTCGCCATATGTTCAGAGACGCCACAACGTTTTATTCGGCCTATAAAATATTGTGTTCTTTTGCTTCACTCCTTCAAAAATACCATTAATTTAATATATAATAATATACAATAATTACAAAAAAAGGTTTAGACAAGGAATGCCCAATTCTCATAATGCTCAAGTAGTCTGGAAATGCCCAATGAATACCCAATTCTAAGCATGCCCAATTCTGGCAATCCCTAATTCTAAATCTCAAAATGGCAAAATATTTTTTATACGAAAATCGTAAATTTTCCATACACAGGTGGCCAGTAGCTCACTCGAGGGCGAATTTAGTAAATTAACTAACAAAACAGAAGAATAACTTTTACTACGGGACCATCCGAAGCCAAATTTGCGAAAAAGTCAGCAGTTTTATAGAAAAAGTCCACTGATATCAACAAAATGCATGGGGCAGCCGATTTTTTTTGCGAAATCTGGATTGGTTGGCCAGAGTAAAGTGGTTCACTTTGATGTAGGTACTAAGCTTGCCTTCGAGAGGTTCGACGTTACTTACCGGAGACCTTGTACACAAAATATACTATTTTTTAATAAAATTCTCAATTCAAATTATTTTGCTATTTTGAGAATTAGGCATTGTTAGAATTGGGCATTCTTAGAACCATAATATATGCCATTGTTAGAATTGGGCATTCCTTGAATAAACCCAAAAAATCTATATATATAAAAGAAAGTCGTGTTAGTTACTCTACTTATAACTCAAGAACGGCTGAACCGATTTAGCTGAAAATTGGCAGGGAGGTAGTTTAGAACCAGGAGAAGGACATAGGATACTTTTTATCCCGTTCCCTTTTTTTGAATTTTTTAATAGTTTTTCATATTATTATTTTCATATCATCTTTTCCCCTAAAAAATCGCTAGCGAAACTGTCACCTATCACAACAACATAGGACCAATTTTCAAGGCACCATCGTAATTATAACAGCTAATTAGAATATTTCTGTTTCTTTTTCACTTTAGCCATTCGATAGAGAGAACACATTTTACATTCCTATTAAATTTACGATGGCGCGTTCATAATTGGGCCTAATATGGATTGACGAAGCGTAATAAGATGACAAGTGACATACATTGACTGCAAACTTTTTATAAATGTCACGCTTAGCATAGCAAAGAGACAAATTGTCTTTTCACCATTATAGCTCCTCGAAGAGGAAATATAGTATGGATTGACAATGACAACTGACATTAAAAGTGGACAAAATGGTTTTTCTCTATGCCATGCTACATATTACAATGACGTTTAATACTGGGCCATCATTTTGTCTGACATTCAAAATATTTTTAAATATACCACCGTTAGAGGTTAAACATGTTTCTTTATTCTACCTTTATGGTACAGAATCTATTCTAATATACGAAGAAACGGATCGACTTGATTTTTAGGAGTATATAGTATGGCATAAGTATAAGTATCTTGACTCTAAGGTTATTAACCTTGACTGTGAACTGTGACTTTGACACGAACATACATTTCTGTTGGTTTGGTTAGGATTGAACAGTGATAAAAGTGCAGCCCGCCTCAGTTGAGGCACTCCTCATGAGGCACGCAACTTACCGGCAAGCTTCTCAGCTGCTATAGTTAAAAAGCCCAGAAAAGCGGCCCAACCACGAGTGCAAACTTCTAAGCAGCTTAGGAAGAAAAGACCAAAAAAATTGGGAGACCTCGAGCGCCGCCTTTTCAGCTATCTTAGAAGAAAGCCAGAGAAGCGGCTCTATCTGGGATTCCCGCGCCGCCCATAAGCCTCGGCTACTAAGTTCCCCGCCACGACAAGGCGGGAACCCGTACACTCTAACCTTATCTTAATCAACAGAAGCATTTATAAGTATAAGGTATTATGATGTCAGGTTAGGTTTGGACAGTGGCAAGGTTACCTGTTTTTTTTTTATAGAGCAAGTGCCTTTATTAACTACCACTAAATACAAGACTTATAATGTAAAACTTCATAAACTACTACTACATAACAAGCAATTGGATCATCCACAGACCTTTGAAGGTCTAAAGATAATCCAAATACTCAAGCCCACTGCCAGTTAGCAGCGTGCCCAGCATGCTGACAGCATTGCCACGCTGATTGGCAATGCTTATACGTTAGCCAAATAAACACCAGCATTTTGGTCACACTTCGGGTACACCAGACGCTCAGAAAGACTTTTGAAAACAAGACCGGCCACCACGGGCACAATGTCTCAATTTCAAGCGGCTCAAATACGAGTATGTAACCACTGTCAAGGTTAGCATATTTGCGCCGTTTGTGCTGCTCCGAATCGGCCAACGCTCCAGCCCTTCTCCGAGTCTCAGAAAGATGTGACGTCACCAAAGTATCGACGCAAGTCGCGTCTCATACTAAGGGCCGTCTACACTTCCATGGGACCAGCTTCGTACCGTCAGGCCTTTTGCCATCACCATGCGCAAACCCATTCGGTTCGAATACGGCTGCTATATTGGCGGTCGCAAATGCCCTGCGTATGACATGTGCGGCGCGGCAGCAAGATGGGTCGACTATCTCGTCGATATCATCAATACCGCCGGTCGAGCCTGGTCACGACCGGTAAAGAGCCGAGGTAGATGTCACAGAAAGAGAGAGGCCTATACCCAGCAGTGGGACAAAGAAAGCTGCGGATGATAACCATAATGAAACAAATTAGTTGAGATTGACTGTTTCTTGGGTTTAAAATGATTGTTTGCTACAATATTTGTGTACCGTTTCACATTGAATTGGGGCTAATATTTTGTGGTGCACTTACTATTACTTACTTCGTAACTATCGATTTTAGACCATTACTGTCTTTACAAAAGTAATATGGCTCAACCAGATCTACATTTGGTATGACAGCTGTCGAACTTAAAAGGAGTTTATCTCCGTAACTGTCAAATTTTGATCAATGCTATCTTCACGAAAGTGAGATAGCTCAATCAGATCTACATTTTGTAAGACAGCTGTCGAACTTAAAAGTAGTTTATCTCCGTAACTATCAATTTTTGATTACTGATATCTTCACGAAAGTGAGATAGCTGAACCAGATCTACATTTGGATGACAGCTGTCGAACTTAAAAGTGGTTTATCTTCGTATCTGCCGATTTTAGATCATTACTGTTTTTACAAAATTGAGATAGCTAAACCAGATCTACATTTTGGATGACAGTTGTCGAACTCAAAAGTAGTTTATCTCCGCAAATGTCAAGTTTTGATCAATGCTATCTTCACAAAGGTGAGATAGCTCAATGAGATCTATATTTTGGATGACAGCCATTAAACTTAAAATATCCTAATGTAGGTATCTCCGTAAGGTTAGCTACCTACATTTATTAACTTTCGCGGTACGAAGTTCGCCGGGTCCGCTAGTCCTTATGATATAAAAATCAGAGCCCTGGTTACAGATTTCAAAGTATCAAGATCATTCCATCCTGTTGCGTCCGGTCACCTCAAGATGGATAGAGCACCTGTTCACCGGCGGCGATTCGGCAACCGTCGACCAACTTCGGCTGTCTCCGGAAATCCCCACCACTTCACCCCTATCTCAACCCCATAGAGTCCACTTTACCCAAGCTTTATGTAAATTACAAAAGCAAGTTAGGGGTGGATGCGTGGGAAAATCTAGAGATTGATATCTGATTTAAATTAACACGGAATGGATGGGTTTTTTAGGGTTAAGATTGGTTTTTGTCGTAGAAGGGTTAAGGTTATGTAGTTTGAGGAAATAGTGAAAAGAAACATAGAAATATGTAGGAAGTATAGTTTGAGAAGTTTTCGCCTCATAGTCAAGACGCAGGAAAACAATATTTTGTTGCAATTATTTTCAGTTATTAATTTCAGAATTTACGCTGATACTGTACATTAGCTTAAATATAATTAAAAATAGGCATATCTTCACTGTTGAACATAGGCCTATTTTTAAGGTGACAGTTCTCCCTTTATGCCACCACAGCTAGTCTATACTCTATAAAATTTAACTTGATCTCTGCGACAGTGACATTGACATAGAAGATTGTCATTTTTAGAGTTGAGATAGTGGTGGTAAAAACCTATTTTCAAACAATGTTGTAATGAAATCGAATGAGTAGTTGAAGGTGAGAAATTGGATTTTATTTACTTACTATTATTTAAGATCAAGTATGTACACATGTAAATAATGTTATGATATGAATTAAATACTTATAATAATGTAACGATAGTATTTATCGACGTTTTTCACTATTATCGATTCTAATGTAACATATAAATTGGGTTTAATTTAATAACACATGTAAAAATGTTATGATATTAAAATATACAATAAAATTAATGATAAATTCAGTTTTATTTAAAATATATTTAGTATAAACTATCGATATTTTAAATAAAACTCTATCTAAAAGTCTGTGGTTACGATCATTCGTCGCTCATCACTAATCGGCATGCCCATAAAGTATGACATTGACAGGTACTGTCTGTACTATTAAGAAATTCAGGACTTCATAGGCGTGATTTTTCTGACAGCTGTCACAGAGATCAAGTTAAATTTTATAGAGTATAGTAGGTTATACCAGGCATAAGACGTCCACTGATACACATAGGCCTCTCCTATATATTTCCAAAGAGAAGTCTAATAAGTAAGTTCGTATACCTAGACGGGGTGGCCACCGGGTGGGATCGGGTGACCAGTTTTTAAGCCGTTTTTTATAAATAGATAAATTCTTTATTGATTCACATTCACACACACATAAAACAGAAAATAGAGAAAAATAGATGCTAAAACATGTGAAGCAACCGGCGGCCTTATCACTGAAAGTGATTTCTTCCAGGCAACCTTAGGATGGATAGAGATAGGTACAAAAGAAAATACAAAACCATACATACCTAGCTAAAGAGTTAAAACAACCGGGACCTACATATTAACGTGTCATCCGAGCCACGGTAGCGCTCAGTTGAAAATGTCACCCGCGGTCACCCATCCGAAGACTGACCGTGCTGAACGTTGCTTAAGGTGGCGCCTAATGCCAAAATCAAGCGAAAGAAGTATTTTTTAAGACGTGGTGTATAGGTAACGAACATAAATATCCATTTTAAAAAAATACTATAGGAAAGGAAAAAACCTATAGTAGCAGAGTAATCGCGTAGAATTTTGGAAAATAATATGGTTACGAGTACTTTGGAAAAAAATTAAAACTTCGAATCATAAAAAAAAACTTTTTTTTTCAAATGCTCGGAATTATCACCGACAACACCACATTGTTTTTGACAAATCTCGTAGCCAGAAAAATGTTCTAGTAGAGTAATCGATTAGTTTTTTTTAATATATGCTTAAATTTTAAATAAATAAATAAAATGTCACCTAAAAAGGTAAGCTGGCGCTCGAAGCCAAAATCATCGTAAACTGAGTCATGCGATTTTCGTCTCTAAACAAAGCAACATAGATAATAGCGGGCGATGCAAGAAGCGCGGGTGAAATCTGTTTTTTTCATGGCATTAGGCGCACTCTTAACTTCGCTGTTCCATGACAAACACCTAATCAAACTAGGTACGCTATGAGCGCTTCTGTAGAAGTCTAGTTACCTATGGGTCGAATGAAACTTCTTGGCGGCTCGGGCTGCGCAAAACCGAAACTCGATCAAAATTATATAATTGGCTTAGCAACAATAAAGACTAGGTTACCTACCCAATGCACGCAGTGGACGTTCTATGGCTGATATGATGATGATGATGATGATGATGATGACCTACCCAATGAGGCATCGTGTCGCGAGTAGGAGCGCGCCGCGGAGTGTTGGTTTAGGCTCCCAAAACATTATAACGAACAATAACACAGTGGGTCCATTTCGCTCGCTTTTAGCTTCTACTCAGTGCTCATCTGTTTTTGGTAGACTCGTAGTGCTTTTACCGTCGAGGGTAGATTGCTCCATGGGTAATAGGCATGGTGACTAAAAAATATAATTAGTCCGTCAGATAGACTATCAAAAAATATTAGACAAGTTTTTTTTTTTTTTTTTTATATATATTTTAGCTTCCTACACTACTTCTACATAGAAAGCAATTGGATCATCCACAGACCCTTAAAGGTCTAAAGATCCAAGTGCTTAAGCCCACTGCCAGTTGGCAGCGTACCCAGCATGTCACGCTGAATGACAATGCTGCCAGCATGCATTTTATTGTTTTGTCAATTAAACAAAAATGTATGAAGTTATTGCCCGTTAAAGTTCCGCGTGACGTCACAAGTTACAAAGGACACGTCCACAAAATGTGTGGAGGCTGGTATAATAATGATAAAAATATCTACCCACGACATTCGTTACATCTCAAGAATGTTCTTCTTTTTCTTACTCTATTACATCAGTTAAAATAAAATAAGAGCCATCCATTTATAAAATCAATTTTGATATTTTTGGGATAAATTAATATATTTGACCGAATAAGTAGATCATTTCTGGCAACTCTGATTGAGCAACCTTGAATTAGCTAAAATAAAAACATGTTTAGCAATTAGACCCAATTCTTAATGTGTTTTTTGAAATATGGATCTAACTGGATGCACCGACTTTTTATAAACTCTATAATTTTAGCAAAATATGACAAATATGGATGAATCAGGTAATAATGCAAGTAAAAGAACGATAGAAGCTCATTAAGAACAAGACAAAAAAAATGTGAGCTGTATTTCCATTTACCATATAAAATATTATTTAAAAAAATATGTGGGAATGAAAAAATATATAATAAATATTTTTGAGAAGCCCTTAAAACAAGCTTTCAAACGACGCATATATTATCGTTAGTTTGTTCTCTGAATAATATACCATTTGTTGACGTTTCTTTTATAGACTTCTGTGTCAGGAAAAAAGAAAATAAAGGAACAAACCCAGTTAATTTTATAAGTAGGTACAGATAATGTAAGTAAATGTGGTTGGTAGGTAGGTGGTAGGTACAGGTCGAAAATCTCAAACTTTAATGGTTACAAGCTGCGCAAGTCCCCACTCCTTGCGCAGTTGACGTAACGGTTTTGCTACAGCTTTTATTAAACTGAAACCATTTAAAGTGCTATATCCTAGACTGACGCTACGATTATACTCGTAGACATGTGGTTAATTACAGTCCTATTCTGAATATCTACCTATAAAATTATAAAATGTTGATAATGAAAAGTAAAAAGTAGGCACAAAATACTACGTATTGTACAAAGGAACAGATCCAGCTAATTTTCTCAGTACATAGTAGGGTAGGTAGATGTGGTATTAATTCTGATTTTTAGAGTTCCGTAGTAAAACGAGGAACCCTTATAACTTCGTTGTATCCGTTCGTCCGTCCGTCCGTCCGCCCTCATGCTACAAGGCCTTATAACTTCCAAATTTATTAACCAAATTGAATGAAATTTGACAACGTAATAGTTCTAATATAGATCTCAATTTCAAATACTTAAAAATTTCAAAACAGTTTATTTAAGGGGCAGCTCCCATACATGTAAAGTAGGGATGAAACTTTTTTTTCATCCTCACTCCCTCGTGTGGGGTATCGTTGAATAGGGTTTTTAAAATGAATGTAAGATTTCTTGAACCATTTTTTGTCACGTGTACCATATGTGAGATATAAGTAGCTAAAGTTGAAAAAACAGTGTCCCCCCCCTTAATTTCTAAAGTATACGAGATAGAATGTTCAAACTTTCTGAAATTATAGACCACATTAAAAACTTTATTTGAAAATTGTTTCGAGCACTGTGAGATACTAGCTTTTTGAGTTATAAAGAAAAATTGAAATTCTTAAGCTTGCACCGCTTGCACATAGCTCAGAGGTCATTGACCTCGCAAATATATTTTAAAATCGGTTATTATCATCATCAAAATCATCGTCACCATCTATATCTTTATACGCGTGTCTCGACACGCATTAACAACTTATTTATCTTCCATCCATCTGTCAGCCGTAGGACGTCCACTGCTGGACATAGGCCTCCCTCATGGATTTCCAATAAGGCCGGTTGGAAGAGGCCTGCATCCAGCACGTTCCTACGATCTTTATCAAATCGTCAGTCCACCTAGTCGGTGGACGTCCTACGCTGAGTTTGCTGGTCTGTGGTCTCCATTCGACAACTTTACGGCCTCATCGGCCATCCGTTCTTCGAACTATGTGCCCTACCCACTGCCCTACCCACTTCAATTTGCTAATCCACTGGGATATGTCAGCAACTTTGTTTCGTCTGCGGATCTCCTCATATCTAATTCGATCTCGCAGAGACCGAGCATAGCCCCCTCCATAGCACGTTGGGCTGTACTGTACTGTACTGTACCAGCCTTTTTAATAGTCCACTGCAGGACGTAGGCCTACCCACGAAGGGTGATTGGGCCATGTCCACCACGCTGGCCCAGTGCGGGTTGGTGGATTCACATACACCATCGAATTTCTTCTACGGACGTATGCAGGTTGCCTCACGATGTTTTCCTTCACCGAAAAGCCAGTGGTGTGAAATTCCGTACGTAAATTCCAAAGAACGCATTGGTACGGGTCCGGGGATTCGAACCCACGACCTCACGATTGTGAGGTGGGTGTCACTACCTCTTGACCACCGCGGCTTTTTCGTCACGTTGGGCTATCTTGACCTAATTCATAAGGCCCACAGTAAAATACTACGTTTCAGTCCCATATGTCATCACTGGCAACACACAACTTTTGGAAACTTTCGTCTTGAGGCACTGAGGTATATCGGATGAAAAGCCGCTGCCTGCTCAGCCGAGTTGGATTCGGCGATTGACCTCTTTCTTAAAGTTGGACTGTTTGAACTATTTGTTTTGAATTTATCACCTTAAAACATATAAAGTGCTTTATCCTAGACCGAATCTCGCCGTTTATACAGGGCTATCCAGAACTGGTGTACTAAGCTGAAATATCACTCCTTTCCAGTTCTGGCGTTTCTGGTTCAGTGCGTAGAGGCAGAGTGATGTCGATAAAAAAAAAACATCTGTTTTATACATTTTATAGATCCTGAGTTACATTTCTATATGGAACAGCTGACTTTTTTCTTAAATTCCGGCTTGGCGCCATAGTAAAAGATAATTCATGATAGTCATAATCTTTTTTCGTTTTTAGGTCGAGCAGATAACCCTGTACTGATACTATAGGTATGTGGTTAATTTCGGTCCTATTCTGAATATCTACTTTAAAAATGCCTACAATGAAAAGTAAAAAGTAGGTACAAAATACTACGTACAAAGGAACGGATCCAGCTAATTTTCTCAGTACAGAGTAGGGAAGGTAGAGGCGGTGCTAACTCTCATTTAGCGATGTCACTGTCTGTGTAGAGTAGACGGGAGACAGAGGCCGCGCGGCTCCAGGGCTGCCACACATAACTTTTATCAATCTACTTTTATGCAACCGCTGTGTCACTATATGAGTAGGTATTTGTTGACACTCTTGACACATACTCTTATAGTGACACATTTAAAAAGCATATTGCTACATATCCTGCCATAATTTATAACCACTAATAAATATTTAGGCTTCCTTTATACCACAGGAAAAAAAATCAAGTCGATGGCTCAGGCTCAGTGTAGGCCTATATTAGACCGGGCCGCGCCACGTTGTATACGAAATGAAAAGTTTTATGCGAAATGTATGCAATATCTAACATTAGTGACCCGGCGCGGTCTAATATAAATTATCCCTAATAGTGCTGTAGTATTAGTAGATCCACATACATATGCCAAAGCGTTGTGAGTAAATTGAATTTCTTCAAATAGCTCACAACGCCGAAAAGCTAGTAGTGTGTCAATTCGTATTTACTTAGATTCCAAAAAAAAAAACATCCAGATCTTAATCCACGTGTTACTAGTGAGTGTAAGACGGGCGTTCCCCCACGAAGCCATCACGGCAGCTACAAAAATCATATTTTATTATTTTTTCGTTAAAAAAGTAACTAAGTTCGTTGGTATAGGCCAGGTAGCCTAGCCTTGGTGTCACAGTTTTTAAATCACCGAAGGCCTTTTACATAGCTAAAGGGTTAACAAAAACCGGGACCCACAATTTGACGCGTTACCCGAGCCATGTTAGCGCTCAGTTGAAAATGCCACCCGCGGTCACCTGAAGACTGATCAAGCTACGATCGCTATCAAACGCCTTATGTAACCGGCAATATTTGTTTCTTTTTAGTTACCACCAATAATTTCTTTTCTCACGAAGTCGCGCGAAACTTTAAATCAGTACCCGTCTAAACCAAGGGCCACCAAGATACAGGCTTAGCCTAGTTTGGGGCCCACTGATAATTCACAGACCACGAGTATGTCAATTGAATTACATAATTGATTTGTAGCGGCAATTATTAGTATAATGTAACTAGTTTTTGTTATGTATAAATTTTGAAACTTTTATATTTGAAACTCTGCTCTGTACTCTAATTTTAAATTTTATTGGAAATAAATATGTTATCTTATCTTATCTATATGAGCGCTACATTCCATTTCCTATTTTTGACCGACGAATCGGAGGAGGTACTCAATTCGACGCGTATATTTTTTTATGTACGCGCATAACTTTTTGCATATAGTAAACCGATTTTGATATTTTTTTTTATCAGAATATACTTTATATTATATTTCAAAATTGGTATCATTTTAATTTTATCTAAATCGGCTCAGCCATTTTTGACAAATCAACAATAATGTGTAAAATGCTACATCGATCCGTGCGAAATATTCGCGAATTCTATACACGGTTACAGTCGGTCATGCTATTTTTTGCAATAAATAATGATTGTGCTTAGATTATATTCCGATGACATAAATAAATGAGAAAAGTGCTAGCGCCAGCCCTACGGCGCACGGTCGAGCGGCTGCTGTTTTTTCATTTACGAATATTTTCCTTGGCGCACGATATTTTTTCAGAGTGTTTTCCCAGTTGTAAGATAAACTACACTCCGTCAAACGTATATTTTTTCCATTCGCTCCACGGCCCGCCGTTTTAATGTATCTAAACTACGTATCTACAGTACCTAGATATTGTTTTCTCATTTTACCATTTTGTATATGTATATTGTACTTACTTCATCATTATGATAAAAGCCTCAAATACGTTAGTAATAGAAACTCGATGGCGTATGTGAATACAACAACCCGTACTGAGCCAGTGTGGTGTACAAAATGTACATGCCACTACTGGTCTAAAAAGTGAGTGGCATCTGCCCCACCAGTGGGGCGCTTTGGTGGAGCAGAGTCGAAGTACTCTGATCCTATCGGTCCCGTATAAATCAGTTGGATTTTATACACTTTTTACTATTTTATATTCGTTTAATTTTTATTTTAGTATAAGTTTTTATTTTAAGTAGGTAGATTAATTTTGATAGTTATAGTTTATGAATAGTTTTTTAAGTTTTGTAGGATTTATTAAATCTGTTCACTACACCACTGGCTATTACTCGTAGTAGCGCTCGTAGCGTAGTTTGACTAGGTGATTGTCAGCGATTTTTCCGCACGGTGAGTATTTGGATGGGTGACCGCGAGTGGCTTTGTACAACTGAGCACTACCGTGGCTCGTATTACACGTTAAATTTTAGGTTCCGGTTGTTTAAACCGTTTAGCCATGTCAGAGGCCTTCAGGCGGCCTAAAAACTCTGACACCAGGGCTAGCCACCCGGCCTATACGAATTTACTTATTTGGTGAAGGGAAACATTTTGATGCTATACGTCCGTAGAAGAAATTCGATGGCGTTTGTGAATCCACCAACCTGCACTGGGCCAGAGTGGACATAGTCAAATCACCCTTGTTGGGTTGACCTTGTTGAGCAGTGGACTATAAAAAGTCCGGATAAATTTACAACTGAGCGCTACCGTGGCTCGGATGATATGTTAAATTGTAGGATCTGGTTGATTTAACCGTTTAGAGGCCTTAAAAACTGTGACACCAGGGCTAGCCACAGGGCCAGTAGACAGCAGTAACCGATTCCAGCATAATCGGGATGTCTTCGTATCTCAAGTGGCTAACGTAGCGCTCATAGCGTAGTTTGGCCTTTGAGGAAATATTACTACGTAGTAATATAGCTCGATGAGTTTGGCTAAGTGTTTCTTAGCGATCACAGACGCAACGTCAATCAACGTTCAGCACGGTCAGTCTTCGGATGGGTGACCGCTGGCGGCTTACAACTGGGTGCTACATCGGCTCTGATAACACCTAAAATTGTGGGTTTGTAAACATGTCAGACACATTCAGGCGGCTTAGGAACTCTCCGTCTTACCACAAAAGTTGTACGCATGCCTTAGACAGTGTTTAACTGTACAAAATGCATGGTTCAGTGCTTAAAGCGTGTTTAAATATTTTGTGGTAATACTAACCACCTGGCTTACTAACAAACTTACTTATCTGAAGTGGCACTAATTATGCTTTGGTTAATTCATAATTATACTGTTCGTTCATTATCATCCGGATTTTTTTCGAAATGCACGTTAATTGAGTTTTTCAATCTTTTACGCCCGTACAATCGACTAATCTAATTTGAAAGCCTCAGCGATTCCTAGTAATGAATAGTTTTCTAATCGATTCAAGTTTCAAAAATCGATTTTTGCATAGTGCTGGGCCACGCGCCGCGATCGATTCACCGCGCGTGCGCGTCACGCACGTCCCGCTCGATCCCGGCCACTCGATTAGACATCGATTCACATTTTTTATCGATTTACGATTTTTCTCATCAGTTGCGCGTTTTTTTGTGTCTTTTGTAGGCGTTCGTTTTTTGGCGCGCGTCTCGCGGCCAATCTCTCCGTTAATTTCTTTTTTTGAACTTTTTTCTTTTTTTACGGCTACCTATTGTTGGTCTCGGTGGACACTGCAGTGACTTGTTTTTAGATTTTATAGACCGTTCTTTCTTAATGGTTGAGAAGTTAAATGCCTATCTATCGGACCGTTAGCCACCTTTTTGTACGGAAAGTGTGATTCTGTTCTATCAGAAGTGTTAAATACCGTAACAGTTATTAGATAAAGAATCTTTTACTTCGTTTCGGTCAGTGATTATCTTATTGGCAATTATTTTTTAAGTTTTCTACAAATCGTGATCGAGGCGTGGGTTTTTTGTTACTTCTACTGTTTTATAGTTTTCTATTGCTGTACGCCGTTCCAATATGAAATTTACTGAAAAATGCAATTCAGATAACATTAAAGAATTTATTTCAAAGGCAAAATAAATACTTTAAAAAAGTAGTGAATCCTACTACTGGTCCTAGTAAAATTATACGTGCATTTAATTATTTCAACTAGCTATTTATTTCAACTAGCTATTTAATTATTTCAACTCTCCTGACTTTGCCCGGTTACAGATGAATTATAGCTATACAATTTCCAGACAAAATATTCTAAAATATAGTGTAAAACGCATTGTAATCGGTTGTCTAATTTCTAAGATATCAGCGGATACACAGGCACTCACGTAAAAATAGTGGTATTGCTTTACACTATGTGGTGATATGGATGATATTTTAAGATGAAAAACGTCTAAACATATTTTATCTCATTAAAGAGGCGTTTTCCAAAAAAAGTAATAGTTTCACAAAACTTACTAGATGGCGCAATAGTCATATAAATTGATCTGTCATTGTCAACTGGAATAGGGTGAGAGAGAGAAGCCTTGGACTACGTTTGGACTTAACCGCGACTTTATTGGACTATGACGTGACTATTTTGATAAAATATTATCAAAAAATTATTCGAACTTAATACTTACTATATTCACTAGCAAATGCACAACAATGCGACGCCAAAACATAAAAAAAGAAGAAGAAGACATCTTGACAATGACAGTACGATTTCCATACTCAAAGGATCGATGATTTCAAACTATTGACACCATCTATCTAATCTTAGTAATGAACTAAGATTTTTATTTTTTAGAAAACGTCTCATTAAAACTAGGCATACCTATTATCGCGTTTCGATTGCAATATTTCGGAAGATTGTTGTACTACCGGCTTGCGTGCTACGTTCTTACGAAAATGCGCACTGCACAGAGTGTATGGAAGTTACGTGGCATATTATGTCTGTAAGTAACTTTTTTATATAATATATAATAATAGGCACAAATTGCAAAAGTTTTAAGTATAATATAATAATAATGTAGCTTTTTGTTTTACGGTACCTACTGGGTACTTTGTGAACCGATCCTTTATTAGATCAATGCAAGCCTACTTGCTTACATCCCTAATGGTACAAAATAAAGAAAACAGCAGTTTTGTGTCTAGCACTTAATTGACTATCCTAAAAGAGTAGGACGACGTTTCACATGTTCGCGTGCAGCTAACTAGCCAGCTACCGAGTCTACTGCTGTATCGGTCCTACAGCTTTTTGCTGTTGATTTTAATTCGATGTTTTTGTGTTTTTTATTCTTTTTGATTTAGTCATTTACTAACTGTATGCTCGACTACATCTCAGATAAAGATATTAAAGTCTTTCTGAGCGTCTGGTGGACGCGACGCGTGACCAAAATGCTGGTGTTTATTTGGCTCAACGTATAAGCATTGCCATTCAGCGTGGCAATGCTGCTAGCATGCTGGGCACGCTACCAACTGGCAGTGGGCTTGAGCACTTGGATTATCTTTAGACCTTCAAGGGTCTGTGGATGATCCAATTGCTTTCTATGTAGTAATAGTGTAGGTAGTTTTAGCATATAAAGTAGTATTGTATCATATTGTAGTTAATAAAATTAAAAAAGATATTAAACAATTAAAATAAAGCCTATAATCATAGAAATTTGTAGAGAGTATCGTAAAAGATATCAATTTTTTTAATAAGTATTTAGGTAAATTCTTATAGGCATAGTGGCTAGCCCTGGTGTCAGAATTTTGAACCATATTTTTTTTATTTAACATTGATTTTTCCTATAATTTAACTTACATCCGAGTTATATTTCATATTGATCAGATTCAGATCATGGAGTCCCACCGCGCGGAAGAAGTGAAACTTCAACACAACAGTGCTTTCGTACCCCCTCCATGGTAGCGTTAAACGTTAACCCGCAACCTTGTTAAAAGACGCATTAAAAGTTTCACTTCAAAAACATTATTCCAATCAAAATTCGATTTTTTATTTTATTTACTTAATCACGTTATGTCGATAGAAATCCAGGCCCTGATGTATAATCCTTCAAAACACAATTATCTACGTTATAACCTCCTTTTCTTGAGCGATTCTGTTCCAAAGAGCCTCGTCTAATTATGACATTAGTAGCTGTTACACACTTAGAAAACGATGTTTACCATCTAATGGTGCTTCCACACATTATCTGTTAGCCTTTTCATCATAACATTTTTTATGTTATTATTAACTCTATAGTCTATACTAAGGTCATGGCACTCCATAAATGAGTTTATTCCGGGTTATTTTGAAAAGGTACTAACTGAAAGGGGGTTATTGAACCCATCAAAATTACTACTTGTTACTATTTGGCTAGCCAGAAATCGAGAAAAAAATAATTTCAGCTGTTCTGTACAAAATAGCAACTCGGAATCGATAAAATATATGGAACAACCGATTTTTTCCCGATTGACGTCATAATAACAGTTGTTCATAATGATCGTCTGAATTGCCCTCTTTCAGTTTAATCCCCTTTAAATCAAGTTTAACATAGTCATAGTCATTTTTAGGGTTCCGTACCTCAAATGGAAAAAACGGAATCTTTATAGGATCACTTTGTTGTCCGTCTGTCCGTTTGTCCGTCTGTGTCTATGTCAAGACTCTTTATCTCGGGAACGCGTAAAGATATCGAGTTGAAATTTAAACTGTACACGTATATCTATAGTTTCTTGCAGTTGTGTAGAAAAAAGACTTCTCAGTTATCTTTTAAAAAAGTTAGTGCCGTTTATGTTGTAAAAAACCGCATATTTCGACACTTACAAAAATCAAAACCTACCGTGTACTTTCCGTTGACATAGAACTATGAAATTTGGCGAGAAGCATTGTCTCAGAGTACATATATAGGAATAAATCTGAAAACTGTACATTTTTATTTAAATCACATAAAAATAGGGCCTTAATATTCACAAAGTGAGTAAATCGTATCATATAAGGTATCATATATAAGAACTTCATTAGCACATGCTAAAACAGGTTTTTAATTATTTTAACAATGTGTAATTTTCGATGTATGACGAGAAAAGTGAAAAAAAATAAACTTTTTTGTCGATGGTAGTATAGAGATTTTAACAACTTACTTCCCAATTTTGTGAAATTTTCTGGATTTGTACGGAGCCCTTGGTGTGCGAGCCTGACACGCACTGGTCCGGTTTTTTTAAAATGTAAAATTACGTTATAATGTATTCCGAATTCACGTGTTCGTACACAGAATCACCATGTGTTCTGTTCTGTTATATTAATATTACTCAAAATCTGTGTAGAAGCGCCTTTAAACTTAAATATGACGTACTTACCTGTTAAACTACCGAGTACGGAGAAACAGTCTGAAGTCGTGAGTCATTACGAGTCTAATTGAGCGGCAATAAAGTTTATTTAATTTAACAGGTGATTGGCGGTTCATTAGTTTCGTTTGCGATTGCAATTTTATTGGAAAAAAACTTCGTTCATTTTTATAAGACGCAGTCAACATAGATCAATACTACAAACACAGACAGAGATACATATTATATATATAGAATACTAGCGACCAGCCCCGGCTTTGCACAGGTGTATTATGCATATAAACCTTCCTCTTGAATTACTCTATCTATTAAAAAAACCGCATTGAAATCCGTTGCGTAGTTTTAAAGATATAAGCATACATAGGGACAGACAGGGGAAAACGACTTTGTTTCATACTATGTAGTGATATAGCAGATTTTTTTACCTACCAGATATAGTTGCGTTTTACTACATCCTGTTTTTTCTTGGGCAGAGATAGAATAGAAAACACTTTATTGTACACAGTAAAATATAAGACAACAGTAATACATGAAAAACTTATTAGTATAGCTCAAGGCGGCCTTATCGCTGGAAGCGATCTCTTCCAGAGATGTGGTATAGGATTTAGCACGAACCTCTTTATCAAAAACAACTGAATTGTCTACTCGACAGTCAGAATTAGAATTTAAGACGTCTTTTCATGGAGCAAACGTTATATGGTAGAGTACGATGAACTGGGTATATGGTAGAGTAAGCCGATGGGGCCGTTTCGTTCTCGAATACTGTACTGTACCAGCCTTTTAATAGTAGCGCTCGTAACGTAGTTTGACTAGGTGTTTGTCAGCGATCACCGAAGTTAAGCAACGTTCTGCACGGTCAGTATTTGGATGGGTGACCGCGGGTGGCATTTTCCAACTGAGCGCTACCGTGGCTCGAATGACACGTTGAATTGTAGGTCCCGGTTGCTTTAACCGTTTAGCCATGTCAGGCGGCTTAAAAACTCTGACACCAGGGCTAGCCACCCGGCCTATACGAACTTATTTATTACTTACAATAGTCCACTGCAGGGCGTAGGCCTAACCACGAAGAGTGATTGGGCTATACCTATTTACCACGCTGGCCCAGTGCAGGTTGATGGATTCACATACGCTATCACGATGTTCTCGAATGGACGCCACATAATATATTATGTCCACCTTACCAATAAGCGCAGTAGAGTCCTAAACTTTGCTTATTTCCTCTGACGAGTCGAACTGGGTAGCTACTGGGCGCAAACTTCCTCCAAACGTTTTTATTACAGATCTAGAAAGAAAGCCTATGTCTAGCATCGAGCGAATCCTGTGGCTGAGATGATAATAATCAAAATAATATCAATTAATCCAAGATCGTCCAAAAAAAACTAGCTTATTATATAATATATATTATAAAATGTACTAGAGAATGACAGTCATGATGATTTGTTCATCCTCTTCAGCTGGTGTTGACGTTGCTACCATCCTCGACATGACTGAAGGCACTTAACATTCGTAAGTCGGGACCTGACGTTCGGTGCACGAAGTCAGCTTCCGTCGGCGAGAGCGTGACTGCAGATGAGACTGTGGAGTAATGGAAGCGATGTGTAGCAAGTGGTCTCGAAAAACAAAACGCGAAATCTGTAGAACTGCCAAAAATATCGATATATTCGGCCCGAAAATCGGTGTAACAGGATTTTTACGTTTTTAATGTGTATGACGTTATCCTCACTTCCCGTTCAGGACTCCGGCGGCGCCACTACTGCGCGTCCTTTGCTGCGCCGCGTCGGTTCCCGTCAGAAACAAGGGAAGTGCTCGCCTAACTATATAATGATGATCCGGGCAATTGCTTAAGCCCGCAAATAAATTTGTTGTGCGTACCACCTTCTTTTATTTCATATAAGTTGGTGGCCCCGTTACATAAGCAATAAATAATATAATGTTATTTTTCAATCTTTTAGTTTGACTAGGTGTCTGTCAGTGATCACCAAAGTTAAGCAAGCGTTCGGCGCGTTACCCTTTGGATGAGGGGCCGCGGGTGGCATTTTAAATTGTGTCATTCGAGCCACGGTCGCTATCATATCTCGAATGACACGTTAGATTGTAGGTCCTTGTTGTTTTAGTTTTAGCCGTCTGAAGGCCTCTATTCAGGCCTAA
This sequence comes from Hypomecis punctinalis, assembly GCA_949316475.1. Lineage (NCBI taxonomy): Eukaryota > Metazoa > Arthropoda > Insecta > Lepidoptera > Geometridae > Hypomecis > Hypomecis punctinalis. Next base: position 22,641,183 of record OX438810.1, read on the forward strand.
AAACTCAGAAACCAGGCTAGCCACCCAGCTTATATACCAACTTACTTATCTTTCCTCTTATGTTTCTGCAGCGTTCTAATCTGGGAGCACGGTAACGCCCCTCCAAGACAAGCCAAGCGAAGCAAAGCGCAAGGGCACTACCTTTTCTCGAAGTGGTTCGCCGATTTTTTGAATCCTCATATCTTACGTTTGGAAAATAATAGATAAACTAAATTCTCTGGATATAATGTCCAAAATAGACTTAGTAAACATTTATAGATTCTATTAAATAGCTCTTATCTTATATATCTTACTTGTTCCTTTCGCTACTATTTTATAACGTACCTATGTAGGTATGTATATATGTAGGTATATGTATAACTATATTTATATATTATAACGTATATATATGCTATTTCTTGTTCTTGTCAGTTGATATTTGTGCAAGGTTGCCTGGAAGAAATCGCCATGGGTGATAAGGCCGCCACTTTATAATCATATTTTTTGTCGTATATGTGTACTATTTACACATATACGACAAAAAAATATTATTTACTTTTCATATTGTGGTTGTAATAAAGAGTTTTGTCTGTTTGTCTGTCTGTCTCTTATACTTTATATTTTATTGAATTCTAAAACCCCCGATTTCGTCACTGGCTAACTGATTAACTCATTGATGGATTTCAGGAAGTACTCTATAGGTTTCGATCATCAAAACGAAGCCTTGCATGCCCCAAGTGCGGCGGCATCATACAAATACAAAAATACAAAAATATTTATTTTCCTTAAAATATGTACAGATTCAGATTGACAATAGTCCCCGCACTAGGGCTAGCCTGTATCGCGGGAAACTGAGGCCGATTACCGAAACATGATAGAGAACTTGTACAATAATTTTATTTAGACTGCGTGATTTCAATTTTATTTAGAATTTAGAATTTCATAGACAACGAAAGGAAACACAGCGAAAGATGTATGTGTGTGTGGGGGTGTGTGTGTGTGTGTGTGTGTGTGTGTGTGTGTGTGTGTGTGTGTGTGTGTGTGTGCGTATGGGCAGTTTCAGGTATTGTAGTGAAGGTCATGTTTCTGTTAAATTTGAATTTAATTTCATTTATTTTAGCTAGTCAGTATTAGGTATGTATTAAGTATGTATGATAAACAGAGACTCAGTAGCATCGTAATCAAGTGTGAGAAGCCATTTCTTTACTTTCTCTTTAGCGCCATAAAATGAACTACCGCTTAGATTACAAAACTTTATAGCGCGTTTATATAGGAACGGAAGCACGAAATTACTAAAACGTCTTGCAAACACGGACTTAACACGGGGCACTTTTACATCAGGTCTCCGCTTTTTGATTATGGAGTTGTCCCATGAGGCTTGACTAGCGACTTTATGATGTGTGAGTACCGCTTTTTAGGCACCAAACCGCAAATAGTTGACGGACTGTTAGTACTTGCGATTCCACGTAGAGAGTTCTGGTTGGGTATCTATAAGGCTTGCGGAACATTACTTTAAGAACCGCTCTCTGGGCTCTTTCAATCTTTATCATGAAAGATTTTGCAGCGCCACCCCAAGCAAGAATGCAGTAGGATAGAATCGATTGGCAAAAAGCTACATAGACCATCAGGAGCAGCTCCTTGTCCGCTCCGTCTCGCAGTAGCTTCATTATATTAATAATTTTCCTGACTCGTCCCGACAGAGCATCAATATGAGGCCTGAATGACAACGTTTCATCAAGGGTGACACCGAGGTATTTAATAGCAGCAACGCGTTCTATTTTCGGGCACGAACAGGAGCATGTTTGAGTTTGCAGAAGGCTCAAGTTCAAACATTTGTGAATTTTGATTTCGTGCGTCTCTGGAGGTTTCGAAACCTTGGTTTTCTGGAAACAAACGTATTTAGTTTTATTTGTGTTCAGAGTTAGGAGATTCGAATGAAGCCAGTTAGCTACAGAGGACAGACCAGATTCGGCTTTCTCAAAAACACTCTCCCAGGTTTCTCCACGGAACACAATTTCCGTATCATCAGCATAGCATACAATTTGTATGTCCTTGTGTACTGTCATCAGGTCTGCAATATCGTTAATATACGCAATAAAGAGTGTAGGTCCTAGTATGCTTCTCTGTGGCACTCCAAAATGTGTATTCTTGGTGTCGCTTATATGACCACCAAGGGATACAAACTGTTTCCTGCCGAAGAGATAGCTCTTGAACCAGGCCAAAGGAGTTCCTCGAATCCCCATTTTTTCTAGTTTCCTTAGCAGGATTTTTGGGGACACGGTATCGAACGCCTTGGCCAGGTCCAGAAAGGCTCCGATGCACTTTTGGCCGCTGTCGATAGATGACGTCAAGTTTTCCAATAAAAGTGTTACGGCATTCTCAGTTGATTTTTTCCGACGAAAACCAAACTGAAAGGGCATTAGGGTATTGCGGCTTTCCAAGAAATCTATCAACCTTCTATTGACAATTTTTTCAAGAATCTTAGAAAACACTGGAAGAAGCGATATCGGACGGTAATTGCTAGCGTTCAATTTAGATCCATCTTTATGTATCGGTATCACTGCGGCGATTTTCCAGCATTCGGGAAAGAGCCCTAAACTTAGACTCAGGTTCATGATATGTGCAAGCGGTTCTAAAATTAAGGGACAAATTCTCTTTACTAATGAATTTTTTTTTTTCATGTGTCGGGTCGTTCTCCTCCCTCAAATATGGTCGAGGAGAGCGATGGCTGGCACATGTGTCACACTCGTGATCGGGTGCTGCTTGCGGGTCGCCGGTCTGCTCGTGGCATTCACGCAGTGCATTGACTAACTTAGGCTAAGATTTCTAGTACCTACTAACTCTCTTTGTACAGTATAATCAAATAATTGTAAATTTTAGTTAACAAAGGGCACAGACCCTGGAGTTTGTGGTAAGTAAATTTTAATAAAAGAAAAAAAAACTTCAAAACGATTAGTTTTTGTAGTATCAAAACAGCCAAGTCACATATTGACTAAGGTGTAGCGTTTGTGAAGCAAGAGCTTGTACAGTTAAGTCTTGTAGAGTTAGAAGCTTGGCTCTACATGAGATCGATCACTTTTTGATGCAGCGAAATCTAGTCTTGTCATGGCCCCATGAAAATGCTTTTTACTGAATCGGATTGACTCGCATAGATATCTTAGCTTCACCAGGGCTACAGACCTTACGCAAAAGCTACCGGTAAATAGGTACCTGAGAGCATTTCACATAATCGTCCGAACCGTGGCCGAATCGAATGATACACGCTCCATTCCGAATATCTAATCGATTCTAAACATCTCGATTGAAATGTTAACATCACTATTTCGAAAGCGGACACAATATCGGTCAGCAACATGGGGCTTGAAAAAGTAAATAAGATTTTTAAAAAAACCTGACAAGGTGGGTTAACGACCTGATCTAAACTGCAGGAACTCCCGCTCGCTAACAGTAAATATTTTCTTTGAGCAACTCTCTGGAAGCAAACCGCTTCCAAGGTGCCATAATTATAATCATCACAAATCCTATATTATCTCGTTGTTGGATATAGGCCTCTCCGGGACACCTGGTTCAACCTGCGACAATAAATCAGTACCTAACTCATGACGGACTAACTTTGTAGGCAATGGATGAGGCTAACACAGGACCGGAAAGAATGGCGAGAAAGAGAGGAGGACTATACTCAGCAGTGGGTGGAACAGGCTGAATAGATAGATAACTCATGACGACGGAAAACATTGCACCTTCTTCTTCTTCGTGTATTAAGACGAAAATAGGCCACAAGTAAGTAAAGTCGTATAGACAGGTAGCTAACCCGTCAGAGCCCTAAGTCCTGCCGGGCTAGTATGCGCGCCACGAATTATTTCGTTCGTAGTGTCAGAACGAGACAGCGTTATGGCAAAGTATACACATCTGTCACTTTTTCACACGTCGAAATGACTTCATTTCATGGCTTTTTGTGGTCATATGCTTGACTAGCAGGTTTTGCGTAGTTTACTTAAACTTTCGCGTTCGCGTGCGGCTCCATACATTTTGCTTAGTTCTTCCTCGTATCCGCCAGGGGCGCTATACAGAAATGTATGGAGCTATACGGAAACATCTGTAGTATCAATTTCCGTGTAAACCTAGACTAACCTCAGAGATTTTTAAGCAGCTTATAGGTAGGTAAAGCATACTGTTCGGAGAGCAACTATAAGTTAAGTTTTCACTTTTAGTCTAACTAACGTAACGATAATTTAATTTTGTGATGATAATTTGTTTCTGATTTTATGATAACAATTTTATTTTTTAATTTAGTAATGAGCTGTTCCAATGTCCCTACTTAATAATCAATATCCTTAAGGGTCATATGTATATGACCATATCATATAACATGTGATCTAAGAACCGCATGTAAAAATTACATAATGTTGCAATAAATAATTTAATTAACGTAACTTTAATCGTTATCACTCAGCACTTACGATATTTTAGCAACAAAATGATGAACTTGACACATTTCCACTGACATACAAAGTGTAGACGCGCCTAGACCGCCAGCGGGCGTCTGGCCGTAATTACTATGACGACCCACTTGTGCGGTGCAACTGTCGCGCTTTTTGGTGCATGCGCGGCTATTACCCGCCTACATCCGTCATTACCATTATAAATGAGATATATATGGATATTTAAACAAAAACTATAATACACGGAGGACAAGTTACAAAAATAAATAAACATTTCACACTCTTAAGATGGACCACCACCAGGGTGCCCTGTGCCGTAGAGGTAGAGGCTTAGCCATATTGGCTTAATAATGCCATTTTCTTGATTGTAATCAATGTTATCAGACATCTTTTAAAATGAGCATACTTATTGGCGTTATTGCTTAGCGTGTGACACGTATTTTCTGTTTGGAAGTTCATTTGGTAACTTGCTATTTATTTATTTATTTATTTTTATTTATTGCACAATGCACAGTTATAACAAAAGTTCTTACAAACTAGAGTCTTAACTTAGTGACATTGACCCCGTGGGGGCGTCGCAGTTTAAGGAGGAACATTACCTCTACTCGATATATTAATAATAAACAATCTATCAAATATTTAGTTTCCTGACTATGCTAGGCTGTGTGGACATAAAATATAAAAAAATATATTATACACTGTAAAATATTCTATTATTCTAAACTATAAATAATTTATAATGGTATTTATGTAACTATCACAAGTCGTTTATATCATAACAACACTATCAAATTATATTATATTTATCAGCCTTGGACTTGTACACGCTAGTTAATAATTATGGCTAAATTAAATCACATAATAACTTAACGATACAATACAATACAACAACACTTTATTGACACCAACAAGAAAACATAACAAAAGAAACAAAGACAGAAAAGGCACAAAAGGCGGTCTTATCGCTAAAAGCGATTTCTTCCAGACAACCTCTCTTGGATGCGAGGAAACGTAAATACGACAAGGACGGTGTAAACGTAAAAACAAAATAATAATAATAAAAAAATGAAAACCAAAAATTCCTAATCAACAATAAAATAAACTACATAATAATAGCCATACATAAATACTTCAAATAATACATACAATAAAAATAAACATACTTATACGTAAATATATTACAAACAAATTAATAACGAGGAGTGATATGTGGATCAGTCAGAGAGAGCTTTGCGAGATAATGTTGCTGAACCTGGGCCTTGAAAGATTCAACGCTCTGTGCACGTCTGATAGTCACAGGAAGGTCATTCCAGAGCGCTACTGCTCGGACACTAAAAGAAAAATCATAAAAAATAGTAGAATGAGATGGAGTGGAAAGAAGGAGATTGCTAGAAGATCTAAGATTGACAGAGTGAGTGTCACAGAGAAAAGTGAAGCGAGAGCGTAAATATGATACGATATTGAATCTTTTAAAAATTTGTCAGTTAGCTACCATTTATCGTCCATAAAATGCTGAATCGTGTAATAGGCTTTCTCAATTAGTATTGTTTTGATTGAATTTTTGAAAATATGGTCTTTATTTATAATCTAATGAGTTGCAAATCTGGTAAATTGAGTCTGGTAAAATACTCTGGAGGGGTTCAAAATGTGTGCCATATCGTCCCAAAACTTTTAGAGTTTGTGCATAAAGAGAACCGTCGTGCTAACAATAAGATTTTAATTAGCAGCCAAGGTACCGACTGCTTGGTAAACGCGAATCTACTGTTGAAAACCGGATTGGTGTCTACCAAGTATCAAACATTTTTAGTTGTACTAGCAAAACCAGCAGTGTTGTCTACGTAACAAAATTAGAGCACACAAGCGACTTCACCTGCGAGGCTTCTCTTTATGCACAAACTCTACGTACAATCATCCATCCATCCATCAGCCAAAAGACGTCCACTGCTGGACATAGGCCTCCCCTATGGATCTCCAATAAGACCGGTTGATAGCGGCTTGCATCCAGTGCGATCCTGCGGCCTTAATGAGGTCATCTGTCCACCTTGTGGGTGGACGTCCTACGCTGCGCTTGCCGGTACGTGGTCTCCACTCGAGAACTTTTCGACTCCACCGGTCGTCAGTCCTCCGCGCTATGTGCCCTGCCCATTGCCATTTCAACTTGCTAATCCGTTGGGCTATGTCGGTAACTTTGGTTCTTTTACGGATCTCCTCATTTCTGATTCGATCACGCAGAGAGACTCTCTCTACGTACAATAATCGACTTCAATAATCTACAGCGCCGTAATAAATCTGAAATTGTGAAAATAATATTATTTTCTATTTTAAGTCAAGTTTAAGTAAAGCAGTGGTGGTATCATAAAATGTCAGCTGTAGCGATTGCGGTTATCAGTCGCGTCCAGCCTCACCGCAATCTGTTTGAACTAGTCCATCGGTAGTTTTGGTAACCGTTCAGTGGTTTGTCTACGATTTTTCGTCTGTGCACTTTCAATGAAAAAGACTGACGACTTGAGTGACGATTGAAAGTTTTGAAGACTGCACGAATGCGCTGGATATTGCAAAATCCATAAGGGAAGATCTATGTACAGCAGTGGGCGTTCTACATCTGATGGATGGAAAGCTGTCAAGAAACATTCCCATGTTAAAAACGTGTGATGTTTTGACGGTTTTCAAGACGAAAATATGTACATAGTTCAATTCAAATTTGTCCGATCTCAGAACAGACTGATTTTATCATCTATCGATAACGCGGTTGCGCCCTCGATATACCTTCTGTGTACTAAATATCGGGAATTTGTCAATAAAACAAAAAATACAAATTATTCATCTAAATTTATTTTATCGCCTTCAAAGTAGGCCCCATCGCTTGCAATACAACATCTCCAACGCTTCACCCAGTCTTCCATAGATTTTTCATAGGCTATTTGCGGTATGGCCTTTAGCTCATTCAGCGAATTTTCTTTTATGGCTTCTATCGACTCAAAACGTTTTCCTCGAAGTGGTAATTTTAACTTGGGAAATAAAAAAAAGTTAGACGGAGCCATATCAGGTGAATAAGGTGCTTGGTCGAGAACTTTTGTTGAATTTTTCGCTAAAAACTCTTTTACTATAATGGCTGTGTGTGATGGTGCATTATCATGGTGCAGCATCCATAAGTTGTGTTGCCACAAATCTGGACGTTTTCGGCGGATACTCTCACGCAAACGCTTCATGACGCCTACATAATATTCTTTATTCACTGTTTCTCCCTCTGGAAGGAATTCGGAGTGAACCACACCACGGTAGTCAAAAAAAACTGTCAGCATCACCTTGATTTTGGAGCGACTTTGTCGCGGTTTTTTGGGTTTCGGCTCGTTTTCGAGACGCCATTCTGAAGACTGTTGGCTTGTTTGCATGTCGTACTCATAAACCCATGTCTCGTCGCCAGTTATTATACGTTTCATAAAGGTCGGATCCGTAGAAGCTCGGGAATCCATGTCTTTAGCGACATGCTTTCGCTGCGCTTTATGAACAAAATTGAGCTCTTTTGGAACTAGTCGAGCGGCGACGCGTTTCATACCTAAAATGTCAATGAGAATGTTGTGGACGGACTTAAAAGATATGTTCACCTCACTAGCCAACTCTCTCAGACTCATACGTCGATTTTCGAGCACTAGCTTCTTGATTCTGTCGATATTTTCTTTGGTCGTAGCGGTTGAAAGTCTACCAGAACGAGGCAAGTCTACTACTACTTCTCGGCCTTCTTTAAAAGCCTTATACCATTCATAAGCCCTTGTTTTCGATATACACGACTCGCCGTAGGTATTTCGCAACATTTTTAGTGATTCACCACATGAAATATCATTCGAAACACAAAATTTAAGGCACACTCTTTGTTCAACAATATTTTCCATTGTAAAAATCGCCGAGAACTCAAAACTATGACCAACAAAAAGTGTAGTTTAAAACAAATTAAATGACAGATCCCGCTCAAACTTTGCGCGCTAAATCAGTACAGTGCTACCAACATGCAGTAAAAAAATTAGAACAACCTCTTTTACACGGGTCTTTTTATTGACATATTTCCGATACTTTTTACACAGAGTAGTAAGTATATTGCCTTTTTATGGCGAAACGCTTATGATTAAGATTTCGCGTTTTCTGTAGAACATCGAGAAAAGTCGCGGTTTTTGATAAACATTACGTTCCGGGAGAAAAACTCTTTTCACCCCTGAAATGTTTTTGGTATCAATCGCTTGAATAAGAAATATTGCACGCTCGTACGTCTTATTTTCTTTTTCAGAAAAGTTTTTGAGGTTTTTTATACTTTTCAGACAAAGTTTTGCGCAACATATGACTTTTTAAAGGCTTATAAGCCTTACGCTAAACTTTACGCAAAACTTTGGCTGAAAGTATACAGAAGCACAAAAACTTTTCTGAAAAAAAAATAAGACGAGAAAGCTAGCAGCAAGAATAAAGCTATAGCTTTTAGGTCATTAGAAAAATTGACGATATAAGACGTTTAAACCTGAAATGCAAGTGGATTCCAATTGAAGTGGTAATTACATGAAAAAAAAAACCGGACAAGTGCGAGTCAGGCTCACACACCGAGGGTTCCGTACAAATCCAGAAAATTTCACTAAATTGAGAAGTAAGTTGTTAAAATCTCAAACTAGAACCAGCGACAAAAAAGTTTTTTTTTTCACTTTTCTCGTCATACTTTGAAAATTACTGGAAATGTTAAAATAATTAAAAACCTGTTTTAGCATGTGCTAATGAAGTTCTTTTATATGATACCTTACATGATACGATTTACTCACTTTAAGTTTTGAACCCATATTTTGTGAATTTTGAGGGCCTATTTTTTGTAATTTAAATAAAAATGTACAGTTTTCAGATTTATTCCTATATGTGTACTCTGAGACGATGCTTCTCGCCAAATTTCATAGTTCTATGTCAACGGAAAGTACCATGTAGGTTTTGATTTGTGTGAGTGCGAAATATGCGGTTTTTTACGACATAAACAGTTCTAACTTTTTATAAACGATAACTGAGAAGTTTTTCTTTTACACAACTGCAAGAATTCACAATATACGTATACAGTTTAAATTTCAACTCGATATCTCTACGCGTTCCTGAGATAAAGAGTCTTGACATAAACACAGACGGATAGACGGACAGACGGACGGACGGACAGACGGACAGACGGACAGACGGACAGACGGACAGACGGACATCAAAGTGATCCTATAAGGGTTCCGTTTTTTCCTTTTGAGGTACGGAACCCTAAAAAACACACCAACCAGATTATATTTAAAGGCAGATAACAGCTTAATGTTGTTGTATGGCCAAGTTGGCATTTCACAATTTCCTCAATAGGTATGTATATAGGTATTATAAATTTATGACTGAGTCTGCAGCGAGTTAGGTATTGACCGTAGGTACTCTAGTAAAGAATTGACCCGCTGATTCATACTTTGCTTCACCCAGTCTCTTCACATTTGGCATTTCAGTAGTACACAGTAATTAATCTCACGACTATCACCTTTTTACACCAATTAATGCGAGCAGTTATCGACTTATCGCGTCTACCGCGTCTCGAATGGAGTTATAAGTACCGCGTAGAGTAGGTACGCTATCGCGGCATCTCTAACTGTAAAGAATAATTATTATCATCTGTGATGGAGTAGATTCGGCAAATATAGATGCCCACTCACATTCCCCAGTACCGATAGCAGATAAAGCTCTCAAACAATATGATTTCTATGATTTACAAATAAATAAAAAAAACATTTCTTTAAATATTGTTAAAATTTATAAATCGTATTTGAACTATTTTTGGATCATCCATCCATCCATCCATCAGCCAAAAGACGTCCACTGCTGGACATAGGCCTCCCCTATGGATCTCCAATAAGACCGGTTGATAGCGGCTTGCATCCAGCGCGATCCTGCGGCCTTAATGAGGTCATCTGTCCACCTTGTGGGTGGACGTCCTACGCTGCGCTTGCCGGTACGTGGTCTCCACTCGAGAACTTTTCGACCCCACCGGTCATCAGTCCTCCGCGCTATGTGCCCTGCCCATTGCCATTTCAACCTGCTAATCCGTTGGGCTATGTCGGTAACTTTGGTTCTTCTACGGATCTCCTCATTTCTGATTCGATCACGCAGAGAGACTCCGAGCATAGCCCTCTCCATAGCTCGTTGGGGTACTTGGAGCTTACTAATAAGGCCCATAGTGAGAGACCACGTTTCTGTGCCATAGGTCATCACTGGCAACACACACTGGTCGAAAACTTTCGACTTGAGGCACTGAGGTATGTCGGACGAGAAGACACTACGTAATTTTCCGAACGCTGCCCAGCCCAGCGGTATTTTTGGATATAATAGATAAATATTTTGGTCCTACATGGTTAGCATACGCACCACATCATAACTTTATCTATATGACAAAAGGAGACAAGTCGTCGACTTAGATTTTTTTTTAAATTTAACCTGTACTGTCCTACTGCTGGGCTTAATGGTGGATACCTTTTCCACCAATTCCCTTCATTCATTTCTGTTCTGTCTGTGCAATCCTTTTTAAACCTCTCGATTACATCCCGCCATCGTATTGGAGGACGGCCTCGGGGTCGACTGGACAGAGGAATCCACTCCGTTGACACCTTTACCCATCTGTCTGGATGCATACCCCCCAATTATAAGATGGATAGTAGCAATAAAAAAAAGACTTAGATATCTGTTACATTTTCATAGGTACGTCGCTAAAATTATCTAGTGGTTAGAGCTTATGCTATAGATATATATAAATCTTTTATGCACTTTTATCTGACAATGTTTAATAAATCAACATTTTCTCAAGTTTATGAACTTGGCTCCACAACCTACCAACACATAACCTGCAAAGCAGCCCTGGATTGGGTTCAACTTGAGATACAGCCCAAAAGAACTAGGCTACTTTTTATCCCGGAAAAATAAAAGGTTGCTATGGGATACCACAAAAATCAAAATATCACTCGAGCGCACTAGTACGTCTACTACGTCAATTAAATAGGCTTACCCATTAATTATCCAAAACAAAAAATTAAAATGCTGCAGCTTGCTCAAGATTTCATTACTATTATCTAACGATACTTTAGTAAGCGTAACATACTTTAACAACTTTAACGTAATTAAGATACTCTAACACTAGCCGTGGTGGTCTAGTGGTAATGACACCCGCCTTACAATCGTGAGGTCGTGGGTTCAAATGCCGGTCCCGTACCAATGAATTCCTTGGAATTTATGTACGGAATTTCACACCACGGGCTTTTCGGTGAAGGAAAACATCGTGAGGCAACCTGCATGCGTCCGTAGAAGAAATTCGATGGCGTATGTGAATCCACCAACCCGTACTAGGCCAGCGTGGTGGATATAGCCCAATCCCCCTTCGTGGGTAGGCCTACGTCCTGCAGTGGACTATTAAAAAGGCTGGTACAGTACAGTACTTTAGTAAGCACTTTAAAACTTTAAATACAAATTAAAAGTGTGAAATTGGTTGTTCTTGCCAAAAAATATAAAAAAATACATAATGTACCCCAGTTTGTTTTGCGAGCGGTACGTGTCCGGCGCTGGACGCACGCGTCAGAGCACGTAAGGAGATGGGCATGACAAGCAGAACCTCGGCATCACTGCTCTTCATTAAAATTCTATTAGCAGAAGCATTCTCCACACCTTTCCACCTCTTAGAGGCTTTCATTCACTCCGCGCGCGTGGAAAAACCAACCTTTTGCGACAAAGATAAGATTGACTTTAACTTGGTTGCGTTTGTAAATTCCGACCTTTTGGATGGTACTGGAATTAGGCTAGGTAATTTCAGACTTTAGGTAATAGGTTTTAGGATTGATTTTCGTATGTAAGTTGGCACGTCAATCATGAAATCGTGAAGATGGACAGGTAGCTTCCACGCGATCGCATTGGCTTTCGGAAGTCAATTATTGTTCTGAAAAATGAAGAAAAAAGTTGAAAAAAGTGAAAAAATATCGGTGAAGGTCCGGAGATTGTTTATTGTGTTCTAACGCGCTAAAATGACGGAAAAAGAATGTGAATTGAAATGTGTATGAAACAATTTGATTGAGATGTTGTTATCTACTTTGTAATAGGAGCGGTAACTTTAAAAAGTATTCAATAGGTACTCAATTATTATTTTAAGTTTCTCATTGACGAGTCTTTAGTTATTTTCTTTTAAGTTGTGAAATTCTTTTCAATATTATGTCTCTTTTACATTGATATTAGTTTAAAAATGTGAATGGAAATCTTGTATTTTTTATTCATTCAATAAATAATTGGCAAACCAGACCAGACTTCGAAAACAAATCTGAATAAATCTTCAGAACGACTGCACTATATTCTAATTTTTTAATATTTCATTATTGCAGATGATCATTGGCAATAACATGTTTTTCAGACAAAGTGACCAACAGACAAGCCCCCTGATTCCTGATATTAAAACGTCACCGCTGCCATCTGTAGGCAACTGTAACCAGACTTGAGGTAGGTATCACCGGTCCTTGGTCTACTCTTTAGGATTAAAATTACATTAGGTTTAAGGTCATAAAATACTTCATCGTCATTTTATTATCACCTGTAGGGCGTCTACTGCTGAACATAGCTTCCTCTACGGATTTCCGTAAAGACCGTTCGAGTATGACCACAGGAATGCACTGGTCTGTAGGTATACGACAGCTTGTAGGTATACCGACCAGTGTGGTCCTGTAACATACTCGTAGTCATTTTAACACCGCTGTTACAAGTCGATTAAAAAATTTACGATTACAATAAAATCAATCAATTCATTCTAATATAAGCCTTGCTCACTTCCCTATAATTAAATAATATAATTTAATAACTTATACTTAAGGGTCTAGTCATAGAGCTATAATAAATAACGTCAACCATATAATTACTATTGTAGGTACTTCTATTAAGATAGATATAGATAAGTATTAAATCTAACTTACTATTTCGAACTAGATTTTTTTTAAATTCTTTTTTGTTAAATACACCGTCTGGCATTGATAATAAATAATTATGCTACGCCCTATTAGACAGGGTGAATATGTACATCTACTGAAGTAGCAATAAGTATTAGTCTTAATATGCTAAGCACTGATTGTATTCACATGTAGTACATATATCTTGCATAAATTAAATTAAAATTAAAAATCAATTTATTTCGAAACTTTGTACAAACATAGATAGTGAAGCCATAGCCAGGTGCAAACTAGGTGAGTTCACACCTGAGTTTTGATGGATAGCCTTCCCTAGAGTGAAGCTTGTTATTGAATGTACAGATGATGATATATACAAGAGATATTACAACTAGTCAAAATTATGTTTTAGTTCTACATTTTTGCAAATTTATAAATGTTAACACTCAACATTTTCAAATTAAATAAACACAATGAAGTATATAACTAGACAAGGCGCTAAATAATAATAATTACAAAAGTAAGAGAAGGCGAGATGTGCAAGTATAAAGAGTGAACAGGACGAAAGATATATATTTTGTCTCTATTTGCGTATACGTTTATTTTGTCTGTCTACTACGCAGCTACGCACTGCCTAGACGTAGTAGTCAGATAAATGTTTCGCGCCAAAAACCACTGTTGAATTTTTGATGAGATGCTTAAGTAAATCAAAATATTTATGAACTATAACCTATTTTCTATCATTTCTATTAGTATAATGCAGGTTTCTACTATTATCTAGAGTCTAAATATGATAAAATCATACCAACGTGTATATAGCTATTTAAGTATGTATAGCACATCTTTTTTCTCACACCCTATACGCGATTGACGATTCTAGTCATACTTAACTATGTAAATAAACTAAACTATCCACCTTATAAGGTTTTCTCTGGAGACTACGCTACGCTTTTCGGTAGATACATGGTCTCGATTCGAAGGTTTCTTGACTGGCAGTTCTAGTGTAACTGCCCTGCTTACTATTTCTATTAATATATCTCACTAGGTAACTATGTACTTGCAAATTGCCGCAAAAACGTGCGGTTAGGTTAGTAGCGCGACGGCTGGACCGGTTTAGACGCGATGGCGGTGCTCTCGAATCTACCGATTTTTCGGTATTTCTACCAGTTTCCACTCAACATTTTTAAATCGCCCTAAATTTAGGTAATTTTCCAAAAAAAAACTCTAAATAAGAAATCCTAGGGAGCTCCCAGCACAAAGTTATGAAATCATTTTACCATAAAACTCCCTCTTTCAAATCAAAACGCCCTAAGTAGTACCTAAAACATGCACTTTCGCCCTATTTAGGTAAAAAATCCCTAAAAGTAGAAACACTGATTTCTACCGATTTGGCACACCTATTGCTTTTGGGATAAATTTTCCCGATTTTCCACCGAATATCAAGTTTTCAGCCGAGACGAAATAGACTTTGGCTCTTTGCATGGTGATCAGACTCCGCTGACACTCCATTGGGGACTCCCAGGAGTTGATCACTGCAGGCTATTTATAGTAAGTTATATTTTTGGTATCAATATACCGATGTTTTTTTAGTAGTTCTACCGATTTCGTATTTTTTTCGTTTGAGACCACTGAGCGATGCAGCGTTTGTTATAGTTTTTATAAACTCTTGTAACAATCATTATGTCTAGTCTGCTATTCTGGATTTTCAGGTTTTAAATGGACCTAGTAGTCACGGTAATGACTGGGTGGCAGATTATAATGTAAATGGGGCAGTTTTTGTGACGGTTTGTCTCATACAGAGGTAAATGTCAATTGATAAAGTTGCCATAATAGCTAAAATACCTATAATAAGTATTGTGTACTAATTTATATTCTAGTTTTATAAGATTATAGAACCTATATCCTGTCGAATATTGATCGCCTAGTGGTGTGGCGGCTTCAATAAATGAAGTGAAAAAAAAACAACACAAAATCATAAACTTCCTACCACTGCAATAAGGTCTTCATGCTAAGCATCATACTAATATTATAAATCCGAAATTTTTGTTGGTTTGTTCCTCTTTCACGCCGCAACGGAGCAATGGATTAACTTGAATTTTGGCATGAGTATAGTTCAAAGGCCGAAAAGTGACATAGGCTACTTTTTATTCCGGAAAAATGAAAGGTTTCTGTGGCACAAAACACACAAAAGCACAAAAGTCAAAAAACCAAGCGGCGGAGCCGCAGGCAAAAGCTAGTAATAAATGAAAACAAAATGTAGGCACGACAATTCAAATTTGTTGAAATTCAAATTGGTAAATTTTAAATGATACCTATCTATTAATTATTATAGCGGCGAAAGATTTTACTAGAAGTATACTCTTTCGAAGATTAAGGATTTTTTTAAAACAATTCACAATTGGTGAAAATACAGATGAACATACTTAAACAAAAAAATACATACAAACGAACATAGTACCTCCTTCTTTTTGAAAGTCGGTAAAAATTTAAAGTACAATTTCAGACTCCAGCGTCATCAAACTACTGCTATACCTAGTAAGTAGGTATAGTTCTATAAAATAAACTTCATAGCTAGCAACGAGTAGTCTGCCACAGCGGCAGTCGACGTGTCGCCCGACTTCTCTATATCTTTGCGTGCAGTAACAATACGACATAAAGTTATTTTCACTAATAGACACAATCTACATAATAAACGTATCCATCTAAATATTTTTTGCATACTTTTCTTGCTGCTTCCTTTCATAAAATCATCCACACGCGCCGCTGAGTTCGGGATTCCCGTCGCGAGACATTAACCTACAGTTGCTCGCCTACTTGGCTATCATCGGAACTGAAGTAAACAGTCTACCACTGAAATGAGCGAAAAAATGTCGCCGCGTTTTTAGTAGCAAACAATGCAACACGATATCAGAATCTATAAACAACGGATCGCTTTAATGCTGTTGTAATTTGCGGCAATTCTCATCCATAAAAATGTATGGAAAAACTTTACCAGCTGCTGTCAAAACTGTCAATTATATGTTTTTGGATTTGAAGTTCTCTGTTTAAAAATCCGGCACAATCCACCAAATGAGATATTTTTATCATTTTTTTTGTCTCTTTCTAACTTGTGCAATATTAAATCAAAGTATCTTTTTCCGCCGCCATAAGCCGTGGTGGTCTAGTGGTAATGACACTCGCCTTACAATCGTCGTGAGTTCAAATCTCGGTCCCGTACCAATGAATTTCTTGGAATTTATGTACGGGATTTGTACACCCTTTCTGTGAAGGAAAACATCGTGAGGCAATCTGCATACGTACTTAGAAGAAATTCGGTGGCGTATGTGAATCCACCAACCGCACTGGGCCAGCGTGGTGGATTAGGCGTGGGTAGGCCTACGTCCTGCAGTGGACTATTAAAAAGGCTGATACAGTACAGTACAGTATCTTTTTCAGTTTTTCTCGATCGACCCCATTATCCATCTGGTGGCATACGTAGATATTAGAACTATGTACAATTCGGATTTAAAAAAATCCATAGAAGTATAAAAATGACAGTTCAATAAAATGTGAATAAAATGATTACACAATCGTTCTTTAAAATTTCTAGTCTTGTGGTTGTAGTGTCTTACAGGCTGATACGGCCTGCGGTAGGCTAGTATTCGACTAATCACAGAGCCTGACTTTTAGGGTTCCGTACCTCAAAGGAAAAAACACGGAACCCTTATAGGATCACTTTGCTGTCCATCTGTGTGTATGTCAAGACTCTTTATCTCGGGAACGCGTAAAGATATCGAGTTGAAATTTAAAAACTGTATACGTATATTTATGATCTCTTGCAGTTGTGTAAAAGAAAAACTTCTCAGTTATCGTATAAAAAAGTTAGAGCCGTTTAAGTTGTAAAAAACCGCATATTTTTTATTTTTGTGAGTGTCGTCACAAAAATTAAAACCATTACAGGGTACTTCCCGTTGAAGAACTATGAAATTTGGCGAGAAGCATTGTCTCAGAGTACACATATAGGAATAAATCTGAAAACTGTACATTTTTATTTAAATCACAAAAAATAGGGCCTCAAAATTCACAAAATATGGGTTCAAAAAATTTCTGGATTTGTACGGAACCCTTGATGTGCGAGCCTGACTCGCACTTGTCCGGTTTATTAATACCTATTAGTATTTTTGTTGTGGTTGAGTAATGAAATGAGCTATGCATTCCCTTGATGTCAACATTGCTCTTCATTTCGGAACACATTAATATGTACAGTTGAACATGTAATACATACCCACAACTAACTGTCAAAGGTACTTCCTCGGGATAGCTTACAAAAAAGCACTAAAACAACAAGTTTAAATCAAGATCCTATTAAGTTGTGCTGTTTTTACCTTTCTTTTTGCTCTTAAGAGCTGAGGTGGTCTGTAATTTTCCATACAATCGTATTACGCTGTTTTCTTTCTGGAAAATGATTTTAGAGTTACAATTTTTTGCCATAAAATTAAATTTAGCTTTTTAAACTACCCTGTCTTTTCATTTTTTTGATAAATTAATTATCAGGCAAAATTTGATCCTTCAAAGTCTCAAAAAAATTCACCATTTTTACCGACATCTTTAAGGACCCACCAGAATAGACTTATTAATTTCTAACAAAATATGAAATGACATAATCATGAACACATATTTTTTGTAAATTTTGATATAAAAAATACTTGATTAATTTAGTTATTGATGAAGAAAACAGCGTAATACGAAACGTTGTCTTGCCAAGATTTTTGTAGGTATAAATTGCTCTGAGCTGCAATTGTCCCTATCGCACGATGCGGAGATAGGGTTGAGGTGAGGGAGGTTCAAACCTATACGTACACACGCACTAGGGATGTAGCAATAGACGATATTTTTGTCGATGCTCTAGTGATGTCCATCGATGTTTATTAAAAATATTAATATTTTTTTTAAATCTTGTAATTTTACCGATGTATCTTTGTTACTTTTGAATAAAAAGATCTTATGTATGGAATATATGCGTTTAGTTACTGCGACTTATTGCAGCGACTACACAATTCTGTGTAGTAATTTTTTAGTATATATATATCGTGTTGTATCGGCAGACATCTAAATAGTTTAGGTGCATATTGACCAATTCTCATAATGCCCAACTAATCCGGGAATGCTTAATTCTGCGAATGCCTAATTCTATGAATGCCCAATTCTCACAATGGTTAGTTTTGGGAATGCTCAATTATCAAAATGGCAACATAATTTCAATTAAGAATTTCCTAAAAAAAAATCTTACTTTAAGAGATGAAGATTGTGTATTTGTTAAAAATAACCAAAACTACTTTTTTGGTAATAAATCAGCTAGATCGCAAATTTTACGTCCTCAACATAAATTCAATATTCGTGTAGTACAAGTAAATAATACTTTGTATCATCGAAGTTCATTTAATACAGCCATAAAAGTGTACAATAGTCTACCTCTTCACATAACATTTTTAGATGCAAACAAATTTAAACATAGCTTAAAAAATGGCTCGCTGAAAATACCTTATATAGCATAAGTAAGTAAGTTCGTATAGGCCGGGTGGCTAGCCCTGGTGTCAGAGTTTTTAGGCCGCCTGAAGGCCGGGACCTACAATTTAACGTGTCATCCGAGCCACGGTAGCGCTCAGTTGGAAAATGCCACCTTATATAGCATGAAATAATATTATGAATGTACAAATTCTGACTGATAATTATGATCTCATGTGTATATATAGGTCTTTATGTCATAGATAGATAGATAGATAGAACTCTTTATTGTGTGCACTTAGTACAGAGTAGATACTTAACTTATCTTAAATTAAATTAGTGCCACAAATGGCGGCCTTATCGCTGATAGCGATCTCTTCCAGGCAACCACTGAACGGAAAGAGATCACAAACAAGAGTATAAATGGGAGGTATCAATCTAATAATAATATAAATGTAAATAATAAACAAATAAATACTGCAAAAATATAAATAAACAAACATACATAATAATATAATACATAATAATAATATTGAGAAGGAAAAGAGAGACAAAGGCTAAAATGGAAGTAGCAAACAAAGGATATAAAACAGACAAGTAAAAAGAGAAGAGATAGAAAAGACACAATTTCATCATTTTGAACACTGATCAAGATAAAAATATTTCACTCTTTCCTTAAAAATGTGCAGTAACTGTGAAGTTCTAATAGAGACAGGTAAGGCATTCCATAAGCGGACAGCGGTGACAGAAAAGGCATTTTCATAAAATGTGGTAGGAGTGGAGAGACAAAGCAAGGATGATGGTCTTATAGGACGACACGAAAGAATTTGAAACGCTCTTTGAGATAGCCTGGAGAGAAAGGATTAAAAAGGATATTGTAGAGAAGTGACAGGATGTGAGCATTTCTGCGGAGTCTGATAGGAAGCCACTCGAGTCTAGTGCGAAACTGAGAGATGTGGTCGTACTTTCGTAACCCAAAAATAAACCTTATACAGAAATTTTGAAGGCGCTCAAGTTTATCTAATTGGTCTTCTGTAAGATCAAGGTATGTAACATCAGCGTAGTCGAGAATTGGAAAAAGTAGGGATTGAGCTAGCGCAATTAGTTATAATTATATAATACTTATAATATGTTAGTTGCTTCAATAGTAAAACTTGCCTAAAGATTGTGCTTTAAGTACCGGTGTTTTTTTTATATGAAAATGTGATTTTCCCATTTGAAATTATTTTGCCATTTCTGCGGAGTCTGATAGGAAGCCACTCGAGTCTAGTGCGAAACTGAGAGATGTGGTCGTACTTTCGTAACCCAAAAATAAACCTTATACAGAAATTTTGAAGGCGCTCAAGTTTATCTAATTGGTCTTCTGTAAGATCAAGGTAGGTAACATCAGCGTAGTCGAGAATTGGAAAAAGTAGGGATTGAGCTAGCGCAATTAGTTATGATTATATAATACTTATAATATGTTAGTTGCTTCAATAGTAAAACTTGCCTAAAGATTGTGCTTTAAGTACCGGTGTTTTTTTATATGAAAATGTGATTTTCCCATTTGAAATTATTTTGCCATTTTGTTATTTTGCCATTTTTGAGAATTGAGCATTTTTAGAATTGTCCATTCATAGAATTGGGCATTCGTAAAATTGAGCATTCTTGGAACTATGTGCCATTATACTTACTACTTCATTCATTACATTATATTAGTCTAAGCCGAAATAATAGTTCTAAATTTCTAATTAGGAAAATCACGTGCTCTCTAAAAATGTATTATAACTGTAACATATAAATCTATCCTTAGTCCACCTAAGCAAAAATCGTTCTATACTTGCCAGTACGTGAGATCCATTTGAGAAAACAGCCCCATCGGCTATCCGTTCATTGAACTATGTGCCTTGCCATCTGTCATTTTAACTTGCCAATCCACTGAGTTTTGCTAAAAAGTTCAATTAGAAGTGCTTTAAATGCTTTAATCTAATAATAATTGTGGATGTTCTATCCTGTTTTACTATTAATTATGTGCCCTACCCACTGCTGCTTTAATTAGTTAATTGTTTCAATTTTTTAAACGTTTTTAAAGTAGAACCAAAGTATGACAAGCTGTTCTCTAAACAGTAAACCTCGCATCTGCTTAATTGAATCCTCAATTATTTTTATACTATGGGACTAATTTCTTATTCTAATTTCTTTCTATAGGTACCTACAATATAAAAGGCAAGAAGTTTTAGATTAACGAGACCCTATTACTAAGACTCCTCTGTCCGTCTGTCCGTTGGTCACTAGGCTGTATCTCACGAACCGTAAAAGCTAAACAGTTAGCACAGATGATGTATTTGTTCCCACTATAACAACAAAACTAAAAACAGAATAAAATAAATATCTACTTCAACCGTGTAGGTACAGAATTCGCGAATAGTTCGCACGGATCGATTATTATTGATTTATCAAAAATGACTCAGCCCATTTCAATAAAATTTCAATGGGATCAATTTCGAAGTATATTCTTTCCAATGAAAAAAATTCTAACAAAGAATTATCAAAACGGACTACTGTGTAAAAAGTTACGCTTGGTTATACATAAAAAATATACGCGTCAAATTGAGTACCTCCTCCGTTACGTCGGTCAAAAAATAGAATGAAATAAATATTTTTTCATGCCATACAACAGACGTGATTTTTCGAACAATTTTTATTAATATACACAAAAGGTAGACGCTTGAAATATTCTCAGAATATTTAGTACGAGTAATATAACATATAATTTATATAAATGTATCAATTTAAAAAATATATAATTGCATCGAAATAATTGGCTCTCATACGGTATGAAACCTTTCGAGCGCGAGTCCCACTTGCATTTGACATATTTATTATAGACCGTAGAAGAACGACGTAATGTAAGATATTTCATAAAAAAAAATATTAATTTATACTTAGAAAGAAGTAATTTCAGTAAAAATATATTATGTAAACTGCAGCGCCTACGGATATCAAATAGCCAATTGTATATGATGTTAGTTAGGTACATACCTATTACGTTTTTGTCAAACAATAATTATTTGAAAGAAAATAAATTAGCCTATAAAGAAAAAATAACCCATGTCACAAATACTGTAGCTTCCTAATGGCAAAAAAATAAATAATCTTTTATGTTTTTGTTTGCTATCGCCTATCCGCCAAACCTACTAGGTAACCAGAGCATACGTAGAATACGCGCAAGATAGCTCTACGTACGGCCAAAATCAGGAACCAATTCAATTCTGCCAGGGAATACAGAATACTAATGAAATAACGTAAGTGGCGCCACGGCTCGCGCGCAGAGTTATCTTGCGCGCACTCTACGTAATATCATATTTTGCTACAATTCAAAATAAAATATCGGTCGGCCAGCGAGCTCGTTGGGGCGCAGGTAGGGTGCGGGGAGAGTTCAAGCGCAGTACGCACACAAATACAATTGCATCACCACACACATTGAAGCTCCCTGGTTTGGGCGCATCGCGACGGCAATAGTTTAGTCCAAATACCTATTTCTCAATTTCCTCGTCACTAGTATTTCGCCTTAATTAGTGTTATACTACAGAACTAATCGCGCTCTCAAAATACGAGATTTAGAAATAAATCTCTCATTATTATTCCGACGTTTCAACCGTGGTCACGGGCAAAGTAAAGGTACCTAAATAATCAGCCAAGTACGAGTTGGACGGCGCACAAAGGTTCCGTACTGTATGGAAGTCTCCTTCCTAATACATTTTATTTTAATTTTGTTATTTATTTTTGAATACAATATAGAATTTGATATTCTGTGAATATTTCAAATGTCTACTTGTCATCGTTATTATTATTTCTTTTTTATTTGTTGTTATAGCGGCAATCGAAATACGTCATCTGTGAAAATTTCATCGTACTAACTATCACGGTTCATGAGACAGACAGACAGACGGGCAGACGGACTAAAGAAAATATTTACTCCTAGCGGAGACGGATGGACAGCGCAGTCTTAGTAAAAGGGTCCCGTTTTTACCCTTTGGGTACGGAACCCTAAAAATTGTAATTGCAGAGGCATATTAAGAATCCTAACCATAATAATGGTCGCATACGTTTAGTTTTTGATGTTAAAAAAAGGAAAATTGTAAAACCGCATTCCGCGGCTATTAAACTCATAAAATTCAAAGCAATTACTTTAATGAATGTAGTTGTACAAAGTGTTTCATGTTTACTGAATTAATGCGATGCGTTTTGGACATAAACAAGCTATAAAATTACGCTTAATTGTAGTCTTAGTGATTTAATTACAATGTTAGACGTTCGTCCGTAGCTTGCTCTTTTGTCTCTAAGCTGACTATTTCTGAAAGTCAAATAACAAATTGAAATTGACTTAATTTTTTTTCCTAACCTATTTAGCCAATGCTGAACAAAAGCCTTCCTGAACTTCTATACATTTTTCGCGTAGTCTGTCGACTTCATGACTTTGTTTTACCGTCTTAAGCTCGAAACATACTTTCGGACGCGGCTTACGGACGCGACTGACACTCGCGACCTAGACTATGAAAGTACACTGAGCCGTGCACACTATCGGACATAAGTCGCGGACGTCACCTTCGGACGACCTTGAGCGTTCGGACGTCCGAGAGCGATCTGGCACACCGGATGTTTTAAGACTGTGCACATTGCAAAGTCGCGGCTGTCAGTCGCGTCCGTCAGGCACGTCCGATAGTATGTTTCGAGCTTTAGGATTCAAGATTACTTCTACAATTTAAGCTTCAAGAGCAAATCTTCTAGGTTGGCACACACACACACACTCACACACACACTCACACATACACACACACACAACATACCTACAACCTAATGCCATCTTCGTTACTCATGTTACATGTATTGTGGCTAAGCTTACCTATGTTTATATTTAGTAATTTGTCATAATAACAAAGTTTATTAACTTAGATGTAATTATATATTTCCGTACCCTATGTTAACGTACATTTTGTAAGCAACTTGTGCTCAGAACCCTGAAACACAGGTCTTATCGCCTAGTTCAGGGATCACTATACTTGTAAAAATTTGTTAAAGTTTTTTTGGGAATAAATATATTATTAAAAATATATATCGACGCTTGAAAGGCAAAAATTACCAAGCGACAGTTTGGGCGATATTGAGTTATATATATCACTGAAATCAGAAAAAAAAACTGCGTCGATTGGTCTTACTCTCACGGCGCTAGGACGAAGTTTGTTGTCGTTTGGTAACTTAAAAAAAGACACATTTTCACAGTTTTCGGCGTCCAAGCGACTAAAATTTTAATGATTTATGAATATTTTTCACATAGTAAGGATGAGATTTTTATAATTTACACTAAGTAATTTTTGCCTTGACTCTAAATAATGCATCTAAACATAAAGTATTTTCTGCCTTGCGAGTACCCAGGAATTAGCATTACTTAAGAATTTTTACCTGATTGTTGTTTTTCTCTCTCGTAATTTAAGACTTTTTAACACACCTTCAATAGACTTTCTTTGTCATTTAGTACTTTTTACCTAAATATAAATTATTCAAAAATGTGAAGTAGTGAATATCTACCTGCCTAAAACAGGATACATTTTGTCGTTAAGTAATTTTCTACCCGCCGATTTTTTTAAAGTTTATGTTACTTAGATAACTATTTCTGATATGAGATTTCTCTAAAAGTGACCTTATCCATGCAGCACCTTTTTTGTTTTGTCACTTATCCGAACTGTAAATCAGATTCTAAGTGGCTGTTGGTAACAAAATAACGATTACGTCTTCACCGAACTGTCGCTTAGACAACACGCATGCGTGCGCGCATGGTGCAAAGTGCTTAATCTCGTAGCTTGTTGGTGTACTCGGTAAGTGCATTATTAAGATTTTATGACTTTATATTTATAGATTTTCAGATATGACTTTATATTAGATTATTAAATTTATATTTTGCATTAATTTAAATCTATTGTTAAAAGTACATAAAAATCGAAAAAAGCGAGTAGATTGAAGCGAGATAGAAGCTTGGTAATTTGGTGTGTTTCAGTGTGTTTAGCATATGTGGACTTTGAGATAGCCATTGATTCGGTCAAGACATTGGCTGTGCTTGAGTCTATCCAGCGATGCCGCAAGTAGTCCAGCCGGTCTGGAGACAGGTCAGTTCCTAAATTTACGGAAGACGGATAGGTTAGTCCTTCTGAGGAAAGATGGGCGCCCTGCGGACTCTCCCTCCGCGTACCACCCTATAGTACTGCTGGATGAGGTGGACAAGCTGTTCGAATGCGTGATAGGTGCTTGCCTCATCCAGTATCTTGATAGGATTGGTCCACACTTGTCCGACGAGCAATTTGGTTTTCGGCGGGCCGGTCTACAATCGACGCTGTTAAACGTGTCAAAGCCCTCTCGGACGAGGAGGTGGCTCATGGTCAAGTGTTGGTAGCGTGTCTCTAGACATCGCCAACGCATTTAATACACTGCCATGGGTTTGTGTAGAGAACCTACGAAGAGGCTGCCAGTCTTGCGATGGCAACGGTGCACGTGGTGGCGAGAAGGATAGTAAAACTGGGACTCCAAGTAGCGCTGAACAAGTCAGAGGCCCTGGTATTCCATGGCCCTCGACGAGCGCTGGATCACTAGGGAATGAATCGATTAAGGTGAAGCCTACGATGAAGTATTTAGGGCTACACCTCGATGAAAAGTGGAACTTTTGGGAGCATTTCGCCCAGTTAGTTCCTCGAATAATGGGTGCGGCTGGGTCACTTAAACGCCTTCTTCCTAATCTTGGGGAACCAATTGCCGCTAGTCGTCTTTTTTATCTTGGAGTGGTGTGGTCGATGGCCTTGTGCGGGGTGCTTATATGGACGGACGCCCTAAACCGAGAAACGGTCGCTTTTCTAAAGTCAGAGTCAGAGGTTATCGCACTATTTCGTGTGACGCGACATGCCTTTTGGCTGGGTCACCTCAATGGGATTTAGAAGTGGAGGTAAATAAATAAATAATTTTATTTTCAGACAACACAGTAAATCGTTAAAATCAGTAAACACAAGGTACATGCGAACATACTCGTGGCGCACGGAGCTCAGCCAACGCGGGCAGAATCCTGCACTTGTATGCATGCTCGAGGAGTGGAAGGAAGAGCTGGCCAAGCATACAGCTGGCAGCTGGACCGTCGAAGCTATACAGCCCGTCCTCGTTGACTGGCTGGACAGAGCGCATGGGTCACTTATCTTCCGGCTCGTGCAACATTCGCAGGTGCTTTCTGGGCATGGATGCTTCGAAAAGTACTTGAGCCGCATAGCCGGAAGAAAACCGACAACAGAGTGCCACCACTGCGGCTGCGACGAGGATTTGGCGCAACACACTTTGGAGGAGTGTTCAGCATGGTCAAATGAGCGCCGAAGCCTCGTTGCAAGTGTAGGAACTGATCTCTCGCTTCCAGCATTGATTCAGTCAATGCTTGGTTGTGAGAGATCGTGGGAGACGGCCGTTTCCTTTTGCGAACAAGTTATGTTGAGCTTGTGTCGAAAGGAAACGGTGGAGCGCGAAAGGGAGAACTTTTCGGAACTCCCGATGCACCGCCAAAGAACTGGGCGTCGGAGGAGGATTTTCCACGCTCTCCTTCGATCCCGTAACAGGTGGCTTGGGCAACGAATTCGAGGGAGTTCGTTGCATGAAAAGCGTAGCCCTAGGGCTACGCTAGGAATAGCGTGCTGTATTTCCCCGCGCCACTTAAGGAAAGAAGGGTGAAAATCCACCCTTAAATAGGGCAAGGTCCTAGGAGCCGCGAACGAGTGCGAACGCGGCCCCGCAGCTCCAGCACATAGGCAGCAACATCCCCGGGGTTCGTAGTGGGTACACCGATCAGTGAAACTCCCACAAAACCACCCTGCTCCCTCGGCGGGGTGGTATCCATAAAATATTTCTTTGGAAAAAAGAAGGACAAGTAGTCCAGCTAGGTAAATCCAACTTCAAGAAGGAGGTCAACTGCTGAATCCAACTCGGCTAGGCAGCGTTCGGAAAACCACATGACGTCTTTTCATCCGATAAACCTCAGTGCCTCAAGACGAGAGTTGCAACAGTTGTGTGTTCCCGAAACGTGATCGTTTACTGTGGGCCTAATCGCAGCGTAGTCTTGATATCTAGATTATGGGTCCACCTCCGAGATGAACGGAAGATCCCATCAAGACCGCAGCATCGTGCTGGAAGCAAGCCGTTTCCAGCCGGTCTTATTGGAAATCTATAGGGGAGGCCTTAGTCCAGCTGTGCAATGTCTGCAAAGACAACAACGACGACAAATTAATAGAAACAATAAATAACAATAAAATAGGTAATGATTTGACATGGTTGATATTTATTATAAATATTTAGATAGGTTTTCCAGAAACCGATGTCAACTTTATAGTTTTAATTTTAAGTAGTTTTTATTGTGACAATATATTTGATAGCATTTTTTTTCATTTATCATCAGATGAGGTTCATACTCAGTAGAGAGTGATTGTAGATAACTACAAGGGCTGTTTAAGAATTGGTGATGACGATATCCGTTGAAAACTTTTGCAAAAGTTTCTAATGTAGTGTACAAACCTGAATTTTTGTTAGGTTGTTCCTTTTTGGAAGGTAAGTGTAAGACTTTTTGTCCTACACTTACCTTATTTAAATAAGACTATGGTTGAAATTGCCTGGCAGTAAAGTGGTTTATCTTTTTATTTCGATCATTTTACCTATGTGTTAAACATCTGTTTATTCTGGATGCATCATTTTGCTTCAAATATAATCATAAAATATTGGGGTTTAGTTAATTTTACATGTTTTATGATAAAAATTTGTTTTTGGTTAGTAATTTTTACCTGTTTGTGATTTTGATCAAAATTTTACTAACCGACACTATCTCTTAAATTATTGAGAAAAATCATATTTTTTAAATGACAGTTCATAAAGCTTTTAAATTTCATTTTTAATCTATTAGAACCGAGTAGAAATGAGTAATAGAAAATTTTATATGATTTTTTTTCCAAAAAATAAAACTTTAAAATGCTCTGGTGTAAAGTTGCCAATATGTCGCTTGGTAATTATTGCCTTTCAACCGTCGATATTATTAAAAATTAAATAAAATTAACTTATTTTAAAATGAAACTTTTAGAACTAAATCGCTTAGCAGAATGTGGTCAAGCGCGAGCGTTAATTAATCTTAGTAAAATAGTTCGTGGAAACAGCCACTAATCGGCACTCTAGATAGAGCCATTTCGGTACAATTTCAGCTAACATTAGCTATATATTTAGACCGTCTGTCTAGTCATTAATTCGCGATTACGTTTTACCACATACCTATAAGATGCTCTACAAAACTACTGGCTCTAGGACTCTATCGCAGTAAAGTTATGAATGAAGTGGAGAGAGATTTCAGTAGCGCGCATCTTAATTTATGAGCCAAATATAATTTAACTATAATTATAGTCTAGTAATGTTATTGGTAGAGGATAGATTTTATATTATGAATGAAGTTATTTCGAAATATGCTTAGTTTTAATAGTTAACTCTGACATCATCATTAAGGCCTTCTACATAATTATACTAACAGAAATGTAGTTGGTTGGAGATACCTTTTTTTAAATTCATGACAGGCTTGCGTTTGACCACGTTTTTATGTTAAACCTAGATACAATCTAAGATGTAGCATTTTTACCTATAAAATATATGTTTATCCTTAGTTTGAAAATCAAGTCAAAAAGTTGAAAAGGTGTCTTTGAAACCTATGATGAACTCGGTCAACTCGGAAATACCTTACCTTGGATACCTTTTCCGCTTTTTGCGATCCTGTGCTGCCTGCGCTGTGCTGCAAACCATTTTTCTATGAAGAAGCCTAGATCTTTTTCATTGTTTTACATTAAAAAAAACAACAAAAAACAATTTTAAAAAGGACATAGGGTAAAGTTGGCTTCCGAAAAATGTAAATAGAAACTAAAATGTTAGCGGACTCGCGCTAAATTACATAATTACAAAAATTATTAAAGAATCAATTTAAAATTGTTTTTTTTTTTTGTTAGACTTTTTCTAACAAATTCACCGGTTTTATTGGGGAGCTTTTTTATTTTGTATGTTTTATTTAAAAAGAACATATTACAAAAAACACACATTAATATTTAGTTTACAGTGGCAAAGTTCTACAGTGTTTAGGCAGTTAATCATTGCAGTCAGAGTACAGTTACATGTCTAAATGTGGTGTTACACGCTCCTGAGCTCTGAAAGCGCTTCTGAACTAAGTACTGCTAGTTGCCTGCTCAGTAGGTCAGCGGTGTTTTGCTTGATAATTTATCAAGGTATGTATCAGAATACTACTATGCCTGGCAGAGATCGCTACCAGCGATAAGGCCGCCCATTGTACCACTGTTTATCTATCTATCAGAATACATATGCCTTGATAAATTATCATCTTCGTCATTTTAGTCATAGGACGTCCACTGCTGGATATAGGCCTCCTCTACAGATTTCCAATAAGACCAGTTGAAAGTGGCTTGCCGTTATCTAACCATCTTGAGGGTGGATGACCTACGCTGCACTTTCTTGGTACGTGGTCTCCATTTAAGGACTTTTCGACTGTATCACTAATCTGGAGTGGTGGCAACCCAGCCGCAAAAACAACTTTGTATTGAGCTCTGTAAATTGTATTAAAAATTAAATAGGAAAAGTGAAAATTGTGCTACTTACGGAATACAAACAACAAACATTGATAACCTGCAACAACATCAAACTTTTGGATACCGGTGAGACGCACAAATACCTCATTAATAACACCATAAACCATTCATACACAGAACATTTACAACACAAGATTTCCGTTAAACGATTCAAATAATTGTGTTGTTTAAATATCAATAAATTATTCAGGTAGAATTGAATAATTCTACAAATCCATGCAGAACAGAATCGACGATTGACATTTTTATGACAGCTGACGATACCATTTTGACATATGAAACAGGCCTGACAGTAACATTGACAAATTTTATCATCCGCAATAATCTAAAGCGAACTACTGACGGACCGATTTTATTTCAAATATGAATTCAGAAAATGTTACCTTTCGGCCATTTAGGGCAAGATCTGTTTCGCTTACCGATCTCTCCAGATCGGAACTATTTGAAAGCACTATCTTAAGCCTCCCTGAAAACACATTTAATGAAAGTAACACATATTTGGATCTCCGTAAAGAGATAGAGAGACTGAGTATTGATTTGAAATCCGCAAATAACGAAATAGATAATTTATGTTTGGAAAATAAAACTCTACAAACTGAGAACGATTGTCTAAAGAAAATTGTAGACCGATACAAAAAAATTGGATTCGTCGGTAGTCCAATAGTGTCCCGTAAAAGATTACAACTGTTTAATGCAAATAGCCAAAATAGCCCCACTGTGACACCTAAGAGACCACGTATAAAGGCGAAAAGGTATAAACTTACTTCACCTGATGCGTTGACACAACCTGACGTCCAACATGACGTACTATCTAGTGACTTTCCTCAAATGACACAAAATGCAGGCACACCTATACAAACTCAGGCAACTAAATTAAATCACAGCAAAAGTACACCTATACAGTCTCAAATTGAAGGTACTTCCAGTCAAAGTCAAACTCAAAGTGAATGTACACCCAAACAAACACAAAGTGAAAGCACACCAACAATAACTCAACGTGAAGGTACACCTATACAAACACAGACAACTACAGACACAACGGAGAGATACAATGACTACGACACGAGTACAAATATTACTAATGAACCAGAAGCAAAACTTAAACAGAAAAATAGGATTGTTATCTTAGCAGATGACCAAGGACGATATGTACGACATACTCTTCAAAAACTATTAGGCGAAGAATACGAAGTGGAATGTTTGCGGAAGCCAGGAGCTCGACTCTGCGATATAGTAAATGATAGTTACACTATAAATCTCTCAAAAAATGATTATGTAATTCTTTTGGCGGGAACAAATGAACGGGTTCCACATGAGTTTCTATCAAGTCTGCATTCGTGGTTGAAGTTGGTTCAAAATACTAATATTATAATACCTGAAATTTTATATAATGCGCACCTCAGAGAACAAAAATTAAACTATGAATTGAAACTCACGTGTAACCAGTACAGTCATGTGAATTTTATTGACATGTTTTATGATAATTGGCGGCCTAGGCAACATGAGTTTTGCATAAATTTATGTAGACACATCTTAAGAGAAATTTTGCGTATAAACTATAAAACAAATTTTTACTCTCATAAAAATAAAAAAACTAATGTTGTAACTGCTCAGTCACATATGTCGATCAATGCAGATTTCCTTGATGAAAAACATGAAAAGTCCCTCATGGCAGATAAAGAAACGCAAACAGATACCGTGCCATGCAACATCACTGACGGAACACCCAATATAGGAAGTGCAAACCAGTTTTTTCGTTTATAATAAAATACAAATCATGCACCAGAATTTAGACGGTCTACTTAGTAAATCAGACTTAGTAACTGAAAATTTAGAAACGCTTAAATTAGACAATAAAGTTTTGGTAGATGTTCTTTGTATCACAGAACATAATATGAAACGCGAGGATGCACCACTACTACAAATTCCTAACTTCAGCCTAGGCACTTCGTATTACAGAAAAAGCCGACGAGGTGGTGCATGCATCCTGGTTCGTGGCCATCACAAATTCAAACCAATCAGTGGGCTGCAAAACTATTGTATAGAGGGTGTTATTGAATGTTGTGGAATTGAGCTCATAGATCATAAACTCGTAATTTTGTGTGTCTATAGGCCTCCCAAAAAGTTATCACGTTACTATGACATTTTCTTTGAAAAACTTGATTTAATGCTTCAAGAAACAAGTCTTGGCACAAGAAAGGTCGTTTTATGCGGAGACTTTAACATCAACATTCTGGAAGAAAACAATAAAGTTGACAAATTTAGAGAGACAGTTGAGTCGTACAATCTTAAATTTACAATAAATGAACCAACTAGATTGGCAAGTGGCACGTGTCTAGACAACATATTAAGTAATGTTAGAGGTAGCAAAGGACACGTTCTCGAACTTGCCATGTCGGATCATACGGCCCAATTGCTTGCTTGCCCAGTCAAACCGACATGTTCATTAAATTACTGGTACATAGAGAAGCGTAACTATTGCTCTGAAAACATTAATAAATTTAAGGAATGCCTTAATTCCATTTCATTTAGTGACGTTTTTAAAATAACAGATCCGAATACCGCGTTCAATGAATTTCATGACACGTTCATTCTTTTCTACAACTTGTGTTTTCCGGTTCAAAAAATAAAAATTACGCAACAGCAAAAACCAAGGTGGCTCACCACAGGAATAAAAAACTGTTGTAAGCGAAAAAGATCTTTACTATGGAAATATCGTAAACATCGTTCAACAGAAAATAAAAACAATTTTAAAACATTATCTGGTCAACTTAACCGTATAATAAAGTTAACACAGAAAGCACAAAACGAAAACTTTATTAAACAAGCTCCTAACAAAAGTAAAGCCACGTGGAAAATTATAAACGGTACCAAAAATAATCTACCGAATGAGCCAATTCATCTTAATGTGAATGGCAATGTAATAAAAGATCCAGAGAGCGTTGCCAAGCAATTTAACGACTTTTTTGTGGACCAAATACCGGAACATACTAGGAAACCGATTAAAACTAACGCACGATCAAATACAGCTAATTCTCTATTTATAGCACCAACAATACCACAAGACATACACAAAATAATAATGGGTTTAAAGAACACTTTTAGTACAGGTTGTGATGGTATTGCGACAAAGGTACTAAAACATGTTTCTCGCGAAGTTTCTTGTGTGCTAAGCCACATAATAAACATGTGTATAACAAATGGTGTTTTTCCAGAAAAATTAAAAAAAACTGTGATCAAACCCCTTTTTAAAAAAAACGATAGGTTCGACATGAGTTGCTACAGGCCAATTGCTCTGGTGCCAGTTTTGTCAAAGGTATTTGAAAGGGTTATTTACGACAGCATATACAACTACTTTGAGCGAAATAATTTGTTTGCGCCAGAGCAAGTTGGATTTCGTAGAAACAAAACAATAAACTTAGCCATTTTTAATTTTCTAAACACAGTAATGAAAAATATGGATACTAGAAAACCTTCATGCGCACTCTATATGGACCTTACAAAGGCTTTCGACTATGTAGACCATATTGAGTTATTGAATATACTAGAAGCATATGGTGTAAGAGGGAACGCCAACGACCTCATAAATTCATTCCTGACTAATCGCGAACAATGTACGCAAGTAAAGAATTTTTGCCCTAAATCTAAAAAAGAGATCATTTTCACTTCAGATTGTAGGAGAGTGAAATACGGCGTACCTCAGGGAAGTGTTTTAGGTCCACTGCTATTTATAATATATATAAATTGCCTTCCCAGGACTACAACGCATCCTACTGTACTGTTTGCTGATGACAGCACAGTATTATTTACAGGGGAAAATAAAACAGATATAGAAAAGGACATAAATGAAACACTGAATGATATTATTCTTTGGTTAAAATCACATAATTTAATGATCAATCTTAAAAAAACGAACATAATGACATTTAGCAATAAACTAGATAAGTTACATAACCTTGACATTACACATTCTGGACAAAAAATTGAATTAGTCAGTAATACAAAATTTTTAGGCCTAAATATCGATAGCAATTTGAATTGGAACAATCATATTAATTGTGTGCGTACTAAACTAAATCAGCATTCGTATGCACTTCACATGCTGTCAAAGACAGTTGGGAAACATGCAGTTCTTGCAGCTTATAACGGCTACGTTTCATCATTGATCAGATATGGTATCATTTTCTGGGGAAACAGTACCGAAAAAGAAAAAGTTTTTAGAGCGCAAAAAAAATGCATTAGGGCAATCTGCAAGCTTCGACAAAGAGACAGCTGCAAGCCCCATTTTATAAATTTAAAAATTTTAACACTGCCGAGTTTATACATTTATGAGTGTGCCATATTTGTGCGAAACAACATGAAACTCTTTACAAATCTCAAAACTCAACGCCATAAACATAAAATAAAAGTTCCCCGTCATAAGACATCGTTATATGGCAAGAGCGTACTATGCATGGCTCCTCTTATTTATAATAAATTGCCAAAAGATATTGTAAATTCGGAACTTACCCAAGTGTTTAAGAGTAAATTAAAAAACCTCTTGTTAGAAAAGGCGTATTACACTGTAAAAGAATATCTGACTGATAAATTTTAAATTTTATTGACATAAAAGGAATTTGACATTGTATTAGCAACTGACTTTTGAATAATTACATTGATATATATTTTTATTATTGTATAACATTTAAATTTGAATTTAATTGACATAAAAGGAATTTATATATTGTTATTAGAACTGACTTTTGAATAATTGCATTGACTATATTTTTATTTTTATTATTGTATAACTTTTAAATTTGAATTTAATTGACGTAGTATTTTTAATTGTAATTTTTTGACATTTTTTTGCCCTATACAATCATATAGTCACTGTATAATTAATAGTGAAGAGAAGTGACATGAATGGCATGCCTTAACAATATAGTTTCCAGTTTTTTAAGCGATGCCTCAATGGCAATCATTCAATAATTTTTTGACATTTCTCACATTTGACAGTTGCATGACCAAAATTGTTTTGTTTTTTCATAAACTTTATAAGGTGTTTTTATTACGGTAAAGGTGTATTGAATTGAATGTGTAAATGTAGGTAAATTAGTAAGCGATACAACCCTATTCTCACTTAAAATATTGCATGCCAAAAGGCTGAGTATGGCGGACTATTTTGTAAGATTATTCTGTAAGTACCAACCATTGTACACCCATATTATGCAATGAATAAATATGAATATGAATATGAATATGAATAATCATGACGTAAACATCTTAGGTACATGAAGTAGGCCCTGCCCACTGCCATTTAAACTTGCTAATCCGCTGGGTTATGTCAGGGCTCATTACATGTCTAAATGTGGTGTTACACGCTCCTGAGCTCTGAAAGCGCTTCCTAACTACTGCTACTTGCCTGTTCAGTAGGTCAACGGTGTTTTGCTTGTTGAAAGTTTACACGTATCGTTTTCTTGATAGATCGTCATTATAGTTTCAACCATAGGGCGTCCACTACTGGATATAGGCCTCCCTTAGAGATCTCCAATAATACCGGTTGAAAACGGCTTGCATCCAGCGCAATCCTGTAGTCATCAGTTCACCTTGTGGGCGGATACTTAGGGTGACAAATCAACATCGAGCTATGCTGCGCTGTACTGCGCTGTGCTGTGCTCTGTTTCTTAAGCTACGTTTTTTTAACAATTAAACGATGCTGCGCTGTACTGCGCTGTGCTGTGCTGTGTTTCTTAAGCTACGTTTTTTTAACAATTAAACGATGCTGCGCTGTACTGCGCTAAAAATCTCTATTTTTTTATCTGACCACTGCCCTCGATTAACAAATTTCGACACAACACGTGTTACCTGACTTGTTTGAATGGGCGAATGAAACTCGTTCGTTCTTGTTTCTTTGTGCGCGCATACGCAAGTGCGAGCGAGATGGGAGTACGAGAGTGAGAAAGACATCTGAAGGCGATGGAGGGATGCACGCAGCGTGCTCCAAACCTAGCATAGCTCGACACAGCGCAGCACGGCAGAGCTCCATAAAAAACATAGCACAGTTCGGCACAGCACGGCGGGTAGCGCGCCTCGCTCGAGACTGCTGCGTTTTTAAACAGAGCGTAACCTCACACAGCGCAGCACAGCACGGTTTGTTTGTATCCTCATTAAAATATTAGACGAGCGAGTTGACCAAACATACAAATAAACCAAACATTGTCACCCTTACGCTGCGCTTGCTTGGTAGAGTCTGGCTAGCGAAAGTTGATACTGACAAAGCGCGGCAAATTTAAAAAAATATCAGTATGGCAGCCCTAAACTGAGAGGGAAACACTTTCTCTCACTCACACAATGTAGCATTGTTACCATACTGCGATTTTTTCAAGCTTTAACTTGTCGTGTAGGAATTTTATATTCATTACGTTAATTATTTTTTGTTTTTTTTTTGACGTTATTATTATGCCAAATTGAGGCTTCGCATTGCTCTCGTTTCGTTTTTTCGTTTATTCGTTACGATGAAGATGATGATAATATAATGAATAATTTTGTTCAGTTTCGTACATGAAGTTTGAAAAAGTTTTTAATACAAGGTAAAATACCCCAATTTAAAGGTAAATCCACGATGCTTCGTAGCACCGTGTGTTGTCATTTAAAAAGTTTGTATCAACTTTCGTTAGCCAGACTCTACTTGGTCTCCAATGAATGATTTTCCGAATCCATTGGTCATCAGTCTTTCATGCTATGTGCCCTGCTCAATGCCATTTCAACTGTTGAGAGCAACCATTTGTTACACCTTTGTTTCGACACAATTTAGAGCAATAAAAAATTACTTTGCTTTAACTTGCTAATCCGCTGGGCTATGTCGGTAACTTTGGTTTTTCTATGGATCTCCTCATTTCTGACTAGATCTCGCCGAGAGATCCCGAGCATAGCGCTCTCCATAGCTCGTTGGGGTACTGGTAATCCGGTCAAATCAGACATTAAAATAGTGATCAAATATCAAAAACTCCGACAGAGCTTTTGGTAGAGACCACAGACACACCGTTAGAAATAAACTGCGAAAACTCCCCATCAATCCCATGGATGCTAAAAATATAAGTGTTTCAGCGAACATTTGAATAGTGTGTTTATTAGGTATACGCAAATTTCAATAAAAACTTCTACATTACTATGTTTCAGTCACTTCAAACCGTCTATTTTATCTAGACAACCATACTTATTGCATGTATTCTGTAGCTTATGATTAGTTGTGATAGAGACGTAGAACCCTGTGAATAGTGTTATAAATGTAGGTTTTATAAGCACTGCATTGCAAACATTGGATAAGGCCTCGCTTTTGACTTCAGCAGAGAGTTAAGCGGATCAAACTACTACGTCCAATAAAAGGGAGAAGTACATTACCACGATGCTGCAATTGGTTTATAAATACGATTGTGTGACAAAATTCAGGTCATGATCATCATTTTCTTGCCCTTATCCCATTACGTGAGCTTGGCACAGCACGTTTTCTTTAGCCACTTGACTCATTATCAACTTCTCTTGTACTGTGACAAACTTCAAATAAAGATGAATAATGATAATGCTAATTCACGTTTTTACGCGGCAAAGGATGCTGGTGTAATTTATATTCATAGAACTCAAATAAATTTTATGATTTTAGATTAATCACAACTCCACACTCCGTCATTGGCACAACATGGACATATAATAGAACGAAACTTAGGCCTAATCGCTTTGAATTGTTCTTGTCAAGAAA
The DNA here is from genome assembly GCA_949316475.1 of Hypomecis punctinalis. Taxonomy (NCBI): domain Eukaryota; kingdom Metazoa; phylum Arthropoda; class Insecta; order Lepidoptera; family Geometridae; genus Hypomecis; species Hypomecis punctinalis. The sequence goes on from OX438810.1 coordinate 22,678,450, forward strand.
CTTGTGTCTTAGAACTCAACTCAGATTAAGTTATTTTCAAGACGTTTACGTTTTACCTACCTGTCACAAGTTGCAAATATAAATACAATTGAGAGAATCAAGTATTACAAATCACATCACTGTACGCTTACGCCGCGCGCCGCTGCCGCTGTCGCACTCCCTTACCGCCGGATCGACAATGCAGCGTTATCAAACGATTTACCCTTGCCTACCGAATGTTTAATTATACATCTTGTAACTTCGTAAGTGTTATCAATGGGCTTTAAAAGGTCTGTGGAATTTCTACAACGATTTTAATGGCGGAAATTGATTCCCTAGGTTTTCTTTGAGAAGACTTATATTCTGTGTGGAAAACTTCTTAAACCCAACCAATGATAAAAGTAGGCTGCTATAAGTGCCTTATTGTTTGTTGGTGTTGTTTTTAAACATTTTTGTTTTACTTAAGTTGTTATGGAAATTCGTCATTTAGGTAATTTATCTTCATAATATACGGTTATTGGTAATCAATTAGCATCCTTTTTTAATCTGAACATCAAAACTAACAACTTTTATTTTGGGGCTTTTGTCAAAACTAAAAAGAAAAAACAGCTGTTCCATACATTTCGTCGCGAGTGAATGATATTATTCTATGGTTTTTTTTTTGAGCTATGATATAAGTCGTTGAACAAAAGTTGTTAGTTTTGATGTAAGTACAGAATAAGCCCCTAAAAAGACGCTGATTGATTACCAATTACCCTGTATAAGTGTTAAACTAAAGTGTTTTATTACAGGCATTCTTACAGAAGTTTTGTTTGAAAAGAAATATAATAAAAATAAATATTAGGGGACATCTTACACACGATCTCTGACACCAAACTAAGCAAAGCTTGTGTTATGGCTGCCGGAGACTGATATACTACATATACATATTTTTAAATACATACTTATATAGATAGTACCTAAATAACACCCAGATTCAGAGCAAATACCTATGTTCATCACATAAATATTTGCCCTGGGTGGGGATCGAACCCACGCCTCTGTGATCCAGAAGTCAGGGTCACTAACAACTGAGCCACTGAGGCAGTCTTGGCAGTCATATTATTATGGCTTATTAATAACTTGTAATTTTGACCATAAATTTCATTAACTTCTAAATAAATAACACTTCCAATCATTGCGACTAAATTATTCAAGAGTGGTCAAATTATAAAACTAACACATATCTGCTACTAGAAGCTGTTACTTTTGTACGAGTTATGCGATTGTAGCTCCTCCATTAAAGTATCCAGATAATAGACCATTTTGTGAATTCGTAACACCACATCGAGCACCTAATAAATTATCTATGGAGCATAAATAACTGACTAGTTGCTTTTGGACATGTCAAGAGGGAATTTTAAAAGCTGTCATAGGTTCTGTACAAATACATGTACCTATATACTGCAGACACAACGTAGTTTGTCTTGTTTTAGGGTTCCGTACCTCAAACAGAAAAAAACGGAACCCTTATAGGATCACTTTTTTGTCCGTCTGTCCGTCTGTGAGTATGTGAAGACTCTTTATCTCGAGAACGCGTAAAGATATCGAGCTGAAATTTAAACTGTATACGTATATCTATAGTTTCTTGCAGTTGTGTAAAAGAAAAACTTCTCAGCTACCGTATAAAAAAGTTAGAGCCGTTTATGTGGTAAAAAACCGCATATTTCGACACTCACAAAAATCAAAACCTACAGGGTACTTCCCGTTGACATAGAACTATGAAATTTGGCGAGAAGCATTGTACTAAAGTACACATATAGGAATAAATCTGAAAACTGTACACTTTTATTTAAATCACAAAAAAATAGGGCCTAGATTCACAAAATATGGGTTAAAAATTCAAAGTCAGTAAATCGTATCATGTAAGGTATCATATATAAAAGAGCTTCATTAGCACATGCTAAAACAGATTTTAAATTATTTTAACAATGTGTAGATTTTAATGTATGACGAGAAAAGTGAAAAAAAAAAAAACGGTTTTGGCCATGATATATTAGAGATTTTAACAACTTACTTCCCAATTTTGTGAAATTTTCTGGATTTGTACGGAACCCTCGGTGTGCGAGCCTGACTTGCGCTTGTCCGGTTTTTTTTTCTCAAAGATCACTGAAGTAAAACAACGGCCAGTACCTAGCCTATCATGATACCTACAGAAAAAAGTTTTCAAATATATATTTACCTACTATTTCGTCTCCGGATATGAAACCGGCGACAGAGAGTGGCATTTACAACTAAACACAACCATAGCTCGGATAACATGTTTAATATTAAACCTGCTTCGGTTTTTCTAACCATTTTAAAGGCGTGTAACGGCTTACAAACTAACTTAGCTTATTAAATGTCTTCATCGCTGTTTCATACATGTTATGTTTAGTTCATTTTCAGTTAATGAAATGTTTTTGGATACACCTTACCTCATTTTATGGTTTAAAGTTCAGTTGATAATCAGCTACTTAACTTTTTTTTAAATAGGTACCAGAAAGGATCCTTCAGTTTCTCATTAGCAAATTAAGTAAAAGGTCACATTTTCAATAAAATATCTAGAATTAAGCTCTCAACTTAGTCCTGAAACCTTTCACCTTTATTTCACAAAACGTTTTCATTTCATCCAGCTACGTTTGAACCCTAATTTCCATTATAAACACCGTTAGCTACTCTTCAAATGACTTTTAGGCGTTTCTTATTTTTAATTCGCTTCACCCAAGCTACTTGTAAGTGTTGTAATACCTACTTATTTACAAACTCAAAACAGAGCGCTAGTTACGATCTTTCTCAACAAAATCGACAATTAAGTACGAAAAAACAGTAGTTTAACTTGAGTTTAACACTTTGGTCAATTATACCATTAAGTTTGACAGTCTAATTTTTTATGTAACGCGATTTCGCGCCAACACACCAATTTGCGTACCAAATTTGAATTTGACAGCTCCGAACAGAAGTGCAGGAGGTCAGTCGATAAATAAGTTTTTAATTAGTTAACCTTTGCCATTATTTTGAGGACTTAATTGTGAGTAAAAACTTAATAAGTCAGGTTCATTCTTTTAAAAAACTTTTATGATTTAATAAATCAGTCTAAAATTATTGGATGTTATTACTTTTCACTCACTTAACTAAGCGTGAATTGAGGAAGTACCTACCTAAATAAGTATTACGAATTCTTCTGCGCTTATTGGAATGGTCGATCGAGAAAATCTGAAAGAGATGCAGCGATGTAAAATGTCACGACTTAGAAAGAGATCAAAGAGACATGAAATATATCTCGCTTCGGTGGCTCTTTTCGGATTTTTAGACAAGGAACGTCAAATGCCAATACTTATTTGACAGTTTTGACAGCAGCTTGGAAGGTTTTCCATGCATTTTTGTGGCCTCAAGTGACAACAGCATTATCAATCTGTTATTTATAGATATCTGTGGATGCAGGCAGCTTCCAATCGGTGTGTCGAATTTTTTTTAATGAAATCTTGTCAGTTGACGACTCGTTGACGAGAACAAACTCATCGAATTTATTCTTTTTTGCCTCACGATGTTTTTCTTCATTGAAAAGATAGCAAGTGTGTACTCGTAAATCCGTGCATAAAATCCAAAGAGATCTCTGGTGCGGGACCGGGGTTTGAACCCACAACCTCACTATTGTACGGTTTAGTCTAGTAAAACACAACAGTTTAGCAAATAGAAAGATTATTTATAATTTAATTCATACTTTTCCAAAATCTTAGGTACATAAGTTAAAGGGGAAATCGCAACAAATCAGGACTGAGCTATCCCCCGGCTACAAAGAGCATACGCACATAAATTCGTCAGCCGCTGGCGGCGCGCCAACGCGACGTGCCAATAACTACCAGGACCTACTCGCTACCATGGGCACACTACTTATCTACTTCTTTACTAGTCGGGATAACTAATGGTTAAATAAAAAGACTTGCATATTTAACAAGAATATTTTTTGTAAAAAAAATTGCTTGACCGACTTCACCCGGGTACAGAATAGGCTGTTTGACAACATTGAAAATATACTTTTGTTTGTGGTTATCCATACAGATAATAGTCTGAAAAAGACATCTTTCACTTTATTTAAAGGGCGTATGTTGTATTTAACACCATCTCTTTTTTTAAACATTCAAGGAAAAAAGTGGGTAGGCCTCATTATTTAAAGTAAAATACGTCTAATTTTCGCAAATCGCACGAAATAAAATACGACATTTTTTGATATTTGATTTGTGACGTGAACGCTCTAATAAGGGCGACAACTCAGGTGACGTTGAATGTAAATGTAGTGTGCTTATTATGTACTAACAAATAATTTAAAACGATTTCTAAAAACTAGTCAAATAGCCTATTCGCGAATATTTCGCACGGATTGATGTAACATTGTTCACATTATTGTTGATTTATCAAAAACGGCTCAGGCGATTAATTTTAATAGGACCAATTTCGAGGTATATTGTCTTTCCAATAAAAAAAAGAATTATTGAAATCGGACTACTATGAAAAAAGTTATACATAAAAAATATATATATATATATACGCGTCGAACTGAGTAGGTACCTCCTCCGGTTCATCGGTCAAAAATGATAAATGCAAAGACCTTCGACGAAAGTCTTTGTATAAATGTCATGCGACCAAACAATCTATGTGTCGTATAGGTAAGTTGAAAACGTACCTATATCGTTTGGTACAACATGAGTTTTAAACGAGTCAGCATCGAGACCCCTATAAAGTCCTGGGCGCATCACTACCGGACTACAGCGGGCAGTTATGTAGCAAATCTGCCACCAAATTACTTAACGTGTCGACGTGCAACAAACTAAATAATGCTGCTGAAAGACACGCAAACACTGACTGAAAAACGCTACAAACTTAACAAATCAGAACTGAAGTATCGTCCCCTCTCCGTTCTGTTTATTAATAGGGAAAGCTCATCGTGAAAATTAAACTTGAAAAAATAAAATTCGTGAAGTATAAGTAGCATAAATACACCCAGTATGTACCTATGTATTAGTGTAGAAAGGTTAGTAGAGTCCTTACAGCATGAGTAACGCTAGAAACTAAGCTCGCCGCACACTGGCGACTTGCCAGCGATAGTTGACGGATTTATTGTCGCACACTCGCCGCTATTAGCGCGTCGCTTTACACTGGAGATGACGAGTTTACATCTGGAAGTACAATTATAGTTCGATTTAGATATCAATAAAGACTAATCGATAATGGCGATGTAAAAATTTAAAAATGATGATACTGAACTTCTTTGAAATTTTGGCGTCGCAAAGAACATTCATTTGCCAATGACAAGAGAAAGTTTTCAGCATTTATGATAATTATATCAAAATATCACAGTGCAAAAAGTCGCTGACAAGTCCAAGTACAGTCCGAGTTATGCACATAAATGTCAATAGAGTATTGTTAACAACACAAAACAAAACGACAATTACATTAAAGCACTTGCTTACACTCAGTAACGGAATTCAGCTTATGATAAATTAACGAGTTAGGGCCGAATCAAGCTTCTTGGCGGCTGTCTAAGCTGGCTACTAGCCGCAATATTGTACAACGTTTTTCAAAATAATAGGTACAATGCAGCGACATGATCTTTAATTTTCACCAGATATTTCGATTCAAAGGCAAAAGTATTTTTACAACAGTATAATAGCAAATTAGTTCACAGTAGAGAATAAACTACAACACAAAGAATGGCAAGCACAATGAGCACAAATAACAAAGCGCAATCGATAGTGGCGCTCTAATTTCTTAAGTTTTATTTACGACCTAATTCGAGAAGAAGAGGACGGCTTGTATAAGGCGCTGCACGCAACTACTGTGACCATGAGGTTATAATAGGAAGTGAAATATTTAGAAAAAAAAACATTTGAATTGTACTAATTTTATTGATGACTTTCTTGCTGTGCTTTTTTATGCGGAATAGGGCTATATTTGGCCACCAAGTGACGATAACGAAGTTGTGGCCGAAGATGGAATATGTAAACCTAGAAGATACCTATTCACTCTTGACTTGAAGATATCCAAATTGTATTTTTTTTTTTTTATATTATATATATAATGACAATACTACACTACTACTACATAGAAAGCAATTGGATCATCCACAGACCCTTGAAGGTCTAAAGATAATCCAAGTGCTCAAGCCCACTGCCAGTTGGCAGCGTTCCCAGCATGCTGGCAGCATTGCCACGCTGAATGGCAATGCTTATACGTTGAGCCAAATAAACACCAGCATTTTGGTCACGCGTCGCGTCCACCAGACGCTCAGAAAGACTTTTGAAAACGAGATGAGCTCCCAGTCCCCACGAACCCAAAGTCTCAACTCCAAATGGCTCAAATATGTAACCACTACCGAGGTTAGCATATTTGCGCCGCTTGTGTAATTGTAATAATTGTAATTGTCAGGAAACAATGACGGAGACAGGGCATTTCAATCCCTGGCGGTCCGCATTATGAAGGAAGAAGCGAATCGCTTAGTACGAGCAGGTGGTACGTCGACTATGTAGGGATGGTATTTATGCGACTTCCGGCTTGTTCTGTTGTGAAAAGGACATGAAAGAATCAGGTCTCGGAGTTCGAGCGCACACTCGCCAAAATGGAGCCTATATTTGACTGCCTCGGTGGCTCAGTGGATAGTGACCCTAACTTCTGGATCAAAGACGCGTGGGTTCGGTCTCCACCCAGAGCAAATATTTATGTGATGAACATAGTCGTAAGTGTTTGCTCGGTGTCTAGGTGTTATTTAGTTACTATCTATATACCTAAGTATGCGATTAAAAATAAGTATATGTAGTATATCAGTTTCTGGCAGCCATATTAAGGCAAGCTTTGCTTAGTTTGGGGTCAGAGGCCGTCTGTAAGATGTTCCAAAATATTTATTTATTTTATTTATATAGCCTATAGTAATGTATGACTATAGCTTATACTAAGTAATGGAGCTTATAATTCGCTAGAAGACGCGTTCGAGAAGACGCTTTATGAACTCCTTAAGGTATCTGCCCAGGTAGGCAAGGCATCTCTGGTACGTTTTAGTACCATGCCATGACCATGTCAGGCAAAAAATATTATTTGTATTGAAAAGTAAGACTCTATGCCCAGTAGACCGTTCCGTCACCTCGCAGCACCGTCGCGTGCCATGACGAGCGAGCAGGCACCTCCAAGATACGTATTTTCGAAGACTATTATTGACGTACGTTGATGGTACGTTTCAGTGGGCATAGTAGAACGTATCGTGTTGTTTTCCGTGCCTGCGTAACGATTCTAGCACGGTGATGTACACGTTATAGTGGGAAGACTCCTCAATCGGCTCTTCCGATAGGCTCTCCCAAAGCCGATTTTTTCTCCCTCGCTCATAGAGAATCAGCCAGATAGAGAAAACACTACTTGTCCAGTAGTCCAGGCGCATCCTGGTCACCATAATTCTCCATAAATTCGTCACTGGCAAGCGTCCAGGCCGCTGGAGTTCGCGCGGCCAACGCTGCTATTATATGTTTTATTATACTTTACAACTCTGGCTTGTCACTGAACCCTATGGAAAGAAAGTACCATGGCTAGGAAATTTAAATAAAAAAGAAATATAAAAATAAATGAAATACTGCGCTCATAGCGCATTCTGCTCTAAATTTGCTCTTAAATTCCGGAATACCAGTTTTCCGTAACATAACAGACAATAATCTAAAATTAATTTTTATATGGCCTTATTAATAAGCTCCAATAGCAGCGCAACGAGCTATGGAGAGGGCTATGCTCGAAATTTCTCTGCGAGATCGAATCTGAAATGAGGAGATCCGTAGAAAAATCAGAGTTACCGACATTAGCCCAGCGTTGAAATGCCAGTGGGCAGGGCACACAGCTCGGAAGACTGATGACCAGTGGGTTCGAAAAGTTCTCGAGCGGAGACCACATACCAGCAAGCGCAGCGTAGGACGTCCATCTCTAAGGTGGACAGATGATCTCATCAAGGCCGCAGGATCACGCTGGATGCAAGCTGCTTCCAACCGGTCTTATTGGAGATTTATAGGAGAGGCCTATGTCCAGCAGTGGACGTCATATGGCTGATGAAGTATTTTTTGCCAAAAATGGCACCCTACGTACGAATTAACCCAGTCGCAGGTTATGGTAAACTCATATCCCCGTGTCTTTCTCCTTACATCGTTGTTTTTCTCTCGATGTTTTATTTTATCAGTATGCCAGTGGTACAAAGACCTCCAAGTAGTACCTCCTTAATTAGTTTTTCTTTAATTCTGCACCACCTGGCTAACAAGCAGAGTAACAAACGAATCAAACAAATCAATTTCTAATAGGACGGCATCAATTAGGCTCCGTCCATCGCGTCAAAGTTGCCCCCGCCACCCGCGGGGGGCGAGCGGTGCAATTTTTTAGGGGGAACCCCCCGGCGGGGCAGGCTCTACGGTGACGGGTGCACCTCTATACTGGAGCTGGGGAGAATCGGTGTGATAAATATTTTCAAAATCTTTTGCTTTGTAATTTTTAATCACACCGGTGCAGATTCCTGAGCAGAACACCACTGCTCTCGTCACACTGAAGTACATGAAGATCTTAAATCTCATGAAGCCAGTTTCGAATTTTCGATGTAAAAATTACCGCCCCAGTCTCGAACATTATTGCTTATATTCTATGCATCAATGCAATATACATTTAACCTCTACATATGCATTTTGTATAAGTATCTATCTCTCTCCCACGGAACGCGATGACTTGATGAAAGGACACGTCCACAAAATGTATGGAGGCTGGTATAATAATAATCAAAAAATCTATCCACAGCATTCGTTACATCTCGAGAAAGTACATGTTATTCTGAGTGTATTACATTAGTTAAAAACAAAAAGGAACCCTACGATTTGTTAATATATTAATTTTAAATTTCTTACGATAAATAAATATATTTGACAGAGTAGGTAGATTATTTCAGGCAACTCTGATTAAACAACCTTAAAATATCTAAAATAAAAGCTTTGCGTTAAACTAACTCCGTTAATTTTAACTTCTTATAAATTCTATAATATTAAAGTAGTGAAGAATTAAGTAATAATGCAAATGAAAGAAAATTAGAAGCACATTAACGTGGCTACGACAGAAAAATATGTGAGTTGTATTTCCAGTTTCTATATAATTTATACCCATCATTTAAAAAAAATGGAGGGATGAAAAAATATAAATTAAATAGATATTTTAGACAAGCCCATAAACCAAGCTTTTAAAAGGCCTCTGAACCCAAACAAAGCAAAACCTGTGATGTGGCTGCCAGAGACTGATATACTACATAAATACTTATTTTTAAATACATGATCCAGAAGTCACCACTAACCACGCAGTAGTCTCAGGTTTACTAACCACTGAGCCACCGAGGCAGGTCTAAGTTTTTATCCTAAGGATTCTCGTCAAAGCCTGCGTTCACTGCAAATGTTTACCTAATTTTTTCTATTCACCTATTTTATTTCCATAGACCAATTCTCGCCGGCCCGACTGCCCCGGCGTCCATCCCGAAGTGCGATTTTTTCCCGCGCCGTGTTTTCGTTTATTTCGGCGATAGCCGCGGCCTCGATCGATGCTTGTCCCTCCGCTGCATCCACACACCATCATATCTGCATTTTTTTTTTATCTGTACTCTCTTTTCTTAATGACCATTATACCGGAAATTGTTACTTTGAATGACACTGACATTTCACTTTTTGTTAATTAATCTGATTAGTCCTGTGGACTAATCTCTGCCTAATAATTTAAAATTTATGTTATTACATATTATTTTGATATTTAAAATTTTGTAAATTACGTACTTTTATTTATTAAGACAAATTATTTATGCATAACTATTACTAATGTTATTTTTGAATGTTATCGGACGATTTCAAGTACATGTAATGTGTCTACGAAATAAAGAGATTTTGACTTTGACTTTGACATCATATCTGCATAATATTTATCATCATCGAAATCGTTTAAAAAGAGAGTGCGTGGAGTCCTTCCGCTCGGAAGAAGTGAAACTTCGTTTAACGCAACAGAGCTTTCATACCCCCTCCATAGTAGCGTTAAACGTTTAACGCAACCTCGTTGGAAGTCGCATCAGAAGTTTCACTTCAATAACTGAAATTAAGCAGCGTTCCGCACGATCAGTATTTGGATGGGTGACCACAGACGGCATTTTCCAACTGAGCGCTACCGTGGCTCGGGTGACACGTTAAATTGTTGATCCCGGTTGTTTAAACCGTTTAGCCATGTCGGAGGTCTCCAAGCGGCCTGAAAACTGACACCAGGGCTAGCCACCCGGCCTATGCGAACTTACTTTATCATTAAATATTACCAGACCCCACATCTCTATCAAATAAACTAGTAGTTATCAGAACAGTAAGCATCGCGACACATCTGTTTAATTGAATCTTTTTATGCCTATAACTCTACTCGCTCTGGACCGATTTAGTTCATACTCGCAAATATCGTTAAAATTTAGTTATTAAAAAAAAATGACAAATATTATCAAAATTGGCTGATAAATAGCGCGACAGCAATTTTCCCTCCTTTTTGAGAGAAATACCCCAAAACTGGACCTGTAGATAATTAAACATAAAAATCAACAACCGGATAGACGGAAGCAAAATTGGTGTGGAATAATTAAAGCTGGAAATATACCCTATAAAATTTAACTCTCTATTTATTTAAATGTATATTTGCGACAGCTGTCAGAAAAATCACGTCTATGAAGTCCTGAATTTCTTAATAGTACAGACAGTACCTGTCAATGTCATACTTTATGGGTATACCGATTAGTGATTGGCGACGAATGATCGTGACCACAGAGTTTTAGATAGAGTTTTAATTAAAATATCGATAGTTTATACTTACGACATTTTAAATAAAACTTTTTTGTTTTTTTTTTTTTTTAATTTTAATATAATGACAATACTACATTACTACTACATAGAAAGCAATTGGATCATCCACAGACCCTTGAAGGTCTAAAGATAATCCAAGTGCTCAAGCCCACTGCCAGTTGGCAGCGTGCCCAGCATGCTGGCAGCATTGCCACGCTGAATGGCAATGCTTATACGTTGAGCCAAATAAACACCAGCATTTTGGTCACGCGTCGCGTCCACCAGACGCTCAGAAAGACTTTTGAAAACGAGATGAGCTCCCGGCCCCCACGGACCCAAAGTCTCAACTCCAAATGGCTCAAATATGTAACCACTGCCGAGGTTAGCATATTTGCGCCGCTTGTGCTGCTCAGCCGAATTGGCCGCCGCTCCAGCCCTACTCTGAGTCTCAGGAAGATGTGTCGGTGCCAAAGTATCGACGCAAGTTGCGTCCCATACTAAGGGCCGTCCACACTTCCATGGGACCAGCGTCATGCCGTCAGGCCTTTTGCCATCACCACGCGCCAACCCACTCGGTTCGAGTACGGCTGCGATATTGGCGGTGACAAAAGCCCTGCGTATGACATCGTTAAGGCTGGCGTGGCGTCCAATCCGACCAGCGCTTCTTGAGCAAGAGAGACCGTGGTGACCGAGCTGGTCAACTGCAGTACCACACTGACAGCGATGGGCTTCACAACACCTTGCACCCAAGCGTAAGCTGACAGCTAGACGAAATGCAGTTGGGTCTAAAAGGTTACCAGTATTGAAAGAGGGCAATGCTTGCAACCTAAGACCGGACTCCCATACAGAGACTGCAAGGATACGAGCGCGATCCGCGACGCTAGGACACGTGTCTAGAAGAGATTTCCGTGCTAGTTCGCAGATCGGCCGATCCCACAGTCTCTGCGACGATAAAGTCTTTGGAAGCTCGGTATTTGGGCAAGCGACCCTCCAAGCATTCGTTGCCTCATTCAAATGAGCTACATCTACGCCAGAATGGCCTAAAGAAGGTGCGAGGATTTTTTCAATCAAGTTCTGAGTACTATGAATGGAGGACAAGAAAGCTGGTAAAGCAACACTTGAAATTTGGCGGACCCCTAACCCTCCAAGCCTAACAGGCAAGGAGGCTTGTAGCCACTTAAAACTTAATTTATCATCAATTTTAATGTATATTTTCATATCATAACATTTTTTACATGTGTAATTAAATTAAATCCAATTATATGTTACATTAGCATCGACAATAGTGAAAAACGTCGATAAATACTATCGTTACATTATTATGAGTATTTAATTAATATCATAACATTATTTACATGTGTACATATTTGATCTTAAATAATAGTAAGTAAATATAATCCAATTTCTCACCTTCAACTACTCATTCGATTTCATTACAACATTGTTTGAAAATCGATTTTTTCCACCACTATCCCAACTCTATATATGTCAATATGTAACTGCCGCAGAGATCAAGTTAAATTTTATAGAGTATAGATAATGAATGTACACTGAGCTGTGCAAACTATCGGACATAAGTCGCGGACGTCACCTTGGGCTGACTTTAAGCGTTCAGACGTCCGAGAGCGATCTGGCACACCAGGGGCCTGATTCTCTATCGACAAAACGTAACATAACGCGGTATGTACATTTTTTTTCCGTGAATTTCGTTTGGAAAAATGTTTGATAAATGTAAAATTATATATAAATATATTATAAACCGAGTTTACGTGATGTTATTTGGAAAATAAATATTTTTCACACGAAATTCTTAAAAACAAAGAGCACGTAAGAGCGCGTTACGTGTTTGTTTTGATACAGAATCACCCACCGGATGTTTTAAGACTGTGCACACTTCTAAGTCATGGCTGTCAGTCGCGTCCGTCAGCCGCGTCCGATGGTATGTTTCCAGCTTAAACCTTCTCTTCGCTTCTGTAAATTATCAGGCTCTAGACTTTGAACAAATATATGAAAACGAAATACTCACACGCCAATGAACCTCAAGCTCTTAAGGCCGAAACACACACACTGCGGGCGCTGGTCGGGCGCGGGTCGGGTCGTGTTCTTCGCGTGACACGCGCTGTTCCATTATCAACACACATCGCGCGGGCACGGCGCGGGTCGGTGGCGTGGCGGGACGGGTCGACCTACCTTGTTAGCATCGATTGCTTTGAAAACTCAGTGTGATTGAAAATGTCGGAGGATTCGGACACGGAAGAAGAACTACTTTTTCGTTACTTCAAACACTTACTACTCTCATTTAATTGATCTGCAATTTGCTGCCATATCCTTGCCTTCAGAACAGCATTATTGTACTTGTTGTCCCTTGATTCGTACAAACAAGCATGTTTACGAACACTTTCAATAATTTTTTCATTGAGATCCATAGCAAAATTGTAAAAATATACAAAATCTCATTGACGTATTCACAACACGCGCTGAGCACGACCCGCGCACGCTCTCTGTGTGAACACTTGTTGGTGAATAGGTACTTGTATTACGACGAAATCCAACGAATGCAACGGCGCCCGACCCGCGCGTCCCGCGCTCTGTCTGTAGTGGCGGGCGACGGGCGCAGCTGGCGCGCGGCTCCCGCACTCGGCCCGCCCCGCGCCCGACCCGCGCACGCGATCTGTGTGTTGTCGTGCATTGAAACAGGTACTAATTGACACGCCGTACTCCCGCCCTGCGCCGCGCCCGACCCGCGCCCGCCGTGTGTGTGTTTCGGCCTTTAAAGCAGACAAAATCTTTGTAGTAACGATCTAAGATCTTTTTTCAATTCTTCTGTATACAAAAGAGAATAGAAAACTAGGCCGAATCATACATCTTGGCGGCTGTGATGTTAGCTACAAGCTGCGTATAAATCCAACCATCAGCCATAGGACGTCCACCGCTGGACATAGGCCTCACATATGGATCTCCAATAAGACCGGTTGGTAGCGGCTTCCATCCAGCGCGATCCTGCGGTCTTAATGAGGTCATCCGTCCACCTTGTGGGTGGGATTTGATGCAGGTTTTTTAATAGATAGAGTAATTCAAGAGAAATGTTTATATGTATAATACACCTGTGCGAAGCCGGAGCGCATCGCTAGAACGCAAATATTATGCACGGATCGATGTAACATTTTTCACATTATTGTTGATTTTTAAAAAATGGCTCAGCCGATTTCGATAAAATTTAAATAAACCAATTTCAAAGCATACTCTTTCCAATAAAAAAATAATTACTCAAATCGGACCACTATGAAAAAAGTTATGCGTGGTTATACATAAAAAAAAATATAAATATACGCGTCGAATTGTATACTCGTACCTCCTCAGGTGGTTCGTCGGTCAAAAATTACCTGTACCTTCACTTCCAGAGAAGATGTTCAATGACTTTTAAGATTCGCATAACGTCACTTCTACGTGAAAAGTATAGCAGTTTTCTCGTGGAAGTGACGTCATGAGCCGGAAGCCACTCCCAAAGTTTGACAAGGTTTATCATTGCTATTTATTGTTTGATTGATAAAAGAAAAATACCTACGTGCCCAATATTTTTGCTAAATAATCTAACGGACTAATTATAATAATGTTTTTTTTAAGAATAAGTCCTCTCCGTGTGTAAAATGTCCTCTAATATTTATTTATTTATTATTTTACCCAATCATCATGCCTATTTGAAGCTAGTCAGTTTTTTATTTATTTCGAATATGTTCGCGTTTGACTACACACTGCCTGATGTTAAGCAGATGTGCGGTCTAGGGTGTAGCACGCTTACCTAGAAGATACCTATTTACTCGGGATTTGAAGACACCCACGTTGTACTTTAACGGGAAGACAGACCCAGGCAAAGTGTTCCACATTCTGGCTGTCCGTATGAGGAATGAGGATTCGAAACACTTGGTTCTAACGCGCGGAATGTCCACCATAAAAGGGTGGCGATGTGGTCGTGTCTGTCTAGTCGTACGATAGAAGAAAGGGGCAGGGGGGACCAGATTGTGCAACTCTTGGGCGAACTCTCCGAAGTGTATCCGGTAAAAGGCCGACAAACACGCCACCTTGCGACGATGCTCAAGACTTTGCAGCTGCGTCTTAGTCAAGGTTTTGTTGTCAATCAGCCTCCTGGCTCGCCTCTCAATCGACTGCAGAGCCTCCAGTTGATATTTGGCTGAGCCATCCCAAAGGTGAGAGCAGTATTCCATGCAAGACCTGACTTGACTTGACAAGATGTCCTAGTGGTTTATTTAAAGGCTAATACGCATCAATATAGGGAAAGAAAAATGCTAAGTCGATGCTAATACGTCAATACTGAAAATAATTTTCACATTGGCGCAAAAAACAGTAAAATTGAGATCTCTTTCGGAAGAGTATTTTAAATAAATAATATATAACGTGATTACGCGGCGGCACGATCGCGTCATTGTGTACATAATGCACGTCTACCTACCACCCCTACCCCCACCACCACCCCCACACGTGGAAAAATTTCAGCTCAATTTTAATCAGCAAAACAACTATAACCATATCAGCTATCGGACGTCTGTCTGTCGCAAAAGATAGGCTGCAATGGAAAAAACTTTTTATTACTTCCTTGTTTTAAAATTTTAGATTTCATCAAAACCAGCTAATGAGGTTAAATAGGCAGCATAAATAGCCGTGGTGGTCTAGTGTTAATTACATCCGCCTTACACTCAAGGTCGTGGGTTCAAATCCCGTACCAATGAATTGCTTGGAATGTATGTACGGAATTCCACACCACTGGCTTTTCCGTGAAGGAAAACATCGTGAGGCAACCTGCTTATGTCTGTGGAAGAAATTCGATGGCGTATGAGAATTCACCAATCCGCACTGGGTTAGCGTGGTGGATATGGCCCAATCACCCTTGGGTAGGCCTACGTCCTGCAGTGGACTATTAACAAGGCTGATACAGTACAGGCAGCAAGAGTTTTCAGTTAGGTCTATGTATCCAGACTTCATCAAAATGAAGCGATGCGAAGGTGGGCGAGGCTGGGCAGAGTAGTTCGTAAGTCCACAGCAGAAATGTCATATTTTCTTAGCGAGAAAAAAACTGTCATAAGCGGAACTGTGTTGTATTATGTGTATTATGGAGGCGAAATTAGATAACATACACTTTGATAGTTATCTAATTTAGCCTCTATATGTCTCTATCTAAGCGAAATTAGATAGGAAACAAAATATTAGATATTATCTAATTATTATTATATTGTATGTACACATTCTTGTGAATATCATCCGTAGCGTCTATGCTACGCCGTAGTGCCGTAGACACACTACGCACTTTTCTATTGACCATTACAATTCCTATATTTTTTTTAATACTGTATTGTACCAATGTTTTAATGGTCCACTTCTAAACATTTCCCTACCCTCGAAGGATATTTGACTTTGTGATATTCACCATGCTGACCCAGTTCGAGAGTGGAAAATTATATTACGGCAACAAATTTTTAAGGACATGTATAGGTTTCTTCTTGGTGTTGAAATTAACTGCTGCTTAAATAATTATATAATTGTATATAATTTTACTTATCTTCAGCCGGTTATCCCTAAAACCTTTTTTTCCGCCTAACTGCCTAGATGCCATCAGTAAGGCAACACTGGGCGCCGCGGTGTCGCCGCGACGACGCTCAGCACCGCCGCTGCACCGCGGCGGTGCAGCGGCGGTGACGCCGCGGTGCAATTACGCGGCGTCAACGCCCGTGTGGCATGTGCCTAAACGGTGACCGCTAGAGCTATGTTTTCCTAAAATAGTGCTGTCCGTCAAATAGCGGCCGAAATACATCAGAAAATGGCGTCATTAGAAGGTAATGACGTATGCAAGCAAAATGGTGCGGTTTCGTATAGAGTGGTGATTGACACCGTGAAGTGAGAGAAAACATATAACGTCAGTAATGTGACGGCACCGCTATCCTAGAAAAGCAAAAGTTAAAGCAACATCTAGTTAAACTAAGCACGCTACTAATGTGGACATTTGAGAGTTCATATGATGATGATAGCTTGTAGCTAACTTCACATCCGCCAACTTGTGTGGCGCGGCCTATACCTACTCGATATTTTGTCTATTTATGTAAATATGTAGCTACGTATGACATCACACATGTCCAGTGACGGGCATCTGACCCGTGATCTGTAAATTAGCAATTAATGGATGCAGGGCCGGCGCGCCCGCCCGCAGAGAGAGGGGGCATTTTTTGCACCGAGGTAGGTATATAGGCAGCCTGCATTGGGCTTACAAGCTGCGAACGGAGGCGAGAGCTGGGGATTTATCGCGGGATATGTCTTTTTTTAAGGGAATAAGTAAGTTGAAGTAGAGATGATTAGCTTATTAATTGTGATAGCTTTTAGATTTTTTGTGACAATATGTGTTGTAATTTATGTATTTATAAGAAAACTAGCTTTTGCCAGCGGTTCCACCCGCGAGGAATTTGACTTTTGTGCTACCCCACAGGAACCTTTTATTTTTTCGGGATACAAAATAGTCTATGTCACTTTCTGGCCCTTGAACTATATCCATGTCAAAAATCAAGGCGATCTGTTGCTCCGTTGCTGCGTGAAAGAGGAACAAACCAACAACTTTTTCGGATTTATAATATTAGTATGATTAAAATATGTTTGATAATTTATTGACGAAGTCTTATTTAGCTTTACTGTAATGTTTTGTGCGCTATAGACATGTCATCAACTCAGTTTTATATTTTTTAAATAAAACTAAAGTTTAATTGACCAACTTTAAGATATAATGGTCAAAATGCACTTGAAAATAGTAGTCAGGAAGCTTTCCCGAAACGTGGTCAGGCTCCCGACTTGACCGAATTAATGCACCTGCAGATGAATAACTGGTGAATACCTGCCAACCTTCTATGAGTGTAGATGCCTACTCCTAATACTTTGCCGTGCAAAATCATCGCAAAAGAAATAAAAATCCATCCTAAAAATTAAAAACACCAGTAAAACCATCCAAAATCCTAATTCCACATGAAAAACCCAAACTTGTTAGGTCACAAAAATGCTATACGAAATCTGCAGATCGATAAACTAAAAAAGGAAAACATCCCGCTACCCTACCCCACTGTGCATCGGTCATTTTCAGCGTTTTTTCGCAGCGGCCCGCAGCATTCGTTTTTTCACCCCACGGGGGTGCCACCCCACCCCCACCCTCGATACCACCCTGCGCGGAATTTGATTAATGCAATGTTCGCGATAATTATTCCTGTTACTATTTTTTGACAGGATAAAGTTTTTTCTCGTTCGACGTTGATTTTACTCTTTTACGTTTTTCGTGCATTGTACGTGATGCGGCATTCGTTTTGTTGTTGCTCGATTTTTAATTTTTGGTGCCATGGAAAAAGGTTTATATTCCGCTGGCTGCATTTATTAAAATAGTTAAAATAAGGCATAAAGGATCGTTTCGGTTGAATTAAGTAATACAATTTTTGTTCGATGGTTATAGTAAAAATATGCATAGATATGAATTGTGTATCGACGTGAAATACGAATGTATTGTATTTGGAAAAATAATGTCATGGACAGAATGCCGGATATTTCGATTGGATTTTTCATGTACCGGTTGATCCTTATAAAAATGGTAAAAATTGGAACACATAAACTGTACTGGCTAAATACAAAAGCTATGCAAATTGTGAAGCCTATATAAGTGGGAAATAAACAAAAATGGTAAAAATGCTGCACTAAAATTACAAGAAAATCATTTTTGACCGACGGACCTGGAGGAGGTAATCTATTCGACGCGTATATATTTTTTTAGGACTAAGTATAACATACGCACAACTTTTTTCTTAGTAAGCCGATTTCAATAATTATTATTTTATTGGAGTAAAAGAGTATACTTCGAAATTGGCCCCTATTAAAATTTATCGAAATCGGCTGAGCCATTTTTGATAAATCAACAATAAT
The DNA here is from genome assembly GCA_949316475.1 of Hypomecis punctinalis. Taxonomy (NCBI): domain Eukaryota; kingdom Metazoa; phylum Arthropoda; class Insecta; order Lepidoptera; family Geometridae; genus Hypomecis; species Hypomecis punctinalis. The sequence goes on from OX438810.1 coordinate 22,697,256, forward strand.
GTGAAAAATGCTACATCGATCCGTGCGAAATATTCGCGAATTCTGTACACGGGTAAAGTCGGTCATGCTATTTTGCAAGAAATAATTATTCTTATTGTAAAATCATAAGATTCTTAAAAATAGCAGTCACAAAACAAATTCAGTGGACAAAAAAGTTACTTGTCTGTAAAGTCGGTTTATAGACAATTATTTGACATGATAACGTGATAAGAAAACATTGTTGAATCAACTACTGAAACAAGCCGCACGGTTAGACCGATCGTGCTTCTCTATCGCTTGTTCCGCGCTCTCGCTTGCACGCTCGGCTCAGGCGGAACGTGTTACATTTTCTTGCGTGCAGCGTGCGTTTCAAAGTATTTTTCATCACATCTATTCGAAAAGGACTAGTTGATTCGCCTTTAAGTGCGCCCAAAAAGAGGTATTTTCTATAAGGAACTTTATAAGTGCACCGGAATTATCTTTGCCGCGCACTTTTTGAATTTGGAACAAATAAGTGCGCCGGAATTATTTTTGCCGCGCGCTTTTTGAATTTGGAACAAATAAATGCGACGAAATGATCTTTGCCGCGCACTTTTTGAATTTAGAAGTATTTGTAATGTTAGTGTCCAGCGCCAAGAAAATGAATGAAAAGAATGTAAATATAGTTTTCATTTGTTTTATTATTAGATACCTTTTAATTTCAATTTAGTTATTTCTCTAAGTTTTATTAAATAATAATATTACAATAAAATATGAGGCGCCTTTTATTTTCTCATAGAGGTGATGAAAAGTAGAGTGTACCACTCGGGCTCAAAATATATTTTTTGCTCGGGCGACGTACTTTGAATCCCTCACTTCGCTCTGGATTAAAAAAAAAGCCCTCGCCGTAAAAATATTATTTTGCTCCCATATGATACAATCTACTACACAGAACAGCGAACTACTATTACTATTTCACTTACTAGTTTTTAACTATTTAACGTATTATGTCATCAACGGATCGGTTCAGTGATGGCGGTCCCCCAATAACTATAAAGACCTATTGGTTAAGTTTAGTTCGTTCAAGTGGCGTCTGAAATAATATCCGTAGACAATATCCGGCCTTCTGTTCAAAGCGGGAACGCTCAGAGTTTAAATAGTAAAGGAAGTTTCATTTTTGAAATTTTAACTCGGTACGCAAGGCACGTTTACTTCATAAGTGACGCGTAACACCACTACTTCTAGCAATGGTAATTGGTAAATATTGGTAAACTATCTGACTCTGCGAACTTCGTTTCACGCAATATTAGTCATAGCCTACTTATGTGTTATTTTGATGTATAAGCATTATTATTCCATAGTTTTATCTCAGTCCGTTCAGTAGTTTTTACGTGAAAGAGTAACAAACATCCGTACATACAAACTTAAGCATTTATAATATTATAGTAGGAAATGATAGGATAGCACAGGAAATGGGATCTTTCTAAATACTCAATCAGAAACTTTATGTCATGCTCACAGTGAACGCCAAATTTTGAGCAGTTGTGCTAGGCATAATTCAGTATAATCTTACATGGTCCATAAGTTAATAGTTACCTATGTGGTATTTAAGTTTCGTTACGATACATGCTAAGTTATTGAATTTAAAAGAAATTGTAAAGTTTTAGGCCGAGACGGTTTTTTGTCGGAGCTACGCACGGCTTAAAACCGTCTCGGCCCGGCGCCGGTTCGTGTAACAAGGGCATTACCGTATTTTAAGTGAAATAAAAAAAATGCGTTTCTTGACGATGGATCATCGTAATCCTGAATGATATACGAATAGGTAGATTCTTTAACTTTGCACGTATCGTATTGTAAGTAGATACTGAATCAGAGCACTTACGAGTATTTCTACGCATACTCGTATCTTGACGTTCTACCAAAGAAGACATAATAATGTTCTACGCTGCACTTGTCGATATTCCAATAGTATTTAAAATCAGAATCATTCAATTCAAGCAATGTTGAAGCAATGATTTTTTAATGATTCCAAGTTCTTTGATTGATTTTTTTATTTAAAATCAGAATCATTCAATTCAAGCAATATCCTCTATGTATTGCATGTCGAAAGACAGGATATGGCGATCTATATTTTTTTGTTATTTTGTACCATCTATAAACTAACCCATATACGCAGTAAATAAATGACTATGACTATCATTTATTGACGTATCGAGCTTAGTACTATAATTAAAAATACAAAACTTGTATAATAATACAAAGCACCGCCAACAATAGGTCTCGTCATTCAACAAAGAAATTACATAATTAATGTGTACAACATTGAGATGGGTATAAATATTTAAAACAATTAATTATAATTATAATTAAAAATAGTACAAAATAATTCAATAATATTGGATGCTGTAAAAATATTAGTTTATGTTAGGAAGTTACTAAATCCTTCACAACCGTCTTTGACCGAGCTCCGAAACTCCAGCAAAATTTAACTAAATATATATATTTTTTTTCTTATAAAACTAGATATATTTAAAAACGATTAACATTTCATTTCATATTAATTATTTAAAATAATTTTGCTACAATAACTTTCATAATTAATTAACTCTTTTATATTCGAGAAATTAAAATAAATTAAAATAAATAATCCGACTTACGACTGAATGTAAATCAACCTTTATTAATAACAGAGCAATTAAAATCATTTCAAAATTGCAAAAATAATAGTCAAATAACCAACTAGCACCGCAGCATCTGCCAAAATGAGACTAACTGCAGAGAGTGCCCAAGTTTTTGGCAAATCTCGAAAATCCTTTTTTAAATGAAATTGGCACTTTAAGACTTGTATCCAGTTCATTGAAATTAAGTTCCCTTTTATTTTTGTGATAAATAATCTTACCACCCATCAGTTAGGTGACTCGCAGAAGTAAGCAGATGATGAGTGTTATAGTTATAAGTCTCATTAGTTCCTTTTTGTTTTATAGTTTCTGTAAGTGTAAAACTCATTAATTGTATAATAATTATACTTGCGACGCCCTTACAGGATTGAATATGTAACTAGTGCTAAGTGAGCAATATGTAATTTTTATACTGTCCAATGCTGGATATAGGCCTCCCCTAGGGATCTCGAATAAGATCGGCAAGCGGCTTGCATCCAGCGTAATCCTGCAATCTTGATGAGATCACCCCCACCTCATAGGTCGAGGTAGTCGTGGAGAGGGCTAAGGTTAGAGTATCTCTGCGAGATCGAATCAGAAACCAGTAGGCCAGCAAAAGCATCAAAGTTAGCGACTTAGCCCAGCGGATTGGCAAATTAAAATGGCAGTGAGCAGAGCACAGCAACCTTGCCCGATGCGCTCGAAAAGTTTTCGAATAGACACCTCATATCTGTAAGTGAAGCGTAGGACGTCCGCCCACAAGGTGGAGATATGACCTAATCAAGACCGCAGTATCGCGCTGGATACAAGGCCTATGTCCAACAGAGGAGATCCTGTGGCAGATGGATGGATGGATGGAAGTTAGCAGGCAGACTTTTCTTTGCTATATTTGTCCAATTGATTTTATTTTTAGCCATATTGTACAATAGTTAAAAAGAAGTTCACAATAAACTTAATAAACTATAGCCTCTTTGGAGCAGCTCAAACTTTGCTACAACTTTCGTCCTTTCGTGAGCATGAAAAAAAACTTGGCTTCTATCTATACTAGTAATCCGCCCCGGACTTGGACCTTCCTGGGATTTAAAAAAAATGTAACAATATTTATATGAAAGTTAGCGATTTATAACAAATGTTGAAAGACATAGATAACATTCGGTGAAATGTTTAAAATAGTCATCCGCAACTCCCGCAGAAAGTGGCGCCGTTATGGCTCTTTTTAACACGGCTTTCGTATCTTCGCAACCACTGAACAGAAGATGCTCATATTCAAACTTTAAAATTCTATAAATACGCTCATGCTAAATTTCACGGAGATCGGTTGAGCGGTACTTGAGTTATGGTCGAACAAATATACATACAAACATACACCCAAGTGCCGGCTCGTCCCAGTAGACTCTGAGACCTCACTAAAGCTGAAAACATACTATCGGATGCGGCTTACGGACGCGGCTGACGGTCGCGACTTAGCAGTGTGCAGTCTTAAAACATCCGGCACGTCAGATCACTCTCGGACGTCCGAACGCTCAAGGTGAGCCCAAGGTGTTTCTCAAGGGGTTTCTCTGACATGATCTCAGTGGAGTGCGATTGTGGAGCTGTGCAGACAATGCAATACCTATTGTCCTGTCCTCAGTGCCCAAACACCTGCACACTGAGCGACCTAATGGAAGCCACCGCTCCTGGAGTAGCAGTCGCTAACCACTGGGTAAAGCTTATCTAGATAGATCATCACAGTCCAGATCTATCACCTTAGAACCATCGACACGAAGAAGAAGAAGCCCAAGGTGACGTCCGCGACTGTTGTCCGATAGTTTGCACGGCTCAGTGTACATTCATTATCTAGATACCTATCAGTCGCAACTGTCAGTCGCGTCCGTAAGCCACGTCCGATAGTATGTTTCCAGCTTTACGCTCTGTCAATAAATATCTTGGCCCATCCAGCGGAAATCCTATGGCGAATGTATGGGTGGATAGAAATGAGTAGGCACATTTCTTTGGTATATTTGACCCATTGATTTTATTTTTAGCCATATTGTACAATAGTTAAAAGGTCACAATAAACTATAGACCCTTTGGAGCGGCTAAAACTTTGCCACAAACTTTATTTAAAAGAAAAGCGTCCTTCCGCGGGCGCGAAAAAAAAACTTGGCTTCTATTGTCCGTCGTCGTCACCGCGGCATTGTCTCGTGACCATTACCGTCTTCTTGTTAATTACGTGTTTTTGTTTCGCATCCCTATGCAATGAAGAAGAAAAAAGAAAGAAGGTTGCATCTCTGGCGCGTAAAGAAAAACGGTGGGAAATATTTTATTTTTATTTTTTGACGGTCTTTTAGTTGCCAGTCATTTTTGTAAATGAGTAGGCATTGTTTTATGGCTTTTGTTTATTCTATTGATATTATAAGGCTATGTTAACTGTGCGTTTATTGGTCAAATAAAATTTTATTTACGTACCTAGATAGGATTATATAATAAATTGACAAACATTACACTTTTTTTCAAGCTTGATTTTTAGTGTCACGTATATATATATATATATATATATATATATATATATATTGCGTTTGCCAATTTAAAATAGTACCTAAAACTAAAACAAATATAGGTATAATCGCTGCTGATACAGAACTTTATCGTTATACGTACAATACAATGATTTAAATTTGAAATTAAAATCTGAAATCAAATCAAAAGTCTAAAGCTGGAAACATACTTTCGGACGCGGCTGACGGACGCGGCTGACAGACGCGACTGACAGCCGCGACTTAGCAGTGTGCGCGTCTTAAAACATCCCTCGCGCCAGATCGCTCTCGGACGTCCGAACGCTCAAGGTCAGCCCAAGGTGTCCGCGACTTATATCCGACAGTGTGCACGGCTCAGTGTACATTCAGTGTACATAACTATCAGCCAAATTACTTCAAAATGGTTCGGTACCAAAAGATCTAGACTTTTGAAAAGCCCTTCTTTCGGTATCTACATGTTTTAAAAATACCAAAGTTGTAAGACACCAAGTTAAACCAATTACGCGATGGAAGAATCTGAGAAAGTCGTAACAAATTGCATCCCGGTGCCAGGCGGCATAAGCGGGCTGCATAAGATTGATGCTCCGGGGCGGGGGTGATGGATGATCGGTACCAGGGCGTAAGGAGTGGTAAGAGGTTATACGAACGCTTTGTACCTGCATTTTCTGAATCTAGTACTACCCAAGTTATTATGATTTCCTGGTAGTCAAACATTCTACCATAAGCATTATGATTTGCTGGAATATTTTTAACAGGTTTCTATAAAAAGAAAATATTCTTCTTTTAATATACTATGTTCTGGGGTGGGGGTGATGGATAAATAATAATCGTTACCGCGTAAGGAGTGGTAGGAGGTTGTGCGAATGCTTTGTACCTGCATGTTCTGAATCGAGTTGTACCTACCAGTTATTATGAACTCTAAATCTATGAACGTATATACATAGAGTATCTTGTTTTTGTCCCTGTGTTTATATGATAGCGATTATGATTGTGTGATAGCGGCTAGTCTGGACAGATCTAGGACAAGCATTTCATTTCTTCATTTCACACAGGACGAAGTAGATTCTATCTTATGACATCTTGGTAGTTTTTTGACAGGCTTCCATTAAAAGAAGAATTTTAAAAGACGGACTGCATAAGATTTATCTCTGGGGCGGGGGTGACGGATGATCGCCACCAAGGCGTAAGGAGCTAAAGAGTATGGCTGTATTGGAACTCTGTACCTGCATGTTTTATGGCTGCATTATAGTTTCCTGGTAGTTTTAGAGAAATTCTTAGGTGGTTGTAGCGGTGAACTTACATTGTACATTACTTATATATCATAACATTAACGCTTTATTGTTTCACCAAGACAAAAAAAAATACAATAAGTCCTTTAACCTAAATAAACAAATGGCGGCCTTATCGCTAGAAGCGATTTCGTCCAGGCAACCTCAAAATGTAAATATTATAACCAAAAATGGACTAGTTGACTGTTGGTTAGTAGAAATATATCCTTGAAAAAAACTACACTTTAGAAAATAGACAACATGAACTAATAGATAACCTTATTATCCAGTGGCCCGTTTCCCGTCCTACCCCAACGTAGCATAATATCGGCGAAATGAGCCGAGACAGGGCAGAAGGCTCGTTTGTAGGGCGCGTGAAAACGTGACAACCCTTAATGGGCACCCTTTTCTTTCATCAAGATGTTTATAGGGTTCCTCAATACAAAAACGAAACTAGTTGACTTTTTAATTTTGTTTTATTTTAAAAGCTAAACTAACGATATGAAAACTCGGAATATATTGTCCGGTCTTTTAATAGTCCACTGCTGAACATAGGCCTACCCATGAAGGGCGAAATCTGTACCAAAATTCATTATAAAATACTATCATAGACAAAAGTTAAGCATCAAGGTCATACTCGTAAGCTTTGATATTATTTTGGCTTCATAACAATAATACTTAATAGCATTTCTTAATTTCTCGTATTCATTTTTTCGTTAATTTTTATGCCTACAATATTTACATATTCTCCAAATTAAACAAAAAATGTGTTTTTCTGTCTAATTTTATAATGCATGTTAAATTAAACATATGATTAAAAGAGAGCAGAGAAAAAAAATCCTAGAACGCAATTTTTGCAAATGTGTGTAAATTTTCTACGGAACTCTCTTTTTTTATTACACATTCTTGCCTTATTTCTAAGTTGGCATGCATTAGTACCTAACGGCTCCAAACATATAACCATAAAAACTATCGTTAATGTCAATTTACACGTCACATGGCAATGTTTTATAGCAATTATTTTTACATTAATCATGGGAAATTATATAGTTCTCACTGGTAACACTGGTAACTCCGGGAACGAAATTAGAGTGAGTCACAGATCTCACCAGATGGAGCATGTTGCCTCTACCTAGCAAGGTCTGGTACATTTTAATAAAATTTTCGTTCCGGGATAAAATTCTCTTTTCACCCTTTAAAATGTTATGTTTTTGGTGTCAATTGTTTAAGTAAGGAATATAGCACGCTTGTACGTCGTTTTTTCAGAAAAGTTTTTAGTTTATATATAATGTTCAGCCAAACTTTTGCATAAAAATATGACTTTTTAGAGACGTATAATCCTAGCGATCGAAGTGCTGATTTCATGAAAAGATCGGATCCAAGGATTTTGATCGGATCATATTTCAATTAAAATCACTCAAATCGGATAATTTAGAGGTAGATAACAGCTCATTGGATTTTTTGTGATATTTTAAGTATTCCAAATATTATGTTATATTTGGAAATATGTGCATGAGAGATTACATATGTCAACACTGATACAAAATTATTGAAGATGATTTTTTTTTTAATTTGGCTCACCACTTTATTTTATGTACTTACAAAAAAAATAAAGATTTGTTTATTTACCTAACAAAGTTCTAGTATTTTATTTAAAAGTGTGCATATATTGATTAACGGGATTTGTAGACCTTTAGTCCAAAAATGGGGGGTGTCATCTGTTCGCGTCCGTAGGATTTACCATCTATTCCTGAGATAGACCCACCCTACACGTGCCCCCTGGGTGGTGCCAAACGAACAGCAACGCCGAGCCATGGGCGGCGGTCAATTAACCCATCAGCCGGTCACCACGGACCTTGAGGGACTAAATCCCTTCAAAAAGAGTGGTCGTCAATGCCGCATAGACGAATAGCGCCTCCCTTATCTTCCCGTGGGTACCGTAAGAACTGGTTAAGGGACTACAGTGGCTGGGCAGCAGCATCCTCTGAAAATATCGAAATTCTGATATTTAGTTGACGGTTTTCCGGCAACTACTGCGGTGTGGAAGGCAAGGGGAAACCACCACACTATAATCCCAAGAAAGTCATCATGAAGGTACAAAATAAGATACAACGGTGGCCATGCGATCCGCTTAGCAACCGGCGCCGCTCTACGTCCGGGGCAGACGGTGTTAAATTGGTTACCGGCCATGTGAGTGTGCGAGACCAGGCACCGCATGGAAATCGGGCTACTGGAAACTCAAGTTCAGTGAGAATGCGGCACATTCAGAAGATAGGTACTTGGAATGTGCGAGGCTTATTGCAGCCAGGAAAACTTAACATCGTAGAAAAAGAAATAACTCGATGTGAGCTTAACATCTGTGGTCTTTCTGAGACACATTGGAAAAGCAATGGCCACTTCCTCACTGATTCGCACGCTATTTATTTCTCTGGTAATGATACAAAAAGTAGTAATGGAGTCGCAATCGTCCTACCAAAAACCATCAACAGCTGTGTGATGGGATACGAACCTGTAAGTGATAGAGTTCTAAGTATGAAGCTGAAAGCTACACCAGTAAATCTGAACATCTTACAGTTGTACTCACCAACAAGCACGTCAAGTGATACAGATTTGGAAGCATTTTACTCCGAAGTAGAAACCACCATGTTTAAGATCCCCAAAAGAGAACTTATAATAGTTATGGGTGATATGAACTCAAAGATTGGAGCAAATGCCGACCAGCTCAGCCAGAGTGCAGGAAGGTTTGGACTGGGGCAGCGAAACGAGAGGGGTGAGCGCCTTATAGAGTTTGCCGCCGACCACAACTTGGTAATATGCAATAGCTTCTTTGAAAACCATCCACGAAGACTGTATACATGGACGTCGCCAACTGGTCACAGAAACCAGATAGATTACATCATGATTGGTTCGCGGTGGAAAACTTCGGTAAGGAACGTTCACACTCTACCTGGAGCCGATTGTGGCACGGACCATGAACTTTTAGTCGCAAAAGTACAACTTAAACTTAAGGCAGCTAGAAAAGTTGGTAAACAAAGAAAGATTCTTCCTGGAGATTTGTCTAAGTTTGAAAACTCGCTAGAGCAAAATTGGAGCCATTGGGCTGACATGGATCCTCTAACTTCTACTCCTGACCAACTGTGGAGTCAGGCAAAAGAATTAATTCAAAATGCAGTTTCGGCGTCCATATCACCAATCAAGACCCATAAGCGTCAGCACTGGATGAGTAACGATACTCTAGCTCTAGTAGAAGAAAGAAGACTAATGAAAGCTTCAGGAGCTGATCTGAGTAGCCTTAACAAAAAATCAGCTCATATACAACAAGCATGCAGGAGAGATCGTAATAATCACCTTCAAAACATATGTGCTGAAGTTGAAGTCCACGCTAACAAGCATGAAGCCCGAGACCTACATCAGAAAATAAGATCGATCACGAAGACATTATCTTCTAAAACATGGGCTATTGAGAATGGTCAAGGTGAAACAGTGACTTAAATTGATGCTATTTCTGATACATGGAAGCTATACTGTCAATCACTCTTTGAAGATCCTAATGCGCGCTGCTTCGATCCAACTGAACCTCAAGATGAAGAGATAGAGCCAGACATACTCAAAGATGAGATCCGAGCTGCAATAAAACATCTAAAGAAAGGAAAGGCCACAGGAAGGGATGCAATACCGATTGAAACCATAAAAGCCTCTGGGGAGTATGGTGTTGAAATTTTTCATACCCTATGCAACAAAATATGGCAATCTGGAGCTTGGCCTCAAGAGTGGGCTCATACCGTTTTTATCCCATTGCATAAAAAGGGCTCCACAAAAAGTTGCAGTAACTACCGTCTGATAGCTTTAATTTCTCATGCCAGCAAAATTTTACTGCATATTCTAAACGAGAGGCTTAAATCTTACCTATCCAAGGAAATTGCTCCCGAGCAGGCTGGCTTTGTCAAGGGAAAGGGTACCCGTGAACAAATTTTAACTGTTCGACAAATCATTGAGAAGTCCCGGGAATTCAACAAGCCGGCTTACATATGCTTTGTTGATTTCTCAAAAGCATTTGATTCTGTCAAGTGGCCAAAGCTTTGGGAAACTCTTCTGGCCATGGGTACACCTAGACACCTGGTCCATCTTCTAAGGCAACTCTACGAGGAAGGGACAGCTTCCGTTAAAACAGACGACATATTGTCGCGCAACTTTCATCCATCTGCAGGAGTTCGGCAGGGGTGTATCATATCACCGCTTCTGTTTAACATTTATACGGAACTTATCATGAGAATTATCCTCGAAGACTGGACTGACGGGATCAATGTCGGAGGTCAAAAGATTTCAAATCTGCGATATGCAGATGATACCACCTTGTTCGCGACTAGTATCAATCATATGGAGGAGCTTCTCGGTAAGATGGAGCGTGTCAGCCTTGAATTTGGCCTGAAAATTAACCGCAGCAAGACGAAAATTATGATTGTCGACCGTGCCAACAACAACTCGCCAGAAGTCACGAGAATTGCGAACTGTGATGTCGTTCAATCATACATCTACTTAGGTGCACTCATTTCGAACAATGGAGGGTGTGTCGATGAGATCAAACGTCGCATGGCTATCTCAAGGTCAGCTATGGACAAATTGAAGAAAGTATGGGGAAATCGGAATATAACTAAGACCACGAAAATCCGACTTGTAAGGGCCCTTGTTTTTCCCATTTTTCTTTACGCTGCTGAGACGTGGACTTTGAGGGAGAGTGAGAAAAAGAGGATAGATGCTCTCGAAATGTGGTGCTGGAGAAGAATGCTGAAGATATCGTGGACCGAATTTAGAACGAACCAGTCTATTCTACAAGAACTCGGCATCAAGCAGCGTCTATCTTCAATTGTCCAAAATCGCATTCTCACCTACTTCGGGCACGTATCGCGACGCGACAACACCTCTGTGGAGCGCCTTGTGGTGCAGGGAAGGATGGAAGGTACAAGACCGCGAGGTAGATCTCCATTACGCTGGACCGACCAAATAAAGGCTGCACTAAACGGTCCCGTCAATATGTGCACGAGAAAGGCGTCCATACGAGAGGAATGGCGACGTATTGTAAAGCGAGCCACCACCGGAACTGATGACCACGACCACTCTGTCAAGAGTGTATACGACTGAGAAGAAGAGTCCAAAAATCCCCTTCCGCAAAACCGTAGGGGATTTATGGACAAAAATTCCACTTATCCCCTGCGCAGGGGATCATGTAAGGGGATTTGTGGAATAAGCCGTTTTTGTATGGTCAAGTTGGCGCCTACAGAGCTAGTTGGCGCCTCATCAATATCGCACGCTACAAAACTTTTTGCTGTCAGCCTATTCATCTTCTAACGAAATTATGTATAAAACTCTTTCGAAACGACTTCATCATTTTTTAAGAGTTTTTCTTGAAGTCTGAATTGTAGGTACATTATTTTTAAACTTCTAGGCGATAGGGATACTCTGTGCCGATTTTTTATACAGCAAAACCACGTTTACTTGATCTTTTAGTAAATTATATAAATATTACAGTGCGCAACAAATCACTTACTCGTATACGCTCAGTGATCAAGTGTTCATACAACACAGCAGTTTGCAATGTGCCTACATATACAATGTACCTCACGCCCCAGATAGGTGAAGAGCCTTTATCTAGATATCTATGGAGTGAGTAATACATTACATAGAAATTGTGACGCATCCTGAGTAGAAATAAACACTATCGCTTCTAACAATAGTTTTTTTTCTATAAGAAAAATATCAAAGAGACCATTTGAGTGTTAAAAGCATAGTAAGACATCGGCTTGATTTTTATATTTATATTTTTAAATGATGTCGTACGCTCATTAACTTCGATGATAGCTAAGAAAAGCCTAGTCAAACTTCGCTATGAGCGTTATGCTATTACGCAGATGGTTGAGTTATTGAATATAATTAGAAAAGGTAAACTTTACTAAAAACTTTGTAGCATCTAATTAACATACATAAAACATAAATTACCGAATATATTGGCTGATACAACTGAACCTATAATTATATGGCATAAAGCTCATTAAAATGTGTCATGAAAATAAAAACTTTAAAAATATCGTGAAATATAAGTCATCATTAACGTAAGATTTATGGGATCTTATTTGTATTTATCAAGAATTGTATTTCAATACCTATGTATTTTTGAACGAAAAGTCAAATGTTATCTGTCTAAATTGCATACGTAGATTGGATAAAATAAAAGTTCAACACAATTTTCTAAACCAAGGACTTTGTATACTATCTGGACTGCGCACAGACGAAATTTGGCTCAAAGTTAGTTTAGGAAAATTCAACCTTAAAGCGTTGCAACAAAACATATATTCCTTTGAAATGCCATAAGAGAGACGCTGTGCCGAGTGAGACTTCCCAAAGTGATGAAGGTGTCCCGCTCGCACTATTGCCATTTCGAAAAGACACTAATATATGGTAGAATTATTAACTGTAAGGCCGCGACTCTCTTAACCATTTCGAAGTTTTTATAACAATGTAGTCTGATGAGAATTTAGTTAAAATTGCGAATAGATGCTAATAAAACAGAGTTTGATATTTATTTTCTATGAATAACTACTTCTTTATGATTAATGGTTATTTTTTTAATTTTGACTAGAGTATCACCGTCGATTGCAAATGGCGTACTATAGTGTATACAAAGAAGTGTGGTAGGGTGACTATGCTTGACATATTCCTTAAACATTCTGGGTGTACAATAGGAGTATAGTCGTGGGTGTCGTTGTTCATTTTCTTGGGTTGAAGATTTCAAAAATGACATTCATTTTGAAATTAAATAAAGCGGAAGTCACTTTTTGCAAAAAGTTGTCATTGGTTTTTTAGGTTTTTGGATGTGTAGATTTCAAAAATGGCATCCATTTTGAAATTAAAGATGGCTGACGTCACTTTTTTGAAAAAGTCGTCATGGGTGTAATTTTCGAGGTTTTCGGGGGTGTAGATTTCAAATATGGCATCCATTTTGAACTTAAAGATGTCGGATGTCAGTTTTTGCAAAAAGTCGTCATGGGTGTCGTTTAATAGGTTTTTGGGGGTGTAGACTAGCATCCATTTTGGAATTAAAGATGGTGGACGTCACATTTTTGAAAAAGTCATCATGGGTGTAGTTTTCGAGGTTTTTGGGGTGTAGATTTCAAATATGGTATCCATTTTGAACTTAAAGATGGCGGATGACACTTTTTGCAAAAAGTCGTCATGGGTGTCGTTTTTTAAGTTTAAGGGGGTGGAGATTTCAAAACTAGCATCCATTTAGGAATTAAAGATGGTAGACGTTACTTTTTTGAAAAAGTTGTCATATGTATAGTTTTCGAGGTTTTTGGGAGTGTAGATTCCAAAAATAGCATCTATTTTGGAATTAGAGATGGCCGATGTTTCTTTTTTGAAAAAGTCGTCTTGAGCGTCGTTTTTGAGAATTCAGGGGTGTATATTTCAAAATTAGCATTCATTTTAGAATTAAAGATAGCGAGCATTACTTCAAAATGGATGCCATTTTTGAAATCTACCAAAGACTTCGAAAACTACACCCATAACGACTTTTTCAAAAAAGTAAGTCCGCAATTTTTTATTTCATAATGGATGCCTTGCTTACAACGGAAGCCTAAAAAGATTGTGACTTATCGTAATAAAGTCTATTAAGATTTTTCGTGACAAAGTCTTTTCGTGATTAAGATTTTTTGTGATAAAGTTTATTTGTGACAAAGTTTTTCGTGGTTAAGTACTGACACGGATTGCGTGATATGTGTCAAGATTACATCTATGAAACTTAAACGTTGTTTAACACCGTAAATATGGATTCCAGACCATTACTGTCACCACATAAGTGAAGGAACTCATTCAGATCTACATTTCCGATGACAGCTGTCAAACTTAAAAGTGGTTTTGTCTCCTTCATTATCAATTCTAGACCATTGCTGTCTTAACAAAGGTGAAAGAACTCTTCGACAGCTACATTTCCTATAACAGCTGTCAAACTTGAAACTGAATTATCTCCGTATATATTAATTCAAAATAAACCATTACTTTTATGGAGATTGGTTTTATAGAGATCTTTAGGGAAGGCCTATGCCCAGCAGTAGGCGTCCTATTGCTAAACGACGACGATGACGAAAGACGACGATTTAGGGGTAAGATAACTGCGATTCCTGCGTGCAGTAACATTCCAAAGAAATATTATATCCCGAGATGATCGAGATGTTTTGGTCATCTTACTTGGAAAAGAGACACAATCATCTGATGTGGTAATCTTGTCGGCACGTTTTTCTTTGCCAGTACTCAATCCTGTTTATATGATAAATCCATGTTCTAAAATAAGCAACGAAAACAAAAAGTTTTTTTTTTATTGGCATTTCATGCCTGTTGTATTTGCGTGCTGTAGGTATAAGCGCAAGTTGGTACATCAGAAGTGCATCAGTAAATAGAGCAGTGAAAGTTAAACTCTATTTAAAGTTTCGGAATCTGTAAAAAAATATTTTTCGTCACTTTAAAATAACACTCAATAAAACAATAATACTTATTCTTGAATATTAGCATGAAAAATTAAGACTAACAATGTAAAAGGCGGAAAAATCTAAAAATTACGTGTTCTCTGCAAAACTAAATATGGCGTAACAATTTTAAAATAAAACTTTTTTTTTCTATTATCTGCTTTCAGCCTTTCAATAAACATATAGACATGGTTCAGATAAATCAATTGTTTATAACATCTTGCAAGATTCCACACAATTTAAAAATGGTTAAAAACCATGGTAACAAACATTTAAAAAAAAAGTTAATAAGTATTTACTAAAGTTCTAATTATGGCAGTGCGTGTATTTTGATAGTCCGAACATTCCCAGGACATGACGGGTCAAGCGTACGATAAAAATCTTGCACTATTCACTTTAATATCACTCGATTAAAAATCGATTGTGCCTCATTCGAATTACGATCGACTTTCGATTGATTTCACGGTGCATCCTTACGTAAATCCTTGCTTAGGTCGTGACTGTGAAATGAGATCACAGTATTACGATTTTGAGCTCTGTTTTTAAGTTTTTTGAGTGGTTTTTTGTGTGTTGCTGTTTTGAAAAGGTAGTCAGGTGAGGGTGGAATCCTACAAAAAGTTGCTCGACCGGTTATTCGTCTGCGATACCAGTCATTCTGCTCGTATCGGATCAAATTGTCCAATAATGATTTTATTTTTTAAGATTGATTATTCGAGACACTTTTTATTAGATAACTGCATGATGTATTTATTATTTGGCGCGGTTTCGGTGTCGTTCTGGTTTTGATTTTCTATGTGTTTTATTTTTAAGTTTCAAAAATGGAACTTTTTTCTAGTTATTTGAATTGGTTTTATGATATATATGTCTAGTAGTCTATCTATTTGTGTTTTCTGTTACCTACATGTTCATAATACCCTAATCCGAAGGTTAACTTTCTTAGTCATAAGTAATCTACTGCTAAACACATGTTTCTCCCACATATCGCCAATAAGAACAGTTAGAAGCAATTTACATCCAGCTTGATCTACAGTCATCTGTCCATTTCGTAGGTGGACGTCCTACGCTGCGCTTGCCAATATACGTACGTGGTTTCCCTTTGAAAATGTTACCACGCCTTTGGCTATTTTAGTTCTCCGTGCTATGACACCAAAAAACCGGATAAGTGTGAGTCAGACTCGAACACCGAGGGTTCCGTACAAACACATTGTTAAAATAATTAAAAACCTGTTTTAGTTATATGATACCTTACATGATACGATTTACTCACTTTGAATTTTGAACCCATATTTTGTGATATTTGAGGCTCTATTTTTTGTGATTTAAATAAAAATATACAGTTTTTAGATTTATTCCTATATGTGTACTCTGAGACAATGCTTTTCGCCAAATTTCATAGTTCTATGTCAACGGGAAGTAGGTTTTGATTTTTGTGAGTGTCAAAATATGCGGTTTTTTACGATATAAACGGCTCTAACTTTTTTAAACGATAACTAAGAAGTTTTTCTTTACACGACTGCAAGAGACCATAGATATACGTATACAGTTTAAATTTCAACTTGATATCTTTACGCGTTCCCGAGATAAAGAGTCCTGACATACACACAGACGGACAGACGGACAACAAAGTGATCGTATTTTTTCGTTCCGTTTTCTTTTTCGTTTGAGGTACGGAACCCTAAAAAGTTATTACTGAAAATGGTCGGAATCTTTATTTTATCTTTTATTACTTATAAACAATAAGACGATGCACTTACTACAAAAAGGAAAACTAGGTTTTTATTGAATACCATCGTTAAAATTCCTGCCTCCCTATAGTACGGGAATTTCTCTGAATCCCTCCTCTGCCGAGATCGTGACTCATTGAAGAACAGTTTCCTTGTAGATTTTCCTCATTAGGTTACCTCAGTGCGTACCAGGCTGCAAACCATGAAAGAAAAAGAAAAAATGTTATTATGATCCTTCATCATCGGTACACTGGTATAATTATTTTTACAAAAAAAATGCATGAGCCAGTTCAACTGTGTACAGAATTCGCGAATATTTCGCACGGATCGATGTATCATTTTTCACATTTTTGTTGATTTATCGAAAAAGGTTCAGCCGATTTCGATAAATTTTAAAAGGGAAACTTCGAAGTATAAAGATGGAGTTACGAATTGTAATTCTACTCATCTATACTCGAAACAAAACCGAGAAGAATATATATACCTACGTCGGAAAATCCAAACTTTATTTGCCTTGCAATATACTACGTTAACTATTAAGTACAGTGTAAACAGCAAAACAATAAAAATACGAAAAAGATTACAAAAGATTACACATAAAGTTTACACAAAAAAGCAAGCAGTTTTTACTCAAGTTATTCAATTTAATTATGTCCAATTACGATTATATACGATCAAAAATTGCAACATGCACCGAAACTGCAGCGGCCTTCGCCGTGACCAAGGCTACAAGCGAGCGGGCGGCGGTCGGACACACCTACTGCTATACCTACCTATACAGGGTTATCTAATACTGGTGTATTAAGCCGAAAGGAGGTCGTTCAGATTATCATTCTGCCCTCCTAAGCATAATCACAGTATGTTCATAATTTTTATTTTATTTATTTATTAAAATCAACAACACTTAAGCAGCATAAATTAACTTAAAAACTAAACTTAAGGCTGAACTGATTTATACTATGCTACGTCTACCAAACATATTTTATGCACACACACAAAATACTTATTATACAGTCACGCTGTTTCTTGTGTGTGTGTGTGTGTGTGTGTGTGTGTGTGTGTGTGTGTGTGTGTGTGTGTGTGTGTGTGTGTGTGTGTGTGTGTGTGTGTGTGTGTGTGTGTGTGTTTTTGATACACCCCTTTATTATATTGTTTCATTTATTTTCTACTAGCGACCCGCCCCGGCTTTGCACAGGTGTATTATACCTATAAATCTTTCCCTTGAATACTCTATCTGTTAAAAAACAGCATCAAAATCCGTTGCGTAGTTTTAAAGATATAAGCGATAAGATATAATATGGGGACAGACAGCGGGAAGCGACTTTCTTTTATTCTATGTAGTGATAGTGATGATGTAAGCCTTCCCGGGGTGAGAAATTTGCGTTTACAGATCACGTTGCAATGAACATACTGTGTTTATGCTCAGGAGGGCAGCTTTATGCACATCTTATTCCATGGGGCCAACACGGAATTGGAGAAAAAGTCAGTTATTTCATACTTACCTACATATTGTCAATTCAGAATTCCAGTTTTGTATGGAAGACATTATTTTTATCTCGAATTTTGGGTTCACCCTATAGGACAAGTTGTTCATAATAACGGTCTTAAAGTTACTCCCTTTCGGCTAGTACAGGGCAAGCAGATAACCCTGTAGCTGCTGTACCTGCTGCTAATTAAAAATATAGACAACTTTGTTTGTCTTGTGGTTTTAAAGCTGGTCTGTTTTTCTGCAGGCTTAAAAACTGGATGCGAAAACTTAACAGGGCCCAAACTAAAGGATCAGATTTCCTGGGATAACAGTGCCGTGATATGGCAGTCGTAATATTACTGGCGTCATAACTTCTCTCTCACTTTAGTGTCAATTAACACTATCTAGGAAACCGCGTAATTTTGTTTGCATACCTAGACATAGTTCGAGTGACGTCATTCATTGCTGTATCATTTGAATTCAAAGAAGGAGGAAAGTCAATCCGCTCATTATGAACTGATTTTGATGATTTTTTGGTAGATCATATTTCAGAGGTGTTCCCATATAAAATTGATCGAAAACGGCTCAGTGGTTTTCGGAAAATTCAATAATTCTAACTGACATCGAGATTCAAGTGACCTATTCGATATTTGCACGGAGATTCCAATGATTTAATCGTCGGTTGTTTCATTTTTGGCGAAAATAAGAAATGATAATAAATCTGAAATATATAGTAAAAAAACTGGACAAGTGCGAGTCAGGCTCGCACATCCGGATCGGACATCGGATTCCGTACAAATCCAGAAAAAAACACAAAATTGGGAAGTAAGTTGTTGAAATCTCGATACCATAACCGACAAAAACAGTATTTTTTCTCACTTTTCTAGTCATACTCGTACGTCGAAAATTACACATTATTAAATTAATTAAAAACCTTTTTTAGCACGTGCTAATGACGTTCTTTTATGATACCTTGCATGATACGATTTACTCATTTTGAATTTTGAACCCATATTTTGTGAATTTTAAGGCCCAATTTTTTTGTGATTTAAATAAAAATGTACAGTTTTCAAATTTATTCCTATATTTGTATTCTAAGACAATGCTTCTCGCCAAATTTCATAGTTCTATGTTAAGTTTAAGTTTTTTTATTTGGTTTTGGTTTTTGTGAGTGTCGAAATATGCGCTTTTTTACGACATAAACGGCTCTAAATTTTTTATACGATAAATGAGAAGTTTATCTATTACACAACTGCAAGAAATCATAGATATACGTGTACAGTTTCAATTCGATATCTTTACGCGTTCCCGGGATAAAGAGTCTTGACATACACACAAACGGACAGACGGACAACAAAGTGATCCTATAAGGGTTCCGTTTTGTCCGTTTGAGGTACGGAACCCTAAAATTAGTCGATTAACACTGTAGCAACACCACACGTCCAACACAATCACAAAGAGATTGTTGCTACAAGAGCCAGTGTTACATGGCGGTACATTTACTTACATTCGGCCTTCACACGTTCATTACCAAGGCGAAACGTTCAACCCGCCGGCTTTCAGTACCTACAGCTACACGTTACTCTTGCAAAACTTAATAATATCTGCTGACAGCTAAATGCGCTACCGCAGTCTAAAAATATGCAACTATGTATTGACTGTACAAGGTATATATTTATAATTATTTTTCGCAAATATGGCATGATCGACTTCAACCGGTTACAGAATTGACTGCCTCGGTGGCTCAGTGGTTAATGACCCTAACTTCTGGATCAAAGCGGCGTGGGTTCGATCCCCACCCAGGGCAAATATTTATGTGATGAACATAAGTGTTTGCTCTGTGTCTGGGTGTTATTTAGTTACTATCTATATAAGTATGTATTTAAAAATAAGTATTTGTAGTAAATCGGTCTCTGGCAGCCATATCACAAGCTTTGCTTAGTTTGGGGTCAGAGATATTTATTTATTTTATTATTATTAATTCGCGAATATTTTGCATGGATCGATGTAGCATTTTTCACATTATTATTGATTTATCAAAAATGGCTCAGATGATTTCAATAACATTTAAATGGGACTAACTTTGAAGTATACTCTTTCAAATAAAAAAAAATATTATCGATATCGGACTATGTAATAAGTACCTAATATAAGTTATGCGTACCTAGTTAGTTATACCCCCTCACCCTTCGTGGGTAGGCCTAGGTCCTGCAGCGGACTATTATAAGGCTGATACAGTACAGTTAGATATACATAAAAAATATACGCGTCGTATTGAGCACCTCCTCCGTTCCGTCGGTCAAAAAAGAAAGACATATTCTATGATCATTTTAATTTTTTAAAATTAAATTCAAACTTACCTTACATAATTATTACTAGGTATTAGTTTCCGTAACTTATACTTAGCAAAAGTGTGTTGTGATATTAGATTATAAAATTTATATATTTATTAAAAAATATTAAAAAATATAGATTTAATGACAATACTACACTACTACTACATAGAAAGCAATTGGATCATCCACAGACCCTTGAAGGTCTAAAGATAATCCAAGTGCTCAAGCCCACTGCCAGTTGGCAGCGTGCCCAGCATGCTGGCAGCATTGCCACGCTGAATGGCAATACTTATACGTTGAGCCAAATAAACACCAGCATTTTGGTCACGCGTCGCGTCCACCAGACGCTCAGAAAGACACGTGATAATGGCACGCTGTAACTTCAACTTTTACTTAATCTTGTCATCATCATTCAGCCGTAGAAGGTTCACTGCTGGACTGCGGCATCACATTGATTTCGATTAAGAACATTTGGAAGCGGATTATATCCAACGTGTACTTGCGGATTTCTTTAGAGCGTATGTCCATTTTTGGGGGAATTTTTAGGTAGGTACGTAGCAAGTCTATTCAATAAATAAATAGTATAGAAACTTACTCTACTTCTTAAACCCTAAACAGATAACGCAGATTCGAATGTACTATATCAGCCTTTTTATTAGTCCACTGCAGGACGTACTATCCTGTACTGTACCTACTGTATCAGCCTTTTAATAGTCCACTGCAGGTCGTACTATACTGTACTGTATCAGCCTTTTAATAGTCCACTGCAGGTCGTACTATACTGTATTGTATCAGCCTTTTAATAGTCCACTGCAGGACGTACTATACTATACTGTACTGTACTGTATCAGCCTTTTAATAGTCCACTGCATGTCGTACTATACTGTGTTGTATCAGCCTTTTAATAGTCCACTGCATGTCGTACTATACTGTACTGTATCAGCCTTTTAATAGTCCACTGCATGTCGTACTATACTGTATTGTATCAGCCTTTTAATAGTCCACTGCAGGACGTACTATACTGTACTGTACTGTATCAGCCTTTTAATAGTCCACTGCAGGACGTAGGCCTACCCACGAAGGGTGATTGGGCTATATCCACCACGCTGGCCCAGTGCGGGTTGGTGGATTCGCATACGCCATCAAATTTCTTCTACGGAAGTATACAGGTTGCCTCACGATGTTTTCCTTCACCGGAAAGCCAGTGGTGTGAAATTCCGTACATAAATTGCATAGAACTCATTGGTACGGGACCGGGATTTGAACCCACGACCTCACGATTGACCACCACGGCTGCAGGACGTAGGCCTGCCTTAATATTAAAAAGGCTGGTACAGTACAGTATGAGCTTAAAGTCCACGAATCGATCTATCCATTCGTTTGAGAGTCGTGTTACCATTCATACCGACATATCGGTTCCTCTTATTTACATATCTTCATTGATGCTTCATTTTAAAAAAAATCGTGAAATTAAAAAAGAAACATTCTTTTCATCATATTGGTTTCTAAAACTTATTTATAAATTTTGCTTCATTATAAAAAAATCCGTTGTGGTCTAATGGTAGTGACACCCGCCTTACAATCGTGAGGTCGTGGTTTCAAATCCAGGTCCCGTACCAATGAGTTCTTTCCGTTTCGGCTTTTCGGTGAAGGAAAACATCGTGAGGCAACCTGCATATGTCAATAGAAGAAATTCGACGGCATATGTGAATCCACCAACCCGCTCTGGCCCAGCGTGGTGGATATGGCCCAACCACCCTTCGTGGGTAGGTCTACGTCCTGCAGTGGACTATTAAAAAGGCTGAAAAAAAAAATGAAATGAAAAAAAGCATTATTTTTAAAGGTGCCACTAACCCTGCCCGCAGTGTACCGATCTGTCAGTAAGTTCGGCCATGCATCGTGCGAAGACGAATGATGGAAGTTGGAAGCCGCAGAAAAACGCCAACTTGGGACCAACTCTTTGCTGCAACACTTGCATTTTGCCTCGGCGAACTTTCAGATTGGAGATTACAACTTTTTAAACTAAATTTTTACTTTCCTGTACCAGCCTTTTTAATAGTTCACTGCAGGACGTAGGCCTAACCACGAAGGGTGACTGGCCTATATCCACCAAGCTGGCCTAGTGCGGGTCGGTGGATTCACATACGTCATCGAATTTTGACTGCCTCGGTGGCTCAGTGGTTAGTGACCCTAACTTCTGGATCAAAGAGGCGTGGGTTTGATCCCCACCCAGGGCAAATATTTATGTGATGAAAATAAGTGTTTGCTCTGTGTCTGGGTGTTATTTAGCTACTATCTATATATGTATATATTTAAAAATAAGTGTATGTATTATATCAGTCTCTGGCAGCCATAGCACAAGCTTTGCTTAGGTTGGTGTCAGGGGCCGTGTGTAAGATGTCGTCAAATATTTATTTATTTATTTATTAATTTCTTCTACGGACGTATGCATGCGATATTTTCCTTCACCGAAAAGCCAATAGTGTGAAATTCCGTACATATATTCTAAAGAACTCATTGATATGAGACTGGGTTTCGCACCCACGACCTCACGATTGTTAGCCGGGTGTCACTATCTCTAGACCACCACGGCTTATTACTTTTTCTTGCCTATCTAATTTTATTGACGACGAAATGATGACATATTTCAGACATTTCAGACATCATAAAATACTATAATATAGGATTATCTGCTTGCCCTGTAAGTAAGCCTAAAGGGAGTGATTCAGACCATCATTATGGACAACTTTTACTATGAGGCTAACCAAAATTCAAGAATAAATTCAGTTCTTAAATTAAATTCTGTTCCATACAAAATTGCAACTCAGAATCGTATTTGTATTTGAAACAGCACATTTTTGTTCGAATTCCGAGTAGGAGTAGTTTTCTCTAGTAAAAGATGTCCTTGTTCACGATGATGGCCCGAATCACCTTGCTTTGTACACCATTCTGGACAACACTGTAGAATTAGATAAAAACCTAGTCTAGCTCACATGGGTCATGCAAATCAGAAAACTCACGACTAAAATCGCTGGTGACACAAAACCCTATTCAACTTTATCATTTGAAAATGTACGGGACAAAGCCTCTCATCTGTCCCTTCATTGGCTAAGTGTAGTGGTGTTGAGTTCGCCTTCATCATTTGACATATCGATGGTATTTTGGAAAATATCGTTCGTTCGTTCGTTGCAGCCAGGCCTATGTCCAGCAAACATAGGATATTCAGGATATATAAAGCGAGGAGAGTGATGTGACAATCCCTCTCTCATATTATTTTTTTTATATATATTTTGCTATGAAAATGGCAACTGAAACGCCAAACCTAGCACCCAAGGACGCAAAGCAGCGTATTCAAGTCTACAGTTATAACTTTAGATCTACTTTTTTTTTTCGATATATTCACAGTTTTCAGTTTAAGCCTCAAAAAAACTGTAGATTTTAGATGTAGGTATTGTAATTGTGTATTTAGTTACTAAGTTGGATTTGACTGTTTTATTTTATACTATATATAACGGGACTGAACTCACGTGTAGGGATAGTCGTAACGACTATAGTTTCGGTCGCATTCGGTGACCTTTATCAAGTTGGCGAGTGCTAGCACGCGAAGCCGTCTCGCAATGCACTGAATGAATGCGATCGAAACTATAGTCGTTACGACTATCCCTACAAGTGAGTTCAGTCCCGTTATATATAGTGTAAAATGTGTGAAAACCACGTTAATTTACTGTTTTAATTAACTTTTTCCATAGCTTTTTAATCTTCTCACAGCGTTAGTCTAGTTTGGGGTTGGCAAGTGGTTGGCAACACTGACGTGAAGTCCAACGCTACCACGCTTATCCGATAAGGATTGCTCAGCCCAGCGTAGGCATAAATTGGTAAAAGCTCATCACAAATTCGATTCGAGTTCATTTGCTTTATTTGCAGAGGCAATCGATTGACGGGAACATTTGCGAGCGATGGGGTTGCCTCGTGTCGCGGGTTCCGTAGCTTTCGATCTTTCATCGTACTTTGACGAAAAAGACCATAGTTTAGTTATATCAGTTAAAGGAATAAGGTCATATCTGTTTCCATACATAAATACACTCTGGGAGACTTCAAATCAAGGGTAAGCGCCCTACATCATAGACGGCATCTTTGCCTAATTTCAGATAATACTTATGTGGTCAAACGTGAAGCTACAATAATTTTAAAAAATTAGTGGCGTAGTGGGTGATGACTCAAATCCTGGTCCCATGCTACCGATGCAATACAATAAAAGACGCTGTTCTAAAAAATTAAATAAAAACAGATTAGAATATAGTTGTACAAAATAAAATTTATTCATAGAAAAATAAATCATTGTAATCAAATAGTGTTTCAGAAAAGTAAAAAAATATGTCGTAAAAAAATTGCAAATTTTGACGTTTAGGAACAGATTTACGTCTAAATTTTTACACCACTGGCTTATCGAAAACATCGTGAGGGAACCACAATGGTTTCTTTGTAAACACTACGCCCGAAGAAGAAGCCAATCGCGCATGTAAGTCCATGCAAAAATTCTAGTATCCTAGAATAGTAGAATAGGCACAGCGAGTCCCATATTTTATTCTATCTACATACATACGTAGAAGTCCTAAATCTACCCTTTCTGTTGCGTTCCTCTCCTGTGACCGAGTTCCTTTATTATGACTGACAGGACTCTTTTCTGCAACAAAATTTTAGGCCAAAAGTGAAATTACAAAGAAAAAGAAACAACGACATGAAATGTGTCTAAAATGTTCTTTTTTCAGAACTTTGTGGGGCAGGGAAATGTTGCTCGTATTTTTTCGTACAAAATTTCAATTCCAAAAAAGGAAATATAGCGATAAACTCCCTAATTTTGGCATCGAATATTTTATGCATACCAGAGTCTACCTACCTACCTAGGACTCAACCTACATTCCTCAAAAATAGAAAATCATCATTATCGTTCATGTCCGGTCAAAAGCATGTTAAAAGTGAACATCAAGTTAAATTTCTGCCATAGTAAAGCAGTGAAGAATTATGTAGTGTATTTTTTTGGGCGAAATTTCGTTTCTTTTTCGTTTGGAAATCGATTCGTAATCATAATTCACGGATCTCTATTCTGTGCAAAGTAGTGAGCCACTCCACGTTTAATTTGAAAAATCAGCACAGATGAGTACAGTCAGCGGCAGCAATAACTGAGACGATTTTGTGTTACAATGTTACAAATAATATTTTACACTAACTTTGATCATATCATATTATATGTGTGTATTATATGTGCAATGTGAATTCAACTTTTAGATTTAGTGTTTTTTTATTAATTTGATTTAGGTTGTCATCATTTGCATCATTGAGCTGTTCGATAGCCACAACTGGATCTCTCATCGATTTTGCCAAATATATAAAAGTAAACGATCGCTAACCAAAGAGACAGTATTACATCGGCTCGAGATCGAATTTTAAAAAAAACATTGCAAAATATGAATGCAGCCGCCAATGAGTACATCAAAATAATACTCTCTAAAAGTGCAATTTGGATCCGAGATGCCAAATGTAACTACCGATAGCACGTGCAGTGCTGTGACCAAAACAGACTAGCAGTTACACTGCCAGTTTGTATCAGCTGCTGTAAGTGCTGTCGGCAGTTACAGTTCCTAGCTCGGTTCCATAATAACCATAAACGATAACAATATTAGACACAACAGACCGAAATATTAATAGGTACTCAACATGTTAAAAGAATACAAAAACATTGTTACAACTAATGGCCTTATCGCACTCTGCAATAGCTTCCAGAAAATAAACAGGTAGTACCGACTTAGATATATTTACATTAATAATATTCCACCTCAAAAATTCCACCTCAAAAAATTAATTTTAGGCCATTTAAAAATATTGACAACGATAGACTGAGGAATGATTTACAGGGGATTAGATGGGACCTTATCTCTCAGATTACTGATGTAAATGAAATGGTTAAAGTTTTTAACGAAATGGTTTTGTCTATCTTTGATCGTCATGCCCCTATTACGTCTATGACAGTCAGGAATCGTTCTTATCCTTGGATCACCGATACCATTAAACTAATGATGACCCTGCGGGATGAAGCAGCAGTAGATTATCAAAGAACTAACTTGGAAGGTAAAAAAGAATACTATAAAAGCCTAAAGTCCTGCGTCACCAAAGCTCTTTATCACGAAAAAACTGCGTACTTTAAACATAATATTAATAACAATATTCGCAACCCTAAGTCTCTGTGGAAGAATATAAAAAGCAATTTAATAACTGAAATTAAAAATGATCTTCCTATCACGTTCAATGATTCTAATGTAATTAACAATCATTTTTTATCTATTCCAGGTAGGTCAGGTACCTCTATATCGCTCTTGACTTATTTTGAGCATCATAAGTATAGCAATGAGGTTTTTCACATCAACCCTATTACTGTTGATCAGCTGCTTAAGATAATTAAAAGTTTAAAATCTAATGCAGAAGGTGCAGATGGTATTAGTCTTGATATGTTATTGATGACTTTCCCATTTACTATCGATACTATTCTAGCACTGATAAATACGTCTATCAGGACTAATACCTTTCCTGACGCTTGGAAACATGCAATAGTCCGACCTCTACCGAAAATTTCTAACCCTGTGGAATTGAGAGATCTTAGACCAATCAGTCTGTTGCCATGCCTATCTAAAATTCTCGAAAAAGCAGTATGTGGGCAATTGATAAAGTTTATCGAAAAAAACAACATTTTGCCCACAGTACAATCGGGTTTCAGGAAGGGTCACAGTACGACGACAGCGCTATTAGATGTGACGGATAACATTATTAGTGCACAGGATAACGGAATGTGCACAGTTTTGGTGTTATTGGATTTTTCAAGGGCATTTGATTCTTTGAATGTGGATCTTCTCCTTTCAAAATATAGTTATTATGGATTTGATTCCGATGCCTTGCAATGGTTCAACAGCTATCATTCTGGTCGTACTCAAGCTGTGAAGATTGTTCGGACTGATGGTTCATGGATGGAATCAGATAAGCTGACTGTCAGAAGAGGTGTTCCACAGGGATCCATTGCCGGTCCCATCTGTTTTTCTTTGTATTCTGCGGACATTGTATCACAAATAAAATACTGCAGATATCACATATATGCAGATGATATCCAAGTTTATTTATCATGTAAACCATCGGATATTGACACAGCGATATCTATGTTAAACGAAGATCTTGACAGAATTGCTGCATGGGCCACTGATAATTGCCTTCTACTAAACCCAACCAAAACAAAATACCTTGTCTTTGGCAGCAGACACCAATTAACTAATTTCTATCCAGTAGAAAAGGTGCAGCTTATGAATGAACCTATCGAGCGGGTCTATGAGGCGCGTAATCTAGGCTTACTTATGGACTCTGAATTGCGATATGAAAAACATGTAGCAAACTGCGTTCGGAATTATCTCTACAAACTCAAGGTTTTATACAAAATGCGAAGGTATCTGAAAGTAGACCTTAGAATACAACTCGTGGAATCATTAGTTTTGTCTAAATTAAATTATATGGATACCGTATACGGTCCACGACTACTGGCCAAAACTAAAAAAATAATTCAAAGAGCTCAAAACGCATGTGCTCGTTTCTGTTTTGACATCCCTTATAGATCACATGTGACGCCATTTTTAAATAAGCATTTTGTCCTGAAAATGATGCATCGTAGGAAAATTCATCTAGCGAGTCTTTTGTTTGGTGTCATGAAATACAAAACTCCGAGTTATCTGTACGAGAAGTTGTCATGGAAGCAAGGTCGTAACCCTCACGTAACTCGTGCATGTTCGAAGCTGTCTCTTCTGAGGACAGAGCGTCATCACTCAGCGGCTTTCAGAGGCAGCTTCCGATATGCTGCTACTAAATGTTGGAACAATATACCACCTCCCATAAGGAACGCGCAAAGCTTGTTCTGTTTTAAATATAAACTAAAAAAGTTTATTTTCGCTCATCAAAAAAGTGAGGAATCTCTCAGAAACGATACAAGTGCCATCTAGATTCAAAATTGAGATCTCATTGTTATTGTGCGTTGTATTTGTGATATGAACTGCATACCTACCTGAGAATATTTATTTTATTAATTTGTTTGTCTTAAGACTAGGAAACTATCTATTGATCTATCGATTGAATTGTTTTGTTATTACGATTTTTTTTTTTGCTCTTTCGTATGAAGATATTTATTAGTGTGATGTAGGATAATGTGTGTTGATGTTTTTAGTTTATGGAATACTGTCTTTGTTGTGTGATTTTATTTAACTGTGTGTATGTGTTTTCATGTGTATTTATACTCTTTGTTAATGTTTAAATTTATATTTATGTTGTACGTGACGTCACCTACCGGTCTCAGCAGAATACCAGCGCTGATTGTTCTCAATCAGCAATTCACGCTGAGTTGGGACCGGTTTTCGTGGCATACCTACCGTGCTCACTTGCTGCTGCACTGTTATTCTTGTTTGTTGTTTATATTATTTGTTCATGTATGTCACGAAATAAACGGTATTTCTTTCTTTCTTTCTTTCTTTCTTTCTAATATTATTGTCATTCTATACAAAATACTAAACAAAATCCTACCTAAATATATACAAAAACATGCTAATTATCGAAATAAAGATTGTCTATGTGGAAGGTGTCAGAATTGCTAAAGAAATTCTCTGCGCGAGGAATGAGCCAGCCTTCTTGTCACTAGCAGCGTCGACAAGTTTTGGCGAAACTATGCTGAAGAATTTTTTTAGGGAGGACCCCACGGACCAAAAGTTTCGTCGCCAAGTGGCAAAAACGAATACTCACTTGCGAGTGATGCGTATTTGCGCCGCTTAGCGTCTTCTGCGGCCTCCGCTGCGGCTCCAGCTCTTTGAATTGTCCCACTGAGGCGGCCAAGGGGCCAAGGTATCGACGCATGTTGCATCCCATACCAGCGCCCTTCCACGCTCCCAGGGGATCAATGTTAAGCCATTAGGGTGCTTGCCGTCATCCCTAGCTTTGCCAGCTGGCTCTAAAACAGCTGGGATGTTGATAGAGGCAAGCTCCCTTTTAATGATGTCATTTAAAGAGCCGTGGCGGGAAAATCTACCGGCACTTCTCTGGCAGCAAAGTCCGTGGAGTCCATACTTACCGACGTTGCTTCCACAAGGACACATATGACGCTCGACAATGGCAGCAACTAATCTTAATCCGGTTGCAATGCGGAAAGTAGGTAGTTGCATAGTAGGCACGCAATTTAGACGCTGAGTGTACTTCCGGCGACGCCGATGCTCAAACACTACGTGCGCACACATGTAATGTCCGTCTGTTTGTCCAACTACTAAACGGGTTCATGCACAAAACGTAAAAGAATATCTTTGTTTTCATTAATTACAAATTGTTTCTGCCTACAGTTCGTTGAAAATATTTTTGTGTAAAATTTGTTGGCCTGCGCCTGCCACATATTTTACCATAAAAATAAGAATTAGAACACAAACTAATAAATCCATCCCGTTTCGCACGGGGATACAGAGGATAATTAATATGTTATAAGATATTTTATTTAGATACTTGTGTCTTCAAATGCTTACTGTGCTTCCAGCGTTCGTACTTATTTTTTTACAAAAATTCGGATGAACATAAACATGTAAAAATGTTTTATACATATTAGGTATTTTGTTATAATGTTCGATTTTACTTTAGAACGAAATGTGATTATAAAATACTACGTTTTGCCCGCGGTTTCATTTTGATTTTTGTGCATAGGATCCTTTTTTTTAGATAAAAAGTAGCCTATGTCAATTTCTATCTTTCAAACTATGCACATGACAAAAATCAAGTCAATTCGTTGATCCGTTGCTACGTGAAAGAGGAATAAACCAAAAATACACTTCCGGATTTATAATATTTTATACTAAGGAAGTAATAAAGCTAGTGTTGGTCTGTAACGCTCTGCCCATATCAATCCGTCTCGCTTCTTTGAGAACTAGGCCTAAGAAAACATCAAGGGTCGGTTCAAATCCAGCCGCACCCAACTTTACAAAGTAATAAATAAATAAAAATGTATTTAAACGAAAGTGACACCGACACTGGTCGCTTGAAGTCAAGGGTGCTGCATCTTCAAGGATGAAGAAGGTCGGGTTCACCAGATCAAGTGCACTTGTCCTATGCAACCGCTGACATTCATATTCATATATATTATTCAATCAATGCAACATTCATAAGCTACTCGTAAGTTTTATATGAATTATGTGCATACGCAGTTGATCCAAGAAAAACACCTCAGATAAATCAGCACCATAATCTCAGCCTTAAAATGTAGTCCATCCATCGACCAACCACATGACGTCCACTGCTGGACATAAGTCTCCCTAAAGTCTCCGCCAAATTTCAAGTGTTGCTTTACCAGCTTTCTTGTCATCCATTCATAGTACTCAGAACTTGATTGAAAAAATCCTCGCACCTTCTTTAGGCCATTCTGGCGTAGATGTAGCTCATTTGAATGAGGCAACGAATGCTTGGAGGGTCGCTTGCCCAAATACCGAGCTTCCAAAGACTTTAACGTCGCAGAGACTGTGGGATCGGCTGATCTGCGAACTAGCACGGAAATCTCTTCTAGATACGTGTCCTAGCGTCGCGGATCGCGCTCGTATCCTTGCAGTCTCTGTATGGGAGTCCGGTCTTTGGTTGCAAGCATTGCCCTCTTTCAATACAGGTAACCTTTTAGACCCAACTGCATTTCGTCTAGCTGTCAGCTTACGCTTGGGTGCAAGGTGTTGTGAGGCCCATCGCTGTCAGTGTGGTACTGCAGTTGACCAGCTCGGTCACCACGGTCTCTCTTGCTCAAGAAGCGCTGGTCGGATTGGACGCCACGCCAGCCTTAACGATGTCATACGCAGGGCTTTTGTCACCGCCAATATCGCAGCCGTACTCGAACCGAGTGGGTTGGCGCGTGGTGATGGCAAAAGGCCTGACGGCATGACGCTGGTCCCATGGAAGTGTGGACGGCCCTTAGTATGGGACGCAACTTGCGTCGATACTTTGGCACCGTCACATCTTCCTGAGACTCAGAGTAGGGCTGGAGCGGCGGCCAATTCGGCTGAGCAGCACAAGCGGCGCAAATATGCTAACCTCGGTAGTGGTTACATATTTGAGCCATTTGGAGTTGAGACTTTGGGTTCGTGGGGGCCGGGAGCTCATCTCGTTTTCAAAAGTCTTTCTGAGCGTCTGGTGGACGCAACGCGTGACCAAAATGCTGGTGTTTATTTGGCTCAACGTATAAGCATCGCTAGCGTATTATTTGGTGACGATATCGTGGTCATGGCAAAGTCGATGGAAGA
Organism: Hypomecis punctinalis; assembly: GCA_949316475.1. Lineage (NCBI taxonomy): Eukaryota > Metazoa > Arthropoda > Insecta > Lepidoptera > Geometridae > Hypomecis > Hypomecis punctinalis. Next base: position 22,729,032 of record OX438810.1, read on the forward strand.
ACTAAGCACGATGCTCGAAGGCCTTAATCGAGTCTCTCAACAGGTGGGTCTTAAAATGAACATGGACAAGACAAAGGTCATGTGTAATTCTCATGTTGTACCCACCCCTATTTCAGTTGGGAACTCGGTTCTTGAAGTCGTTGACTCGTACGTCTACCTAGGACAAGTAGTCCAGTTAGGTAGGTCCGACTTCAACAAAGAGGCCAATCGCCGAATCCAACTCGGTTGGGCAGCGTTTGGGAAATTGCGTAACGTCTTCTCGTCCGACATACCTCAGTGCCTCAAGTCGAAAGTTTTCGACCAGTGTGTGTTGCCAGTGATGACTTATGGCACAGAAACGTGGTCTCTCACTATGGGTCTTATTAGTAAGCTCCAAGTAGCCCAACGAGCCATGGAGAGGGCTATGCTCGGAGTTTCTCTGCGAGATCGAATCAGGAATGAGGAGATCCGTAGAAGAACCAAGGTTACCGACATAGCCCAGCGGATTGGCAAGTTGAAGTGGCAATGGGCAGGGCACATAGCGCGGAGAACTGATGACCGATGGGGTCGAAAAGTTCTCGAGTGGAGACCACGTACCGGCAAGCGCAGTGTAGGTCGTCCACCCACGAGGTGGACGGATGACCTTATTAGGACCGCAGGATCGCGCTGGATGCAAGCCGCTATCAACCGGTCTTATTGGAAATCATTAGGGGAGGCCTATGTCCAGCAGTGGACGTCCTATGGCTGAAATGATGATGATGATGATGATAAGCATTGCCATTCAGCGTGGCAATGCTGCCAGCATGCTGGGCACGCTGCCAACTGGCAGTGGGCTTGAGCACTTGGATTATCTTTAGACCTTCAAGGGTCTGTGGATGATCCAATTGCTTTCTATGTAGTAGTAGCGTAGTACAGTCATTATTAAAAAAAAAATATAAAAAAAAGTCTCCCTATGGATCTCCAATAATTTTATTTTAAATATTTCGATATGAAAATATTTTGATTTGAAGCAACTTGCGCTTGAACAGCAGTTTTTTTTAGTTTTGACAAAAGTCGCAGAAAAAACTTGTTAGTTTTGCTGTACAGAATAAGCCCCTAAAATGATGCTCATGATTAGAAATAACCCTGTATAAATGCCTTCCCCACTGTCATTTCCACATTCTAAAAATGGATTACCTAGATGAAATGACCAGTTAAAATGTTCTATGGACATTATATATTATTTCAGTAGGTACCTACATATGTAGCGCTGAGTTTACTTGACTAGATATTCCAAAGCTAGGGAATGTGCCCATACTACATACCTTTTTTCACATTTTTTACCCCCTTCACCCCTCGGGGAGCATCCGTAGTATATATATGCCTCTCTTCCTATTTTCACGTAGTTATTCGTAAATATGGTTTATTTATACTATTACGTGGTCTCCATTCGTCAGCCATCATTGTATTGATAGGTACAATATGTTAACAGGCAATTTATTTTTTACGAGTCAACAATTTCGAAGGACTAGGTAAGAATATAAAAGAACCGGAATGCATGTCATTATGCCGGCTACTTGGTCGAAAGGACGCGGCGTCACCCGACGACTCCGCGCGACCCAGACTAGATCTTAACAGATCTAAATACCTAACATTAAATGCTTTGAGAGAGACGTGTCAGTAAGCATGCGTGCTAGGCGCTCTTCGTATCATACGCTTCAAACGTTAAAGCCATCTCAATAGATTTTTCAATAGGACCGATTCAAAATGCACAATTTTTTTCAGTTTTCCGCGAATCTGCAGTTTTGATCAGGAGCATTATTTTTGACCTTAAAACTGCTTGGACGTATACGGGACTTTTACGGAGAATCCGTACAAGTCTCTGTCAAAGTATCTGTCAAAGTTCTGCATACGTCCAAGTCATTCGAAATTAAAAATAAAGCCCCAGATCCCCTCCACGTTGAGGAGAGATATCCAATGTTGGTCTTGACGTTTTTCTATGGTGTCCATTCGAGAACTTTAAGGCTTTTTCATCCTTTAGCGTCAAGCATTTGCGTACTACTTATGCTTTACGCTTACTGTTACTTGAACTCCCTAATGCGCTGCTAACTCTTATAAAAAAACAAAACAAAGTCAGCAATGTCAAAATTAAATTAATTGAATCACCAAATTAGAAATGAGGAGGAAATATTTACGGGATAAACTTTGTACTATTTTTTACCTACCTTATTACCTATTTAGCAAACTATCATTGCTTTTGAACAACTGTTCTTATTTTCAAATCGTGCATTATATCAAAACATCCACATCCTTAGGTATTGGCTCTATAATCTCGAGAAACCTAAACTCCTAACTATCCTTTTTTATTCGATTTAATTATACCAATAGAGGACAGTCAAAGACCTCATGTTTTTTCGAGTGCTGGATACATTGGAATCCATTTTAATATTTGCCTACGAGATGAGACGTTTCAAGAAAGTGTGTTTTTTTTCGTGGCGGTATTTTTCCAGATGTGGAAACGGGAGAGGTATGTATACGAACAAGTATTACTATATATCTAAAGAGCTATTTGCATACGGCATAAGTCGAAAGAGGTTGATTCTACCCATAACATCATTATTTACAACTATTACTATGGGTCCCGTACGTTTTGTCGATTCCAAGTTGTAATTGTGTAAGGGCGCATGATTTTATTTCTTGAATTCCATGTTGTCTAATTATGATGATCTTAATTAATTATTTTAGACCTAGTGCACTCTTTCTGAATCAACCCCGCAAAATTAGGTTCGATGTTTAGTAATGAAATGAACAAGTGAGTCCGTAGAATTACAATACCAATTGTTATATTTCAATATAATATTTGTAGTTTTCAAAAACATTATGAATCTCTTCATTTTTGGTCTTTTCAAAGAAAAATAACACCGAATAATTATCTTCAGCACATTCCATCAGCTTGTTTCAACACATTTCTAAGTTCAAATGAGATAAAATAACCCACTGAAGCAAAAATATTATTATGATATCTATAATTTCATCATTCCTTTGTAGTGCCTCATCCAGAGTAGGTACAACAAAACAAACAATATAATATATAGAAATCTAAATTCTAAACCTTAATTTCTAATAGATAATAAACAAACTAATCAAAACTTGAAAATCTAATCTCATAACAAGTCCAGCTATGCTACCGTGTCACAATGAACCAAAAGCCATTACGGGTCGGAGGCAGGATCAGGTTTAAAATGATCCGCGGTGTGACCGCCTCGAACCCGCGACCATATATTAAGGATCCGTCCTAGGGAACAAGGATTAATGCATCATGCAGCACAGGACAACGCCTCAGTGACAGCGTTGAGCGGAAAAACTATAAGATTTCATTACAAATCGGAGACAATGATCTGCGATGTGACCGGATCGAAACCGTGACTATGCAACTCTATCCGTACTCTTCTGTCCACTCATCGCTCTCCGTTGTCACTAGCGCCACACCAGCCCGTGGCTGATGACATAGATTCGTGATGTAGACGGTTAACAGGTCGCCTATTATGCCGTAGTTGTAACCTTTACGTACTACTACCTCTGCCATTTCCACTAACTCTCCGACATCAATATAGAATGTAAGAGAAAAAATGCCAAGTCGATACTCCCGCATATCGATTTCCGCTTTCTTCTCTCCGTTCACTGCACTCCACTCTCCATTTCCGCTCCCAGCTACCACTATCGCAACGCCAGCGGTTTGTGCAGTAGATGAATTACAGCGCACCTGGCGTACCCTTTACGTGCTGTAACTTAAATAGTGTGCGCTTTTTCACCACTCTCCGCTCTCTTCTCTCCGGCCTCTCTTCTCACAATTCTCTCCTTTCCGCTAATAGCTTTCCGCTCTCCACTACCACCACGTCGGCCTATTGATTCAAGAAGTAGATGGATTTACAGCTTGCATGTTGTACCTTTTACGTACTACAGCTTAGATAATAATATATGCGCTACCTCTGCACACACCAATCTCTGCTTTCTGCTTACCGCTTTCAGCTACCACTCGCACCACGCCAACCCATCGGTTCGTGAAGTAGATGGATTACAGCGCCCCTGTTGTACTCTTCACATGCTGCAACTAAGATAACATGCGCTCTCCACACATCGCTTTCTGCTTAACGCTTTCCTCTCAATGCTGTCCGCTCACCGCTAACCGCTCCCCGCTACCACTAGCACCACTCCAACCCATCGGTTCGTGAAGTAGATGGATTACAGCCCGCCTGTTGTACCCTTTACGTACTGCAACTTATCTTGGCCGAGGTTAGTGCCTTCAAATTGAAAAATCTAACGATTAATGAGTACTATCTATTAATGGGTTAAAGTAATGAGTTGGGCCCTCAAGTAATGATTGAGGTGCTGCTTTTTAAGAGGTCAACTAGATGTTTAGAAAACATGATTTTAGAACTGATATTTTACGCCCTTTTAAACACAAATGCGTTATTATGAATATAAGTGAAAAAACTTTGTGACCGTCGAAACGGAGGAGGTAGATAGATAGATAAACGCTTTATTGCACTCCAAGAAATAACCATAATAAGAAGAAATAAAGATACGAAAACAGTGTAACAAAGGGCGGCCTTATCGCTAATAGTGATCTCTGCCAGGCAAGGTACTCAATTCGACACGAATATTTTTTGTTTTTTTTTAATGTATAACCACGCATAACTTTTTATGTAGTAGACTGATTTCGACAATTTTTTTTCAGTAGTAAGAGTATACTTTGTAATTGGTTCCATTTAAATTTCATCAAAATCAGCTCAGCCATTTTAGATAAATCAACAATAATGTGAAAAATGCGACATCGATCCGTGCAAATTATTCACGAAACATGAGTGGAATTATTTTTAAGAAATATTTTCATAGGTCGTGTTTTGATGTATTGTCAAAACTAATTTCAGAGTCTTACCGTAAACATGCATCTAAAAGTATTTTACAGACATTACACATACTTTTTATAGATAACAAAAGTTAGCACTCTAAATTTGAAACTTCTCCATTGTTTAGTACATATTACTTTCTCTGGTTTCTTCCGAAAATTGACAAACGCATGTTCTCCATCACATCTCGTAATAAACACTAAAACATCTGCCAAAAAACAAATATAACAAAAAATCATTTGATCTTGAGGGTAATAAATCCTGCAGCGTCACCCGTTCTTGGCCAACAAAAGCGCGGTAAAAGGACAAGCACGCCTAAGTTAACACCGCAAGTCACATACATGGACAGTGCAAGCAAAACAGCAACAAACGAGATGTAACCACTCAATAACCACATCAATAAGGGCCAGAATCCACCAAAAGAGAATGGAGATATTTTAAACAAGTAAAGTGTTGTTGCCTGCGTGTTGTTTTTAAACTTTCGCGATTTGAACACATTATTAGTCATAGTCATTTATTGATAACACCACTGTTACAAGTCAAAATTTAAATACCATTAGCTTATTATTATTATATAGTACGGGACTAATCGCGCACTAAAATTACGAGATAAATAAATACCTCCTCATCCCGACGTTTCGGCCGAGTTGCATCGTCCGTGGTCACGGGTAGACGGGTTGAGTCTCCCGTAGTATGTAATAATAAAGTACAGGTGTTACTCACGCATAATTTTAGTAGAAAACTGCTACTATAGTGTAGCTCGTCTGTGCTATTCGAGACGAGCCCGCGTGCTATTACTCCAACCTTGAGAAAGATTCCCAAATGCGATTGAAACTATAGTAGCAGTTTTCTACTTAATTTATGCGTGATTAACACCTGTGCTTTACTTATTTAAAATGTTGTTTTTAAACTTTCGCGATTTGAACACATAATTATTATATACTACGGGACTAATCGCGCACTAAAATTACTAGATAAATAAATACCTCCTCATCCCGACGTTTCGGCCGAGTTGCATCGGCCGTGGTCACGGGTAGAAGTCGGGATGAGGAGGTATTTATTTATCTCGTAATTTTAGTGCGCGATTAGTCCCGTTGTGTATAATAATTATTTAAAATGTGCGAAAACCACGCTAGTTTCCATAGTGAGAATGGAGATATACTAAGCGCCACACAAAGCGGCGGATGGGAAGTTAGTATACCTGCGTAGATAGGCAGAGCAGTGCAGTATATTTGCACATTGATAAAATAAAATAATTTAAATTTTGCAAAAATGGCGCAACTGACTTCAAGCTCGTACAATATTCGAATAGTTTGCACGAATCAATGTGTTACATATTTATCATTGTCATCACGTAATTTTCACGTTATTGTTGATTTTTCAAAAACGACACTATGACATTTATAAGAAATCACTCTTGAAGTATGTAAGTATGATCTACAAAACAAAAAAAATCATCAAAATCGGTTCATAAGTGGCGGAGTAATCCCGTAACATACATCCAAAAAAAAAATGTAGACGAAATCAGAATCCCGTTTTTTGAAGTCGGTTAAACGCACGGTAAAGAAACAAGGACACAAAAAGTTAACACCAATTCACAATACACAGGCAATGCAAGCAAAACAGCGTCGAACGAGATGTAACCACTAATTAACATAAGATCGCGTCACCACATTAATAAGGGCCAGAATCCACCAGAAGAGAACGGAGATAATGTCGATAGGGAGAGCGTTATAAAAAAAATTAAATCCATTTATTTCGACCATTCATTGAGTCATAGCATGGTCATAATTTGTATTTTTTCACATATGCATAAATACAAAATACAAATAATGTGAAAAATATCTTATTTTTGTTGCGAGTTAAAAGGAATCCATATTGGGTATTCATAGAATTTTACTTTAGTTCTAATTCTGTGGGGTTATTCCACAATGGAAAGAAAACATCATAGTCCGTGGAGCGTGAGTCATAAGCAAAATAACTGCTATATGCTTATCGAAACAAAACACTATCGCGAGTAGAGCGTAGTTTTTGTTTTCTTTTCTTCTTTTAAGAAAACCCTATCAACCCGGCGCAGGCGCGGCGTAGTAGGGGCCAAACGCTGTTCTTGAGTAGGCCGATGTTTTGTAGTGGACTATTAAAAGACTAATATAGTACAAGCCTAAGTAATACATCTGCTAAGGGCGTAAATTTTAGAAAACGCCCTGCCCAGATCCGCATATCTCCACTCCGTTTTGGCGGAGTCTGGATATTACATCGTCCAATTTCATCGCAAGAAAAGATTGTTGCACTCAGTATTAACACTTGCTTAGGAAATTCAATTCTTCCCGCCAAAAACAACCAAAACCCAACCTTTTACCCAAACCAAAGAGTTTAAATTCAATTGAAAGCTGTGGAAGATAAATTCTTTCGAAAACTGCATTTCGCTGAATCACTCCTCGTGTGATAGGGATGGGGATAGAGAAGCTTTGTTTAGTTGTTTGAGAGTGAAAGAGATGGTTGTTTTTGTGGTTAATGTACGAAACGGCTGGCTAATGCGCAGTCTAGCCGGACGAAGATGGATGGCTGGTGGTTAGAACTGAGGCATACCGATTGTAGAAGCGGGTTCTGTGTGAAGGAACCTTTATTATCTTAACTTTAGATTTGAACATCATTACTAGACAGTGATTGAGCTTCACTAGGAACCTACAATTAAAAACCATATCATTATTTTGGAATTACCGCTATACCGAAAAAACTTATGAAAGTAAAGCTCTCTCTAAATACACATTTCTTTAAAATCGTAAGAAGTGTCCGAGATCCGAATTTTGTTCAGTAAAATAAATTATAGACAAACAAAATTCTCTCTTTTTTTATTGAACCTCTACTATCCCACTGCTGGGCAAAGGTCTCCCCCAATTCCTTCCATTCCTTTCTGTTCTGTGCTACCTCCATCCAATCCTTTTTAAACCTCTCGATTTCGTCCCGCCATTGTTTTGGAGGACGGCCTCGGGGTCAACTGGACAGAGGAACCCACTCCGTTGAGACCTTTACCCATCTATCTGGATGCATACGACTCACGTGTCCCGCCCACTTCCATTTGAGCTTTGCAGATTTGAGTCCGACGTCGCTAAAGCCTTTTTTTTTCTTTTTTTTTTGGTGATGGGGGGAAATCTTTTACAGATACCCAGCTGTATTGTATGCAGCTGGGTTATGTGGTCTTAACCACTAAAACCCCCTCAGTAGCCGACTTCTATGCTTTATAGACGGCACTAGGATCTCCTCTACGATTCCACTACCCTGCCGTCGTCCTCTCGCAGAACCGGTTCGCTTGCGTTCTCGTTCAGCTGCTTCTTTTTGACCGATGACTTTTTCACAAAACTCTGTCATTGCCGCCCAGGACGATTTATTTGCCAGCATACAAGTAACTATACTTTTTAGAGACAAATCCGGCCCCACTTTTGAGATCAGTGTCTGACGCTCCATGTTCCACGCTGAGCACTCCTCCAGCGTGTGCTGTGCAGAGTCCGCGGTCGCCTCGCAGTGGTACGAGTATTGCGGCGTCAATTCTCGACCTATTCGGTTCAGGTATGCCCCGAAACATCCATGTCCGGTAAGAATCTGAGTAAGGCGGAATGTGACTCGTTCCTCTCTTTATGTCGCTAACGCCTGTCATGGAACGCAGTGTGGTGTTTCGGACGCGGTCTACTCTTTTAATACCAAGTATACTGCGTTTCATTGCTTTTGGCAAACCTGAAAGCGAGACTTCTGATCATTGGTGAGCGACCACGTTTGTGCACCGTAAGTTAGGATGGGCAGGATACACATATCGATGCGTTTTCGTTTTAGGGAGATTGGTAGATCTCCTTTCATAAAAGAAAATTATCTCTTATCAAAGAAAAAAGACTTAGGTATAATCTGGACATAGTATGGATGTAGAGCTTCCCTTACAGATTTCATAAGAAAACAGATGGAAGTGGCTTATAAGAGAGTAACTGAGTTTTGCTAGGCACAAATATTTCAAAAATAAACTGTTTTCTCGGTTTTACCACCTACGAGTATACTCACTAACTTATGTATAAATAAAAGCTCTCTTTAAATACAAATTTTATATACAAATAAATAAATAATACACAGGATTTTCTCGTTCAAAGCCAATGACACTTCCGGCCGTAGAATGTCCACTACTGGACGTATTACGGATGTAGAGCCTCCTTTATAGATTTCAAATAAGAAAAAAAAACAAGCGTGTTTTGCAGGTTTATAAATGTTGTCGGTGGACATCTTAAGCTACTCTTGGTGATGAATGGTCTCTATTCAGTAACATCACAGCTATACGGTTTTAGATATACCTACGTAGGAAGACAGACATTGCCCAGTGCATAGTCTTAAAAAACTAATACTAAGTATATTCATACATGTGTTTTCAAACCTAGAGTTGATATTGCGACTGGAAACAAACAAAAATCTAAACAAAATTAAAAAACATGGCACCTCAGAGCGCACGACAGTGTAAACTGGACTGTATTCTAACAAAAAAGTATGGCAATATTTTCCTTCTATTTTGCATGAAAAAACAAACAAAAAAATTGTAACAGCAATCACTAAGGTATCTTTTATCTACAATCTAACAAAAATGAAAGCGAAAGTACATTAACTATAAGATATACGAAAGTATATATACGCTATAATTTATGCAAATGTAAGCAAATTACATAAATCATGTCTAATTCAATAAAGAGTACTTAGCTATATACTTACACACAAAAAATACACGCCAATACTTTTATGGCCCAGCATCTAAGTGGTGACCAATTTACAAAGATAGGGATCTTTAACTTAATACTCTCTTGTTGGTGCAAATAAATGTTCTGATTCTGATCTTTCAAATTGTTATAGGACTCACAACACACAAGGTACCTATACCAAGAGATCTATCGTCTTACCACAAGTTTTACTCTCGGCTTAGACATTGTTTAACAGTACAAATTGTACGGTTAAATAGTGTTAAAGCGTGTCTTTTCTGGTGCGGCGGTTAAACTCGAGCACGAAAGATATCGTGCAGAATTAATAGATCATTAATTTCGTTACTATGGGTCTTATTAATAATCTTCAACGAGCCTAACGAGCTATGGAGAGGACTATGCTCGGTGTCTCTCTGCAAGATCGAATCAGATATGAAAAGATCCGTAGAAGAACTAAAGTTACCAACTTAGCCCAGCTGATTGGCAAGTTGAAATGGCAGTGGGCAGGGCACATAGCTCGGAGATCTGTTGACCGATGGAGTTGAAAAGTTCTCGAGTGGAGACTGCGTACCGGCAAGCGCAGCGCAGGACTTCTACTCACAAGTTGGGCGGATGACCGCAGAATCGCGCTGGAGGCAAGCCGCTTTCAACAGGTCTTATTGGAGATCTATAGGGGAGGCCTATGTCTAGCTGTGGACGTCCTATGGCTCACGGATGGGAGAATGGGTAGTGACCCATTCAAGCTAAGAGATTGATTGAGACCTGAAAATTTTGAAAAATACCAAATGCGTTGAATTTAATTAAGACTGTCGTGGTAGTGGTTGTAGCACCCACCTTACAATGGTGAGGACGTGGGTTCAAATCCCGGCTCCATTTGAGTTTTTTGGAACTTACATAATAATGTACGTAATTTTAAAGCACTGGCTTTTCGACTAAGGAAAACAGAAAGGCAAACTGCGAAAATACGTAGAGAAATATCAACGGCGTATGTGAATCACTAATCCGCTTTGGGCCAGCAGTGGACTGTTAAAAAGAAGTTTGTTAGACTATCTATATAAGTATGTATTTAAAAATAAGTATGTGTGGTATATCAGTCTCTGGCAGCCATAGCACAAGCTTTGCTTAGTTTGGGGTCAGAGGCCGTGTGTAAGATGTCCCAAAATATTTATTTATTTTTTAAAAAGGAGTACAGTTGCTACGGCGGAAAGTCTAAACATTGGCAAGATATTTTTTCTAAGACTAACTTATGTTATATTTTTATTTACACAAAAACCAAAGAAAATATGAGGCTACCAAAAACAAAGTCAAAAATAAACCTAAGAACGGTAAGAACAAAAATGTAGTATAATTTTTTTTTTATATCTTACTTTTTAATTAGTAGGTTTGGCTGTTTTAAACTGACTTTACTTTCGCTGTTCTGTTTTTTTTTTACTACCTTTTATATTTTTGTATTATCTTATCCTTTATGTTTGTATAACACTTAATTTATTATTATCTTTTATGTATAAAGTAATTTGTTGTTAAGAAGACTATAATCTTCATCTCTGTTGCTACAAGTGGAAACTTTAAGGCTTACTTGTTTAAGTTATTTTTTTCTATAGTTTGTTTATTAAAGCTGGTAAACAAATCCAAAAAAAACATCAAAATTTAAATTATCCTATCTAAAGTAAACTAGTTGACTTAATTGGGTTAGGTTGGACCTAGCAGTGCAAGGTGATCTAACACTACTCAGCCTCCTTCATCAGTAAAATATTTTCAAACTTTCAATTTAAAACTTGACTCTATTGTACTATATTTTATACTACTTTTCACAGCAACTGCTTAGCAACTAAGTTTGCAAAGTTAAAATTTGAATCTGCTACGTCCTGCAGTTTAGGCACGTCTTCACACTTTAAGTATCAGTTAGTATGGTCTCAATGTGAATATAATCCACAACTTATCTTTTCAAATCAAAGTAGTCAGCAGTGTTAGAATGCTGCAATCGCTATATCTCACACTTTGGACCAAAATTCACAGCTTAAGCTGTAATAAGTACGGCGTCAAGTCCAAGGAAGTATCGGAACCAGTTTTAATATAGGCCTAGCAGTTCAAGTTAACCTACCACTGTTTTATTTTATCTTGAGGGACGTACAAACGTAGGTACGCACAGAAAGACACTTAGCTCGATTCTGTTCCCCACGAGCGCGTCTGCCCGAGGGAACCTTATTGCTGATGTGGAGCTTGGTGTTTTCGTCTAAGGGAAACTACAGGATCACCGAAATCAAAACCTTTTTATTTTCTTCACCATCTTATATGCACTGTTTTTTCTTGACCAGACAGCGTCAAGCGCGAATCGCACTAATAATTTTGAATTTGGAATATTTTGCCGAAAGAGTTTGCCAAATAAATAAAGAAGTTCGTAATAGGTGCAGCCGTCGTGCGCAAATTCTGCTGTATTATAGTATCCCATTATTTTTATTTAGACCATACCCCACTGTGCTTTACACAGTTTAAGTAATAGTAAGTACGGTGTCAAGTCCAAGGAAGCGGCTCGACAGACCGGGCGTCCTTGAGTCCACTTTCCGTTTCATTTCAGTCGGCCTAGCAGTGCAAGTTGGCCTAACGCGGGAACTTGTCCACTGACTTGATTGTCTGGCTTCCAACTAGAGCTTTTGGAATCAAATATTCAGTTGTGTAAAGAAAACAAGCTATAGTTGTGATGGATTACTGATTGTGGATAATGTGGAAATGACTGATTTGAAAATCGTAGCTATGTTTTAGATATGAGTGCAACTTTGGGACATATTATAATGCCATGGTATAGGAACACCATATTTGTATTTTTTTATAATTATGAATTCGAACCTAAATGTAGATTAATATTTATATACCAGGTTGCAACGAGAAATCTAAAGATCATCTCCGGGAAGGTGCTGTAAGCTTATTTACGAAAAGCACCTAAAAACATTTTACTGAGGGTATAATTGCAGATCAATTGTGCCGGTACAGCCTTTGCAGAACGAAATTTGTAGCAATTTTTTTTTCTATTTGTAAGCATTTTCTTTGGTTATATATTTTTATTTATTATAATATCCGCATTAAAACGCCTTCTTTCAAAAAACTATTACTAGCCGGTATCCATCCAATAGTCGGTTGAAAAAAAGTATTCCAACCAATCGAAAGATTTTTCTATATAAGATTTTTAATGACCACAACTGTTGGCTTGTCAGGCGTTTACATCTTATGCTAAGCTAACTTAGATGAGAATGAGCTAGGAAGTCCATCTGTAGTCCTGTGCCACATCTAAAACTAAATCACAACCGAATATTTTCAAAATCAAAGTCAAAGAACATTTATTGTTGAACTGTGTAACATTTAGATCTTAATACCAATGGCAAAAATATTGAATCAACAGTTAAGTGACCATATAATAATTATTAGTAAGTAATTAGAACATGAAAATTCACTTACTCCGTAATAAGCTTTAGACACAAGCAAATTAAATAATTTTCTTTTGAAATTAAGCACAACATCTGATTCCAGTATTGATTTTGGTAGATGGTTGTAAATAATCGGACCCATACATATTTTATTATTATTACGTACACTTTTGAGATGCTCATACATGTGCAGATTCATCTTAATAAATAATGCAATCTCATATAATATGTATAGACGTGGATAGGTTTAGTTCTAAAAAGTGTGGCTTGCACGAGTCTGTTCAGTTCAAATGATAGACAGACCTCAGGCATTTCTTCTGCGCTTTAAAAATACTCTCTCGTTCTGAACAGTTTCCCCAAAATGTTATGCCGTATCGTAGAGTAGATGTCACATAAGCATGATACGAGTAAGAGGTGAGCACTGCCTGCTTATTTATTTACCACCTTGGACCACATGTACATACACTTGGGCATAAGAATAACTATTCAGTTTTGCACGTACCGATTTGGCTTGCACTTTCCAGCCCAAATGGAGACCTAAAAACTTAGTAACGGTTATATCCAATATGATATGAGCCTATAAATGAGCCGGTAAGTGAGAAGAGCTCTCGTGCGCGCTTGTAGGGACGGTAACTCCGTGAGTAAGTGAGATCTCGTACGAGGTAATTGAAGACGCGTCGGTATTCCGTTCTCATAGCTGGCAACAGCCATGTTCCTATCCACTGGCGTCATACCTGAATCTCCATTGAGTGTGAGTCCGTGAGTGAGCGAGTAAGTGAGATGAGTTCTCAGGCGATCTAATTGGTGAGTTCGTGACTGAGCGGGTGAGTGAGAAGAGCTTTTACGTGGGCATGAACGCTCATAGTTTGCATCCTGCATTGCATGTTCCTGTAGTCGCTACATCTAAAGACATTTTCTAGTGAGTGTATGAGTCCGTGAGTGAGTGAGTAAGACAGATGAGCTCTCAGGCAATCTAATTGGTGAGTTTGTGAGTGAGCGGGTGAGTGAGAAGAGCTTTCACGCGGGCATGCACCCTCATAGCTTGCATCCTGCATTGCATGTTGATGCGGTTGCTACATCTAAAGACAATTTCTAGTGAATATGAGTAAGTAAGTGTTGGGTGAGTAAGTTAGGTGAGGTACGAGCTTGCATTCACCACGTTCCTGCAGTACTCCACATCTAAAGAGAATCTCCACTAACAACTAGGTAACTAAGTTCGTATAGTCTGGGTGGTTTTCAAGCCACCTGAAGGTATCTGACATAGCTGAACGGTTTAACAACCACAACCAACAACTTTATACGTCATCCGGGCTACGGTTGCGATCAGTTATAAATACCACCCGCGGTCACCCTTCCGAAGACTGACCGTGCTGAACGTTGCTTAACTTGGGTGATCGCTGATAAACACCTAGTCAAACTGTACTGTAAGCGCTACTGTAAGATCGTTAGATTTTCACGGTTGGACTCAGTTGTAAATGCCACCCTCAGTCACCCATCCAGTGAGTGTGGGTCCGTGAGTGAGCGGGTAAGTGAAGTGAGCTCTCGTGCGGGCTAATTGAAGACGCGTCGGTAATTGCGCTTTTTGGGAGCGTCTGACGACGTAATTACATCTCGCTTGAGCTTGTGTGATAGCAATAATGTGGATACGCTATTATTTTCTTATATTCATTCAGTATTATCTTTTATTCTATGTGGAATATTTTATTACATATGTACACTCTTATGCAGCACATTTACCTAGAAGCTGTATTTTTATTCTAATTTGTGTGAGACCAGTGTGTGCGACAATATACACGATGAATATGATTATACTTATAAAAAAATATACTCAACCCAATATAATTATCTATTGTCTATTACCTAAAAAGAGAAGGTTGTAACGTATTTTTAGCTTCGCTCTGATATCTTGATCTTTTAATATATTTAATATCATGCTGGTTGACATCCATACATGTTATTTATGACGTAGTTGAGCACATTTGCAAGTTGGCCCAGCATTATCATCAAACTAGACTAGGTTTAACTTTAACTTTTTTGTTTATGGTTATTTTTTAGCCAAGGCATTGATGTTCCTCACTAACTGTCACTCATTAATTGATAACGCTTACCTTTTCTATTTTTAAATATTCATAAGTATGGCAAAATCGTAGTCTTATCCACACTATTCCCGAGTTTCTCTCATTGTCCACGTCTTGATCTCCGTGTTTACATATGTGGTGCTTGAGTGAGGTAGCGCCGCTGGTGACACTGGACTTACTGCTTTGAACTGATGTGCGAAGATGATTCACCTAAATCATCATTTTTTTTACTGGTTTGTACATTTCATCTGGATCTGGGCACCTTTTTTGACCCAGAAAAATCCTTAATGGATAACACCAGGCCCGGGAAGCCCACCTACTATACTATACCCTATACCCACTAAAAACCTACCGTCTTACCACAAAAGTTTTAAGCGCGCTTTAGACAAAGTTTACCAGTACAAATTGCACCGTTAAACAGAGTTTAAAGAGTGTTTAAATCTTTTGTGATAATACGGCTAGTGTTTCCGCCACTGCGCAATGCATCGGTGCTACGGGCACGCTTCCGCACTCTTCCGCGGCTGGATCTGGACACCTGGAGTCCGTGCTCTTTATTACATGCATTATTTGTTCGTACATTCAGATCAACGACCAGGACACATATAGGTAGGCGAGGGCGGCAATTTTCAGTTTTTGCCCCACCTAAAAAAATGAATATCCGGGGCTTATAACCCGGCTATACCTCGTAGCAGCCGGGTATCTTGCGAAGATTTCCCCTTCGTAAAAAAGAAGAAAAAAAGGTACTCATATATTGATGTCAATAAACGTATTTATTTATTTTTGTGTGATTTTAAAATCTTTTCACGTCAAAAACAGCTCTAAATTAAATGTCTTGCCATGTCGAATCAGTTCTCC
This sequence comes from Hypomecis punctinalis, assembly GCA_949316475.1. Lineage (NCBI taxonomy): Eukaryota > Metazoa > Arthropoda > Insecta > Lepidoptera > Geometridae > Hypomecis > Hypomecis punctinalis. The sequence continues at coordinate 22,744,976 of OX438810.1, forward strand.
GTGCGCCTGTGCCACGGCTACCGTACACTCGATCCAGTTACTGACCTCGTTGGTTTTTTCGCCGCAATCACACAGCATTTGCTGGATTAATACTCCACGCTAATGCATATCATTATATTGAGTGGCCCCTCTTCGGACGCCGTTTGACGGTTGGGAGGTTTCTGGTGGTACATACCTACTGCTACTGTATAATAACATAGTACAACTCAATATTAGTATAGAAATATGGACGGCCCTTAGTATGGGACGCGACTTTCGTAGATACTTCAGTGCTGTCACATCTTTCTCAGACTCAGAGTGTGGGCAAATTCGGCGGCGCAGCACAAGCGGCGCAAATATGCTCGGTAGTGGTTACATATTTGAGCCATTTAGAGTTGAGACATTGGGTCCATGGGGGCCGGAAGCTTATCTTGTTTTCAAAAGTCTTTCTGAGAGTCTGGTAAACGTGATTCGTGACTAAAATGCTACCGCTTACCACAAAATATTTAAACACGTTTTAAACACTGTTTAGCGGTGCAACCTGCAATGTTAAATATTGTCAAAACCGTGCGTAAAACTCTTGTGATAAGACGGCTAGAGTTTATTTCGCTCAACGTGGTAATGCTGCCAGCATGCTGGGCACGCTGATTTTCCGTCCGTCTTTAGACCTTCAAGTGTCTGCGGATGATCCAATTGCTTTTTAAGTAGTGGTAGTTTATATAGTTTTAGCCTATGTAAATAGTGTTGTATTTCAAAGAGTTATCTTTGTGATAAGCATTTCAAAAATATGAAGCGAACGCAGGATTTGAACCTGCCCCTTCGGATCACTAGCCCGACGCTCTAAGCAACTGAGGTTCAAATCCTGCGTTTGCTTCAGATTTTTGAAATGCTTATCACAAAGATAACTCTTTGAGATAAAATCTAGTGTGGAAAACACTCAAAATAAAATCATAACAGTGTTGTACTTTGTTGTAGTTAATAAAGACCCTATTTAAAGAAATATTAGTATATGGGTAAGTTTGTATGGTCCGGATTGCTAGCCTTGGCATTCCGTAAGGGATTTTAAGCCGCTTTAAAGCCTCTGATGGCAACGTAACATTTTTCCGCTGCAATTACACAGAATTTTCTGGATCAACATTCCACATTAATGCATATCATTATATTGAGTGGCTCCTCTTTGGACGCCGGTTTGACGGTTGGGAGGTTTCTGTACTGCTACTGTATAATAATACAATTTATACAAATTAAGAGATTTTTTTCTTTATAGATCTACTCTTCATTATGACCAACTTTTACTGTCGGACTCACCTCGAATTTGCGCATAAAAATTATCAGCCGTATTTCCACTAAAGCACAATATAAGCAGGTGTCTTTAAATCTCGAGTAAATAGGTAACTTCAAGGTAAGCGTGTTATTATATCCTAGACCGTCGTCGTCGTCCGTCGTTTCAGCCATAGGACGTCCACTGCTGGACATAGGCCTCCCCTATAGATCTTCAATAAAACCGGTTGGTAGCGGCATGCATCCAGCCAACCTTGTGGGTGGGCGTCCTACGCTGCGCTTACCGGTACGTGGTCTCCACTCGAGAACTTCTCAACCCCATCGGTTATCAGTCCTCCGTGCTGTATGCCCTTCCCACTGCCATGGGCTGCGCTCAGTTGTGAATGCCACCGCTGTTAGTATTTACAACTGAGCTCTACCGTGGCTCGGATAGCTCTGACACTAGGGCTACTCACCCGGCCTTTACAAACTTACTTACCATATCAAGACCATCTGTGGTCTGTGAATAATCTTATTACTTTTTGTAGGCAGAAGCCTCCCCGTTAGATTTCCAATAAGACCGGTTGGAATAAATTAATCGGATCGTCTGTCTGCCTCGTTGGTTGACATCCTACGCTGCGTTGGCCGATACGTGGTCTTTATTGGAGAACTTTACAGCCCCATTGACTACCAGTTCTACAGGCTATGTGTCCTATCCACTCCTACTTAAACTTTCTAATCATTCATGTTACCCTTATTGGTAATTTTGGTCTGAGATTAATTAATTAATTTATAAATATTGATAATAGGGTGAAAATAAATAAATCAAAGGTTCTTTTTTCTTTATAGAGCGGAACCCTAAGTGCGTAAGATCCTCATATATAAAGATTCACACAAAGAAAATAAAAAATATAACTGTGTTATAACAATAGTTACTATAACATATTCTAGTTAAGCATAGATCCTAGAGACACGCACACGCGTTGAAGTCTTTTCTAAGGTCCAAAGATACCTACACCAAATAATCAAAACACGCCAAAACTCTAAGCAAATATTCGTTCAAAAATCAAAGATGGCGCATATAAAACGTACAACAAAAGCTTCGCAATTCAAATCCCACATCAGATTTTAGAACGATGTATGGAGGAACACTCGTATCTATCATTCATTAGTGCAGCTAGAATCCAATACGACATTTTTTACAATCCCGGGCACAAAGAACGCCCGGCAACCTACACACACAAACAAACCCCATACAAACACACCCACTCATGTGTGCGTAATAAAAACTTGAAAAAAATCATACTGACCCGCACACAAGCTTAAAACTCCGCGAAAAAAATCACGGACACAAAGAAAGTCCTCCGAAAACTTCTATACGAACTTTTGAACGCACACTTTGAGTTTTAACACACACTAATGCAAGTACAAGGAAGTTTTCAAAATGTGCGAGAGTGCAGTGTGTACTTACAAGGGCTAAACTTAGCTTAGTATGCATGTGTGGGGCTCACAGTTGCAAGAGTCCAAAAGTTTGTTTGTGTTGGGTTGGGAGTCGCGGAATGTCCTTGTTGGGACAGCTTTTGATTTTATTCCTTCTTTCAATAACAGTAAGGTTTATTTTTAGGATTTTTTGAGTGGTAGTTAGGTCATTTGGTCCAGGTTCGGAAGCTGCGCACCGCGGGTAGTTTTCGTATGAAACTTGGTGGCGCGAGATGCAGTGAACGAGACAGACGTTGAGTTTGTAGCCCCGTTCCACTCGCACGCCACCCGCTGCCCGGAGCGGGACGCGCGGGGGGTGGAGGGGGGAGGGTGTCGTGTCGCGTTGATGAACATTTTTCTCGTTTTTTCTTTATTTTACGCGAATCGTTTTTAAAAAGGGTTTCGTCATAATTGCGTCGCACCCGATTATGGTAACTTATAAACTGATAGCAAATTATTTGTTGTTAATAAGCTTATTAGTTTGGCCTCCAAAAAGTTTTAAAGTAGGTACTTTTGTCTATGAATTGGTTATACTAAGCGCAGAATTGATAATTATGAAAGTAGATTGGTATTGCTGAATTATTTTTAGTAAAAAAAAAATTTTATTTTAAGTTTTGATTTTTCTTTTCAGTTCTTTGTTTGTAAACCTTAAAACAGTTAAATATAGGCAGATTTTCTGAAAAACTGAGATTTAACGAATTTAAATAGATAAAATTTATACGAAAAAGTTAAATTTTTATCCGATTAAGACACGCGTACTACCATACTTACTTAGATTTACTTATAGACTTAGAAAAGGCTTAAGCTTGCTTTAGTAAAATAAAAAGCTTTTCTTTCAATAATTTCATTTATTATAATATGTATAAGTAAAACGTTATAAAATAAGAAACATTATTTTTATTTATTTTTTAAATATCTACAGAACTCTAACAAAAACATAACAACATGCATATCTCCAATTTTACTACCTATATCCATCCAACTCTTAAAAACTGCATTAATTAATTTAAAATGCACCAATTAGTTCTTATCATCACTTAGATAGCACTTTCTTTATTCTGATGACCTTATTTGATACAAATAGACAGACAAAAAACATTTTAAGCCATTTAATTATATTTATTGCAGACATATCCACCTCCACTTGATTTATGCATGAATTATTTATTAGATAAAGAATGTTTAACATCAACATAAATGCATAAAAATAGAATTTGATGTTTTAGTGAATTGTCTTGTTTTCGGTCCAGTGTAAAACTACTACTCACTGCTAGCACAAATCTCTCAAAAAAACTGATGTCATATGTTGAGAAATATATGGAATAGCTAATTTCGTAAATGTATTCGAATGTCAAAAATGTCTTTAGACATTTATTTATTTATTATTTACAGTAAAATATAGACATGACATGTCGCTGTCTTGACGCTACACTTACCCTGCGCTTACGCAACTTTTTACACGTTTTTGGAGAAAATACCTCTTAAGATATGTATTTGATTATATTTAACACTATAACAAATGCAAAAAATATACGAAAGCCTTCAGATAAATAAAATAAGTAGTGAAAATAAAACAAATTAATGATTTTTCTTATTTATTTTGACTTTTATATATTTCCAAATATTCCTCACTAAATATTATCTTCACGATGTGATTTGGAGGTCAATAGACAACATATTTGTAGGCAAATAACGAGCAGGTAACAACAACTTTTTTCAATTTATGACTTAGACTCGTTTTGTTATTAATATTTAATTGAATGTAAATTATTCAAGAAGCATTCTAAAATAACATGCTTAACATAGTAATTATGCTCTTATATTAGTCATTCGCAATGCAGACTCAACTTCGTAGGTAGAAATCTAACGGATGTTGCTACTAATTGCATTAACTACCAGCAAAGAAACTCATAAATCATAATTCAAAATCATTAAAAATGTAACTTCTACTTGACATTGGCTGAATACAGAAAACGCGAGAGCCAAACTTGAAAAAAGAACTACCGAACTCTAAAAAACTTGACACAGAAAATGCCCAATGAAGGAGACGTAATTTAAAAAAGGAACTTCTTTATTTATTTTCAACTCATCACATTTCATTAAGAGTCAAATATGAAAAAAAGAACTACCCGTACTCTTTAACAAAATTGACACAGAAAATTGAAGGAGACGTAATTTAAAAAAGGAACTTCTTTATAAACTCTCATTTCATTTTTATAATCAAAACACTGTTATGCCAATTCCTGAATAATAAGAAAAAGAAACGTGAGTCCAAAAAACAGAAACGTAAGAAACTCGGAAAGATAAAGCGATAAAAAGCGAGCGAAATGAGCAAAAAAGCTCGAGTAAACATTGCGTTACGTACGCACGTCTCGGCCGGCGTCTGGCGGGAAACTTATTTTCCCGCGTTTTCACGCGACGCCATATTTGTTATTATTTTTTCTCTTTCTTCTTGGCCAGTGTGTTAGGTTAGTTTGTAAGGTTGAGGTTTGTTGTCATCTTTTAGTCAACTTCGCACACTGACCTCACATTGTTTTCAAGCTTTTCCAGTACCTATGTTTTTACTTTGTTGTTAGAGGTATTTTAATAATTTTAAGAACATTTTACAATAAATTTTTACTTTACTTTCCGTTAACTTTTTTGCTAAGAAATCAATGCTAATGTGAATCTAGTTAGAGTCATTTTCTTATAACAACTGTATTGGAATATTTTATTTCTAAAATATAAATCAAATACATATCTAATCGGTTAAAGAAAAGTTACATAAACTTTTGTTTTGTTTGCGAATTAAATCTGAAGAATGCAATGTTATAAACACTTACGAAATAAATTAGGTAACAGGAGTTGCGATATACTCGTAAAATCGTACTAAAATTCCCAACTTAACTAATTTAGTGCAGTTATTAATCGATAATTCGTTTATGATTACGAATCGAATAAGTACAAACATGAAAAATCAGTTAATCGGAACTTATTTCAGGCGGCACAGGGACGAATAAAAAAAGCGTCGCCTCGATGCCAGTCTCTCGTCGACCGCGGCGCGCGCCGCCCGCTCAACATTTTATGTTATTTTACATTACGACTTTTCATTTCGCGTAGAGTTTCGGCGGCGCCACTTCGCGCGGCACGTGACACAAAATTGTGACTTTCGGACTTTAAAAATGGAACACTCACACATTTCGACATACAAAAAAATAATTTTCCGGCAACAAGATTTTTTTTGTTAAACAAACGCAGTACAAATTCAAACTAGATTCGGTTGGTTTACGTTCGAGTCTGTTATGTTGTTTTGGTTTTTGAAAACTTTGATTTTGTAACAAACTGTAAGGATAGAAGGATAAGGGAGAGAAGATGGCGCTAGCTTCTTCTGTAAGCCTGTACTACTCGATTGTGCAGAGGGCAGCGAGGCATTACTTAGAAGATTACTGTCACACAGGTGAGTTCTTATTGAATAAAAAATGAGTGACTCTTTACAGCTCCCAAAGGAATATGACTACTGACAGTTCGGAGCGACTTCCGGTCTTTTTCGCCGGATTTTTACTGAAGTAAAGAATTCTCTTCTCGTTTCCGGTCGCGATTTCCCGGGTTTTCTTTGTAGAAAGTGGATGTTCATTTGTTTGCGTTATTTATTCAGGGTGATTTGGTGTAAGTACGTTTCGACCCCATAAGATGAAGGAAAAAGATTAGAGAGCTTTTTTGTGACGTAAATACGTAAATCTCTCGACTCTTGATGTTATACATCTAAATGTATTAACAGGTAAACAAAACATTAGCTTTAAAAGATAAAACAAAATTTGATGCGGAAACAATGAAGTTGGGTTTCAAAAAAGTTAAATTAATTTAAAAATTCTCTGAACTTTAATTTTCATTATTCAAATTCTACCACAAATAATATATAATTTTAAAAGAGAGCAAATTGAATTATAGGCTTATATTACAACAAAATAAAATAAAATGTGTTGCACTTGTGTCGGTTTAATTAGCCAATAAATACAAATCAGCTACGACCTATTTCACTAAAATAAACGTTTCATGAAGAAAAAGTATCTTCTATTCATTGAAAAACCGGAAAAGTGTGAGTCAGGCTCGCACATCGAGGGTTCCGTACAAATCTAGAAAATTTCACAAAATTGGAAGTAAGTTGTTAAAATTTCTATAGGTACTATAACCATCGACAAAAAAGTTTTTGTTTTCACTTGTCTCGTCATACATTGAAAATTACACATTGTTAAAATAATTAATATCCTGTTTTAGCATGTGCTAATGAAGTTCTTTTAAATGATACCTTACATGATACAATTTACTCACTTTGAATTTTGAACCCATATTTTATGAATTTTGAGGCCCTATTTTTGTGAGTGTCGAAATATGCGGTTTTTACGACATAAACGGCTCTAACTTTTTTAAACGATAACTGAGAAGTTTTTTTTTACATAACTGCAAGAAACCATGGATATACGTATACAGATTAAATTTCAACTCGATACCTTTACGCGTTCCCGAGATAAAGAGTCTTGACATACACACAGACGGACAGCCGGCAACAAAGTGATCCTATAATGGTTCCGTTTTTTCTGTTTGAGGTACGGAACCCTAAAAAATTGCTCTATTTACCAAATATCTAAAACTCATAATGCATTCTATGCATATTATTTGCATCTCATATAATTTACATACGGATATTTATATCCTTTGGAAATTCAACTTAGCTACAAAGATCTAATACACATTTGCGTTTTAAAACACATTTGTTTTTAAATGTAGTCAGTCATACAGTAAATGCCCTAGTTTAGTAAGTTATTAACTTATAAGCATAGAGAATGCCGACGGCATTTTCAAACATTAAATTTATAGGTAAAATTTAAATCCTTTCTTTTCAAATAAGTAACATCTTAATTCAACACTTTGATTATGACGCTAACCCAAATAATAGTATTTTTCAAAATTATCTTGCTTAGGTTATAACCTTAGTTATTTATTAGCTTTGAAACACAATAAAACTTGTTCGCATAAAGTTTAACTAACAAAATAAATGTATAATCAATCTCATTCAAAATTAAAATTATTTCCTGATCAGATACATACACCAAAATGTATTATTATTAAATTATAATACTCAAATTTCAGTCACATTTTAACTTAAAAATTATAAATTGTTTCAAACTACAGATATTTATTGACCATTTGTTTTCAAATAAAGTAAAATAAGTAAAACAATAATGTGGAACTCTTACCCTGCGACTGTCTTTCTGTCCAAATACATTGTGTATCTTCAAATCGGGAGTAAAAAGGTACCTTCAAGGTAAGAGTGCTACGACCTAGACCGCATTTCTGCTTAAGATCAGGCAGTATATGGTCAAACACGAAAACATCCGAAATCCGAATAAGTAAAGTTAATGTTGTAACTTGTCAAATAAGATGTACTTGTACAAAGCCGGGAAGGGTTACTAGTTATTGAATAATATAATAACATTTATATAAGTTATTACAGTGATTACAAAATTAAAGTTGCAAATGAAGTAGTTATAAACTTTTTTAAATTGCTCTACATTATATTGACGTCAGTACTCCAATTAATTCGGACGTATAACAGTAGCGTTTCCTTACTCTAAAATATAAATACGAAAAAAGTATTTAACACAAATAAATTGGAATAAAACCTGCTTTGCAAAAAAAATACTAAAATGCTTTAGTAGACGTTTAATTTATTATATTTCTTCTGAAATACTTTAATTAGCGAAAAGTTTGTCCGCGCGGTCCATAACTATATAAATTTTGAATAATAATATATGTTGACTCGATATTACTTTCATTCACTGTTAATACTTAATTTATTGTCTTCAAATGTAGAGTAAAGATATCATCATCTTCCAGCTAAGCTAACTTGCAGCTTACATGCTACAACCTAGAGTTCTAGACGGTTCAAATTTGGCCAAACGCAAGTCTAAGTCATACTTTAAACTTGTAGAGTAATAGAAGAGTATACCACTTCTCTACTTATACTATTTACTTAATTTTAGTCTTAAAAAAATATTTACAATAATTTAATCCTATGAATTTATTTTGTGAGACAGATGTAACTGACGCAATTAGGTTTTATCTCAATAAACAATTAATCCATACTAAATCGCAGTATTTCATAATTTTGTATTTAATTTTCTTTTTTTATTGATATAATTATGAACAAATTGATTAATTGAATGGAACTGCAAAAATGATCTGTTATAAATAAAGACTACATGAGTAATTGAGTAAATATAATTTTAATAAAAAAACTAAGTAAAATGTAAAAATCCCAAAGTGTGTTTGTTTTCTACTCTTTCACGCAGCAACGGAGCGATATATAGACTTGATTTTTTGCATGGATAATGAAGTTTAAATTTTATTAAATTATAATAAAGTTTAAAGATCGGAGTGTCGGTCAAGTTATAGACTATATTTTGTGCCGGATAAAATAGAGCTAGCGGCGAAGTCACGGGCAAAAATTAGTTAAAAATATATCAATTATTGCTGATTCAAGTCACATACCGAATACGTTGAGTGGGACAAACGCACTCAAACTTTTGTGCATAAGACTCTTAAGTGTTATAATTATGACACTTAACTTATTTACTTATCGCTCTAAGATTTTTAAATATGTAAGTGGAGATTACCGCTTCGATTATGAACCGTATCAATAATAAACATTAAGTTTACATTTCAATAGCTTAGAGAAATCGCGCCACTTGTGTCCGTCAAGCGTATAATAGTGAGAAAAAATAAATACTTCAAAACCATTCAATTTAAAATGTTTGTTATAAATTAAGTTGGTTTAAAGTGATATAAGCAAAGGTTAAGAGAAGTTTAAGTTAGCGGGTAGTGGATTTTTGATGGACTTTCAATTTGATTAAATGCGTTCATTTTCAAACTCAATTCAAATTCAAATTATTTATTGCAACATATGAAATTTACACGTGGTTCATAATTAACATGTTTTGTATAGTTATAAACAATGACCCTATAAGGGTATGGCAATTTTATTATTTGTATTGGAACGATTTATTGTTATGTTTTCTAGATTATCGGTAAAAAGTTCGTCTAATGTGTAATAGCATTTCGATAATAGGATAATTATAGTTGTTTTATGAAACAGTTTTAAATATCTTGCGTTTGACTTGATCTCGCCTAAAACATATTATACTTAGTTTCTTTAATAATGACAATACTACACTACTACTACATAGAAAGCAATTGGATCATCCACAGACCCTTGAAAGTCTAAAGGTAATCCAAGTGCTCAAGCCCACTGCCAGTTGGCAGCGTGTCCAGCATGCTGGCAGCATTGCCACGCTGAATGGCAATGCTTATACGTTGAGCCAAATAAACACCAGCATTTTGGTCATAGTTTCTTTATTTTATCGCCTGATAGTTTTATCATGATAATAATTTTACTTTACGGTATGGTATTATTTAAAATAGACAATTATGTATATGTTACAATGAAATGAACAAAATATGCAATCATAATGAATTTAATATTTATTCATTATTTTACTTTTGACTCAAACCGGCCCCATCTCAACATGTGCTGATTTAAATCAATAGGTAGTCTTAGTTTTAAATTCTTATTAGAAATAACTTTTCTTCAAATAACCATGTATTAAGTAGATTATTTTGTTTAAAACTTGGTTTAAACTTAAATAGGTAGCCGCTAAATTAGTCAAACCTAGCCTAGTCGATTTAGAATAATTACATATACATACGGTACATTGTATAAATAAATTAAAGTTCTGTGCAAATTACATTCATAAATATACACCAGAAAGCATCCAATCTATATTTGGTACAAATATAAGGAATCGGCCAAGTGCGAGTCGGACTCGCGCACGTAGGGTTCCGTACCTTAATAAATTTTATTTTAATTTATCTGACTGCCTCGGTGGCTCAGTGGTTAGTGACCCTAACTTCTGGATCAAAGAGGCGTGAGCTCGATCCCCACCCAGGGCAAATATTTATGTGATAAACATAAGTGTTTGCTCTGTGTCTGGGTGTTATTTAGTTACTATCTATATAAGTATGTATGTATTATATGTAGTATATCAGTCTCTGGCAGCCATATCACAAGCTTAGTTTGGGGTCAGAGGCCGTGTGTAAGGTGTCCTAAAATATTTATTATTATTAATTTAATTATTTATTTTTGAAAATAATATGTAACTTAATTTTATGTGAATATTTCAAGCATCTGAAAAAAATCATGTTTGCTGTTTGGGAGCACCCCTTCAATATTTTTTTCTATATTTAGTATTTGTTGTTATAGCGGAAATAGAAATACATCATCTGTGAAAATTTCAACGTTCTAGCTATCGCCGTTCATGAGATACAGCCTGGTGACAGACAGTCGGACAGCGGAGTCTTAGTATAGTTAATACTTAGTAATAGGGTCCCGTTTTTACCCTTTGGGTACGGAACCCTAAAAACGGAAATAATTAACATTTTCTCGAAAATATGACCAATACAGATACTCAGAAGCCGTGGTGGCTTAGAGGTAATGACACCCGCCTTACAATCGTGAGGTCGTGGGTTCAAATCCCGGTCCCGTACCAATGAGTTATTTGGAATTTATGTACGGAATTTCACACCCACTGGCTTTTTGGTGAAGGAAAACATCGTGAGGCAATCTGCATACGTCCGTAGAAGAAATTAGATGGCGTATGTGAATCCACCAACCCGCACCGGGCCAGCGTGGTGGATATGGCCCAATCACCCTTCGTGGGTAGGCCTACGTCCTGCAGTGGACTATTAAAAAAAAGGCTGATACAGTACAGTACAGTACAGATACTCGTCAACTTACAAAGTTGAAACAATTAGGGGCGGGTTGTTTGATTAAGTTAAGATTGAACATTATTTGATTGTATTGACAATTAAATTTTAAATATTTGAATATTTTCACCGTATTAGCCAATCACAGCTCGCTAATTTCTGCTACTTACAAATCAAAAGCTCTTTCTAAATACCACATTTCATCAAACCGTTTGAGCTATTCGAATTTGTACAAATAAATACCTAAAGTTGGATCAAAGTCCACCTTAACAATGCATAGTTCCAGCCCACATTCTTTAGCTATAAAAATATTAATAAACTGCCAAATAATCTGACAGATATTGAAAAGGAAAACCTTTATAAAACAACTAAAAATTATTCTATTATCTAAATGCTATAACACATTAGACGAATTTTTAAAGGTAATCTAGAAAACATAATAATAAATCGTTCTAATACAAATAATAAAATTGCGATAGTAGTAGACCCTAATAAGGTCAGATGTATAACTATACAAAACATGTTACTTAAGAATCGCGTGAAAATTTCATATGTTAAATTATTGAGTTTGAGTTTAAACAAGAATTACTCTTTTAAAGGTACAAAATAAGTTCCCTTTAATCATAGACACAAACTCTTTGTTACATTCACCAAATAATACTATTATAAAAACTTTAAAATATCACTTACTCATGCACTGACTCATCGCGAGATCTCGAAAGCTACTGAACCTACGTAGCTAAATTCAACGTAAGTTATTTATAAGATGTAGACGTTCGTTAGTTTCAGCTATAAGACGTGCACTGCTGGACATAGGTCTCCCCTAGACCTCCAATGAGACCTATTGAAAGCGGCCTATGATTATTATGGATGAACGTCCTACGCTATGTTTGCCGGTTCGAGGTCTCTACTCGAGATCTATTGAACCCCATCGGGCATTAGTCATCATATGTAGAGAAATACTTTTTTATTATTTACTACGGAACTAATCGCGCACTAAAACTGAGTCTACCCGTGACCACGGTCGATGCAACTCGGCCGAAACGTCGGGATGAGGAGGTATTTATTTATCTCGTAATTTTAGTGCGCGATTAATCCCGTAGTATATAATAATAATGTGTTCAAATCGCAAAAGTTTAAAAACAACAAATACTAATTTTTACTACAAGCAGAACCTTTATACAGCAACCAAAAAATACAACTCAAATTATTGTATTTAAAAAGAAAATGGACTATTTTATCGGTAAATTACATTTTATACGCTTTAATATTTTTTTCTACATCGCGAGTCGTTTTTTAACTCCTCTGGATGTTATAAATGTGTGTGTGTCTGTGTATCTTTGTATATTTGAGTCTATCCGTGACGTCATACTCCGTAAAAATGAATATACCCAATTTTGTACAATAAAAAAATAGAACCATAAACAGAAGCTGCAAAGAGGCTTTAGCATAGTGTAATAATAAATAAATAATAGTTTATTTGTTCCAAAAAGACGCTTAGGCTAAATTAAGTACGCTGCACTCTGCACTGCGGTTCCGAGGAGCCTGTGTTGCAGACATCTTCATAACTACCATTGCTACAACAACATTGTTCAATTTAAATCAAGACTAAATAAAATCTCATTCTTTTTCCATCTTTAAAAAGCTCTCAATCAGCCCTTTGCCAGTAAAAAAGCGCCAACCACAGACCCAGAACCAGTCTTGGCCCGAAGCTCGGAACCGGTCGCGCGCCGCGTCGCCGCCGTGTTTAAATGCAAATATGTGCATATTGTGCATCCAGGGAAGGTCAAGGACGCGCGTAGTCTAAGACTAGTTATTCTATGAACACTGGCCGCTGTCATAGAATTTGAATCCAGAAGAAACAGTTGGAGTTTTGGCGGGAATGCGGAAAAAACGTCGCCGCAATCGTATTTTACCGGCTTCTAAAGAGGAGGAGGTACTATGTTCGTCTGTATGTATTTTTTTTGTGTACGTTCATCGATATTTTCGCCAATGGTGAACAAATTTACATTTTTTATTTTTTTAGTTCAAAGGAATATACTTCCGAGGTGGTTCCAATTAAATTTTATCGAAATCGGCTTAGCCGTTTTTGATAAATCAACAATAATGTACACGGATGTCACAGTTTCGGGCAAACCATTCGAATTATGTACACGGTGGAAGTCGGTATTGCTATTTTTTGCGAAAAATAAGAATTATGTGTTTCTATCAGTCATATTATTCTTGAATTGTAGTAGTATTTCATAATTATGAGCTGAATTATAGAGAGGAGCTGTAGACAAGTGATTTAGAGTGATTATACAGGTATTTTCGGGTTGTCTTCAAAGCTGTCTACAAACTTCTAAAAAACGAAATTTTGACCGGATTTGCACGTTGACTATGACCTATGCATCTCTATTACGCATTTTTTTCTATAAAACTTGAGAAGTTTCATACTTGACGATGCCAAAACAAAAATAAAATAATGTTTAGTGGAAATAAGGAAAATCGATTTTTTCGACTTCAAGACACCACATTTATTAATTTAGTAAAGTAAGTAGGTAGGGACTCTTTTATTTTTTTTCATAATTTATTTATTTATTTACATTTACAATAAATACCACTACAATAATAATTGATAAAAAGTAGAGTGTACCACTCGGGCGCAAAATATATTTTTGGTTCGAGCGACGTACTTTGAATCCCTCGCTACGTTCAGGATTCTACTAAAGAATCCCTCACTTCGTTCTGGATCAAAAAAGCGCCCTCGCCGTAAAAATATTATATTGCTCTCATATACATAAATAAATATAAATAAATATTTTGGGACATCTTACACACGGCCTCTGACCCCAAACTAAGCAAAGCTTGTGATATGGCTGCCAGAGACTGATATACTACATATACTTATTTTTAAATACATACTTATATAGATAGTAACTAAATAACACCCAGACACAGTGCAAACACTTATGTTCATCACATAAATATTTGCCCTGGGTGGGGATCGAACCCACGCCTCTTTGATCCAGAAGTTAGGGTCACTAACCACTGAGCCACGGAGGCAGTCAAATATGACACAATCATTTCAAGATTTTTTTTACATAGTTTCATAGAACATGTTAAGCCGTTCTAGTACAGCATTCCAGTAATTATTCCAGTTACTAGCCAGCTAACGAGTAGTAAGCGCAGCATCGTGCATCATGCATTTATGCAAATATAGGCATTAAATGCATCACTGTAAAGTTCAAGGTCGTATAGAAGTGGATGAGTTTCCGATGCAACCAGACTCTCGGCTATCAAATTCGACTTTAGGTATAGGTAGGTATATATTTTATGCATATGAATCTTGTTGTTTTTATAAATTGGATTAGAATATAATTTTAATATTTTATATCACGGGAATGCACTCATGTTTATTTTTCATAGTCATTACATAGTACATTGCATTGAGAGCATTGCGAGACGGCTCCGCGCGCTAGCACTCGACTTGAGAAAGATCGCCGAATACGATTGAAACTATGGTCGTACTATGTAAATCCTATTATTATCATAGTAATATTATAAACGCGAAAGTTTGTGAGGATGGATGGATGGATGTTTGTTACTTTTTCACGCAAAAACTACCGAACAGATTAAGATGAAATTCTGCAATAATATAGCTTATATATCAGAAAAACACATAGGCTATAAATTATAATGATATTGCGTAAATGATCCATAATGTAACGATAAGTGTTAAGTAAGTAGGAAAAATTCTGCTATCTGCGAGCTATTCTAGAGAGCGCTCTAAGAAATGTCAAAAAAATCAACTGTCGAATCGAACAACCGTCAAATCGTTGTTTTTCATTTTTTTATTTTCCACCTCCTTTATTAAGGGTGGTAAGGTAGGGCCTCGGGTTTGAAAGACGGAAAGTGACATAGTCTACTTTTTATCCCGGATAAATAAAAGGTTCCCATGGGATAGCACAATAATCAAAATATCATGCGGGCGAAAACGCGGGTAAAAACTAGTAATATTATAAACGCGAAAGTTTGTTGAGTATGGATGTTTGTTACTCTTTCACGAACAAACGGCTGAACTGATTTAGATGAAATTTGGTATGGCGGTAGCTTCAAACTTGGATTAACACATAGGCTACTTTTTATCTCGGGCTACGCGGTATCGCCCCGGGGCGCAGCTAGTGACGTGAGTGTCCCGTGATATAAAATATTAAAATGTGTGAAAACCTCGTCAAATCATGTTAGTTTCCTTAATAAAATAGAATAAAACTGATTCTAAGTGAGGCTTATACTATTTTATTTACTGTGCTATTACCGGTCTTTAATATAAAATTGATCGGGACTAGAACCCCCGTCTTCACGATTGCAATGACTTTATTTACCACTTGAATTAATTACAATGAACCAGTAGAAGAATGCTTGCCTTAGAATCATGAGGACGTAGATTCAAATCCCAGTTAAGCACCAGTTACTCGTAATATTTTTAGAATGATTGTCCAGATTTTTCATACGTTCCTAACTTTTTGGTAAAGATAAACATGCATAATAATCAATCAATCAATCAATAAATACATAAGAGAAGAATCTCAATGGCAACTATAGGCCAGCGTGGTGAATATGGCTCATTTTCCGTTATGGCGTAGGCATATGTTCATCAGTGGACTATTGAAGACTTATACGTTCTATATTTTTTATGTAAGTAAAGCTTAACATACAAAACAACCAAATAAAAAAATCGGCCAAGTGCGTGTCGGACTCGCGGACGAAGGGTTTCGTACCGCGTTGAAGCCCCCTTAGCGAGCAAAAACATTCTAAAAAATCACGTTTGTTGTATGGGAGCCCCCCTTAAATACTTATTTGATTCTGTTTTTAGTATTTGTTGTTATAGCGTCAACAGAAATACATCATGTGTGAAAATTTCAGCTGTCTAGCTCTATGGTTCATGAGATACAGCCTGTCGACAGACATCGGTGTCTTAGTAATATGGTCGTTTTTACCCTCTGAGTTCGGAACCCTAAAAACACCAGATCTTGTTTCTCAGTCCATTGGTCAACCCTTCTCCACTTAGATTATCAGGTACCATTATCTGATGCAGTCGTGTCGAAAATATCCGCGCTAATGTAGACCTAGTGGTCATTGACATAAGGCCCGGTTTGTTTGACATGGTCTAGTGGTAATCAGGTGCCAATGATAAGCTTCGCTCGGTGCGATTGTTCTGTTATTTAAATTAAATTTAGTTTGAAGTCAGTTCGTTCAGGCTGAGGGGGTAGCCCTGGTGTCAGAGATTTGTTAAATACTTCGACACCAGAGTTAAATAAAAAGTTTTTACCCGTACTTTGTATGTAGGTATAGGAACTAACCCTGAAATAGACAGTTTTGAAATTAGAAAAAATCGAAAATGAAATGAAAAGTCTATAAAGTCTAAAGATCTGTACCAAAATACCATAATATAAAATGTCATACAAATTTGGTTCAATCAATGTATGCCATGTATAGATTTCAAATGGCAGTCGGTATAGACCGAATCGTAAAAGTTGGCGGATGTGAAGTTGACTACGAGTTGCGCGAAACTCAATCAACGTGCAGCATTACGTGAGCTTCAGTAAGGATTGGATATTGGAGCTTGTGGCTAACTTCACATCAGTCGATTTGTATGATTTATATCACTAAAGATTTGAGTGCGACCAGAACAGAAAGGTTAGTATGCATTTATAGGTTGACTAAAGCTATAGGCCGCGCCACACAAGTTGGCGGATGTGAAGCGCAGTAGCCAATCAACGTGCGGCTTTATGAGAGCTTCAGTCGGGATCGGATATGTACACAGGCGCTTGTACTTTTTTTGTTAAAAAAAAAATTTGCTAAATAAAGTTATTTTGAAATTGAAAAAAATTGAATTGTGTCGGGATTGGACATTGCGCAGTTTGTAGCTAACTTCACATCCGCCAACTTGTGTGGCACGGCCTATACAATACTTAATTTGCGTGTGGCTCCATACATTTTTGAACGGTTTTTGACGGAAGCGAGAAATAACTAGTAAACATGGACAAACACAAAACGAAAAAAGTTTTCATTTACTATACATACTTCACTAAAGCCTCAGAGCAAAATGTAATCCAATCTAATTTAACCTTTAAGTACATTTAATACTACGCGATAAGTACTCTTTAGGCAAACTGAACATTTTCAGGGCACCGTTCGAAAGCTGTTTATAATTACTGCATCGACAATAGACGGTATTGCCCCAGTTTTTTATCTACGATTTTAATACAGCAACTCATTTACCAGTAGGTAAGACCAAATCAGAGCAGTGTAAGTACCTACCAGCTTATTAGAGATGGGACATCGATAAGTTATCGACGTCATCGATATCGATTCTATTTGAAGTGCACCTCCACCTCTATTTGGTATTTTTTTACGCGCGTAAGACCTCGTTTGTCCACCAATTTGCGCAATGGTGGTAAAATATGAAATAATATTATGTAGATATTTAGGAAGGCCTAAAAAACACTGGCATGACAATATTGTAATTGTCATTTTCAAGAAAAGTTTGCTGAATTTGGATACGGAACGCAACAAATGGAAAGAAGTGGGGGAGACCTTTGCCCAACAGTAGGATAGCATAGGTTAAAAAAATGGTAAATATTATGTAGACTAGGCAAGGGGGAAAATGTCCATAAAATATCGACATTTTTCCACATCCCTAGAGTGCAATCGCTAAACAATCTAATTGTCATCGACACTACTGTTAAAAAATGCAATTTATCGATATATTTCCCATCCCTAACATGCAACCGCATTGATCGGTACGCTCGTACAAGTAACGGGTGCTTCTCAATTTATACAATCTAATTTTTATCGACACTATTGTTGTAAAAACACAATGTATCGATTTAACTCCCATCCCTAGCGTGCAATCACTGTGATCGGTACGCCCGCACAGATGACGGTGCTTTTCAATTTATACAATCTAATTTTCGTCGACACTATTGTTACAAAAACACGATTTATCGATATATTTCCCATCCCTAGCGTGCAATCGCTACGATCGGTGCGCTCGCGCAGGTGACGGTGCGTTTTTGCGGCGCGAGTAATTGGGCGTACGATGGGCGCAGCTACGGGGAAAATTAGCTTTTTGTTGCTCTGAGTTCATTGACTAAGGAAATGGATGCTGGGCTGGATGCTTTGGTAATTGTTGAAGACTTTATGACTCAGGTCAGTGGTTGCTTAGACAACGAGATCATAAAGTCAGGCAAAGCACTCTCCGAACTTCGAAATATTTTCATGTTAAAAATCAAATCTACCCGTTATTTTGTTGCTGCATTACTGGAAGAGTAACATACAAAAAACCATCGCACTTTTGAACTTATAACTCATTATTAATAAATATTAGTAGGGATTAATTACTAGGATTAGTAAGACTGTAGTAAGCAATTTTTAAAGTGAAACTCCACTTCCAACAAGGTTGCATTAATAAACGTTTAACGATACCATGGAGGGGGTATGAAAGCACTGTTGCGTCAAAGTTTCACTTCTTCCGCGCGGAGGGACTCTACGCACTATTTTTTTGTAATGATTTAGAAAACAATATACTGAACCTTTCCAATACCTGCAAGCGATAAAATTGCCATACCTTACCATACCATCATAGGATCATAAGAAAATATTAGATACAAATTATGTTACAAATACAAAATCGTTTATTTTGCCAATTAGGAAGCTCAATTGATTCCTTGGTTCCCTGGCCCTTATGCTAGGTCATGTTGCAATAAATGATAGAGTATTTAAGATTTAAAAAAAATCAGACGCGCCTCGATTCGTGATGTCCCTCGCATCGAAGTGTATGTTATTGTGTAGTATAAGTGTAGCCCATGTCTACTACGTTAGTAGTTGCTATTTACTGTGCAATCCATGCCATGGCAACGCTCAGTTACTTGTAACATTGCGTTATTTCTAGTTTCGCGATTTATTGAGGTATTTATTTTTCTGTTATTTTTGTAGCGGGATAAGTCCCGTAATCTCAGAATAAATTAAGTTACGTTTCAAAACTATCAAAAATGATTAATTTGGATATCATCATCGATTCTCTCGAATGTTTTCGATCGAGAATCGAACCTGCGACCGCTTCCAATCTGCCGCCGCCGCGGACCGTGAAGCGGTAACGGTGCCGCCATCTAATTGGATATTTTTTGCCACCGCGGCGGTGTCGACCAATTTGGCGCTATTTTGTCAGACTGATCTCAAAGCAGACGCTTTGTGAAAGCTAGATACAAAGGAATTCTTGCTCTGGTTCTAACTTAGTACATGTTTTTTTTAAACTACTTTGTAGTTTTCTTATTTTATATTATAAAACCATAGACTAACCTCCTCAAGTAATTAGTTTATGATAAAACTAACACATCCTTTGTATTTTTAAGGTTCCGTACCTCAAACGGAAAAAAAGGAACCTTTATAGGATCACTTTGTTGTCCGTCTGTCCGTTTGTGTGTATATCAAGACTCTTTATCTCGGGAACGCGTTAAGATATCGAATTGAAATTTAAACTGTTTACGTATATCTATAGTTTCTTGCAGTTGTATAAACAAAAACTTCTCAGTTATTGTTTAAATAAGTTAGAGCCGTTTACGTCGTAAAAAGCCTCATATTTTGACACTTACAAAAATCAAAACCTACAGGGTACTTCCCGTTGACATAGAACTATGAAATTTGGCGAGTAGCATTGTCTTAGAGTACACATATAGGAATAAATCTGAAAACTGAACATTTTTATTTAAATCTCAAATAAAAATACGGCCTCAAAATTCGCAAAATATGGGTTCAAAATTCAAAATGAGTAAATCGTATCACGTAAGGTATCATATAAAAGAACTTCATTAGCACATGCTAAAACAGGTTTTTAATTATTTTAACAATGTTGTAATGTGCGATGTATGACGAAAAAAGTGAAAAAACAAACTTTTTGTCGATGGCTATAGTATAGATATTTCAACAACTTACTTCCCAATTTTGTGAAATTATCTGGATTTGTTCAGAGCCCTCGGTGTGTGAGCCTAACTCGAACTTGTCCGGTTTTTTTAAACATAATATAGGTGTTTTACTCATATAAGGCTGGTAAACTAAACGAGTTCGCCCGCTAGTATTCGTCTGCGAAAGTCAAATAGAAAACTAATCAATTATCACCGCTTATTATTTATATTACACAATTGGAATTGACATTATCCTAAAGTAAAACACAAGATAGAAACAACTTCCTTCTCGTACTCGCAATTGTAAAACTTTCAAAGAGATCTGGCATTTTACTTTACTCGTATTTAAATTTCTTAGGAAGTGTTTTTTACGTGAAAGAAAGAAAATCATCCACGACGTAACCTATCAACGAAACATTACTATTTTCATTTGAAATCACAGGCTTAGCCTGGTCCTTTATTAGGCATCAATGGAGCCTAAGCCAACATTGAGAGGCCCCGTTTACAATTTTATTATGAAATATAAAAACAGTATTAGGTATAAAAAGGATAGCGTGAAATGGAAACTATGGCATATTAAATAACTTGAAATATCGTAACTGGGCTATTTTGGTGAAATTTTAAATGTTTTGTAAAATTAGACTACGGAATGAGGTACGTTATTTTCATTATTATTATTTACCACCTGCATTCATTATGAACAAAAGGCCTCAAATCTTACATTTAAATTTAAGTTAAAATGTAAGATACTCGTACATTAATACAATAAGACTACAAACACATCCGAGTTTTAGACACAGTATGTAAAGTTAACAATAAAAGACATACGATCGTTTTCACGGCTTTCTACAGAGTTCCCAAAAGGTAGGTACTGTATTTTTATGTATCTTACCAAATGTGAACCGCTTTCAAAAAATAATTTGTATTTCAAAAGGGTATACTCGCAAGATCCCATTAAAATGTTATCGTAATCACATGAGCAGTTTTTGATAAATCTACAATAATTACGCATCGATGCGTGCAAAGTATGTATTTGAATTCTGTAGTTAAAGGCACTCGTGCCATTTTTTTCCGAATAACAATCATTTGTTCTAAAGTTTTCAAGTAAGTTAGCTAAGTTCTGAGTCGTAGGCCTCTACGTGCGCACTCGTAGGCCTACGGGCGTAGCGCTCACGTGTCGTCTCACGCCTCAGTAGGTTAGTTTACAAACATTTATGCTCGCGTCCGGTTGATTAACGCTAAACTATGCGTTTTGTGTTTACTAATCTTTTCCTAATTACTCACTTGAAAATTTTACTAACTGCTTGTTAAGTAGTGAAATTATTTTTACTAATTTTATTATAACAAGATACAATTAAACCACAAAGGCTATTGGATCATCCGAACAATTAACGTTGTTCAAAAATTAGGCGCGTTTACTGTTTGAATTGATATTATATATCCGAAATTAATTCATCGTTTTATGTTATTACGTATTATTTCATACTTCAAAGGTATTATCGAAATCGGTTTATTCATTTTTGACCGACGAACCGGAGGTGATACTCAATTCGGAGCGTATACGCTCCGCTATATATAATTTTTTATGTATAACTTTTATAACTTTTTTTATAGTGGTCCGATTTCAATAATTATTTTTTATTCAAAAGAATATACTTTGAAATAGGTTCCATTTAAATCATATCGAAATCGGCTGAGCCATTTTTGATAAATCAACAATAATGTGAAATTGCTACATCGATCCGTGCGAAATACTTCGAATTTCGAAATTCGCTAATACTGTACACGGGTGAAGTCGGTTACGCTGTTCTTTGCCAAAAAAATGTGTCGGTTATGCCGTTTATGGCGAAAGATACCTGATTATCAAAGTACGTTTTCGATTTACGGGGAATTTAAAGACATTATACTCTATAAAATTTAACTTGATCTCTGCGACAGTTACATATTGACATATTTAGAGTTAAGATAGTGGTGGATAAAATCGATTATCAAACAATGTTGTAATGAAATCGAATGAGTAGTTGAAGGTGAGAAATTGGATTTTATTTACTTCCTCCTCCTCCTCAGGTCGTTTGCTCACTGCTGAGCGTCGTGATGTCCCGCCTCTGTGTTACGTCATGGAATATCTGTTTCCATCTCTGACGGTCTTCCGCTTGGTGTATGGCGTCAGATATGATTTATTTACTTAGGTACTATTATTTTAGATCAAGTATGTACACATGTAAATATGTTATGATATTAATTATATACTCATAATAATGTAACGATAGTATTTATCGACGTTTTTCACTATTATCGATGCTAATGTAAGATATAATTGGGTTTAATTTAATTACACACGTAAAAAATGTTATGACATTTAAATTTACAATAAAATTAATGATAAATTAAGTTTTATTTAAAATATCGTCAGTATAAACTATCGATATTTTAATTAAAACTCTATCTAAAACTCTGTGGTTACGATCATTCGTCGCCCATCACTAATCGGCATGCCCACAAAGTATGACATTGACAGGTACTGTCTGTACTATTAAGAAATTCAGGACTTCATAGGCGTGATTTTTCTGACAGCTGTCGCAGAGATCAAGTTAAATTTTATAGAGTATAGTAGCCCTGGTAATAGAGAAATTGACAGCGATCACGTGTGGCGTCACGCCTAGTTCGTCAGTTTACAAACACGGCGCGCGCGTCCGGACGATAACGAGGTTATGGGCCTTTTATGGCGGCCCGGTGTTTACAATCCCGCCGCGGTTTGCCAGTGGACTGATAAGGCGGGCTTGTGAATGAGGCTTCCACTTGAGAGCGAGCCATCGAAGAAATAACTTAATAAACACATAACCCGGAATACGTTCGTTTGGGACGCGCAATCTGTTAAAAATATTTCGCATTAAAACACCTAACTTATAGAGTTATAGACGTATTACACCTTTTTTCTCTCTTTATTTTCTAGTCCACGGTGAAAATACTATAAAAGCATGCTATTTACGTCATAAAGGAACTTTCGAGAATATATAATTTAACTTAACTTTTGTTAAAGTTTTACATTAATTAATAACAGTAGTAAATTAAATGATAAGCAATAAATAACTTAATTTTGCACATGGACTCGTAACTCGTAAACCAAGACCTAAATGTAAATTTGATTGTGCTATTGAACAAATCAAACACATTATAGTTACACTTTGAGTTTCCTGTGTTACTCAAAATTTGTAGGAAAAATCTATTTCGTCTTACACATACCTAAACTGGATAAATAGTCAAACTTAAGTTGACCTCTATTAAGTTCACGCACTAAATTAGGAAAGGTTAAGGTACACTGGGCCGCACAGGCATGGGGGAAAGAAAAAAGTGGAGACGGTATAAAGTTGAAAATCTGAAGCCATGATCGTTGTCAAAATGGCGTCCACAACGCCGTTACTATGTAAAAAAATATGTCAAAGCTCCTGACAGGAAAACCAATTAAAATAGACATATAAAAATATATTGGTTTCAAAATTAAATGTTACAGTACTGTACCCACAAAGGGTGATTTCCCAATTCATTACAAGACTTTATAAAAATTTAAAATATATATAAAAAATCTAGCTATAGACACGAAATGAATGAATTAAAAGACATGGATTGGGCCAAATCCATCACGCTGGCCATTTGCTGGTTGGTGGATTCACAAAAGAATCCATTCATTTGAATGGATTCTTTTGTGAAAAAAGATTGAAAGAAATTCGATGAGTCAATTTTGACTCATCGAATTTCTTTCAATCTTTTTTCTGGAATACAAATACATCCAAATTTTAATATTGCGCAAACTTCATTACAGAGTTTATGTGTCAATAGATTTTCAACCTTATTCTTATAAAATAATGCCATCTCAACGATCATAGGCAGTCCGCCCTACATTACGTCCCTGGTTTAAGGCAAGCCCTCGACCTTGGCCGTGAGACGGGTCAATACACGATATTATAATACGTGCTCCAGCCCCTTCCCGGTGATTGTCGGGATGTGGGTCAATGCTAGGGGTGTTCGGCAACGGTATGGATGTAAACACCACTTGGGAAACTTTAATGCGCCAGTGCGAGAACGCCGCGCCGTTTCCTCGAGTAATTTTGTTGAAAATCTCGTGGCGAAATTAAAAAGTTAATTTTTATTTATTTCACGCACTAAATTAGAAAAGGTCTAGTTACACAGGGCCTAAAGAAGTCTTTCTGCTTTCCTGTTTCCCAAAAGTATTTTATTTATTTTATTTATTTATTTCATGTAATCAACAGCGTTACTTAATATCTAGATACAGCTACAGTAATTAAAAATAAGGCCAAAACCGATTACAGTTATTTAGTATATTTAACAAAGTATACGAGTAATTTCACGACTAATACGACATAGCAGTACGCAGGTATTTTACACGGTGTGTGTGTGTGTGTGTGTGTGTGTGTGTGTGTGTGTGTGTGTGTGTGTGTGTGTGTGTGTGTGTGTGTGTGTGTGTGTGTGTGTGTGTGTGTGTGTGTGTATGTGTGTGTGTGTGTGTATGTGTGTGTGTGTGTATGTGTATGTATGACTGAAAACGTTTGTGAGTCTATCTTCAATTGAATCGTCTCTGCGATACACAAGTCCTCGTGAGAGTCAGGGTTCGCAGAGACGATGTCGCCAGGAGTGTGTAGGATATAAAATAGTTAAGCTGGTGTTTGTTTGATTGAGGGAAGCGAAGAGCGTTTGTTGCAGACTACCCACCGACCCCATGAGCATGTTTTATTTCAATTTTTAGGGCATTTTTGGTCAAATGAAAAATATCTAATTTTGAATAGTGTACGTTGTAGGTTTGGGCAGCACGACATAAGACTGAGTTTCGAGCGTAATTCGTATTTGCAAAGGGGACATGAAACAGGGGCGGGTTGAACCTTGTGCGACGGATAGGTACCCTTATCAATATGTTTGCTAAAAGCTCACTGCAATCTATTTTTCCAGAGAATATGTCATGCAAGAGTACAATGTCATATTGCTCACGCCTCTGCTCCAGTGTACTCATATAATCTAAATCTTTTCAAGATCAGAGTGAATAGATATCTTCTAAGTCTGCGTGCTTAATCTTGGACCACAACGTCGCGCTTACCATCAGGAGAATGGTGGTCATGCGCTGACTTATTCGCGTTAAAAAATACTCATTGTTTAATAATATGTACTTAGAATTAAAGTAAAAATATAAGTACTGTACTGTATCAGCCTTTTAATAGTCTACTGCAGGACGTAGGCCTACCCACGAAGTGTGATTGGGCCGAATCCACCACGCTGGCCCAGTGCGGGTTGGTGGATTCGCATACGCCATCGAATTTCTTCTACGGAAGTATGCAGGTTGCCTCGCGATGTTTTCCTTCACCGAAAAGCCAGTGGTGTGAAATTCCGTACATAAATTCCAAAGAGCTCATTGTTACGGGACCGGGATTTGAACCCACGACCTCACAATTGCAAGGCGGGCGTCACAACCTCTAGGCTACCACGGCTTATTTTTTTTTTCAAAAATATAAGTGCTATGTTCAGATTAATAGAATCCATACTGTTCTAATAAAGTGGACCGATCTTACTAAGACCGCAGGATCGCGCTGAATACAAGTCACTTGCCACCACCGGTTTCATTGGAAATCTATTAAAGGAAGCCTATGTTCAGGTCCAGTGGACGCCAATGGCTGAAACGAACGAACGCATAATAAAGCGACTCTATATCAAGAGTTATCACGTTCATCATATAGCTTATAGGTATGCACGTATACCCATTGCGTCTAAGTACTTTCAAATAAAATGCTAAAATACGAGTAGGCAAATCTCCTTTTTTAAACTGTTAAATATTTTTGTTTTAACAAAGTATTCGAAATCATATTGTTAGAAAATTGTAATTTATGCTCTACTATATTGTATACTATTTTTCCTCCTTTTTCATAAAAAAAAATGCTAATTACAGCTATTTAAAAACATCTGATGATTACTAAATTAGTTTTGTTTATTTTTATTGCTTAACAATGACGCACAACAGATACAAAATGTAAATTAGTTTTTTAAAGCAATATTAGTCAAAATATAAATTGTTTATGACATTAGACATGATATAACTTTATTATTGTATTTTTTTATTCAGAAATATTATAATATAACCGATGACACATACGTAAAAAAACATTCAAAATGCCAAACAACAGTAAAATGCTTGTTTTCTCCTAATCTAGCGACAACATCAAATGTAACCAGCGGGAGACGATACTCAAGTATGCAAATTTGCAAAAACTGCATATTTCTGTGTCCAAATTATAAAGAATCCTACTTATTAATGCTGTCACTAACTAATTAGTTGCATTTCACTGAGTCTAGACGAAATCGTAAATTATTATTTGAGCTGAAAGTTCCGAATGAAAAAGTGATGATATGCTCCAATTAATCAATGCAGTGGCCATATATTTACGAGGTTTTAGGTACGAATCTATCAAAGAATGGAAGAATTTTACTTCTGCTTTATGTGATAAATTAAGATACGCTTGAGAAATTCATGAAGTCGTTGACTCGTACGTCTACCTAGGACAAGTAGTCCAGTTAGGTAGGTCCGACTTCAACAAAAAGGCCAATCGCCGAATCCAACTCGGCTGAGCAGCGTTCGGAAAATTGCGTAGTGTCTTCTCGTGCGACATAC
This sequence comes from Hypomecis punctinalis, assembly GCA_949316475.1. Lineage (NCBI taxonomy): Eukaryota > Metazoa > Arthropoda > Insecta > Lepidoptera > Geometridae > Hypomecis > Hypomecis punctinalis. The sequence goes on from OX438810.1 coordinate 22,772,108, forward strand.
CTCAGTGCCTCAAGTCGAAAGTTTTCGACCAGTGTGTGTTGCCAGTGATGACTTATGGCACAGAAACGTGGTCTCTCACTATGGGCCTTATTAGTAAGCTCCAAGTAGCCCAACGAGCTATGGAGAGAGCTATGCTCGGAGTCTCTCTGCGTGATCAAATCAGAAATGAGGAGATCCGTAGAAGAACCAAAGTTACCGACATAGCCCAACGGATTAGCAAGTTGAAATGGCAATGGGCAGGGCACATAGCGCGGAGGACTGATGACCGGTGGAGTCGAAAAGTTCTCGAGTGGAGATCACGTACCGGCAAGCGCAGCGTAGGACGTCCACCCACAAGGTGGACAGATGACCTCATTAAGGCCGCAGGATCGCGCTGGATGCAAGCCGCTATCAACCGGTCTTATTGGAGATCCATAGGGGAGGCCTATGTCCAGCAGTGGATTTCTTTTGGCTGATGGATGGATGGATGGATGGATGAGAAATTCTGTCTGAAACGTGTCACTGAGTCATAATAGCTTTCGTTCTTAGGTTATAAATGCCATTCATTTGGAGACACCCATTCGAAGATTAGCATATTGTCAACCCCACGTTTACTTATTGTAGGCGGTCTTTTGTACGCAGCTGTGACGTAAACGCAAGAAAAATACATAGCTTAAGACGCCCATTCATGCAAAAAATCAAGGCGATCCGTCGCTCCATTAGTGCCTAAAAAATCACAAACAAACAAACAATAGGTACACATTTTCGGATTTATAAAATATTAGTAACAAGTTGTCACATTTCAGAAGTTGACTCACTCAAATAATATAAATGTTAATACTGGCAACTAAAATAAATAAATAAATATTTTGGGACATCTTACACACGGCCTCTGTCCCCAAACTAAGCAAAGCTTGTGATATGGCTGCCAGAGACTGATATACTAATTTTTTTTTAAATACATAACTAATAACTAAATAACACCCAGACACAGAGCAAACATTTTTGTTCATCACATAAATATTTGCCCTGGGTGGGGATCGAACCCACGCCTCTTTGATCCAGAAGTAAGGATCACTAACCACTGAGCCACCGAGGAACTTGCAGTGAGCTTGAGTATTTGAATTATCTTTAGACCTTCACGGGTCTGTGGACGATCCAATTGTTTTTTTATGTAGTAGTAGTAGTGTATGTAATCTTAGCTTATAAAGCAGTATTGTATTTAGTTGTAACAAAGGCACTTTGCCCGATAAAAAAAGTGTTGAAAGATTTTCTATCGTTTAAATTATGTTTATTAACATGTGACATTACAGTATCCACCGTCAATTGCCCTGGCCATTCGTGCCCACCGCAGCGCACGGAGTACTAGCCGACATATGTCCGACATCACATAGACAAATAGACCCTCATAGACCCTCTGTTTGTCCAGCAAGGCGACGACGCGACGAATTGGATGCTCAGGGATAAAGGGAATTATTGTATACAAATAGCTCGTTCTCTATCTATCTATCTTTTCTATAGATAGACTAGTTTTCGCCCACGGCTTTGTCGTGCGTGATATTTTGTTTTTTGTGCTCATCCCATAGGAACCTTATATTTTTCGGGATAAATAGTGCGTCACTTTCCGTCATCCAAACTACGTCCAAGGCACAAAGTCAATCCGTTGCTCCGTTGCTGCGTGAAAGAGGAACAAACCAACAAGTACACTTTCAGATATATAATATTAGTAAGGATAAGAATTATAATAATAGTGAGGATATATTATATACATATTACCAAGTGTGTATGTATAGTGATGCCGCCAGCTTAACAGTGAAGGATAACATCGCAAGAAAATTTGCTTGGAAACCTTCATTGTGTTAAACTCTCAACAACCTTTAATGAATCCGAGTTTTACCAAAATAAACCTTTGTTTGCAAACTGATAGAACTTTTATAGTTGGTATTTCTTAACCATCCCGAAACCGGAAAAAAATCACCTGTTCTATACATTTTTCATAATGATGAGTATTAGAATCACTTAGCAAAGCAACACCTTTTATATTCAAAATTTTAAAAACGATATTATTTCCTTCTATATGACATGCGAGAGAAAGGAGTTGATGATGAGATGACGTATGATAGTGTGAAGTGGCTAAAGGAAACGTGTTGTGCCGACCCCACCTAGAGGGATAAGGGCAAGATGGTGATGATTATTTCCTTCAATAATATCTTATCAGTTTCGCGTTGCGTCAGCTCTACCCACTATCACATATTTCATTATATTTTTACCTTATTACAAATCTTTTATTCAAATTATAACAGACATAAGTATCCAGGAATACATTAAGCTACACCTACTAGTTAGGGTATTGAAGTGTTACAGCACAGGGTGGAATACTGAATAGTACTTTGGTACCATTAACTAGTAGGTGCAGCTTAACATTCAAGGATTTATTTGTCCTATTTTAGGGCAAAAATGCATGTTTCAGTGGGCACCCTGAAGATTACGCAGGCGGTCGTCAACATGCATTGTACTTTGGTCATATTTGGTTTATATTTCTCATTGAAACAGGGATTTCGAGAATTTTAGAGTAAAATGACGTCTTTTAGGGAACTTATAGCGTAAATTCGATTTAGCCGTGGCACTTTGGTGGACCCGCTTTCTCTTTGGATTTATTTATATTTAGAGATTTTCACAGGTGCAAATCCCATAATTGTATGGCGAATAAAAATCCTAACTCGAAACACTCGTATTATTGTCCAAATAGACGTGGTAAGTATGAGTCAATCTGCAGTAATAGAGCTATCCACCCTCGCCCCTGCCGCGGTGGCGCGCGGAACGCCCCACCAATCAATTAAATAGATAATAGAAACACACCACTTCTTTGTCGATTATTTCGATAATAAAATCAGGGGTTTTGAAAACATATTTAACAGATAAAGGTTATTTGATGATGAAAATATTACACTCTCTTCAAACAAGCTACTTCCTATCTGTGTTATTATAGCTCGCATAGTGTAGTTTGACTTGGTGTTTGTCAGCGATCACCGAAGTTTGGCATGGTCAGTCTAAGGATTAGTGACCGCGGGTGGCGTTTACAACTGAGCTCTACTGTGGCTCGAACAACACGTAGAATTGTAGGTCCCTGTTATTTTAACCGTTTAGCTATGTCAGAGGCCTTCAGGCGGTTTAACAATTCTTACAATAGGGCTAGCTACCCGGCTTATATTATACCTACGAACTTACCCATCGGCCTTATTAGAGATTTATAGGTAAGGCCTGTGTCTATCAGTGAACGTCCTACTACTGAAACGAACGAACATAGACAAATGATGTATTTAAATAACTTGGGCTTATTTACCCTTGCGAAGTCTTTTCAGAAACAATGAAAAAGTTTTGGTTCGTCGTAAAGCTTTTCACATAAAAATTCCTGCCACTAAAAATGCTACCTATAAAACTATAAACTTTAACAAACTTCACAATCATAACCCTATTTTATAGTTTTACAAAACAAAAGCAGAATAACATTGCCAAATATATCAAAGGACTTTTGATTATTTCGTCGATGTCGTACATACACGTCGTTTTGTCTTGGGCTCTATTTTCAATACCTATTCAATGACTATACTACATTAGCAATTAATAAATTATAAAACTTATTATAATATCATGAATGAGGTTTGATCGAGGTTCTATATTAATTCCGATGCATTAAACTTTTATAAACCAAATCACATAGTTTTTATTCACACCGAATTATATGCGTACTCATCCATCAGTCATCAAGGAACGTCCATTGGTAGACATTTGCTGCTCCTATGAATATTCAAGTCTAGGGACATCTTACACACGGTTTCTGACCCCAAACTAGGCAAAGCCTGTGTTATGGCTGCCAGAGAAATACGCTACATAAACATTATTTTTAAATACATACTTAAAATATAGATCCAGAATCACATCCAGACATAGAGCCAAGCACCTATGTTCATCATGATCACAAAAAAGGTGGGAATCGAAGCCACGCCTTTTGACCCAATGGATATTACCAGTGAGTCACTGAGACAGTCTATATTTGAAAAAGTTACCGATTATTTGAGACGGTGAACAGACTCGTAGACAGTACAACAGCCCCATAGAAGTATAGTTAATGCAGAAGATAAATAATCCGCAAACAGAGGGTATGGCGGCCTGTTATTGCCTATAGTTGTCGGGCGGCACGTGACGTCGCGGCGATCGCGCCACTACCACGCTAGTCTAGGCGGGACGTGGCACGTTTGGTAGCGATTTTCACTATTTTTGACCAACGAACCACCGGAGGAGGTATACAATCGACGCGTATATTTTTTTTAATGTATTTCGCATACCTTTTTTCAAAGTAGTCCGATTTCAAATTTTTTCTATTGGAAAGATTATACTTCGAAATTGGGCCCATTTCAATTTTATCGAAATCGGCTGAGTCATTTTTGATAAATCAACAATTATGTGAAAAATGTTACATCGATCCGTGCATAATATTTGCGTTCTAGCGATGCGCCCCGGCTTCGTACAGGTGTATTATACATACAAACACGCTGGCCCAGTGCGGGTAGGAGGGTACACATACGCCATCGAATTTCTTCTAAGGGCGTATTGCCTAAGGGGGGTTGCCTCATGATGTTTTCCTTCACCGAAAAGCCCGTGGTGTGTTATTCCGTACACAAAGAATTAATCAAATTAAATTAATTTATAGTAAGTAAATGTTTCTAAATGAAGCAATAATAATGAAGAATAAAAAACGTTAAACTCGTGTCAAGACACGTAATCTGATCGAAAATTGGTAAAACAGCGCAGGGCGCTTGCGTGAGTGTGCGTGTGTATTTTAGCGCGTGGTCACGGTTAGACCCATGATCTCAATGATGATGAGATAGTGGTCAGCCCGTGACCATGATCGATGCAACTCGGTCGAAACGTCCGCATCGGTATGATGAGGTATTCATTTATCTCGTAATTTTAGTGCGCGATTAGTCCCGTAGTATATAATAATAATGCAGCCATACGATATCAACTGTTGGATTCAGCCCTTCTATACGGTTCTCCAATAAAACCGGTTGGAAGCAGCTTGCATCCAGCACGATCCTACAGTCTTGATAAGGTCATCCGTCCGACCGAAAATTTAATAGAAAATGTATCTAATTTTATCTAAGATGGCAATCTTGCTACATGTAGTAGAACTTAAAAGTATAGTTAATTTGAAAAGGAGGTAAATTATGGTTATATCAAAAAGCCTCTGGTAGTAGAGCATCCAGGTACTTCGCAAAAATGAGCCTGATAAATGATATTTACTTAAAATGTAATCGGAGTATTCGCCGTTGTGGTACCTATAAAGTAGGCTAGAAGATCGCCTACTACACAGGCTCGAGGACTTAATTAACCCTATCGATGAGATTGCGTACAAATACCACACGGAAATTTTTCATGACATTAAATTTATTATTTCTACATCAATTTAACCTCGTTAACTGGGACCAAACCTCAAGTTTTACAATCTCATCGTTGTACCGCGCCGTGCGCGCGGTGTATGATCTATTGTAGTTTATCGACGGCGCCTTACGACTGTCGCTTCTCAATCAATATCCAATCATAGTCTTTGACTAGACTGTCTTAAAGTGTATCAAAGTTTCTTCTGTTGATGTTTTTACACGACTGTCCAAAAAAGATTTCTATAAGCTTATACTGGGTGCAAAAAGATCACTACCGAAACCGATGGTCATTAAACTCATCAATACGGACGGACTAATTCAAAAATCGCTAAATTTCATCTGTTCCTCATTCAAACTCATTCACTAGAGTGAATGAGTTTTTTGTGTGGAACAGACTATTGGCCATCCATCATCTATATGACGTCCACTGCTGGATATAGGCCTCCCCTATGGATCTCCAATAAGACCGATTTAAGTGGGTTGCATCCAGCGTGATCCTGCGTTCTTGATGAGATCGTCTGTCCACCTCGTAGTGGTCGTCCTACGCTTCGCTTGCCGGTACGTGGTCTCTACTCGAGAACTTTTCGACCCCACCGGCAATCAGTCCTCCGAGCAATGTGCCCTGCCCACTGACATTTCAATTTGCCAATCCTCTGGGGTATGTCGGTAACTTTGGTTCTTATACGGAGATCCGTATAAGAACCAAAGTCCGGAGAGATCGAATCAGGAATTAGGAGATCCTCATACCTGAATCGATCTCGCAGAGAAATTCCGAGCATAGCTCTCTCCATAGCTCGTTAGGTCTGTACTGTACTGTTCAGCCTTTTTAATAGTCCACTGCAGGACGTAGGCCTACCCACGAAGAGTGATTGGGCCATATCCACCACGCTGGCCCAGTGCAGGTTGGTGGATTCACATACGCCATCGAATTTCTTATACGGACGTATGCAGGTTGCCTCACGATGTTTTCCTTCACCGAAAAGCCAATGATGTGAAATTCCGTAAATAAGTTCCAAAGAAACTCATTGGTACGGGATCGGGATTTGAACCCACGACCTCACGATTGCAGGTCGGGTGTTACTACCACTAGACCACAACGGCTCGTTGGGTCACTTGGAGCTTATTAATAAGGCCCATAGTGAGAGGCCACGTTTCTGTGCCATAAGTAATCACTGGCAACACACTGACTATTGGCACATATGGCCACCGGTTGAGAATAAAATAGAATTAAAATTCATCAAACTTGATCTATGTAAAACGTAGAAAAACCTTTTTTCTTTATATCAAAGATCTCTTTTCTAATTGCAAAGTCGATAATGAATACAATCCCTGTAGCGGGATCGAAGGATTTCCGGCGCGGGCAGACACGCAATTAGCGGCCGGAAGTGCGTACGTGACGTCACATCCGCGCAGACAATTGGACCATCGCATCGCATCGCCTGAGGTCAGGGTCCGGGACCAAGTGGATCATGTTTCTTTAACTGTCTTTTTAAATTAAAGTGCGCTTTTCTGTACACGGTTGAGTCAGTTATTTAAATTATTTTTGGCTAAAATAGTATAATTATTAACTGTAGACATTTTACTTTATCGAGAACTAGATTTTAACCGCGGTTTCTACTATTTTTTCCGGAATAAAAGTAGGCAATCTCCGACCTCAAAACTATACCTCGTAACCATGCAAAATCAAATCGATCCCTTCCTCTGTTGCTGCGTGAAAAAGTTATAAACAAACCAACAAACACACTTATAATATTAGTAAGGATTCATTGGCACCAAACTAATTTAAAACTGTCTTACGCCAATAGCTTCTCTCCGTATTATGATTGATGATTTATTTCTTAAGATATAGAGAGCTATACTAGCTCTCTATATCTTAAAAATCTCTATATGACTCCAGTGCGCGGGCGTCCGTTGTCGTGGGCGCGCGTATTCCCTGATGAAGGAGTACTAACTACTCTGAAATCGGTCGGACGCATAGCGGCTCGACCGTTCAAATAATCGTGAGTTGCATCCGGTGTTCATATAAATTTTAATAATAAATCCTCACGCTAGTTTTAATGAAGTAATAGCTATACTAGCTACTTACTAATAGTATGATTTCATCGTCGTAAGTACATTCACCATGATACATCCATCCATCCATCCATCCATCAGCCACATGACGTCCACTGCTGAACATAGGCCTCCCCTATGGATCTCCAATAAGACCGGTTGGAAGCTATTTGCATCCAGCGCGATCTTGCGGTCTTAATGAGATTATTTGTCCACCTCATAGGTGGACGACTTACTGCACTTGCCGGAACGTGGTCTCCACTCGAGTACTTTTCGACCCCACCGGTCATCAGTCCTCCGAGCTATGTGCCCTGCCTACTTCAATTTCACTTGCCCATCCATTGGGCTATGTCGGTAACTTTGGTTCTTCTACGGATATACTCATTCCTGTCTCAAACTCGCAGAGAAATTCCGAGCATAGTCCTCTCCATAGCTCGTTAGGTCACTTGGAGCTTATCAATATAGCTTATCAATTTGATTGCCTCGGTGGCTCAGTGGTTAGTGACCCTAACTTCTGGATCAAAGAGGCGTGGGTTCGATCCCCACCAGGGCAAATATTTATGTGATGAACATAAATGTTTGCTCTGTGTCTGGGTGTTATTTAGTTACTATCTATATAAGTATGTATTTAAAAATATGTATATGTAGTATATCAGTCTCTGGCAGCCATATCACAAGCTTTGCTTAGTTTTGTGTCTGGGTGTTATTTAGTTACTATCTATATAAGTATGTATTTAAAAATATGTATATGTAGTATATCAGTCTCTGGCAGCCATATCACAAGCTTTGCTTAGTTTGGGGTCAGAGGCCGTGTGTAAGATGTCCCCTAATATTTATTATTATATTTATTATTTATTATAATAAGGCCCATAGAGACCATATTTCTGTGTCATAAGTCATCACTGACAACACACACTCACACATGAGTTATCCACGGTAAACTTATATTTACTTTTGTATGAACAATAAAAAAAATGTTAATTAAACGAAATGATTACTTAGGTTTGTTTTTACAATGCGGGTTCACGATCACGACGAAAATAAATTGCAATCAGACTTTGAAACCCTTTCTGATTAAAAGTTGCGACGAATCATAAGACAAGGTCCTACCTCAAGCATAAATATCTCTGGAAGTTCGTCAGACTCTGACAATGACCCGTTACACAACACTTGACATCAATTTGACGAGCAAGTTCAATGTATTTCACTCGCTGCTACGTTAACTACATCTGGTGCAAACTGCCCTGTAGCTTGCTAATATTACTTGTATATATCCTGGCTACATTATTCGGTCACTAATAAGTTAACATGCTATTATTAAGTAATACGGGGCTAATACCGCACTAAAATTAAGAGATAAATAAATACCTCATCATCCCGACGTTTCAACCGAGTTACATCGGTCATGGTCACGGGTAGACTCAAATTAGTCCCGTAGTACATAATAATAATGTGTTCAAATCGCGAAAGTTTAAAAACAACAAGATAACATGCCACGAAGAACCTACCGACATAGCCCAACGGATTGGCAAGTTGAAATGGCATTTGACAGGGCACATAGTGCGGAGGACTGCGATGGAGTTGAAAAGTCCTCGAGTAGAGACCACGTAACAGCAAGCGCAGTGTATATAGGACGTCCACCCACGAGGTGGACGAATGACATTAAGACCGCAGGATCGCGCTTGATGAAATCCGCTTCCAACCGGTCTTATTGGAGATTTATAGCCTCACAGGGGAGGCCTATATTCAGCAGTGGACGTTCTATGGCTGATGGATGGATGAATGTAATAAGATAACAATGAAATTGATAACTATCTTCTCTGTTCTTACTATAAACCGACTTCCACAGAGAGATGGTAAACAGTGAGAAAATACACAAGACAGGTCCTACCTCAAGCAGGACTATACAGGGTTATTTCTAATCAGTTAGCATCCTTTTAGGGGCAACAACTTTCGTTTTGCGACTTTTGTCAAAACTCAAAAAAACAGCTGTTCCATACGTTTGGTCGCGGGTGAACGATATTTTTCAATGGAACATCAATTTTTTTTTAATTTTACAAAAGTCGCAGGACAAAGTTTGTTAGTATTGATGTTCAGAAGAAGCCCCTAAAAGGATGCTAATTGATTAAAAATAACCCTGTATATCACAGTGCCCTGACAATGACCTGTTACACCACACTTGACATCAATTCGCCGGACAAATTCAATGAAAAGCTCCTACTCGCTGCTATGGTACCTACGTCTGGTGCAAATTGACCTTTTACTTGCTAAACTAAATACGTTTTCTGTGACTAATAAAAATTGAATAGTAGGCCAGAGTAGAAGCCTTGAAAAATAATGAAAAGTGAAAAAAAATAATAGTAGGATAAAACCCATTAGAAAAGGAGGGGAATATTATAAAAATAAAAGGAAAAATAATTTACGGGCGATCTGAGGTCGGGAAGGGGATGGAGGGGGGGGTTTTAAGGGTAAAAAACGGTTTTTCTCGATTTCCGGCAAAACTAAAAGTCCTATCGAAAAAAGTTAAATGGCAAAGTTGTAGGTAATAAAAAGATCTAAAACTTTTGTATTGACACTTTTTTCACATAACCTCAAAAATTATGTGAAAAATCCAAAAAACCAAGTTTTTGGTTTTTTATTTTTATCTTTTACAAAAATCTTTTTTTTTTAACGAAATTTGGTGAAAACTTACCTTTTTATGTCCCAAATACGTTGTAATTTATTTGATGAAAAATATTAATTTTTTTCACCTTATTTTGAATTAATATCCATACCCATCCCCTTCCCGACCTCAGATCGCCCGTAAATTATTTTTCCTTTTATTTTTATATTAATCCCCTCCTTTTCTAATGGGTTTCATCCTACTATTATTTTTTTTTTGGTTGTATAAATTATCGACCCTGGCCTATAGGTAGTTTATTAACATGAGAAAGAGGTGTTTTTCATACGGTTGGCTGGGCGAAGTCGGGACGGGTAGCTGGTTTTATAAATCATGTACTGACTGTATCAGCCTTTTTAAAAGTCTACTGTAAAACGTAGGCCTACCCACGAAGGGTGATCGGGCCAGATCCACCACGCTGGCCCAGTGCGGATTCAAATTTATTCTACGTACATATGCAGGATTTTTCACGATGTTTTCTTGCACCGAAAAGCCAATGGCGTGAATAAATAAATAAATAAATAATAAATATTTTGGGATATCTTACACACGGCCTCTGACCCCAAACTAAGCAAAGCTTGTGATATGGCTGCCAGAGACTGATATACAACTTATACTTATTTTTAAATACATACTCGTACTTATATAGATAGTAACTACATAACACCCAGACACAGAGCAAACACCTATGTTCATCACATAAATATTTGCCCTGGGTGGGGATCGAACCCACGCCTCTTTGACCCAGAAGTTAGGGTCACTAACCACTGAGCCACCGAGGCAGTCTACTCGTAGAATAGTACTTATCAAGCTCTAAATTCTGGAACAAGACTATTAATTTTTTATGCTACAGATAGAATTTATTAATTAATAGCCGTGTTAGCAATGGACCACAAAAACATCATTTATTAACTAAAAATTTCGATCAAAATTTTTAAAATATAAAAGATAACAAGAATAAAAATTATGTTATTACTGGCCAGTTCAAAAACATCAAAATGAAACATAGCCTTGGGCTAACCACTCGTATCAGATCAAAAAATACTTCTGCTAAAAATGTTCCTTTGAAATATTAAATATTTTTAACAAAAAGGGTTATTTTATGTTTCGATAGTGTGAGCTGGTCGGTCTGTATTTTGAGAGTAGCGAAATATTTTTCTATACTTACGTGTAGGTATTATTCTTTCATCCCATTGTGTAAGTATAATCTTGGGTCAGGTTGTGTCTGGTCTATCTAGACAGGGTTTGAAAAATATTTTTTCGACTTACCGTACCAGCTTTTTTAATAGTACCTATGAAGGGCGATTGGGCTGTATCCACCACGCTTGCCCAGTGCAGGTAGGTGGATTCACACACTCCATCGAGTTTCTACTACGGGTTGGCTCACGATGTTTTCCTTCGCCGAAAAGCCAGTGGTGTAAAATTCCGTACATAAGTTCCAAAGAAACTCATAGGTCCCGTACCTATGAGTTTCTTTGGAATTTATGTACGGAATTTTACACCACTGGCTTTTCGGCGAAGGAAAACATCGTTCATCAAACAGCATTACCAGGATTTGAACCCACGACCTCAAGAATGACAGGCCAGTGTTACAACAACTAGACCACTACATCTTACTCTGGTACTTTTCGACTTATTTTGTATTAATAATGAATAAAAGATTAAAACTAAGGATAGAGTGAAATGTGATTTTTCTGTTTCAAACTTTCAACTAAGTAAATAAAAATTTTGTCCAAAAGATATGATATATCTCGCTGAATAATGATAGAGCATTATGCAAATATAATATGTGCGAAAAACAGGATGAAAAAAAATTGATCTACAAATACATGAAGTAGCTCTAGCTCACTGTGCCTTTGTGTACTGTAATTACGTAACTATTAATTTGGATATAAAAAAAAATACATTGTAGTCATAATGTACTTGTATAATTTAAAGTGACTTTTCGACATGTAATATAATCATTATGAGCATTGTGTACAATCAGCATGAAATATAAAACAGTCAAGTCTCAAAAATTCCCAAATATTCAAATATTAGAATATGGTAATGAGGGAGTTAGCAAGTAACTCAAGGGCGCCTGCTCTCGGGACTCGCGAGTGGCACGAGCATGGCAACACTGAAAAATGCATCCGGAGACAAAGCAGGCTATTACTGCCGGGATTAGCCCTATTGACACTACGTTACCAATTAAAAAGGGAGGGGTGCCTTTTCGTCTCGGTTTTTTTCAGCAGACGGTTTTTCAGGCCGCGGGCGAACACCCCTGCCGCCCTTTTCCCCCTAGCCCCCTCGTGGCTGTACAGAAAAATCAATAACGCAGCACTTTTTTCCGCGCGTAAAGCATGCACCGACACGGCGCGCTCCCTAGTGTGTGTGCCGCACGCACACACGCGCGCGCTGCATTGGGTTGCCAGCATTTTTCCTCGCATTAAAATTCGCAATGTCTCAGTACGTCCCGAGTTTGATTAGTTCTATGCACCTGAAGGGCTTTCGTGCACTCTTCAGTATTCATGCAGCCCTAGTACTTTTTTTAGAGCAATGCACTTGGAAATGACGTGACACTGCGGAAATGACGTGTCACAAACACGATTCGATAACAAAACCACTCGGTGAAATGTATTTCGCAAGCGAGGAAACAATTCGAAAACATTCTATCATCAGCCCTTTGTTCAGGCTCCACAAGGAACCGCCATAACTCGTGCTCTTAAAAGGATTGCGAGGAAATGAGAAGATTCGAGAAACTAGTGCAGGACTTACCTACCTATATATCTACTTACATGGAATAGCGCACGGTCTGTCTTATTCTATAGAACCTGGAACCTGCCGACCTTGTGCGCTGAATGGGACTTCCGCGATCTACAGACCATCCAATAATGTTATTGAATGAGCAATAAAAGCTTATAGAAATCGGATCGGACCTCACTCGTATCGTTTGCATATCCCTAATGCTCGATGCGCGACAGGCACAACACTAATTGCAAACGCAGACTAACGTAAAAAAAGCATCACATTTAAAAAAGGAACGGTTTGCACATTTTTATTTCGCAATGACAGGAGTGGTGGCGTCCCGCTTGCTCGGCATTGTTTCGCGGATCTCGTCATCACTCCATCTTTGTCTGCCGCGTGCTTTTTTTGAATGTGCAAAAATATAAAAACGCCGAATCGTGTGGGGGGAGGGGGGAGGCGAGTGGTGGCTGCAGTTGTGTGAGTTCGACGCGATAATGCTTGTTTTAGGGCTTTGCCCCGATCATAAGTCAATACATGTTTTAAACTTGGAGCATGCTTCCACTAACCATAACAGGGGCGAAATCTTTAACATAAACGGTAAACTTTGTCCTAATTATACTGCAACTTCCTTTGGGGGAAAGGGAAGTACTTACCGACTACGTATCTAAAAATAATTAAGCTTCTTTATGACTTAGTTTATCTAAATCGCCAAATCCTGAATGCAAAACTTAAAGTCATAACTCTTGGAGATTGAATAAAATCTAAAATCAAATATGCATTAAGATAGATAACAAAGCACACACCACACCGAAAACGCACACACGTGGTTGCTAAGAAATTGCTTAAGTATTAAGTATTTCCAAGAAAAAAATGTATTACCTATAATACCTATATACTTCCCATCACTTGCATTGCATCACAGTTTTGAAGTTATCGAAATTTCAAGCATTTCACCAATCTGCCCACCCAAGTACGCCAGAACATCCATCCATCAGCTATAGCATGTTTAATGATACTTCAATGTATAGGACCACTGCCGGAAACAGGTCTCTATCAATTTCCAATAAGGCCGGTTGGAAGCGGCCTGCATCCAGCGCTTTCTTGCGACCTTCATTATAACGTCAGTCCACTGAGGGCGTCTTACTTTTCCGTTGGCTCCAATTGAGAAACTTACGACCCCATTGTTCATCCGTTCTTCGAACTATCTGCACTGCCCAATGCAATTTCTACTTGCTATTCCGCTTGGCTATGTTGGTAAGTTTGGTTCGTCTGCGAATCTCCTCAGTCCTGATTCCATCTTGCAGAAAAACTCCAAGCATAGCCCTGTCCACAGCACATTGGAAATGCACACTGAAGTGTAATATACACTGAATATTGGCCCAATCGTCCCAGAAAGACGTCCAAAGACACCCAGGGCGTAAATTTTTAAACAGTCAAAAACCGCCTTTCTCTAAGCACTTTTCACTACTTACACAAATAGATTACCTATTCCTGAACGCCATTTATGTACATATTATACTAAACAGTGTTCAGGGACTGAAGAGCAACTGAAGATTACCCCAAACGACCTAGATAGACGTCCAAGACACCCAGCGCGTCAGTTCTGCTTGCAGCCAAAATCGCCTTTCTCTGAGCACTTTCCACTACACAAATAGATTATTCCTGTATTTTATATTACACTACATAGTGTTCAGGAACCGAAAAGCAACTGAAGATTACCCCAAACGACCTAGATAAACGTCCAAGACACCCAGCGCGTCAATTTCTGCTAGCAGCCAAAATCGCCTTTCTCTGAGCACCTTTCACTACACAATTAGAAGTGCTAATCACAGACTAACGAGCCCGAGGTGGCTAGACTGGCCGAATTACACTCACCAACTTATTTGGACATTTGACGATGGAGTTACTTTTATATTTCCTCACCTAAACTGATTGAAACTGATTACTTTTGAAGTGAAACGTTAAAGTTCTATCATTTGTCCTGGTACATTGTTTTATTTGTTAGATGATCACTCCATAAATCCATCAGATGCAGCTGACAGATTTGTCTCTCTGGAAGAAAGTCATTTTTTTATTCCGTAAACATATTACAGGCTTCCAATGGGTCCATCTTTTCTTCTTGCTAAAGCTATGTATTACAAATATTTTGATAATCAATACATGTCTGGCAGTGAATATCCCGTGGCGAAGATAAAATAAAAATTATCACCGCGATGATTATAATGACTTGCAGTTTAGACTTCAGACACTTATCTCAATTCAATAGGTTTATTTCAATTAAATCTTACTCTACCACCTCAGAAACGCAAACACTTTTGAGCTTTTCATATCATATCAAACACAGGGTTATTCAAAATTACCAAATGCCGATAGGAGGTGATTCGTTATGAACAACTTCTACTATGGGATTAACTCGATATTTAAATAAAAACAGCTACTATTTACAAAATTGCAACTAGGAATCACATGTGGAAGATTTTTACTGGGTTGATCCTTATAACAAAATCGTAAGGGCCGAGTGGCTAGCCCTGGTGTCAGAGTATTTAAGCCGTCTGATGGCTTCTGACATGACTAAACGGTTAAAACAAACGGGACCTGCAAATTAACGTGCCATCCGTTCATAATTACGTTCTGAAGCACCCTCTTTTGGCTTAGTAAATACATTATAGAACGTCCACTGCTGGACATAGGCCTCCCCTATGGATCTCAAATAATACCCTTTGGCTGCGGCTTGCATCCAGCGCGATCCCGCGGTCTAGATAAGGTCTTCTGTCCACATGGTAGGTGGGATATCCTACGCTGCACTGGCCGGTGCGTGGTCTCTTTACGGCTCTACCGGTCATCAATCCTCCGTGCTATGTGCGCTTCCCATCGCCATTTTAACTAGTCAATCCGCTAGGCTATGTTGGCTATAAATGCTATAATAACCTAGTACTTACGTTTTTTCTTTTGCTCTACATAATATCGTCTACTAAACAAAACTTATGATTGCTGATGCACCTTTCACTGGTAACAATAAAATCATGTGTTTTAATCACTAATTGGTGTTCTACTCTGATCTAGACTAAATTAGTTATGGCTGAATCAATGGCGGATGCGTCTGACGACTGGACATGCAATATAATCAACCATAATTATGGCGTATGTAAAAATGTAAACATGTACACACTATTGAGCTTATTTGTTTTAAAATACGACTGAGCTTCGCTTTTAGCAAAAGTGAAGTATGTAATAAATTTCGCGTTATAGGTATCGACAATACCGCATAATGCAGATAAACTTGTAAAGAAAAGCTCTAAGTATACTCTATACCAAATTTTATTCAAATCATTACAGCCGAGACCTGAAATTTGTACGATCAAAGTACAAAAAAGAAAAAATCTCGTATAGCTAAGGTATAAAGTAAGATTTTTAGTAGAAAAAACCTTTCTTTTATTAGAATTGGAATCAAGTTCTTCAATATGACGCCAGAAGCAAATAAACAAAAAAATCGATAGAAATCATATCAACAATAGATTATCAAAATGATGTCAACAAACGCACACTGACCGAGACGATACCGAATTTAAAAAATAAAAATAAAGGGCAAAGTTGCCGTCTGGCGTCGCCGGGCGTCGTTTTATTGCCTTGCCCGTGGCCTCGCTCCTTCTTACCTCATAACACAGTTTCTCTTGCCTATTCCTTTTTTCCTTTTCTTTGCCCTCCCCACACGGGGAGTATGTGAAAAAACTTTACAGCCGAAGTCCACCTCGCAAGCAATGTTTGAATTTAGAACTCTGTAGTTTTTACTGGTGTTGCCGCTCTTAAAAATTTCTTTTGAATCGGTAGCTTTGTAAAAAGGTGTCTACTTTTTTAGTTATTTGGGTGAAGGTTTTTTCGTGATCGTTTCTTGTCATCGAATTTTGTACCAGAAAGTTTTCTTCTTCTTTTCAAAGTCACAGTTTTTAATTAGGTATTTTTTTGCGATAAGCCGGCAGTCTTTACCCTAATTTTATTATTATATTATATTTTTCTACCAGTATTTAAAGAAGCTTTTAGTTTAATGATTTGGAATAACTCTTTTCACATACGAGTACCTATTTATCAGAAAAAATCTACCAAAATTTTTAAATATTTACTATTATTCAGTCGGTAAAATTAAATTATAATTGCTGATGTAATTAAGCCACAGCTTCAGCTTATGACATAACCCACTTTCAATTTTCATAAAACTTTGGCTCAAGCCATTTCATTACCGTAAAAAAGCATTTCTTTAGAGATTTATACGGCAGTTCGTTAAGCGGCGCTTTGCTGGATCTCTAGTAAAAGCTTCAAAAGTCGGTAATTAAAAACTAAAAACGGATCTTTGAAAGATTTTTCTCGAGTTAGAATGTATGAATGTATAAGGTTCTTGCTTTAAACTCGTTGAATGAGATATTCGTTAAAATTGAGATGTGTTGACTGTTTCGTGAATAGGGGCCTGGATTTTGTAGGTTTACTTTTAATTAAGACAAGCTGTGTATAAATATATATTAGATAGGTATACCTACTTAGTGTATGTATACTACATATGAGATACTCTAGATTTCTAGTAACATATTACAAGATAAAATTGGTGCAATGGCACTTTTTATTTTATTTATTTTATGATTCAGTTTTAAAAGCTAGTGAATGCAGAAAAAAAACCGGACAAGTGCGAGTCAGGCTCACACATCGCGGGTTCCGTACCAATCCAAAAAAAATCCCGAAATTGGGAAGTAAGTTGTTAAAATCTCTACACCTTACATGATACGATTTACTCACTTTCAATTTTGAAACCATATTTTGTGAAATTTTTTGAGGCCCTATTTTTTGTGATTAAAATAAAAATGTACAGTTTATATGTGCACTCTGAGTCAATGCTTCTTGCAAAATTTCATAGTTCTATGTCAACGGGAAGTACCCTGTAGGTTTTGATTTTTGTGAGTGTCGAAATATGCGGTTATTTACGACATAAATGGCTCTAACTTTTTTAAATGATAACTGAGAAGTTTTTCTTTTACACAACTGCAAGATACTATAAATATAGGTATACAGTTTAAATTTCAACTCGATATCTTTACGCGTTCCTGAGATAAAGAGTCTTGGCATACACAAAGACGGACAGACGGACAGACGGACAACAAAGTGATCCTATAAGGGTTCCGTTTTTTTCGTATGAGGTACGGAACCCTAAAAAACACTGTATTACATAACATTAAGATTATAGGATTTTCTGCTTACCTGCTAGATACTTAGGCTCAAATGAAATGCATTATAACGTAAATAAATCCCCTCTTTGGTCTCTAAAATCGTGATGAGATAACTATAATATATGTAACTTCGCATAATTCTTCATTCATTAAAAAAACTTTAAACGAAACTATTTCATTAACCGCTAAGTAGAGGATTTTTGAACGAAAATAATTGGCATGTCAAAATATTATTGTGCAATTTTAAATCGAATTCAAATTTTCGAATTTGGAAATGCGATAGGTTGGCGAGCCCGCATCCCTACCCCTTGCTAACCCGACCAGTGCAAGTTGACTCTTACTGCTGAGAGGGACTATTGATACCTATGACTATTGCATTTTTACCGCATCATACCTTTCCAAGCATTGTACAGAGTGTTGTTTTACAATTTTTAGAGAAGTTCCCATCTGTCCGCATCCTTGTGAAACACTTTTACTATGGGACTAACCCTAACATCGCGAAAAAAATATCAGCTGTTCTAAACGAAAAGTCACTTTCGGCTAAGTATTAAAGTTTCATATACGAGTATTTAAACTAAAACTAATTCTCTTTTAGGAACAGCTAATTTTTTGTCGCGATTTTGGAGTTGTTTCTATAGCAAAAGTGATGCGATATGGTAAATATTTACCTCTCAAAGACTCTGCCCTTTGCCGAACATTACCTTGTACATCAGTAGGTACATGGTAATTATTTTTTGCTAAAAATGGCAAGTCTACGAAACAAAAAAAAGAATGATTATAATCAGGTCATTAGCATTCGTACAAAAAAAACCATGCGAATTGAGAACCTCCTTTTTTGAAGGCGGTAAAAAAGAAACAGATGCAAACATGCCTACATAAAATAGAAGCACAAAAACAATGTCTAGTTTTGTTTAGGGGCGTATTTAGACGCAGCTCTGCTTGCACTGGTGGGTGTTTTGCAGAACCACAGTCTCAAAAATAGTTGCCAGAACCACAGCTTACACGATAGGTTGACTAACACTAGATTAGCAATTAGTTTGTACGAGCAATGACTTGGAATAAGTATTAGTTAGTACGTACAACGGCACGATGAGCTTTAGTTAATACGTCATGCAATGACACAGATTAGGCATAGTTAGTATACAGTACAAAGATACAGATAGTATTATTACATCCGTACACTGACATAGAATAGGCATTAGTAAGTCCAAGAACACAGAATACGTATCAGTCAGTCGTAGACATAGATATATTAATAGTTAGATGCAGCACGCGAGCGCGCGAGCTTTGAGCTCAAGCCTGCAAAAACGCACACTAGGGCAGGCGCGGGGACCTCCTGTTTGTTTTGCACTGATACTGTGACAGGTGATGAATGGGTGGAGCTTTTAGGCCCAGGGTCACGGGACAAACCCCTTTTGTTTGTAAAATGGAACGGTAGAGTCACATTTCAAAAAATTAAATCTGTAAGTTATGTAGAATCAGTGTGAAATATATGACGATTAATAAATTAGATGATATGTAGATATAATAAATTTAATAATTATAAATACTGTTATCGTTATTAATTGGATGATAAATAATTTGTGGATAATATGGAATTACATCTAGACAAGGTGGGTATAATAGTTTTCAGACAAAGGATAGTCATACTGTCAAACGTCGATATGAAAATATGTTCATAAAATACATGTAATTAATAAGTATGTAATATAAAATTCTAGAACCAAAAATATTAATATCATATTTAAATCTACACCTCAGCTTTACACAAAATGAATTTATCCTATTTTATAATTGGTAGAGTCCGATCTTTTTTCCCACTTATACAAATGTACAAAACTTAATCTGATAAATTAAAACTCATCATTGAATTTATTTCTAGTAATTAAATAATTTTAATTACATTGGATGCACATGCCAAAGCAAAAGAAAACTAATTCCATTACCAAATCATCGGCCATTCCAATACACACATGCACTTATGTTGCACACATACATAGTCATGTGCATAGAGCTCGGACTAATCGAGAGTGACGCTCGAAAAATCACAACCCTAGTCGAGGGAGGGGGAGGGGTGGGGGGAAACAGGTGGGGCGGCTTGTTTTTATTTTTCACCATTGGCGGATTGCAGTGGGAGTAATGATCGATGGAATTAACGTGGCACTGGCCACCGACACGCTTCCAATTTCAAATTCGAATCCGATTCGAAAAAGTCCGCATGCAAAAAAAGAACATGCACTTTTTCTTTTCATGGACAAGAAAAAAGTTTGCATGAAAGGCGGTTTGGGAAGTTCGGTCGTAACAAAGAGGTTGGAAGTTATGGTTGATTGGTTTTAAAATACGAGTACACGCTCTAATATTAGAAGCTACGTTTGTGGGGAAAAAGGAAAACATTCGACTAAATAGTAGGTATTTCGATAACGCTTTAGCAAAAAACGTGAACTTTAAGATTTTCTTGAATTATTAATTTTTGCCATATTTTTCAGTTGGTACCCACTAAGTAACTTTAGTGACCTTTTATGAAAGAAAATTACAATTAAAATGTTTTTATTCTCTACTTCTTAGTCTTCTAATCACTTTATTAATAACAGAAGTGACTGCAAGCTTCTATTTTTTTTTGGATACTTTTTGCATATCCGACTTTAGAAAATATTCCAAAGAAAAAAGTTGCGCTTCAGCCCACAAGCATTATTTTCATAGCCAATTTCGATGCAATAGGATACTACGAGTATAACGCATTTTTCACTAAAAAATATCGCTTAAAAATTCCGACGTCCACGAACTCATGCCTGCATTATTACAATATTTCACATTGCAAAATTCAATAGCGTCCCGACACCGTTTCAATCCATAAACTCGCTCGTCTCTCATAAAAATATCCGAACGTGTACATAAAAATATCGGAACGCATAAAAACCTTTTCAGCATTGCAGTTTTTTTTTCTTTTTTTGTGGCACTGCGCGTGCATCCCTGTCCAGTGATATTGAAAAGATATAATTATATGTATGTATACAGGGTGCAACGTAATAAACGCTTATTTTATTGAGTGGTGGTCTAGTGGTAATGACACCCGCCTTACAAGCATGGGTTCAAACCCGGTCCCGGACCAATTAATTCCTCAGAATTTATGTACGGAATTTCACGCCACTAGCTTTTCGGTGAAGGAAAACATTCTGAGGCAACCTGCATTTATGTCCAAGGAACAAATTCAATGGCGTATGTGAATCCACCAACCCGCACTAGGCCAGCGTGGCGGCTATGGCCCAATCACCCTTCGTGGGTAGGCCTACCTCCTGCAGTGGACTATTAAAAAGGCTGGTACAGTACAGTACAGATTTTACTGGAGTAAGCAACTTATATACTTATACTGTGGCTCGAATGACACGTTTTTGTTAGTTTCGGTTGATTTAACCGTTTAACTATGTCAGAAGCATTCAGGCGGCTTAAAAATTCTGACACCTGTATCCCCATCTCCTATTAATTCTCCTACTAATTTGATATTTATTTACAATTTCGCTACCTTTATTTCTATTTATATGGCACCCACTGTTTATTACTTAGCACCAAAGAACTAACACTAACTCCCATAAACTCAGGGAACCCTACTGTGGGAGTTAGCGCCCCACGTAGTCATCATGTTTCTTATAATTATTATAATATTTTAAGATAAAATTGGATGCATAACATTTTCACTACTTAATATAACTAATACTGTGAATCATAAATTGCAAATGAAATACTATGCAATCGTCAAATTTACAACGTTTGGAGTAAACGTTTTTGCTATCTACCCGCATTATCAAAAAGTTGTCAGACAAACACTATATCCGTTCCACCCTGTATTGGAGAGATATCTCGATTCGCATCCGTTTACAAATTAAGCACAGGGTGTAGCCACTACCCCCTCCCCACACCCCCACATTACATTTACGTACATGATTTATTCGCAATACACATTTGGCATAATTGAAAAATGGCGGTGCCTGTAAATGGCGGAACGTCGGACAAAGCCAATAATAAGGTTTATTGCTGATGGATATGGGCAAATAGAGGGTAGATTTATGTACCTACTGCTTTAAAGTACATCTTTTGCTGTCAATGATAAGCTGTGGAAGCTTTTGACTGTAATCAATCATTTATCGCAACATATAGAGCAATTTTAGAGAGAGATAAAAGCAACTTAAGAAATAAATGAGCATAAGGAAATAATGTAGTCCCTATCGCAAAATAGGTACTGTCTTAGAAGTCAAAAACTGACGTATAAACCAAAAGTTCAAAAATCTATTTTAAAATCTCTTTTTTGTGATTCTAACTTTGAACTTGATAAAGTGTTCATCACATTACCTATATCAGTCATAGAACGTCTACCTACTACCGGACATAGACCTCCCCTGTAGATCTAAAAACTTTAAAGCAATCTGCATCTAGCATCTAGCGATAGCTTTTAGTTATCGAAGCGAAGCCATTATCATTTTATAACTTGATGTAGATTTTCTTGCATATATGATGTCTGGGACAGCAGCTTTGGTGACAGCCACTTCAACCACCACATCCTGGTGAGGCTTCGAACTGCAGCAGTTTATAGATCGAATCACACAGCTTGGCGGCTATGATGTTAGCTACAAGCTGCAGATAACCCAATCCTCTCGCAGCTGTTGTGTGAGCTTCAGTCAGGATTAGGTTATTCACAGCTTGTAGCTAACTTCACAACCGCCAAGTTGTGTGATTCGACCAATACGAAAGACTTTTATAACATTCTTTAACGAACAATAATGTCTGTAGTCAATCGTTACATAAATCAGGTTTAGTACTACAATTTAATTGCAGACCGGCACCAAAGAAACTCTACAACTCTATGATCGTGTTCAAAAGTCGTAATAGAGGCGAATTAAACCCGTAACATCAAAATTATGTAATAATAAACACAACATCTCAGCTACCAGTAATTTAATATTAGCGTTCGATAGTAGCGATTGACTCCATCGCCTAATCCATGCGTAATGAGCTGTCAGCTGTCAGATCTGACAGCTGACAGTTTGACAGCGCCCGCCGCAGTCGTCATAACGTATTAATGCGTCCAACTGTACTTTCTAGCGAGATTTGTGGGAAAAACAACTTGAAATAGTAACGCGTTAACAGTTTTTTGAACTTAGACAAAGAATGCATTGTATAAATTTTATTTGAATTGGACAAAATCGTAAAATATTGGGTAGCAAAAGAATGATTCCTTAGTTCATCGGTGTTTTAAACCATCGCGGTATCGTAAGGTGTTATTGTAAATAATGTGTAGATTAATAAAAAAAAGTAGTTGAACCTTAGAAAAAATAACCAAAAACAAATGAAGTAACTATTTCATCAATACCTGAAAAACATTGCCTTTCTCTTTATCGTGGCAGCCCAATAGAAATGACTTTACACTCTAACTTAAAAAAACACACACCTTTATATTTATAATAAAATTTCCACGGTATTTTTTTTAAATATCATTTAGCGGTTACAACGCGCTCAATCGTCCTACAAGAGTCCCACTACTATCAACTTACTCCAAAGTTCAAGTAAACCTACCTTACTTAGCGTTAAGTTAGCAGCGTTAAGTTACGTAGGCTCGGCGAGTGCAGTGTCGACCGACTTCTGAAGTTAGAACTACACTTTGCATCCTGAAAGCGAAAGTTGCGTAGCACTTGTTCTCTGCTCTGCTAGGGTTGTCGACTCAAGTTATAATAACATTTACATTAAATTATATTTAATGTTTTTAACAGCAACATTAAGATTTAACAAAATCACTCATACTCCTATTACCATCACAAAAGAGACTAACAGACGGACAGAACAATTATAACAAAAGGTACAAAGTATACAATGACAAAGTAAAAACATGAAGTAGAGTTAGAAAAGCTTCATACATAGTGAACATACTTAGCAGCACTAATTTTGCTTCTCTGACATTTGGCTGCGTAATGAATATTTCGGTAATTACTTAAATAGTTTGATTAGAAGATTTTATGGAATGGTATAAATAATATTAAATAATTCTCATACGCCACTGTCGAAACTCACATAATAATAATATGTAAAAAAAACGAATATAACCGGGGCCTACAATTTAACGTGTCATCCGAACCACGGCAGCACTCAGTTATAAATGCCACCTGCGGTCACCCATCCGAAGACTTATCGGGCTTTAAGTTTCTTAACTACGGAGTTCACTGAGAAACACACAGTCAGAATATTCTATCAGCGCTACAGTTCCTTAGAATAATTCTTTTTCGTTAAAAATGGCAAGATAGACCATTGTGTAAAAATAAATAAATAAAATAAAATAAATATTTTTGGGACATCTTACACACGGCCTCTGAACCCAAACTAAGCAAAGCTTGTGATATGGCTGCCAGACTGATATACTACATATACTTATTTTTTTAAATACATATACTTATATAGATAGTAACTAAATACCACCCAGACACAGAGCAAACACCTATGTTCATCACATAAATATTTGCCCTGGGTGGGGATCGAATCCACGCCTCATTGATCCATAAGTTAGGGTCACTAACCACTGAGCCACCTAGGCAGTCAAAATTCGGATAGTTCGATTGAATTGATTTATAATTTTTCTACATTATTGTTGGTTTTTCAACAACAGCTAAAGCTACTTTGATAAAATCTAAATGGGACCATTTCGGACGTTTGTTTCCGTATTGTCATTTCAAATCTATGTTTTAACTGTAAAAATTTTTTGATTCGGTTCACATGTGACGAAAATGTCGATGAACGTACACAAAACAAACAAAAAAAAGGACATAAAACATCCTCCTTTTTGGAAGTCAATTAAAAAGACGTTAAATTACAAAAAAACAACTTACGAAGCAGAGAAGCAACCCTATTGTACAAGTATTTCGTGAATTGAGTTGTAAAGCTACTGGAATCTCAGATGAAGCAAGTAGACGTAACAGCGGAATGTAAGAACTGCTCATTTGACCATCCACCTGACCATTTCCGGTTTTAGAGCTATTATTAAAAAATAGTTGACTAGTAACTAGACCTTTTTTATTACAAACTTGTTGGTTGCTACGCTTGCTAGACAATTTTAATTTATACTAGCTTTTGCTAATTTTTAGGTAATTCGATTTTTTGGTTTTATTCCACACGAACCTTTTATTTTTTCAGGACGAACTGTGACGCAATCTAAACTTAGGTAATTATTTTTCGCAAAAAAATGGCAAAAGCGACTTCCATTGTCTACAAAATTCTAATAGTTCGCTCGAGTTGATGTATAATTTTATACATTATTATTGATTTTTCAAAAACGGCTTAGCCCCGAGTTCACCAACGCTTGTTTAAGTTAAACGTGTGTTTTCTGTATTTAACTTACGGTTTTTGTTAAAAAGCTGTTTAAGATTTAATCAATGTTTGATAAATTAAACATCTGTTGGTGAACTAGTGTCTCAAACCCAAGTTTGACCGTTATTCGAATACAGTAATCACACGTTTAACTTAATTAACCGTTGGTGAACTCGGGTCTTTAGCGATTTCGATAAAATTTAAATGGGACCATTTCGGAAGTACCTATACACTTCGAACTAAAAAAAATTGATTCGGTTTACAATTGGCGAAAATATCGATGAACGTACACAAAAAAAATACATACAGATGAGCATAGTACCTCCTCCTTTTTGTAATTCTGTTATTAATGCCTGTTACAGGAAATTTCGACGGGAGGGTATTGCATGAAAAAAAAAATAACTTGATGCTTCATACATTAATACTCGTCCCTGTCTGAAAGGTGTAAGGATCTTTGTTGTAAATACTGAATCATTTAATTGCCACGTATTTTGTCAATGCATACGTTTTTCAGCACTCCAAATGCAAAACACATTTTCTCAGTTTTCTTGCCAGCATTTCCCCAAAAATATTCAAAAAACCCGGCCAAAATATTCCTCAAACCGACGTCAAGAGTGTTTCATAACACATGGCGACGTCTTCAAACTGGCAAAATGGAAAAAATAATTTAAGCTGAAGAATAGAGGTCGCGACGAGCATAAGACGGGTCATTAAAAGAACCTCGTTTCGCTTGCCGAGGAATTTTAGCCTTTATTATTAATGCACTAGGTGTGAACAGGTCGGAGTGAATGACCTAAGAAAGCTCTACATCAGAGTTTCCCAAACTATGGCTCGCGACCCACTGCTCTACACGACATCGCTTCACGACCCACCAGTGGGTCCCAAGTAAATATAAAGTGGGCCTTGCCAGCCTGTAGACCGATACGCCAGCTGACTAAATACCGAAATAAGTTGGACTTTGTTTGTTGGTTGGAGTTGCGATTAAGAGCAACACGAGTTGAAGTTGATGTCAAAACTGTAATGGCGAATCATATCGTACTAATATTATAAACGCGAAAGTTTGTGAGTAGGTATGTACTCTGTTTGTTACTCTTTCACACAAAAACTATCGAACATATTGGGATTAAACTTTGCAATAATAATGCTTATATATCATCCGAATATCAGAACACATAGGCTATGATATATAAAGTGTAAGATTACAGACATAATTAATATAAAATACTATTTAAATTCTAGCATTAAACCTCATATAATATTTGTAATCAGTGATGACGAGCATCTGTCTGATGCTGGTATCTTTTAAAAAGGCTGCTGGTAACACAGACTGATACTTGCCACTGACAGAAAAATAGCGATTGATTTTATCGATGTGTGTAATATAAAGAAAATGGAAAGTGAAGTGCATCCTTGTTTTAATTCTGAGTTTAGAGGATAAGATAATAAAAGATATCGCATGAAACGAAGTTCGCCGGGTCGGCTAGTAATATATTTATTTGAAAAGTTCTTTATTCAAATATGAATAAACCAACAAAATAAATTACTAATAGGTAACGGTATTTTTTTAAATTTATTTATAACGTTAAAATTTCCTAGAGCCCACGTCCCGAGTTAGTAAACTTGTATTTAGGTGGATCGTAGTCCAAAAAACTTTGGGAACCACTGCTCTACACGACATCTCTTCCTGAAGCTTGTATAGCTTAGTTTAGCTTTTAGTGGGTTGTGTGCATGTTGGTTATGTATGTAAGGGCTTAATGATTTATTTTGATGTTTTATGCAGCTGGTACCTAATAAACTATTTAGTTATATAACACTACTAAATCTACTCAAATGTAAGTACTCTTACTTACTGAATTGTGTGTACTTAGTTGGCTTATCTAGTCGTCCGCTTACAATTTGAAATTGAACATTTTTTAATGAAATTTAAAATGAATTATAGTTTTATTTTCCTAATAGAGTAGGTACATAAAATGTATAGCCATGGCCAGAAAACTAGATGTGAGAACACCCCCATTTTAATGGAAAGTCTATAAATTGCATTAGTATTGATTATAAAATTTTCATTCAAAATTAACTTACTAAAATTTGTAATTATGTCTAAGATTATTAATGCTTGAGAATGTTAATGCTACAATTATTATTTTCTATAATTTTCTAAATAGTTTCGTTTCGTTTAGGTCTTAATTACAACTATTTTGCACCCGAAATTTAAACAGGTTTGATGTGTTAGAGAAACAAACGAACGCGCTTAGCACTAAATAACTCAGTATTGCACTCCTACTATAATATCTGCAAAAGCACCTCACTCGACTCTACAAACTCATTTTAATCAGCGATCAATATAGAAAAATAAGCAAACTATAAAAGAAAACCGCAACACCGCCCGTAAAATTAAGTCACTCGCACTCTTCGGCGACATAAATCGCCCATTGTACCAAAGCAAACAATAAACCCGCCTCGCGTGCTTCGCCTTACGAAATAAAAAAAAATAAAAAGTTCATTGATCCTGCACACCTTATTTATGACTTTTACTTTTTAATTTAATGGTAGTGCCAACTGGTAACACGCGAGCATTCGAAATTCGAATTAGCCCTAACCACCTAACCGAGCTTACTTTTTAAATTGAGAATGGTATCGAATGATGGTTTTGCGATCGATTTCCTTATTTCAATGTCCTTAATTGGTAGAGATAAGATCTATGCGTGCGCAAGACGGTGTCTTATGCACGAAAAGAACTCGATTTATGTGGTGTTAAGTTTCGAGATACGAATAATCGAATGGGCTTCTTTAATGTATTGACGTTGGTAAGTTTTACTGTCATTCGATTCGATGCTAATGTCGCATTTCTTTCATTGGGAAACTGTATTCAGTTTCACTTTCATTTATGGACTGTTACATCTATTAATCATCCTCTTACATACTGCAATAATTTTACGTGTCGTCCCGTACTGACATAATAGTACTCAGTTGTAAATGCAACTCGCGGTCACCTGTGTAAATACTGCCAATTTTTTTTTTGTTTAGGTTAGCGTTAGACTACTTACTGCCTGATGTTAAGCAGATATTCGGTCTAGGGTGTAACACACTTACCTAGAAGATACCTATTTACTCGAGATTTGAAGACACCCACGTTGTACTTTAGCGGGAAGACAGACTCAGACAAAGCATGACTACATTCTGGCTGTTCGTATGTTTTTATATTAATTTGTTTTGTGATGAAAGATTATATAACAACTACCCGTAGATACTTATTGCAGTTTTACTTCGGTGATCGGTAAGGAACGCCTAGAGAAGCTACATTATGAGCTCTATATGTGTGAAGGAGCATCATGAGCACGGATGAGCGCCGACGATAAAAATAGACCTCTTATGAAGACAAGAGACCTCACCTAGGAGCTTAGTTTTCATATAGTCATTATAGTGTAGGCATAACTTGAGTGCATACTAAGTTGCATATGCTTAACCCACGCTACTTACTACCTATATAAATCGAGTTTATATCTTAATCGAGTTGAAGGGCCTGCTCCTCTGATAGACTTTTCTATTTTTTAACTGAGTGTGATTTAATAAAAATAAAACTGGAAAATAGGAAACTTCCTTATTGGTGGAGTAATGACTAATTGAAAACCTCCTTTTTTTGAAGACAGAAAAATACTAATTTTATTCAATTCTGTTTGAAAGTCTATATAATAATGTCCAAAAATAAACTTATATAACTTAATTTTTTTAATAATGAAATATCACTGCGGGCTCTGCAGCAGTGTAGAGCATTTGCCAATAGTCGAACACGCAGACAAACAGCAATCTCTGTTGTGTTAAGTTTTTACACAGACTTAAACAACATCATTGATCATAATACAAATCTGCACTACACAATAAAAAAATGGCACGAACATATTTGATTCTGCCCAAGTTGATTGGAATACCTTTTATGCTACTTCATAACCATCTAAACATGATTTAAGTGTCATTTCGTGCGCTCGCCCGACTGTAGGCATAATTAGGAAGTGCTAACGGATAGGCGCATATAACTCCATTGCTGTCGCTTCTGTATGTACCTGCTCTATTTCTGGACTCTATAGATGGCTGTGGCGGACGTGCCACAGAATAAATTAGGTGTGTGACAAAGAATTTTATTGAATGAGAGTTACCTATATAACCACAGATCTTTAGGATCTAGTAGACTCTTTTTGATTTTAAAGCAGATGTGAATAATTAATATTTTGAACGTTGCTCAGAGAAGATCTTGCAAAGTCGGCCTAGACTTTGTGAAAGAGACTTGATGCTTGTTATTTTGTAATTTCATATTTTCCAATTATACTTTTGTTCAAGGCTGCCATCATGCTGGCATATTTCACAAGCAATGTCATAATAATAAGAATAACAAGGTCTAAGCTCTGTAATTATATTTTACATTATCTCCTTTTCCTGTTCATTTTCGAAAATGTGCGACGTAGGTATTTTTTTTCGGATTACTTATAATTGATACTTCAACAACATCTATTCTGAACAAAGACCTTGTACCTACTTATAACCAAGGTCTTTGATTTTAAAAAATACAAGCTGGCATGATATCGTATGACATGAAAATAGACAAGGTTTTATTAAATAATTAATTCTAATCTTATAAAAAATAATATTTTCAGATGTTTATTAAAAAACATTTCATAAACTATAACTATTAAAATTAAGCTACTTAAAATAAAAACTAATACTAAACATTAAAACTTATATTACTAAATTAAAAATAAAACTAATCTAAAAGACCCGGGGCAGAGGGTAACGTGGCCAGAATGCTGGCGGCGTTGCCTCGTTGAATGGGTACTTATTTTTTGACCAAAGTAGATGCCAGCATTCTGGTCACGTGTCATCAGGATGTTTATTTAAAATAGCATTCTAATATTCTAAAACCTTATTATATCTGTCAATTAGAGATTGCAAACCGGGCCTGCCCGGGCCCGGTGCCTTTTTAGATACCCCCGAACCCGGCCATTCTTACCGGGCCAGGTCACCGCAACGGGTAATCTAAGTTGTTATGACACGTTTAATATATTAAGCTGCGTTATTAGTTTCTTATTTTAAATCCATGATTTCATATAGACACTATAAGGAGTAAAGAGAAAGACCTGCTTATTTAAATTAATAAAAATTAATTATGACTAATACTTACGTTACTTTTCCGTCCGTAAAAGCAATCAATTCTGTATTAAGTACGATTTTGAGACTTGAGTGAGAGTTGGGAGTCTTTAGGACTAAATGTTGTAATAATTGTTCATAAGCCCGTTTGAAATAAATATTAATTTTGAATCATTGTCTTTTTCCATATATATATACAAAGAAAATGTTCATAAAATTCTTTAATAATTCATCGCTAAGACACAACCCGGCAGGGCCCGGCGGACCCGGCCGGGTTGGCGACGAATGCAACCGGGCCCGGCCGCGTTGAAAAACCTACCGGGTTGCAATCTCTACTGTCAATTCTAATAAATTGTCTGTCCGATACCTCCACTAAATAATTCAATAGAATATAACTAAAATATACTACCTTGTATCCGCGTGGCTCTACCGCACTTCCGAATGTTCCAAATAATTTCATTCCAAAGCTAACAAGGTTAACCACACTGAAATCGCAAAAACTCAAAGATCATACGACCCAAAAGGAAAAAACCCTGTCAATGGCCAACACATAATTATAACTTATTTAATTTGTTTCTGATTGTCCTTCCGAGAACCCGCGCGGCCATGACTGGCGTGACTCACTCTTGACTAGATCGGTTAATAATATCGCGGGATACAACACACGAGTCACGTTTTAAATATTTTACTATCTATTTTACTATTACTTGTAGCTTTGACCGATAAGTATCAAACATCATCATCATCATTCATCATCACGATCATTTGACGGGTTCGTAGTACAGCGTTCTAGCTTAATTTGGACAAAGCATCTGGGCCGGAATCCCAGAGGGATTCAGGTTCAAATCCTGCGAGCGCGTCAATTTTTGAAATGTTTATCACAGAAAGAACATTTGCTTATTCTGTACAACAAAACTAGCAACTTTTGTTCTGCTATTTTTGTCAAAACTCAAAAAAAAATCAGCTGTTCCATACATTTTGTCGCGGGTGAACGATATTTTTCTATGGAACAACAATATTTTTGAATTTTGACAAAAGTCGCAGAACAAAAGTTGTTAGTTTTGATGTACAGCATAAGGCCCTAAAATGATGCTTATTGATAAGAAATAACCCTGTATAACAACGTAGCTATCAAGAAGTTTGTTTGTTTGTTAGTAGAGACATTATACTTCGACGTTGTATAACTACATAATAAATTGCCCATATTCCAGTGCTTTCGAACTATATTCATCGTCATCGAATGTCACCTGGCAATGTCACCTCAATGAGACCTACAATACTAGTGTGGGACTGCAAATGCCAAACAACACATTTTACATAGAAACATGTTGGGATTAGGGCTGCCTATTTTTACGGCTTGATTTTTTTTTAATGTGCTTAAAAATATAGTGCTACTTCTTCTCAGCCGTAGGACGTCCACTGCTGGACATAGCATACCAATACCATACCTCGCCAATAAGCCCGGTTCGAAGATCCGCTTGCAAACTTTTGCTCCTATTTAATTTTTGGTTCGGTATAATTTAAAAATATTAACACATCCATAGTTAGAAATAGTATAGTGTGTAGTAGTGTGTAGTCAAACGCGAACCTATATGAAATTAAAAAAAAATGTAGTTAAAAAACAATTATGTTCTTAGAAAATGTAACCTATTTGCGAAATCATCTAAATTCATTCGTTCAGGGCGTAGTTAGTTATCCAGGGTTATTTCTAATCAATTAGCATCCTTTTAGGGGCTTATTCTGTACATTAAAACTAACAACTTTTGTTCTGCGACTTATGACAAAACTAAAAAAAAATTCGTTCTTCCATAGAAAAATAGCGTTCGCCCGCAACAAAATGTATGGAGCAGCTGAATTTTTTTCGAGTTTTGACAAAAATCGCTGAACAATAAATGTTAGTTTTGATGTACAAAATAAGGTCCTAGAAGGTTGCTATTTAATTAGAAATAATCCTGTATAAGCAAATAACTACCCACATTGCTGTAATAACAAAATAAATATTAATATGCATTGCAATTTGACTCTAACAAAAATTTATATTAGGTACCTCGTAAATGGTGCATAAATCTCTAAGGTGGTGTAGCTATTATAGATTGTAGCTATTTTGCAAAAGTTTTAACTCAAGCACCAATTAAAATATTTAGCAAATTTTAACACTGTTTTTAATTTTTACTATGGTAAAGTTGGCAGCCCTAATTGAAAGGCAATAATGGTTGACCCTTACCATTTAGTTTTGGGAAATACCGCGTCATTTTCCCTTGTTTATTGATTTGTTAGGCAAATTAGTAATCCATGATCTTGCCTAATTATTGGGCTGTGGACAAAGAATCAAAACAAAAACAATGCAGTAATAAGCAACGCCCACCGTCATCTTGAGAATTTCAAGAGTAGGTAGTTATACTCATACTTATTTATTGGTAAATTACAATTTACAAGTCGTTTTACAGAAAAGTTATTTTAAGCGAACATAGATGCTATAATTACAATATGGATATAGGGTAATTATGAATTAAAAATAATTTTTATTCCAAATTAATAAATGTACAATTACAGTAACACATAGTAACATAACTAAACAACATTAATTACTATATAATTTTAAATAAGTAATAATATAATTATGTCAATGTAGGTAATTAATTATAATTTCAATTTAATAAATTCATCATAGCTGTAGAACGTTTGCTCCAGCTGCCCATAGAGGGCGCCGATGTGATACTATTTGGCAGCTTATTATACACTGCTGGGCCCATAATGTGAGTCGTCCTGGCTGACTTCTCCAGCGTGCGCGGGACTTCAGCCAGCCTGCCCTTGAGGCGGGCACTGGCCAGAGTCCGGTAGGAGGCCTTTGGAACCTACTGGTTACTGATAGGAACGAGTTTACTGATAGGAATAAACTTATAAAAAGATGTATAGGCCGAGTCAAACAACTTGGCGGATGTGATGTTAGCAACAAGTTGCGGATAACCCAATCCTGACACAAGCTTACTTAACAGCAGATTTTAACCAATGCTGTGCACGAATATTATTTAAGAAGAAGAATAATTTTATTTTCAATAATAATAACATTACATTTAACATTACTGCTAAACAAAAAACATACAAAAGAAACAAGGATTTAATTAACTTACATAAAAAATAAAATTAAGTAGGTATCTTAATAATTCTGAAAAATTGAGTTATGAATCAGATGGTAGATCACTGGGAAAGTTCACTTCACTTCACATCACTCAGTATAGAAGTGACATTTTTCGCAAAAAATGGCCAAACCGCCTTCCATCGTTACAAACTTCGAATATTTCGCTCGAATTGTTTACATTATTGTTGATTTTTCAAAAACGGCTCAGCCGATTACTGTAAAATTTAAATGGGACCACCTCGGCAGTATACCCTTTCTGACTAAAAAATTTTTTTTCGATACTGTTCACAAATGACGGAATTATCGATGAACATGCACAAAAAAATACATACACACGAAAATAGAACCTCCTCCTTTTTGGAAGTCGTTTAAAAATAGTAGATTCCAGTCATAAGTTATTTAATGATAATATGTCAATCTACACGTCATAAAAAAATATTATAGATGTCACAGAGCTCTTACGACAAGAGAGCTCATCGTTATGAACATCGTTTACTATGGGAACCACTGTGAAATACATATAGAAAGAGGCACCTCTACACACTCTTTTGTTTGACTGACGTAATAAAAAATACGAGTCAGAATTTTTATATTCCGTCCGGATTAATTTTACCTACCTAATATTTTTTAGGCTTGTGTTTAAACGCTTACCATAAATGCTCTCATTTTGCTTCCGATAAATTCTAAATACCTGTCAAATTTAATAAATGCTCACCAAATTGTGTTTCTAAAAGTGAAAAAGGTGAAAAGGAACTGAAGCTTTTTTCATAACATCTAATAAAACTGTTTAAACTCCATTAAAGTTAGTTTCAGACCAACATTTTTCTTATTACGTATCCGAACCAACAATTTAATTGCTTATTGTTTTGTCTAACCAATCGAAAATATGTATATTTTTATTTTTTGATAACTTTTTTGTTATACTTAATACCCAACCTAACCTAACAACCTACCGAAAATATTATGTTTTCTATAAATGAAAAGTTTTCTACGCGTTCGTAAAAAAAACCTACCGAAATCGTAACATAATTACCGTGAAACAATATTTGGTGAGTATAAATGCATTTGCAAGTGTTATATTTTGTTTGGTACTCATTATTGGGGTCGGGCAGTGTATTTTGGTCAGCATTTAAATTGTTCCCATTTTTTTACTCACACTTCATACCAATTGATCCACAAAGATATATAGATGGTACTCGTATGCATCAGTGAAGTGGCATGCACCGATATCGTGTCAGGCGATGCTGCCGCTATCCCAGATCGTCCTGGAGCCCTAATTCAGCTACTACAGACGAAACTGATGGGGTCGAAAAGTTCTCGAGTGGAAACCACGTACCTACCGGCAAGCGCAGCGTAGGACGTCCACCCACAAGGTGGACGGATGACCTTATGAGGACCGCAGGATCGCGCTGGATGCAAGCCACTACCAACCGGTCTTATTGGAAATCATTAGGGGAGACCTATGTCCAGCAGTGGACGTCCTATGACTGAAATGATGATGATGAGACGAAACTGAACTGAGGATATTTAAACTCTTATCTCTACTAACTACACTATTTGCGCTGTAGCATGGTGCGGGTAGCAGTTGCTTTTTAGGGTTCCATACCTCAAGAGGGAAAAACGGAGTTTAGTTTTGAGGGTTAGGGTTTGAAAATTTGCCACAATTCACAAATTATGACTTAGTATTTCAGCTGTACAACATTCGTAATATATTAAATAATTAATAACTGTAGTATTACATTATTATTATCGTAATTATGTACTCTAAACTTCAATAACATCAACAGCACGGACTCTGGGGCATGTGGTTACGAAATTTTCAATTAAAAAAAATGACGTTTGTGATCCTTAGGTAGGTACATATATGTATTTTTGCTTCATAAAAGCTACCAGGAGACGTTATGGGTGATGGTTGAAATTTTCCAAGATGGTAAAACGGGTTAGAACACGAAAGGGAGACACTGCCCTGCCCAAAATCACATCGATTCATTGCTCTTTTGCCGAGTGAAAGAGTAAACTATGACAAACGAATTCAGAAAAACAATTTCGGATTTATAAAATTGGTAAGAATTCCTATCTCCTATCCACATACGGTTTAGATTCATACGATGTTAGTGGAATTGGTCTGCTGGAGCCCTGGCGGCCATTAGCATTTGCCGAGGGGCGCACTGAAATAGCGCAGGCGGCCGCGTCATCAATGCGCTTCGTTTGCTTTATGGCCAGTTACTGCGTTTAATTACTTTCCAAGATTTGTGAAACGTCACTTTTGGCGCGAACCGTGCACTTGACAGATTGCTCCGTCATTACTGCGTATTTGCTGTGCGTATTTGGTATTTGCTGTACCTACTAGCTGGCAAATACGTGTGAATGCGTCGCCAAATCATAAGAGACATTAAATTAAACAAACAGTAGGGCATTATTGTTAGAAGTTATCGACTCGCTCAACACAGCATATTTAAATTTTCTAGACCCTTTTTTAGACAATTGCAGTTCAATAAAATTCGTCGTTATTTCAAACAGATTTTTGTAAAATTCGAGTTAACTAAAATGAAACATAATAAAGTAACTATTAATAACAACATGATATTCTGAAACCAGATAGTAAACTAAAATACACTAAAAGCTGCTCCACAAAAATGCAAGCCAAACTTCATTGATTAACATATTTCTAATGCATTTCCGCACTTGCGAGCGATTTTTTAATTCTGTTTATTTTTGGAATAAAGTCAAGAGCAGCGTTACACCGACCATATTAAACTTTTATTGCGCCCAGTGCCGTACTTTAGGCCCAGACTCCACCAAAGCGAATTCGAATGATATGCGTAACTGGGCTGCGCGTTGTAGTCCATAAGTTCATGGCAGAAATATACATACTTATACTAATTTATTGATAACAATAGGTACAGTTAGATGTCAAAAAATACAAAGAAAGTAAAATTCACCATAAAATATAGGCACATTCAAAAATAGAGAAATAGAATAGTAGAATAGTTAAAGAGAAATTAAATAAAATTCTAGTCATGTAAAACAATAATTAATCATCGTAATTTCAATCAATAAACAAAAAATTAAATTAATCACATTATCGAAATTAATTAGAAAACAGAGAGGTTAGTCCAGGTTTACTCGTAAATTGAAACTACAGTTATTTCCGTATGGCTCTAGATTTTTGTACAGCGCCCCTGGCGGAAACAAGGAAGAACTAACCAAAATGTGTGGAGCCACACGCAAACGTGAAAGTTCAAGTAAACTACGCAAAACCTGGACCAAGGGCTCAGAATACTATAGAATAATATATTTACTATATACTTCTACCTTAGGTAGTAAATATTGCACTTTGTAGAATGCTTGCTCGGCAAGCCAATTCCTTGTTTATTTTTTAATGTTTGCCTTTAAGGCGCATCAAGTCCGGTAAACATATATATATTTGAAACTAGCTGCCCGCTTCGGCGTCGTCCGGACACATTTACAATCCGGGCTACACTAACTTGTCGGAAAAAAACCTTAAAAAATAGTGTAAACTGCATTGCAATATGTCCGTGCGGTCTATTTGCTTAGAAAATCTAAGCGGACAAACAGACAGACAAACATAATTAACGTATTAGATTTATAATACTCGTACTTATGTAGTGAAAAACAAAACAAAAACTCCGCTCGTTTACAGTTATGTTTTGTTTGCTGACAACCAAATATTGCTGCTATGACGTGCACTGAAGCATTACAACGCTCTGCCTACTCCACTCCGCTTTAGTGGAGCCTAGGGCTAACCGGTGCGAGTGCGAACACGCCATTAATTACGACCGAAACCATTTACAAGATTTATGGTATTTATTTTGAAAATGTAAGCAGAAAACTGTGCAGTTTATTTACTGACGTCGCGTCCCAACAATGCGTTGGGCTGAAGCTTTGAAACTGTTCTGTACGGTATAGGCCGAATTAAACTGTATATATGGCGTCTGTGAAATTAGCTACATTTACCTACAAAATCCCCACTACTTTTAACAGTATATTGATGAACATAGGCTTACGATGGGCGCTTGGGCCATACCGAGCACACTGGCCCCGTACGGTACGCCAGTATATTGTACGTATTTTTTTTTTGTATAAAAACAAAAGTTCACAAAAAGTTCAAGATACAAGCCAGCTGTAGGGATGAGATATGTGTGACGCTGTGTGAGGAAAAGATCCATCATACTGTTCATTTGTTTGACAAACTATATCTCTAAATCTAATATAGGCCATGAGTTCACGAAACATACCCTTTTTTTATGAGGGGGAAATCTTAGAAAGATGTCCCACTGCTTTGGGGTGCAGTCGGGTTATGTGGAGTTATACCCACTAAAACCCCCTCGGAGGCAAGCCCTCTTGGGAGCTCCGGATCTCCAAGGGAACGCACCGGTGTTCCCAGCACTTTGTACGACTACTCACTCGAGTCTAACTAGGTTTGTGCGGTCCTCTACGACAACGTTGTCACACATGCTGTCGTCCTCCCCGTGTTCGGAGTGAATGGCCAGAGCCCCACCTCTGACCCTTCACGAGCCCAGCGGTCCCCTTTTAGTAGGCTCTTACTACAGGGGATACCGATGCCGTATTCTATTACCCCGGCATCAGGGCAAACGGAATAGACCCTAGCCTTGTAGCTAATGATACCTACTCGTAAGTCTCTCGATCCGTTCAGTAGACCAATACAAAGATATGGCCCATTCGCTCTCATTGATAGGACTTTGTTAAGCGGTGGACTGTTAAAAATGCCAGTAGACCTTGTAGCCAGCGTTCATTACCCTGTGGGGCTGTGGCCCTTCTCGCAGTTGAAGCGTCAACTAATTTTAACAACCTTGATTTGTTGCCGCCTACTTTATCTCTCCTTTCGTGTTTAATCTCGCTTGTTATATGGATCAATCGGTCTCATAATTAGGCCTATGTTCAGTAATGGACTATTCAAAAGGCTAGACCTTGTTTAGGTCGAATCATACAACTAGGCGGCTATGACGTTAGCTACTAACTGTGGATACCCCAATCCTGATTGAAGCCTGCGAGGATTGAATTATCCGCAGCTTGTAGCAAACATCACAGCGCCAATTTAGAATTCGGCCTATAGCCAGCGTTCATAGCGTAGTTTGACTAGGTGTTCGTTAGCGATCATCGAAGTTAAGCAACGATCAACGCGGTCAGTCTTCGGATGGGTGACCGCGGGCGGTATTTACATCTGAGAGCTACTGTAACTCGGATAACACGTTAAATTGTATGTCCCGGTTTTTGAGGTTGAGGCCTTCAGACTGCTTAAAAACGTTGCCACCAGGGCTAGCCACCCGGACGGCCCATAGTCATAGGTAGTTACTTTATTAGCCCAGCAAATAGCCCTTCTTGCATAGGTTCTTACTTTATTAGCCTAGCAAGTGGCCCTTCTCGCAGTTGAAGCGTCAACTAATTTTAACAGCGTTGATTTGTCGCCGTCTTCTTTATTTTTCCTTTCGTGTTTACTCTCGTTTGTCCGTCGCAGATCTCAGGGCTGGTAAGTGCATTGCCCCGAACCAAAATAAATTGTCGCGAGGCGGGCGGTGCGTACAACCGGTACCGATGGCGGGTACGGAGGGGTGGCGCGAACGGTCGGCATATTTTGGTTCACAGTTGGCACAGTTGGTCAGCGAATGAATCACCACTATCATCTTTATTTACCACCAAGAAAAATAGACTGATGACATTATTAAGATTTCTCACGAGCAAAAGAATGAGGTGGAGTTACAATCTTATAAATAAATAAATAAATAAAATTCATTTATTTCAGGCTTATAGGGCCCATATTGGCAGAGAATAAAAATACAAAATTATACATAAGTAATCATAACAAAATTAAAATTATAGCACAGCAATATCAACGTCAGAAAATAATTAAACAAAATAATAGTAAATAATAAAGACCGCAGGATCACCCTGGATGCAAGCCACTTCCCAATGGTATTATTGGAGACCATGGGGGAGACCTATGTTCAGCAGTGGACGGCCATGTCTGATGATGGATCATCATCTTCATATTAACAGTCCGACAGAAGCGGCTTGCATCCATCACAGTACTGCGTTAGAATGAGGTCATCAGGAATCTATCCACCTTGTGGGTAGACTGCATCGGTGGCTCAGTGGTTAATGAACCGGTGACCCTAATTACTGTGCCAAGTAGGCGTGGATTCAATTCCCATCCAATGCAAGCATTTTTGTGATGAACTAGGTATTTGGTCTGCATCTGGATGTTACAATCTATATAAGTAGGTATGTATTTAAAAATATGTAATTATACCTAGGTACGTACTCTCTAGTTTGGGGTTAGAGACAGTGTACAAGATGTCCCCCTGATATTGATTAAAATGCGATGATCGGTACGTGGTCTCCACTCGAGAACTGCCATTTTCACCTGTTAACGCTGTACACGTTGCTGACCACAGTAGAATAGCGTACCATTAAAACAGCACCAACAAAGAAACAAGCTCCAGCAGACAGAAGGAGCGTCACATTCGCGTCGCCACGCACTTTGTCCCGAAATGACGAGACTCACGCTGCACCGAAACAGAAATTCGGACATTAACTTTTTGTGTGACATTTTAATTCAATCTTCATTCACTTGCGCGTACGGATGGCCTCGAGAAAAGTCGGCTTTTTGTAAACAGTAATTACGATCCCTTTTGTTCGTTTACATTTTATTGTTGCAACTTGCCACACTTTCAGATGTAAACGATCTTGTGAACTTCTCGATTGGGGAAGAGATCGAAAAGAATGTTTGTCCATTTCAATTTCAAAAGAACTGACAAGGTAACGTGGATGACTAAGAATCGACTGTAAAGTCACAAAAGTCGTAGTTTTTTCGAATAAGCCCTACCGCCATAGATACCGCCGGCCTTAAAGATGCCGCCATGTGACGTTTAAAGAGTGATTCAATTGTCAATTCACTTATGTCATTGATTATACCCCTAGCAATTTCTACGTGTTCTAT
The DNA here is from genome assembly GCA_949316475.1 of Hypomecis punctinalis. Lineage (NCBI taxonomy): Eukaryota > Metazoa > Arthropoda > Insecta > Lepidoptera > Geometridae > Hypomecis > Hypomecis punctinalis. The sequence continues at coordinate 22,812,777 of OX438810.1, forward strand.
GGCGAAATTATGAAATACCCGCACAGAAGCCACAAAAAAGAATTGAACTTGAAGTGTGTGTTCTATGCGTATGGCAAGTCCGACTTCTCTATTTTTAACTTTCGAACAGCTCGAGGACGTATACGGAACTTGTATAGAGCATCCGCAAAGTTCCGTATACGTTCTAACAATGCTCCATACAATCTGTTAAAGTTCCGAATACTTCGATCAAGAATACACTTTTGATCGAAGGGTTCTAAAGTCAAAAATAGAGAGATTCGAGATTCGGTGCAGTGTGACATCATTATTTCCGAAGCGAATCCGTTTACTTTTGCATCCATGTCGACAAGCAGTGAAGTGACGAACAACTGCACTCCGAAACACTTTTTGTGCGACATTTCGACATATGAAGACTTCATTCACGCGTGCGTACGTCCGACCTCGAGAAAATTCGGCTTTTTGTAACTTTTGTGGGCAATTACGTCGTTGGTTGTTGAACTTGGCACTTTCTGATGTTAACGAACTTGTGAACCTGCCGAATGGGGAAAAGATCGAAGAGGATCCCTCCGCCTCCTTTATCATCTTTGACATGTGCATTGTAAAGAAACTGACAAGGTAATAAGTTTAAATATTTTTTACGAAAAATTATAGCCGACTTTTTTCATGTTATTGATTTAACTACTGAACTGTACAAACTGCAGTTTGAACCATAACCATATTAACTGAGGAACAAATTTTACTATGCCCGATGGGGGACCCGATGGAGTCGAAAAGTTAAAGTTCTCGAGTGGAACCAAGTACTGGCAAGTGCAGCGCAGGACGGATGACCGCATTAAGACCGCAGGATCACACTGGATACCATTGCCAACCGGTCTTATTAGAGATCCACAGGGGAGGCCTATATCCAGCAGTGGACGTCCTATGGCTGATGAATGGGTGGATGAAATTTTACTAAGAGCCCACTGAAATCGCAAATATAAATTTGCCATTACATTTCGTCTACGTATGTATACATCTCTATACTCAACAGTCAACATTAAAACACGATAAATCCTCACACAATCATAGATCACGAATATCATGAATCAATATCACGAAATTAAACACAACGCAGAAATAAATAACATTCCACGCTTCTCAAAATCAGATCAAAAACCTTCTTTTTGGAAGTTTAGGAAAGAAAACAGTAAAAAAGTGAAACGATGTTGTTCTTTTTCGATGCAGCCGTTAAAATGAGCAGCTATCATCCTAAATTAGACAAGCCGTCGATTTATTGAGCTGTTTGAGCGGGACCTATCCCAACGTACTACGTCGTGACGTCACTTGGCTGTAATCTAACCATAGAGATCTAGAGACAGGCATTTTGTTCACCCGTCACACGTGACACTTACACGTAACCACAGACTTCCAATGAGGAGTTCCTCCAATACAATACAAAACTTCTGTATTGAAAGTCTGGAAGTCTGTGCATGTAACAAATACATGTATACAGCGCAAAATTATTTTTTATTGTTATTTTACGACATTTTTCCAGTCTTTTTAGATTTTTTTATACGGCATAGCAACGTTTGCCGAGTCAGCGAGTAATTTGCGTAATTATTATATTTACGTTGTTATCATTTTAAGTATTGCGCGAAATTAGTGCCCCACTAGATCAATTCGACATGTCACATTCTGTGAAATCTGTGATCTAACACAACTGAAGTTCGACAAACGCATGTACAAAGAAAAAAGACGCATCTTGTGTCAATATTTCTGTACACTCACAAAGAAAAAACTAAAGTTGGATTGTAGCCAATATTCTATTTCTTCGTAGATTCTTTTGTATTGAATAAAAATTGAGATAGTCTAGAGATAATAGTGGAATGTGCTGGTGATAACTTAACTCAACTTTGATGTAGGCCATTTAAGCTCTCAGTTATATTTTTCGAAGAAGGTTATGCAATCTTCGGTTTTATTGTTGATGTAACATACTTGTCAGTAACCTGACTTATTGATATTATTCTGTCTTCATTTGCGGCTTAAAGTTATCCTACTTACTTATCAACGCTTGTTTTTAAGTCAAACGTGTGATTACTGTTTGTAAACCACGGTTAAACTAGGGTCTTACAGCAGAGTTCACCAACAGATGTTTAAATTTTTAACCGTTGGTTAATTCTTAAACGGCTTGTTAGCGAAATTTCTGTTCACCTAGCAAAAACCGTCGTTCAATACAGTAATCATGCGTTTATCTTAAACAAGCGTTGGTGACCTCAAGTTTTTACCTGTTACGTGCAAAGTCAAGGTTCATTTAGCAGGTACTTTCTCAAGGGATCTTACAGAAGGTACCGAAGTCGTTGCACCCCAACGGACCGCGGCGTCGTCCCAAGCTTACTCCGAGCCATCGATCACAAAGGTCGGATGACTAACCACCGACCAACCAGGTTTCTTTGTATCTGCCCTTTACTGAAGATCTTTAAGAGATGTCTATGTCCAGCAGTGGACGTTCTATGGCTGATAGAAGGATAGTTTAATAATAATATTAGGAGAGTTTAGTTCCCTTTGTCATTGCTCGGTAGTTATAGTAATATCCTAATCGTAAATGTTAAGTACAATATCAAGGTTCATTAGTAGGTACTTTCTCAAGGGATATTACAGAAGGCTCCGAAGTCGTTGCACCCCAACTGGCCGCAGCGTCCCAAGCTCTTCCATCGTTCACAAAGCTCAGATGACTAAGCACGAAGCATCCTGTTTTCATTGTTGATCACATGAATCACGCGCCGCTAAAATAACTTGGGGTTTAAACGAACTGTGGACCAAAACTTAGTGGAGCTTGTTTAGCAACAGTAAGCCTCTGTGCCTTCGTAAACGTATCGTGATTTACAAATGATGTAATTTCTTATTTTATTTAAGTGACCAAATCACCTATTTCATGCGTTAAAAGGAGCTTCTTTCATTGCTAATCTTCGTATGTCTTAAATGATCGCTTTTTATGACAATAGAGATTGAATGTAACACCAGAGTCACGAGCGCTACTAAGTACTGAATTCAGTGATGTTCCTGATACGACTTTTGCCGTATTGTACGACTTTCAGACTCACTAAGAACCTAAAATACGGCTTCTGGCTGGCAATTTAAAACCGAAATTTCATTCAAAAATTTACATTGATAATAGTACCTACTAGTATTTATTTATTTCAAAATACGGTCTTTTTTTAAATAACTTTTTTCCCTATTTTTACGAAAACACTGCTTTTTAAGGTTGATAAACGGCCACTCTAAAATTGATTTGTAACACGGGTACTGATGGTTATTATGCTACGCACGTGGTAGTGCCTATGGTTGCGTTTTCTTCTAACGTCGCCGTTTGTGACTAGGACACGTTCGTTTGCGAAAGCCTTAGTGGTGCTAAGTTACTTTGAAGTGGGAACTTATATGAGTCATTTCGCTTCTCGTCAACTGACTTCGTTGTAAATTGGGAACATTATTTTGAAGGGGGAGGAAGCTAATCTCAGCTAAGGAATTAAAGAACATCTAATCTCGTATGGAATGGACTAACATACGTATACATATTAGGTATGGTCAATGGTTTTAATATAGGTAATAGATTGTTTACACTTAATTAGGCTAAGCTTTGTCAAATAAAGATATTGATTGATACGATCACAATATCAGCTTTAAAACCATAGAGTCAATCTGATGAGAGAAAATATGTTTATTTGGAGGATTTGATGCCTAGATCACTAGTATCGCTTCTTATAAGTAAAGCTTTATAAGTATATCTAGATGGTAAAGACAGATTTTCAGACACATTAGACAAAAGCGCCAAATAGAAATACAAACTTATAAATAACAACCAGTTTTTAGCTCGTGTGTAAAATAAATAGAACTCTACCTAAAAGTATAGAAATGTGGCTCCTACAGTAGCGAGTTCACCCAACGCAGCCAAAAACCAGCATCAAAATTCAAATGCGTTCACGTCAGACCACAATCAAATCATAATTGTCCAAAATTCTTCGGGACAACCACAAAAAAATCATGTAGATTATCTTACCCGTTCGATTTCGTTTCACAAACTTACCTATGCTGTTACATAAGGTCTTATCAAGCGGTTTTAGGTCGTGGGCCGATGGAATAAGGTTCAGGTGAAGGGTTTGTGAGTTTTTGTCATGGTAATCCGGTGAGTCGGTGCTGCCAACCGGGTGACGGCTCTGGCCATCCGTGAATCTTGTACGGTGCGCAGGCGCAGCACGCTTTATGGAATTAATATTTTAACAGTGACAGGCAGATATTAGAGTCTTTTGTTTTCGATGATCATTTACACTGACCGTATCACTGATTTCTGAATTCATTTCCCATACCAGCCGGCCTAGTATACGCACCACGAAATAATTCTATCGACGAGTCAGAACGAACCAGAATTATGGTTAAATATAATAGGTATAAGTATATGTTACTTTTTCTTTGTCAGCAAAACTCTTTTCGTGGTCATAATTATGCTCATCGATAGAGAAAAAAACGAACCTTTTTGAACATTTAAGAGATGCAGCAGAGAATTTAGGTTTCCGATTTTATGAGAGTACTAGTTTTTACCCGCGGCTTTGCCCGCATGATATTTTGATTTTTGACGCAATATCAATATAATTTATAGCCTATGTAAGTATTATTCTGTTATATAAGATATATTATTGCAAAGTTTCATCTCAATCCTTTCAGTAGTTTTTGCGTGAAAGAGTAACAAACATCCATCCATCCATCCTCACAAACTTTCGCGTTTATAATATTAGTAGGATGAGGTACCTTAAAATGTCGAATTACCTGTTTTTTTTAGCTTCTGTATAATCATGTAAAGTCGAGGCCACACATTGGCTATGTTAGCTAAAAACTGTAGTCTTGGTTCCAACAATCTCTTCAGATTTGAAGTACTATATATTTTGGGCGTTTTCGGTGAGCATTACAGAACCAATAATGTAGCAGAGACATTTTATTCACAGTTGAAAAAAGATATCAATCAAATAAATATTGAGACTTCAATGCTCGCTCCTTCTCTTACTCTATCTGTCAGAACTAATCCATCAGTACAAATATAGTGCCCCTACACTAACACTCTTCTTTTATAGTATTTAATAAACAAATTTAAAATTATATATAACAAATGACACCGACCCTGGAGTCTATGGAATAAAAATGTAAATATAAATAAAAAATATAGTGCTCTGGAAGGAACTTCAACTAACTACAATACCTACATCAAGGGATCTCTCTATGTAGATACTCTATCAACTAGTTGCAAGGCCAGTTTAGACCTTCCACCAAAAATACCAAAGTATTTTTAGTCCGACAGTACCAGTGGCAGGACCTCTAAATGCGGCTGGACCAGTTGCCGCGAGCTTCAAGACACCCCACTAACTCACATTCAGGTCTACTACACGACAAAAATGCACTTGCTTCCAGTTATTAATAGAATAAAAACCTGTTGACATCCGTTTTACTCAGCAAAGGCAGCAAAGGAAAGCAAAAGCAAAATTTAAGGAATATCTAGAGTATAAAAATAAGTATGTACTGCCATTTATGTATGCATTTGTATGCTAAGTTTTATAAAAAAATCTTTAATGATTTAAATTGAATTATTAAAGATTTTTTATCGTGATTTATTTTTTCGTACTTTTATATAGTACTTAACATATTCCTATATCATCATCATCATGTCAGCTTGACTGTATTAGACCTCTACGTTTTTTCGTGATTTCCAAGTGGAGCTATTCTAAATATATTATTTATACTAATGAATTAAATCACGTGTTACATTTACATCGCCAGTTGGCAGACGAGCTCAAAATGGTAATAAATAAAAAATCTCAAATGCCTTTCATTATTTTTAATCAAAATATTCATCATACGCGACAAAACGCCTCATTGGCTGCTCGTATTACCGAAATCCTTTCATCCGAGTACTGCCTAAGCCCTGTTCGGTACAGACAGAGATTTATTGCTGGATGCCATGTGTTTATAATCAGAATGGAAGGAAGCGCGGAATCATTCCATCGTTTGACAGCTCCTCGGTTGTAATGACCAAGGCGGGCTCCAACCTCATTAAGGCTTGGAATCGACTTAAGAAAGAGAAAGACAACCACCAGAAGCCGACCGGATCCATACAATAATCGTGTTATTTGTGTTTCACCAATAGGCATGATAACTAAAAAAATATAATAAGTCCGTCAGATAGACTACCAAAAAATATTAGACACGTATTTTTTCTTTGGTCAATTAAACACAAAATGAATATAGGTATAGCCCGTCAAAGTTCCGCGTGACGTCACAAGTGCCATACAAATGTATAGACGAGGTGACGTCACGACTCCCACTCCAAAATTTGACAAGGTTTATCTTTGTCGTTTGTTGTTTGATTGACAAAAGAAAAAATAAGTGTCCGATATTTTTTGATAATTTAACTCACGGACTAATTATAGTCTTAATTAATTAAGTCTTAATATAAAATAAATCTACAAATGCTATCACTAAGATGTAGAACTATATACTGCGGCCATTTTGAACCGACTTCCAAAATGGAGGAGGTTCTATGTTCGTCTATATGTTTTTTGTGTATATTCATTGGATTAAGGACTAGGGTACCCGTGACTAAGATCGATAGTCATCGATCATTGGACTAGGTCGAAACTTCGGGATGATTGATGACAGGTATAGGTATGTTAGTGCGATTAGTCCCGTAGTATATAGGTAAGAATAATAAGCCATACATCACCAAGATGTTACCAGTAGGTTTAAATGGAACAGCCAAAAAGCTTAGTGGTTTAGGCCCTTAAACTTGAATGTTAGCCGCCCGGCCGCGTCCACATGTGGTGTCATTTCGAATCAACGTTTTTTGTCTTAACCCTTTTTAAATTACTGCTCGGATGACGTACAACGCTCTATGGGAAAGTACAGCCCCTTTCTAAGGAGCTGTCTCCACGGATTTAATAAGTGTAAAACAAAAAAAATAAAAAAACTAACTAAGTAGGTATAGCTTTGTGTTTTAAATTTTTGCTAAGAATCATAATAAATTTCTTCAACTTCTAAACAAAAAAACGCATCAATATCGTGAAATTCTTTCGAGGAAATATCATATCACAGACACACAGCCAGACACTCCATACTTATTTAATTCCCCATTAGCCCTACTTTTTCTTCGGGAGTTAATCTTTATCATCTAAATACATACAGGTATATAGAGGCATACTTTCAGTTTTCCACTAAATATATAATTTCCTAATTTTCTTGCACAGTTAGTGCGTGGAAACGCTCCTTAAGTCTGTACAATGACGTCACTAACGACGCCACAATTCTCACATGGGGGTAGGACGGAAACGCGCTCCGTTTCACGTGTTTCAATTAAATAAATACGGGATTATTTCAATCTGTCACGTTCCGTACGTAAACACGTCATCTTGTGCGCACATCTTTCGCCTCCTGCAAACGATGGGAAAGTTGAAATTAAATCGAGACAAATTATTGTTTTAATAACCGGTTACTAAGAAAAACCGGGTCATTAAATGGGCCATAAATCGTAAACGGTAAGTTTTACAAAAAAGTCTACTAGCAATAAAAGATACGAAATTTTATTTTCTACAATAATTCTCTGCATAACTTTTGCCCTAAAGTGCATAGTTTCCGAGAAATTAGCCAAAAACGTTTTTTCAAGATGGCGCTTGAAGCTCCACCTGGATCTGTCAGCATTTTGTGATTTTATGCTCAGTAGGTAAGTGATCCTGAACCTTATAAAAAACAAAAAATGGATCGAATATTTAGTGACATATTGGGCGCATGTTTATTATCAGCAGAAACATAAGATTGTTTGGCTCGTTTATCCAAAATAAATATACTACCCTCCCTAACCTACTTAGGTACTCAAACCTTATGTCTGGATGTCACCTTAGTAAGCAGGCGAAATTCATATTTTTGATTGCAGTTTATAACTCAAATACTCATGAAATCGTTAAACTTAATCGAATATGAACATAATCGAAATGGTATCGATATTGTGTCGATCGCGAGTCGTGTGAGAGCATCGGATACAAATCGAGATATCACGATAAGTGGCTGCTAGTGAGATCGTATCGTCATTAGTCGATTTAAAAAATATTAGAGTAGATTTATTATATAGTGTTGCCAGTTCAAATAAAAAAAAAATAGCAAATAATTTCTAGGAAATAAATTAGCTCGATCGTCGAATCGGAAATAAATCAGACAACGGAAAAAAGTAGTACAGTAGAAATATTGTCGGAACTACTACTACTCTTTAGTAAAATGAAGATTACATTCTGATGAAGCCTCCCAATTATTTTATTCATTAGCTTATTGCATTCTATTTGTCTCATCATTTTTCTCTACCTTTTACCTACTCGTCTCGCCGAACAAAAAAGCCGGAAACATACTATCGGACGCGGCTGACGGACGCGACTTAGCAATGTGCATAGTCGTAAAACATCCGGTGTGCCAGATCGCTCTCGGACATCCGAACGCTCAAGGTCGTCCGAAGGTGACGTCCGCGACTTATGTCCGATAGTGTGCACAGCTCAGTGTACTGTCATAGTCTAGATACCTATCACTCGCGGCTGTCAATCGCGTCCGTAAGCCGCGTCCGATAGTATGTTTCGAGCTTAAGTGTTGTTATCCATGCCCATAGGTACAGATTAACCTTCTTCGATACCGATGCATATTTATGTAGGTATTTAATTCTAACAATGTAATGTTTTACTTTTTCACTGCACAGCGGGGCAATTGTGTTAACCGATCCCGTTCCTGAAGTGACACATTTTTGAATTTCTTTCTTTTTTATGGCAGTTTTGGGCTGCCAGAACTGTCAGAAAAACGAGAGGGGTTCAAGAACGCGTCACTTCAGTGGAGAGATCGGTTAACAGCCCCTCTGTACTGTACCAGCTTTTTCTTTAATAGTCCACTGCAGGTCCCACGAAGGGTGATTGGGCCGTATCCACCACACTGGCCCAGTGCGGGTTAGTGGATCACTCACAATTTACAATAAAACAAGAAATAGATTTATAACGATAGACACGATTTTTTTTATTCACCAAATATTCTAAACTAGTTAAATTAAACACAACAACAACGGGCAACACTACAAGCTCCCGCCGACTAAGATAGATGAGGCGCGCTTTTTGGGCAGACGCGTCCTCCGAATGCAACCGTTTAAAAAATATTCTTTGTTTAAACCTCTTTATCGATAACGAGCTTCTAACGACCTCTATGATTGATTTGGCGGGAAATTGTCGACGCGCTGGTTGTTAGTCAAAATACAGGATTTTTAAAAATAGAATTAGATAAAATCTAAGGTCGGCTAGTCTTGTGGGAGATCTGAGATCGTGGATTAAAATCCTGATCCAGTACCAATGAGTTCTTGACCGAGAGAGCGAAGCGTCTTTAAAGGGCGAATCCAAGGACTTTGCGTACTATCTGGACTGCGCACAGACGAAATTTGGCTCAAAGTTAGTTAAGGAAAATTCAACCTTAATGCGTTGTAACAAAACATATATTTCTTTGAAATGGTATAAGAGAGACACTGTGCCGAGTGAGACTTCCCAAAGTGATGAAGTTGTCCCGCTCGCACTATTGCCATTTCGAAACGACACTTATAAATGGTAGAATTATTACCTGTAAAGCCGCGACTGTCTTAACCATTTCTTAGTTTTTTTAACAATGTAGTTTGATAAGATTTTAGTTAAAATTGCGAATAGATTCCAATAAAACAGAGTGATATTTATTTTGTAAGAATATACCTACGTCTTTATGATTAACGGTTATTTTTTATTTTTGACTAGAGTATCACCGTCGATTGCAAATGGCGTACTATGGTGTATACAAAGAAGTGTAGTAGGGTGACTATGCTGGACATAATATGTCCAGCATAGTCACCCTACTAAGAAATATTATTTCTTAAACATGCTGGGTGTACAATTGGTGTATAGTCGTGGTTGTCATTTTTAATTTTTTTAGGTTGTAGATTTCAAAATTGGCATCCATATTGGAATTAAAAACGGTAGACATCACTTTTTTGAAAAAATCATGGGTGTAGTTTTCGAGGTTTTTTGGGGTGTAGATTTCAAAATTGGCATCTATTTTGGAATTAAAAACGACAGACGTCACTTTTTGCTAAAAGTCGCGATGGGTGTCGCTTTTGAGGTTTTTGGGGGTGTAGATTTCAAAAATGGCATCCATTTTGAAATTAAAGATGGCGGACGTCACTATTTTGAAAAAGTCGTCATGGGTGTCGTTTAATAGGTTTTTGGGGGTGTAGATTTCAAAAATGGCATCCATTTTGAAATTAAAGATGGCGGACGTCACTATTTTGAAAAATCGTCATGGGTGTCGTTTAATAGGTTTTTGGGGGTGTAGATTTCAAAACTAGCGTCCATTTTGGAATTAAAGATGGTGGACGTCACTTTTTTGAAAAAATCGTCATGGGTGTAGTTTTCGAGGTTTTTTGGGGGTGTAGATTTCAAAAATGACATCTATTTTGGAATTAGAGATAGCAGATGTTGCTTTTTTGAAAAAGTCGTCATAAGTGTTATTTTTTGAGAATTCGAGGGTTTATATTTCAAAATTGGCATTCATTTTGGAATTGAAGATGGCGAACATTACTTCAAAATGGATGCCAATTTTGAAATATACACCCCCAAAAACCTCTAAAACTACACCCATGACGACTTTTTCAAAAAAGTGAGTCCGCTATTTTTTATTTCAAAATGGATGCTTTGTTTACTACGGAAGCCTTAAAATTCTGTTAACTACGGAAGTCTATTCGTGGACAAGTTTTAGTGATTAAGATTTTTCGTGATAAGGTCTATTTGTGACAAAGTTTTCCGTGAAAAAGTTTTTGTGAAAACATTTTTAATACAACAACAACACCGTAAATATGGATTCCAGACCATTAGTGTCGTCACAAAAGTGAAGGAACTCATCGAGATCTACAGTTCCGATGACAGCTGTCAAACTTAAAAGTGGTTTATCTCCGTCATTACCAATTCTAGACCATTGCTGTCTTAACAAAGGTGAAAGAACTCTTCAAGATCTACATTTCCGATAACAGCTGTCAAACTTGAAACTGAATTAGCTCCGTGTATATTAATTCTAGACCATTGTTTTCATGGGGATTGGTTTTATAGAGATCTTCAAGGAAGGCCTATGCCCAGCAGTAGGCGTCTTATTGCTAAAGCGACGACGATGACGAAGGACGACGAGTTAGGGGTAAGATAACTGCTATTCCTGCGTGCAGTAACATTCCAAAGAAAAATTATATCCCAAGATGATCGAGTTGTTTTGGTCATCCTACTTGGAAAAGAGACACAATCATCTGATGTGGTATCCTTGTCGGCCATCGAGCTATATTACTACGTATAGAGAGGACAACGCACATCCCTACCATGTTCCGCCCAAATGCAGCCATATGGCTGCACATCAATTAGTTGCTTGCTAGCTCTTGAGTAAATCAGTCTAGTTTGTTTTAAAACGAAAAAAGTTCAAAATTATTGAATATGGTCTCGTGTGTGTTAAGATATTGCACGAATAATACAAAGAATACGGCGAAGTGCAAAGGAATAACTTTCCATCGGTGAGTAATTAGATAATCATTTTACAATTAAATGCAAACAAAATATTATCTGATGGCGCGTGGACGCCATGTTGCGATTCTTATCATAGACTAAAAATGAAGATGTGACATTGTGTGTGTAACAAGTGTAGGTAAAATTAGCTAAAGTTTCTTCTTATAGAGGAAAATAATAATCTAACACATAAAACGTACACATCAGAGATTTAACAAAAAAAGATAAAAATATATTAATGATATATACATATAATACATTGCGTGTAATATTAGTGTGATTAGGCAAACAGTGGTATATTATATAAAATACGAATAACGAATGAATGAATAACGAATGAATTAGTTTAACTTAAATATTTACATTATGATATAATATTACGTTCGTCGTGGAAATCTTTGAGGGAGGCCTATATCCAGCAGTGGACTTCTACGGGCTGATGATGATGTACTGTACCTGCCTTTTAATAGTCCACTGCAGGGCGTAGGCCTACCCACGAAGGGTGATTGGGCCATATCCACCACGCTGGCCCAGTGCGGGTTGGTGGATTCACATACGCCATCGAATTTCTTCTACGGACGCATGCAGGTTGCCTCACGATGTTTTCCTTCACCGAAAAGCCAGTGGTAAGAAATTCCGTACATAAATTCCAAAGAACTCATTGGTACGGGACCGGGGATTTGAACCCACGACCTCACGATTGTAAGGCGGGTGTCACTACCTCTAGACCACCACGGCTTATCAAGTTATTTGTCCCGGTACGGACACAATTCGCAAGCTACCCCTGTGTAGGTAAGTACCACGTCAATGATCGGCGAGATGATGATGATGATGATGAATTTAATATTTTCTACAGATCAATAATTCAACTAATATTATATTATGAAAAAAAAAGAAAAAACAAAGTACGAATTCAATGAAGCGTGTGTAGGTAATATAAACTTTGTCACTTCTGTAGTCAGTCAGCATCTTAGTCTATAGAAACGACAAGTTAATGCAGAACGTTGAACGAAACGCGTAAGCGCTTCGAAGAATTGCGGCGCTTTCGACCTTTTTGCCACGAGAAAACTATACCTTAAAAGTGTTCTAGCGCTGCGTGTTTATACTGGCTGATTAGACGACTAATTATTGTTACAGTGCTGAAGCGCACTTTAGATTATATTCTTAACAAAATGGAGCATGAAATTTGGTCAGGGTAGCTTCTCTATACGTAGTAATATTTCCTCAAAGTTGTCGGCACGTTTTTCTTTGCCAGTACTCAATCCTGTTTATATGATAAATCCATGGGCGAATCATAAAAGTCGGCAGATGTGAAGTTAAACCTCTTTATCGATAACGAGCTTCTAACGACCTCTATGATTGATTTGGCGGGAAATTGTCGACGCGCTGGTTGTTAGTCAAAATACAGGATTTTCAAAAATGGAATTAGATAAAATCTAAGGTCGGCTAGTCTTGTGGGAGATCTGAGATCGTGGATTCAAATCCTGATCCAGTACCAATGAGTTCTTGACCGAGAGAACGAAGGGTCTTTATACGGCGAATCATAAAAGTCGGCGGATGTGAAGTTAGCTACAAGCGACGCGAAGCCCAATCAAAGCGCAGCTCTATGTGAGCTTGCCGTTACTTCACAAAAGTTTGTAATATTACAATAGTTTGGATGTTATAGTAAGTTATATTAACTCAATAATTATTTTTTGCAAAAAATAGCATGACCGACTTCACCCGTGTACAGAATCATAACATAGTATAAAACAAAGTCGCTTTCCGCTGTCTGTCCCCATGTATGCTTATATCTTTAAACCTACGCAACGGATGTTGATGCAGTTTGTTTTAATAGTTAGAGTAATTCAAGAAAAATGTTTATATGTATAGGTATAACACACCTGTGCGAAGCCGGGGCGATTCGCTAGAACGCAAATATTATACACGGATCAATGTAATTTTTTAAGATTTTTCACGTTATTGTTGATTCATCAAAAATGGCTTAGCCAATTTCGATAAAATTTTAATGGGACCAATTTCGAAGTATACTCTTTTCAATAAAAAAGAATTATTGAAATCAGACTACTATGAAAATAGTTATGCGTGGTTATACATAAAACAAATATACACGACGAATTGTATACCTCCTCCGGTGGTTCGTCGGTCAAAAATGCTACTTTATAGTCGGGAGGCCTACTTTTTGGAGAAATACTAGTTATTTACCACTGCTATAGACCCCATCATACAAGTCGGCGGAAGTGAAGCTAGCCACGAGCTGCAAGAAATCCAATCAACGCGCAGTTCTATGTGAGCTTCAGTCAGGATTAGATATTGCGCAGCTTGTAGTTAACTTATTTGGCAATCCTACTAATATTATAAACGTGAAAGTTTGTGAGGATGGATGGATGGATGTATGGATGTTTGTTACTCTGTCACGCAAAACCTACAGAACGGATTGAGATGAAACTTTGCAATAATATAGCTTATATATCAGAATAACACATAGGCTATAAATTATAATGATATATTGCGTATGCGGGCGAAGCCGCGGGTAAAAACTAGTTAGGCATATAAGCATCATCCTGAAACTGACTCGACGTGGTGAACATGACCCAATATAGCCTTTCAAATGTAGACCTATATTCAACAGTGGACTATTCCGTACTCCGTCATTGTTTCCTGACAGTCACAATTTGGATATGTTCAAGTCAAGAGTGAATAGGTATCTTCTAGGTCTAGATACTCCATCTTCGGCTACAACTTCGCTTTCCATCGACGAGTTGGTGGCCCTGTTATGCATAAAAGAAAAAAACCGGACAAGTGCGAGTCAGGCTCGCAAATCGAGGGTTCCGTACAAACATATTGTCAAAAATAATGAAAAATCTGTTTTAGCATGTGCTAATGAAGTTATTTTAAATGATACCTTACATGATACGATTTACTCACTTTGAATTTTGAACCCATATTTTGTGAATTTTGAGGCCCTATTTTTATGTGATTTAAATAAAAATGTACAGTTTTCTGATTTATTCCTATATGTGTACTCTGAGACAATGCTTTTCGCCAAATTTCATAGTTCTATGTCAACGGGAAGTACCCGGTAGGTTTTGATTTTTGTGAGCGTTGAAATATGCGTTATTTTACGAAATAAACGGCTCTAACTTTTTTATACGGTAACTGAGAAGCTTTTCTTTTACACAACTGCAAGAGTTCATAGGTTTACGTATATAGTTTAAATTTCATTTCGATATCTTTACGCGTTCCCGAGATAAAGAGTCTTGACATACACACAGACGGACAGACGGACAACAAAGTGATCCTATAAGGGTTCCGTTTTTCCTTTTGAGGTACGGAACCCTAAAAATACGAATGTTGTATGTATGTAATAGGTACCTACCTATAGTTCTAGCGTCAAATATACATCAGCTAAATACACGGTCAGTTTTTAGCAACCACGATCAAATGGACGAAATATCGACCGCAAGAATCTCATTAAAGAACATTTTGACCACATTTGTATTTTTTGCTCCAAAGCTTTCAACGTTTTGTCGATGTGGTTAAGGAAAGTAGTTAGATAACTGTTCATATTGCATTTACTCGTGTTTATCGATCGAAAGTACTTCATGTCATATTCAGTCCAAAACTAGACGATGAGTAGATAGTTTGTGCAAAAAGACAACCGTCGTGGCGTTACGGTGAACTAACAATATTTTAATCAGCTGCCAAGGTACCGACTATACTTGGTAGACGCGAGTACTGATGAAAACCGAATTGGTGTCTACCAAGTATCAAACACTTTTAGTTGTACTAGCAATGACAGAGCAGTGTTGTCAACGTAACAAAATTAGTAAAAGGGCACACGGGCGACCTCACCTACGACTCTTCTCTTTTAGCACATACTTTACCAACTCGAGCAATAAACATAATTTTAAACTTGCTATATCATTGAACAAAATTTGAAGACAGATACCTACCTACAAACTTTGAGGAAAATGGTTTTATACGTTTTATATATGTCAGATATTTTTCGAATCGCGCTGGAAATATTGTCCTTCAATTCGGAGAGCACATTTCATGTACTTAGCACACAACTTGCTAGTTGAATAACTAGCAAAACAGAACTACAGGCTGTCCTATCACTATAATAATGTCTTACCACTACCGTAGAATTATCAGGTACATTTTCTTTGCCTATACTAAAAAGTCTACCACTACAAAAAACCCTAAAAATAGCGTGACCACTTTAACAAGAAACCCTCTAGTACAATTTAACAAAACCCTACAAGTCCTATAACTATAAATAACATCAATTGTAGTTTTTATTTACTTTTAAAATCACTTTCTATAAAGATAATTCGAAGCGTCTTAATCAATCCACCATTTGCATTTCCCCGCGGGAAAAGAAAATGGCGTTTCCCGAGTAATGGCGACTAAACGATAAACGCGAAGGAAAGTGAATCATTAGAAACCGATCGGGCCGCAGATTCCGTCTGTTTCGCTGTTAATGATGATCTATATTACCTTTGTAGGTAGCTAACTCTTTATTTTACACGCCAGAAAGTATGCAAATATTAATATCAGTCTATAGATAAGGCCTCAGAAATGAGGAGATCCGTAGCAGAACCATAGTTATCGACATAGACCAGCGAATGGGCAAGTTGAAATGGCAATGGTCAGGGCACACAGTGCGGAGGACAGATAACCGATGGGGTCGAAAATTTATCGAGTGGAGACAACGTACCGGTAACCATAGCGTAGGACGTCCATCCACAAGATGGACAGATGACTTCATTAAAACCGTTTCTCACGCAGGATGCAAGCTGTTTCCAACCGGTCCTATTAGAGGCCTATGTCCAGCAGTGGACGTCCTTCTGCTGAAATAATGATGAAGACTGGATTTTGAATAGGAAAATATTCACAAAACGAAGAGCCATTAAAGATTTAGGTACCAGGTACTAGACGAGACCGTAGCGTTTAAAAGACTGGAAAGACGCTATTTATGATCTGACTTTGCTCTAGCAAGAAACATAAATATGAAACGGATATTTTTGTGAAAATATTGATTCTAGAGTCAGTGACGGTTTAAAAGGGGGATTTGTAGGTAGTCCAAGAGAGTCCTCCTTCTTGGAGTACGAATCGACTTCTGAATGTCTACTGGGTAAAAGAGGCGCGGGTTCGTTTCCCAGATTCCCACCCAGGGCAAGCATTTGCGATGAACATAAGTGTTTGATTTGTGTCTGGGTGTTAGTAGTTGTTATCTATACATGTATGTATTTAAAAATATGTAGTATATCAGTTTCTGGCAGCCATATTGAAAGCTATGCTTAGTTTGAGGTCAGAGACCATGTGTAAGATGTCCCCTAATATTTATTTATTTCAAATATTCAAGGAAGAGTTCATTCCCATATACAGGATGGTAATACAACTCTCACTCCTATAATTCTTGGATCGGAATCAGTTTACGATTTATCGTAGTAGGGATGGAGAAGGGGTGTCTCAGTAGGATTTAAATTTGACTACAATAAACTATAATTTGTAAGATTCAAAACTATAAAATGGACTCCAATAATGCAGTCATTCAGCAAAATAGCAATACCTACCCCAAACCAATAACCTATAGCTCCACAAAAGACCAATTCACCCTAGCAACACATTTCTCACAAAACTCATACACTACCGAAACGTCACGTTAGAACCGTGACATTTTATTAAATTCTTCCTCCCGTCTAGCCTAGGTTCAACTTCGAGCTAGCATGCCGCACGCGACGCCCCGACTCAATCCCTGGCTGCTTCTTAAACACGCCATCAGGCTACCAACTTATCTCTACCCTTACCAAATTTAAACAACTAAAAAAATCTATGATGCTTCTGTAAAGAATACGATAGCAGCTCCCTCATTTAAGTCTACCGTTGAGTTGGTTAGACCGTTAGACGGAATGGTTACCAAGATTTATAGTCTGCAAGACTGACGCGATAAATATGCTCTTTGACACGTTAGGGATTGTTTTGGGCAACGCTGCTTCAATTTCATTACAGTTTTGGCAAGTAGTCTAGGTGGTACCTTTAAGTGGATATATCTATGTAAATCTTTGGTAGAAGACTACCTATATACCCAATCCATTAATCTCGACAGAGCTACATAATGTCAGGTTATGCTGAGGGCTGCACTTTGTTCGAAATCGGAATACTTCTGGAGTCAAAAAATTTCAAACCTAAAATATGTGAGGACAATTTGTGATTTTGCATTTAGAATAGCAATACAAAATCTTATCGAATTGAAATCTGACATCTGAGATATATGTTCGAATCCCCATTTACCATATTCACTGTATGTAAACGATTCTAGGGCCCCAATAAAATATACAGAGAATACTTAATAACAGTATGTTTTCACGTTGCTTCCAGACACCACTGCGCCGTACGTGTTGTACAAGGATGGCGTGGAGCGCGCGCCGCCGGGCACGCAGTGGGGCGGCGGCGCGCTGGACGGCGGCTACCAGCCGCTGCACCAGAGCCCCTCGGGGCCCTCGCCGCAGCCCGAGCCGCAGCTCGCCTCGCCCGCGCCCTCGCCCTACCCGCCCGCGCCGCCCCCGCCCGACCCTACCACCGTGGACGAACAACTCGCGCAACAACAGGCCCAGCAGCAACAGCAACAACAACAACAGCAGCAGCAACAACAACAGCAACAGCAGCAGCAAACTTCCCCCGACCACATGCAAGTGGAGCAACAGCTCCAGAACCAGCCGCAGCCTCCCACGCAGGACCACCTGGACAGAACGCCATGCTTCGTCCCGCAGCCAGATTTACAACAACAATACACGCCGTATTTCAAAGAGACGAGACCGGCGAGTCACATGCTCGGGACGGGAGGGTTTCCGCTCCATTACCTGAAACAGAACGGGGGTGTGCTATCGCTGGAGGGCCCGCTGGACCAGTACGGCGCGCCAGACTTGCGCCACCTGCCAGATATCGTCCAGCCCGAGCAGCCCAAGCCGCGCAAACACAACCCCAACTCGGAGCTGCGGCTGTTCAAGTGCCTGACGTGCGGGAAAGATTTCAAGCAGAAGTCGACGCTGCTACAGCACGAGCGCATCCACACGGACTCGCGGCCGTACGGCTGCCCGGAGTGCGGCAAGCGGTTCCGGCAGCAGTCGCACCTGACGCAGCACCTGCGCATCCACGCCAACGAGAAGCCGTACGCGTGCGTGTACTGCCCGCGCTCCTTCCGCCAGCGCGCCATCCTCAACCAGCACCTGCGCATCCATTCCGGTGAGAAGCCCTATACGTGCATCGAGTGCGGCAAACATTTCCGCCAGAAGGCCATCCTGAACCAGCACGTCCGCACACACCAAGGCGAGCGCTATTCACACATATATGCCCCTCCCCGCCCGCGGCGACGCCGGCACCGCCCCCGCGCTGCCGACGCCGCCGCTCCCGCCGCCCCGCACGTTCGATTCGATCTCGCATCCATTGGCCTTCCTCGAGCTATCAGACAAATTGTCGGTCCCCGCCCGGTCGGCGGCTCGCGAGACGCGGAACCGACTGCCGGACGCCCCCGTAACCGTCCCGTCGCTAACCACCGTCGGTCCGCGGGTCGCCGCCGCCCACTGACCTGCCCTTGCTTGTTGCAGACGTGTCGCCGCACCTCATCTTCAAGAACGGCACCACGCCGACGCTGTGGCCGCAGGACGTGCCCTACCCACCCGACGAGAACAAGGAGGAGATCCAGTCCCAGTTCGGCGACGGCGAGGGCGCCGACCAGCGCGGCGCGTGCTTCTCGCCCGCCGACGCCGCGCAGTACCCCGCCTACTTCAAGGACACCAAGGGGCTCAACCACGGCGTGTTCGGCTCCGGCCTGAGCCTGCAGTACCTCAAGGGCGGCAAGCTGCCCGACGTGCTCGGCGGCCGCGCCATGCCGCTCTACGTGCGCTGCCCCATCTGCCAGAAGGAGTTCAAGCAGAAGTCCACACTGCTGCAGCACGGCTGCATCCACATCGAGTCGCGGCCCTACCCCTGCCCCGAGTGCGGCAAGCGGTTCCGGCAGCAGTCGCATCTCACGCAGCACCTGCGCATCCACACCAACGAGAAGCCGTACGGCTGTGTGTACTGCCCGCGCTTCTTCCGCCAGCGCACGATCCTCAACCAGCACCTGCGCATCCACACGGGCGAGAAGCCGTACAAGTGCACGCAGTGCGGCAAGGACTTCCGCCAGAAGGCGATCCTGGACCAGCACACGCGCACGCACCAGGGCGACCGCCCCTTCTGCTGCCCGATGCCCAACTGCCGGCGGCGCTTCGCCACCGAGCCCGAGGTGAAGAAGCACATCGACAACCACATGAACCCGCACGCGGGCAAGCGGCGCGAGGCGGCGGGCGCGGGCGGCAAGACGCCGCGGCCGCTGCCGCCTGCCGCCGCCGTGGTCAAGCCGGAGCTGTACTTCCCGCAGTGCTACGCGCCGCCCTTCCAGCAGTTCGGCGGCGAGTTCAAGCCGGCCGTGGCGGGCGCGGGCTGCCTGCCGCCGCAGTGACCCGCGCCGCCGCGCTGGCCGCCGCCCGCGCCCGCGCCGCCGCTGCACGCAGACCTGTACGCGGACCGCCTCTACTAGGCACCAGTATACGACCGGCGTCCCCGAGCTTCGACTGTACAGAGCGCGGCGCGCCGGCGCCGGCGGCCGCGCCGCGCCCATCCGTTACCGAGGACGCGCTCACTTTAGCGTTTTTGCCCCGTAATTGTTAAGTTACCACTTAAGAGTTAGGATTCTCGGTGATTCTCGATCGAGTGTCGACGTCTGAGCGGATCGAACCGGAGATTAGAATTTAAAGAGGTCGTTGAGATACTCGAGATATATGATAAGAATTGAACTTTTACCAGTATATAACAATATTTCGCGATGAATGTTTTCGGTGCGTTATTGCGCCCGCTCGTAAATTAATTAATATACACTCGTAAGTTTTTAAGTTAATTTTATTTACACGTGTCGAGGGATGAAATCTGGGGAGTAGTTTGATAAATTCATGATGCTCAAAATATCATAAGACTACGCGTAAGCTGTTAGGCGAGAGATGGGGAACGTCCGGGAGAATATATTTAGATACGGGAATCAGGAACAGAGGAAAGAATGCAGACCAAAAACGTAGGTTACCTTTTGCCATCAGCATTGTTTCTTTGTAAGTACTTACTGCAGTTTCTTTTACTAGATATTTGAGATTACAGCGCGTGAGTAACGCCGTAGGTGCCAAATAGTGTAGATTCTTGAATTCTTTCATCCAGCTTCTATTGTAGTTGGGCTAGTTTAGGTTGTTACCAGTTTCAAGGAGCGCAGAGTTGCATTTATATGGAAAGGGTCAGACTGAGAAAGGACTGTGATAGCTAGGTAAGTTAGGTATTCGCTCACTTAGCGGTAAAACGATGACTTGAAATGTCGACACTGGGATCGAGAGAATGACTTGAAATTTTCTTTTTTTTTTGTATTTTTACTTTGTCGACTAGAAGTTGCCAAACTAACATTTTATGTTCCTAAATTATTGGAGGGGTATGTCAATTAAAGCGATTTTAGATAAACATTCAATGGTCCGAAAGACTGATTGTTTCATACCATTTAAAATCGCTTCGCCACTTTTCGGGAAGAGCATTTTCTAGCAAATCTTTACCCTTATTTTATTTTAGTCCGCTCGTACAAGCGGAAATATCTTTCTCGACTGAATTGATAATGATAATTAATACGTGAGTGAGAGTAGTAAAATGTACCATTAGGTAACGTGTGATGTCGCAAGTGCTTTGCAGTAGTTTGATCCAGGGAAGGTATGCCAGAGTAAACTTATTTCTATAGCTTAGCTCAACTTCGGATTACCAGGCAATTCGACCATTCATCGCGAAATAACTTAGCTTTTAGCATGAAGAGAATAAAGATTATATTTGAATGTGTATAGCTGTCGGGGTGCGTTGTCGCCGAGCGCGCGTCCTTTGTTACTTCACGTCCTGACTCTACTTCAAAATTTGTCATAATAATTGATACAAACGCAATGTAAATATGATATACATAGAACTGATGATATATCTGATATATCTATCAAACTTGTTTCTTCGTTTTCGATACGGCGAGTCTATACGACTATAAAAATGGGCGGCGTCAACACACCCCGAGGCCTTTTAAACGTTTTAAAAATCTCTGTTTGTATAGACAACTTATATAGCTTATTTTACTATATTATTGTGATGGTTTCGTTTTCCTACCGCATAATATGAAATGTTAATTAACTGATAGATGTAATTAGGACGGATTGTGGGAGTCACATTCTTGGATACCATTTTATGATTTAAGGAGTTGCAGTACTGCAGTTTGTGTTCGTTGATTTTAAGACAAAAATGCGCATTGGACCGTTATTACTAAAATTGTGAGCGTGACTATTCTGGACTCTAAATGTTATGAAGGTATCAAGAGTGAAGGAAATCTGCACCATTTCACAAACACCCGATCTGAGTTTTCGGCATATGGGGTGGACCAGCATGATCTATTCAGGCTATTGGGAATGCCTCAATGAATGAATTGATCATTCCGAATAGTAGGTATCAAAAGAGCATACCGGCCCACTGCATGTCCCGCAACGTGCCTTAATCTACCTATACCTTGAAGTTGAACACATAACATGGTGCAATATAATATGCTGCCCACGCAGAGTCAATGAAATCTGCTGATACAAAACATTAGAGTTTGAAATAGTAGCGCGTTCCGCGAAGTTTTCATTTTCCTATTTGATTTTCCTATCAAACTTTTTGGAGGTTTACAAACGAAAAGTCACCATTATCGAAGAGCATTAGATACTTTATCTTCCGTGAGTGGTTTTCCATGACGCAGTGATCCTCCCGGGCCGCGCGCGCCGTCCCCTCCCCCCCACAAGCTAGTTTTTTGTTCACAGATTTATATTTTAAATATACCACAAACTCAGCCTTATACAATAATAGTTGATAAGTATTTTTATACAGGAATGTTACAGTTTATTCGCGGGTCGGGACGGCACGCATCCGATAAGTTTGAATACATACATACTACAGTGCCATAGCCGAATGCAAACCTCAGATTTATACTTATTAGATTTTTATACCGATACAAATGGATTTAATTTTAAATATAACAAAGTGATTAAGTATACAGAGATTACAGATGATATTTTATACATTTATTACAAACATATTATGAAAGGTACATGTGAAATAGTCTTACAGTTAGCGTATTTGCGATGTGTCTAAGTGATAGGTATACTTTACTCGGTCTGATTTAACATATTTCGAAAATTTGTTTTACAGAGCTTGTATTGTTTCGCCTCCGGGAAAATAAGACTTAAATCAATAGACCTGACTCCAGACAATTTAAATTGCAGATTTTTGTGAATCGTCTCTAGGTCTATAAGTGTAGACACATTAATTCATTACTATTTTGGTGTAGGTCTGTTGAGATGAGTGTCAGGCACATGAAAACATTTATTTTACTCAGCGCGTTATTTGTAAATACATATCATTGGGAGGTAGCAACCCAGGCAGTGTTGCAAGTAATAGTAGTGCTAATTCCGATTACCTAATGTTACCGTTCGTATCTTCATATTTGCCTCTAAATTAAGAACTTTAAAATTCTGTGTAACTTTTTTAAATCTTTAGAAGAGTGTGTGTAAAAATTGCTTCATATTTCTGTTGAAGGTTTGGAATATGAAATTATGTTTTTAGGAAGATCGTTGGAAAAAATTGGACTTCTGTAATCTTCGCCCTGAAAACTTATTAATACTGAGTAGTTACTGCGTACTTACTGAGTATATTAGTGAGTACGTACTGAGTATGAGTGAGTACGTAGAGTATAAGTCACGTATTATGGGGTGGGCTAACATACATTTAGATGCCTGACCTTGTGAGCAGGCAGAGTCCTTCTTTTTCAAACGTTCTTGATTTTAGGATGTTCAGGCTGTTCTGTTTGCATTGCTCACTGTTTTGTTAAGTTTGCTCAATTACGTGTATGTATACCTAAAGTTAGACAATTTAGTTCTACCATTTTAAGTGTATCTATGTGTTTTGTACCATAATTTTTAGAGCACGGTTCGCTTTTCTTGATACCTAATTTAAGAAAATGTATCTTTTGACAAGCACCGCAGACGGTATAATCTGATATATTGAGTTAGGGATTTCTAGACATGAACAATGGGTAAAAGAGACACACAGAGTCAGAGAACTTGCCTCTTTTCCATTGAAAAGAGGCAAGTTCTCTGACTCTTCCATTCGTCTGAAGTCTCATTAGACTTCAGACGAATGGAAGACTAATACCAAAAATGCGCGTATAACTCAAATGGAACAAAACATGGCTGCCATAAACGCATAAAAGGACGCAATAAGATTCAAAGTCGCGTCATAGCTTTATACATAAAATGGCGATTTTAATGTCATATCACGAAGTGCAAAGGAGAAAGACTTATCTCCACTATTAGTTTGCAACCTTATTGTCTCTTTAACTTCCATAGATTCAAGCTATCCTTCTCAAATTCACCCATATCGAGTTAGATAATACCGTGTGCAGGCGTCGAACAGTGTCATGCAGTGTGATCCCGGAAGTTGGACATATCGACAGACGTAGCCGTCCAGTTCAGAGCCCGTTGCGTTTGTGTTGCCAGTTCAGCTGAGTTCTAGACATGTTCCTAGCCTCTCAAATACGTAATTTAATTACCAGACCCTGTTTGGACTGTCTACCAATAGAATAAGTTTCCGAATATCTTTTTGCCAATTCTTGTCTACTCAAAGTGTATTCATGGAATAAAATTCCATACCATTATAATAAGGGTCGAATAGACGACGGAGTTGCGATACTGTGCAATTTTACATATAAAATAAAAATATTTAATCATTTTCTTCGTAATATAAACAATAATCTTGAATAAACGGTACTTTTTGTATATTTTAAGTTGTTAAAGATATTAAAAGGAGAGAATAAGATTGCGAGTAAAATGTATTGTGCATAATGTATGGAACTCGTCAATTGTATGAAATACAATGTACCTAGAGGGTCAATGTGAGTGAAACTAATGCATTGCCGAGTGAATATGCAATATTATTCTATTATTATACGAAACTATAAGCATATTATATGTGTACTTCATAATTATTTTAATATCACGAAATAATATTGAGCTGTTTCTTTTATTATTGACTTTAACGGTTAAAAGTAAAAAAATGAAAATAAGTAGATTGAGTGAATAACTGTGTTGAGAGCAAGGATTATAGTTTCGTAATAATAATTAAATGAATACGGTAGTTTTAAGTGATCAAAAATGTCACATTTTTAACTGATTCCTTTCGAATAATGCATTTATTTGTGATCTCATGATAAATTAAATGTAAAAATCGGCGGATACTTTGGAAAAATTATGTAATATCAGTTTAACGTCTACCGCTTCTACATATCCATACTAAGTAATAATTTTATGATAAAATAATAACAGTGAATTATTCCAAAACATGCAAATTTTTGACTGTGTGGCATTTTATCCAATAATGAAAAACATTTCTCTTATTAAGTTTTTAATATCTCACCGCTAATTTTACCGTTATCAAATTCCAAAACCGTCTAATCCAAATTGTAAATACCCAAAAATGATTTCCCGTTTGTCGCACTGTAGAAAAAAGACTAGCATGTTTTTAAAAATTTACTGGAGATATTTATTATCCATGCATGTTAAGAGCTTAGAAATAATTTAGTTCCCTAGAGCGTTGGCTACGAATTATTTCAACGTCTTCCATTTTGCTGTAGTCTTAACACGTTCTTAATTTTTTCTATTTTATATCTAGTTTTTATTTTGTATTATTTACAGAAAAAACTGCAGATAGTGCATCCTTAGTGCAATAACACTACTGTTTCGGCGTTTCGTATAATTTATTTTTAAATATATATACCTTATTTTTAATACATAGCTAGTAGAGTAGGTATAAAATAATTGGTAGCCAACATAATGGCCTATATATTTGATTTAAACTAGATAACAGTATATACTCGTACACTGCCACGCTCGCCAACCGCTGTCGATATAAAAATGATTAATTTATAATCACAATAGACTCGTTAACAGTTCCACAGTAAAAATAAGTGTTGTTGAATTTTTTATAAAGATGACATATTAGATTAATGATCTTGTAATCTGGATTGAGTTTTTTTACAGATTTTATTGTACGCAGGGAATCGTTGGTACGTCGCCTGTCGGCTTTATTTTTGCTACAAGACTAATTCATAATAATAATAACGCCAGCCCTACATGTGCTCACATTATTATGTGAAACAATTTTATGTGAAACAGATACAATACAATTTTCCGTATACTCAATAAGCCAATAGTACAATAGTTATACAGATTTTACAATATATACAGATTTTATACAGAGCAGTGATATTATTATACATATACAAGGTATTTCGTTTTTTGAAGAAGCATGACGGGCGACGTACCAAGCATAGATATTGGTTTTTACTCATGGGTGCTGTTATATACGTATAATTGTACATATTTATTGTAATATACAATAGACTGGTAATTTTAAAGCGTTGTTAGGTTTCTACAGAGTTATTCTACCTGGTGTTGTGGTCACTTGTCATGTTTTTTGTTTGTTATAAAAAATATCATAGTAACGGTTTTGTAGAACAATAATTAGGACAGAAATTGAGAATTTTCCACCATTTCCACTTTTCGACCATATTCTTTTTCAATACTACCTAATGTAAAGGTTTATACCTAACTTTATAGTTATCGATTTATTATGTATCTCAATGCAAATGATCAAACGTGACTTTGGAAAACATTGGTACTGATATTTTTGATCAGATTTCCATGTACCTTTTTTGTATTAAAACTCCATATTATACCTTCGCCTGATTAAAGTGAATAAAGTTATACTACTTATGATCCCGAGCATTGAATTATAACTTTTTTTCGAACAGTTAGTCACGACACCAGCCCACATGTTACAATAGAGTATATTTTCTTACGAACCACAGATGCAACAGAAATAGACCATATGAAATTCAGTTTAGACAAACCCAGAATACAAGATCGAACTTTTTACACAACAGTTAAGATTCAGTTGGTTTTAAACAACAATTCTTAGAAACGGTTGACTTTTTAAACAACAATTCTTAGAAACGGTTGATTTTTAAACAACAATTCTTAGATACGGTTGATTTTTAAACAACAATTCTGGTAAAAGGTTGTTTTTACAGAATACTTACTAGTTTCAGTTCTTCTCGAAAAAAGCAGTTGGTTGCGATGATCACAGAGATCCAGGCGATAAAATTATAATGTTGGCGTATTATAAAAATTGTAAATATATTTTCTAGTTCTTCCAAAACGATAATATCAGTATTAAATACAAAATTCAACTTTGGTTAGGTCAAAAATGTATGTGTGATCTATAGAGAAATTTTGAATTAGAACCTTCTCGGTGTAACTTTTAAAATTAATTAACTTTTATAAATAATTATTTTCTTTATTTTAGAAATTATATATATATTGATTTGTAATGATCTTGCCTAGATTTGCATTTACGTTAGTTACTTATAATACGTTTGAAGTTGATACCATCGTATTTATGTATATTATTATTGTATTAAGGGTTTTGTTTGTTTTCTTTTTTGTCATTAATAGAAGTAAAATGTTGTAAAAAGTAAGCTCGTTGTATTTTATCAAATAAACACTTTTTAGTCCAACTGAAGCAATACCAAGAAGTTTCATTTCAACCTACTAGGACTACTGTCACGAGAAGGTAGGACGTCCATCCTGAGACACGGTAATGCTATCTATGTAGTATTGCGACTCGGTCCTGTCTTTGAAATAAATAACTGGCGCGGGGCGTGACCACGCACTACTTAAGACGCGCTAGAGCTGCCCGCCTGGTAGATACATCGCACGCTTACTAATTACAAGTCTACATGTTCGTTCGTCACTACGCCGCGCCCCTGCAACTGCTGTGTATCTAACTCCGAGGCGCGTAGGTATAATTCGTGTTTCGACCGTTTGTATGAAGACGGAATATGTACTGTATAGATACCATTACTGTGCCCTAGATTAGGACTCAAAAATAATTTCATGTACTTGCCTGTTAAAAATCTAAAGACCTACATCCATTGAAAGTCCTACTGATAGGAAGATGGTGTGATGATGAGAGTACGAAACATTTATGAAGGATCTTTATCATTACCAGTCAAATTCCAGAATACGGACGATAAAATTGCCCCGATTGTTCAATAGTTTATTTACAAGTCATTTGTCGGGGGTTGAATTTCAAATTCAAATATGTACAAAACATAACTTTATTTCATAAAAATATTATTTTTATAACAACTTTTATACATTAAGACTGTCTTTGAAACAACCATGCTCATGCTCATTCACATTATTCCTTTTGGACCAAAGGAGCGCGGTCCGAAAAACACCTACAAACACTACTTTCACAGGTTTCCACCGACTTATAATCAAGAGCAAGTTCTCATTTCGGCTGTTTGTTTTGTTCCGATGTTACCTGATTTCCCCACTATTTGTGGGCGATTCAAGTGATCTTTAATCAGTAGAAGAACGTACGAACGAACAAACATAAAATATTTCATCAACTTTGGTTGAGTCTTTTTAAAGTAGATACAAAAAGAAATTACACTTTTTAGTTGAATAGCAAAATTCTTTCACATTATTGCTGTGAGATTAGTAGAATGTTACAAATACAGTTTATGTTCAGTTTTTACCCAAAAAAGAGAGCGTATTTCGGACCGCATAAAATTCAACGAAAAGCTTAAACTAATAAACATAAAAGAAAAATCGATACATCATCAGCCATAGGACGCCGGACGTCCACAGCTGTACATATGCCTCCCTTATAGATCTTCTATAAGACCGATAGGAAACAGCTCGCACACAGCACGATCCCGCAATATTAATGGAGTCATCGGTCCACTTTATGAGTGGATTGGATATCCTACGCTGGCCTTGCCGAAACGTTCTCCATTCAGAAAATTTCTACCCCATCGATCATAGTGATGGTCGATTAGCAAGAAGTGCTCTACCCACTGCTATTTAAAGTTGCCGATCCACTTGCAAATCCAAAAAACTACATACCTTCTTTTCTGTTCTTGATTTTCACTCTACGCCCGTTATTCAAGCAACTTGGCGATTTTCTGGTCGTCCTTATAAAAGCAGATGTCCCTGAACGTTAGACCACGTAACAGACAATGGCCTAACATGTCTTTCTGTAAGTCCTGTGACATAAACATGTCCTTAAGTTTGAGAAATGTGTACAAGTGGTGTTCGTTTATTTCTCTCTAAACCCGTGGTTCTTTCTTTATTTCTCTCTAAACCCGTTTCTCGAGTAACTTGTCTATTTTCTGGTCGTTCTTATAAACGCAGCCGTCATTTGAACGTTAGCCCAAGATAACAGGCAATGGCCTAGCATGTTTTTTTGTAAGTCCTTCTGTGACCTAAATATATCCTTCAAGGCTAGAGAAACTTCCACATGTGGTATTTGTTTAGTTTTTAGCAGCATTTCAATACTAATTTCTCTCTAGGCTCGTTTCTCAAGTAACTTGGCTATTTCCTGGTCATCCCTACAAACGCCAGAAGTCTTTGAACGTTAAGCCAAGTAACAGACAATGGTCTATACGTTCTTTTGTAAGTCTTTCTGTGACCTAAACTTATCTAAAGCTTAAGAAACTTGCACTTGTATATTTCACTCTACGCCCGTTTTTCGAGTAATTTGGCTATTTTGTGGTCGTCCTTATAAACGCAGAGGTCCATGAACGTGAGGCCAAGTAACAGACAATGGCCTAGCATGTCCTTCTGTAAATCCTTCTGAGACCTGAACATAGCCTTCAAGGCTTCAGGGACTAGTACGTGCGATTTTTGTTTGGTTTCTAAGAGTGTTTCTACTGTCTGATCGGTAGAGACGCGCTCGTTGCCTACTAGGGTTCCGTATAGTCTGAAAAATAAATAATAATCTACTTGAATACTGACGGATTAGAGTTATCTAGAACTGGCGTACTAAGCCAAAGGGCGGTGATTTACATCATTATGAATTCAAGAGAAAAAATCAGCTGTTTCATACATTTTGTCGATTCCAAGTTGCAGTATTTTAAGGAACAGCAGATTTTTATTGAATTTTCAGTTAACGCCATAGTACAAGTTGTCATGATGATGGTTTTAATCACGTACGTGTGGCTTCGTACTGGGTAAGCAGATAACTATGTAAAGTAAGTTTATGCGTAAACGGAAACTACATTAGTTACAGTTTTTACAGCGTCTCCCTGACGGAAACAAGGAAGAACTAACAAAAATATATTGAGGAAAACGATAATAGTTTTGATTTACTTACTATGCAAACTTATACTAAGGCCTCAAACTTAATGAGTACCGCAAAGTGTGAATTTAGCTAGAAGCTGCGTAGAACTCAACCCGCTGTCCTATGCTAGTGCGTGCGCAACTTACATCGTGTCACAACCATTAAGTACCTAACAAAAAGGAGTCGACACGCCTAAGCACCGAAGTCTGTCAAGTCAGTGGGGGGTGAAGAAACGCACACAAACCAAAATATAAGCAAGTTTACACGCACACAACTGTAATTAACTAACACTAGCTGAAAATGAACGCAACCAGACCGATAGATTTATATAAAGAGCATGACCGCCGGTCGCGTACTTTTGGCAGAGGGGTACGCTTTGCAGTGTCGACTCCTTTTGGTTAGGTAGGTACTTAATGGTCACAAACGACATTCAGTTTGAATCTTCCTATAGTAGGTACACTTCATTTGAGTTTATTCGTAAACGAAGAGTAACGAGTCTGTGTAATATTTATTTTTCGCAAAAAATAGCATGACCGACTTCAACCGTGTACAGAATTCGCGAATGGTATGCACGGATCTATGTAGCAATTTCACATTAATGTTTATCAAAAATGGCTCAGTCGATTTCGATAAAGTTTAAATGAGGCCAACATCAAAGTATACTCTTTTCAATAAAAAAAAAATTATTGAAATCGGACTACTACGTAAAAAGTTACGCGTCGTTACCCAAAAAATAATATATATATATATATGCGTCAAATTGAGTACCTCCACCGTTGTGTCGGTCAAAAAGAGAAGCGTCGTGGCGTTAGATTGAACTAACAATGAGATTTTAATCAGCAGTTAAGGTACCAACTATACTTCCCCCCGAGTGGGTTCCCGCCTTGTCGTGGCGGGGGGGCTTAGTAGCCATGGTTGACACGGGGCCATGGTGAACGAAGAGGAACCCGAGGTGGGGCCGCCTCTCCGGGTTTTTTTCCCTAAACCCTGGAGGAGGACTGCGGTGTCGCGTTCATCGCGATGCCGCGGCCGAACCCATTGAGGCGGGGGCGGCGACGGGATGGACGGGCGGCGAGGAAGCCGCTGCCTATCCATCCTGCCAGCGGCCCTAACGGGTGCCGCCAACGTGTTGGCGGAGGCGGTGGGGCTGCAGGGGAGGAGGAGTGTCGGTATCGCGATGGCCGCTCTCCCTATCCTCTGCAGCCGTAGTGGCAGGCGCGGGGCCACTTTAATTGACTCGTTGCATCGGGACCAGGGCTGTCGGATACGGGTGCTGTCCGACGCCCAGTGCTGGTTGGTCCCAGGTGGTGGATGACGACGTGTCTGGTGTTCGGCACGTCGTCAATCTGGAGGGAGCGCAAGCTCCGAGGTGGGGCCTGAGCAAGCTGTCGGGCGCCGCGGAGTGCGGAAGCGTGCCCGTAGCCCCGACACTAGGCGCAGTGGAGGAACACCCAGGGGTTTTGGTGGGTATACCGACCAGTGGCGGGACTCCCACATAACCACCCGCCTGCCCACGAGGTGTGGTGGTATCCATAAAGGATTTCCCCTGGTAAAAAAAAAAAAAAACGTACCAACTATACTTGGTAGACGCGAGTATTGATGAAAACCGAATTGGTGTCTACCAAGTATCAAACACTTATAGTACTAGCAATGACAGAGCAGTGTTGTCAACGTAACAAAATTAGTAAAATGGCACACGGGCGACCTCACCTACGACGCTTCTCTTTTTGCACAACTCTAGTTCCCGTGTGACTCCAAATATTTTTGTAAAGCGCCCCCTGGCGGAGACTAGGGCAAACTAACAAAATTGAATGAAGCTACAATAAAACGACAATAGTTTTCGTTTACTATGGAAACTCATACTAAAGCCTCTGTACCTCTAGTATGAATTTAACAAAGTTTTTACTCTCTAGAATACTCCAGGTAGAGTTGGCATATTCTACAACTTTGTATGGATATGGAACTCCTTCAACTGGATATCAACAGATGGCGCTGTACAAATCTCAGGGAAAATTGCCATCATAATTATCAGCCATCCATCCATCAGCCATAGGACGTCCACTATTGGACATAAGCCACTCCTATAGATCTTCAATAAGATCGGTTGGTAGGGACTTGCATCCAACGAATCCAGCGCGCAGGATCGCGCTAGATGCAACCCACTATCTTCGATCTTAAAGAGGTCATTGGTCCACCTTGTGGGTGGACGTCCTACGCTTCGCTTGCTGGTGCTTGCGGTTTGTTATCAGCCGTATTTTTCTATAAACTAGTCAGAAGCGGCTTGTATCCAATGGTCTTAATCACAGATGTCCTACGCTGAACTCGGCGATAAATGATCTCCATTCGGGAACTTTATGGTCTCATCGGCTATCCGTACTACGAACAACCCACTTTCACTGCAACTTATCCGTTAACAAACAATGCTATGAGGACTCCTGCAGATAAATAATAAGTTTAAACTTACCTATACGGTAACGTTGGTCTCAGGAAGTAGACTCTGTGTTTCAATTTTGCAGATTCACTCTCGACGTTTTGCTCACTGGAATGGATAATAAATATACATATTTAGTAAAAAAAACTGTACAAAGAAGTGGGATGTGATGAAACTGTTTATGAAAGTGAAAAACGTTCCATATTTAATTCTCTTGATTTTATTGTTGCCCATGACTTTAAGATTATTGGCTATGACTTTAGGATTGTGTTGGCTATGACTTTAAGATTGTTGGCCATGACTTTAAGATTGTTGGACATGACTTTAGAATTGTTGGCCATGACTTTAAGATTGTTGGCCATGACTTTAGGATTGTTGGCCACGATTCAGAATTGTTGGGATCGATCAGTAGCGTAGCGTGCCTTAGTATTACGTATGTATCTCTATATAACGTACCTTTCTCTATCATCTCTAGCGTTGATCAAAGCTACGATCATAGCCACCATTTGCGCCTTTTGCAGGTTGACTGCCATGACTTTGGGATTGTTGGGATCGCTGCCGGCGGCGCGGAGAGTCGTGGCGGCGGCCTTCATCACATATGCGTCCGCTTTTGGCAGTCGGTTAACGATGTCCCAAGACTGGGGATCACAGACGACAGAGGTTACAATAGACATGAATCTCTCAGAAACGATACAAGTGCCATCTAGATTCGAAATTGAGATCTCATTGTTATTGTGCGTTGTATTTGTGATTTTATGAACTGCGTACCTACCTAAGAATATTTATTTTATTAATTTGTTGTTCTCCTAAGACTGGGAAACCTATCTATCGATTAAACTGTTTTGTTTTTACGTTTTTTTTTTGGGCTCTTTCGTATGAAAATATTTAGTAGTGTGATGTAGGATAATGTGTGTCGATGATTTTAGTTTATGGAATACTGTCTTTGTTGTGTGATTTTTATTTAAGTGTGTGTATGTGTTTTCATATGTATTTATACTCTAATACTCTGAATCTTTGTTTAAATTTATATTTATGTTGTACGTGACGTCACCTACCGGTCTCAGCAGAATACCAGCGCTGATTGTTCTCAATCAGCAATTCACGCTGAGTTGGGACCGGTTTTCGTGGCATACCGTGCTCACTTGCTGCATAACCACTGTTACTCTTGTTTGTTGTTTATATTTGTTCATGTATGTCACGAAATAAACGTTATTTCTTTCTTTCTTTCTAAATAAATATAATTTGTCCGTCAAATAAACTATTAAAAAATATTAGACATGTAATTTTTTCTTTCGGAAATTAAACCAAAACTGATGAATAAATATCCGTCAAAGTTCCGCGTGACGTCATAAGTGCCATACAAATGTATAGACTTAGTGACGTCACGACACCCCCACTCCCAAACATTGACAAGGTTTATCTTTGTCATTTCTTGTTTGATTGACAAAAGAAAAAATACGTGTCCAATATTTTTGTGATAATCTAACTGACGGGCTAATTATAATAACGATTTTTTTCATCCAGTCATCCTGCCTATTCTACTCAATCTTAATATATATAAATCTCGTGTCACAATGTTTGTACTCAATGGACTCCTAAACTACTTAACCGATTATAATAAAATTCGCACACCATGTGCAGTTCGATCCAACTTGAGAGATAGGATAGTTTAAATCTCAAATTATAGTCGCAATTTTAATTTATTTAGCCACAGCAACGCGTGGCCGGGCAGCTAGTTGGTTATAAAAATAAACAGGTCCGTATAAAATGGCTAACTTAGTGTTTGTCAGCGATCACTCAAGTTAAACTACGTTCGGCAACACAGAGATACCAGAGGGATATTGTGGTAGATCGAGTAAAGAAAGAAAGAGATGCAATTATTTAATACTAGTTTTTACCCGCGGCTTCGCCCGCATACGCAATATATCATTATAATTTATAGCGTGTGTATGTGTTATTCTGATATATAAGCTATATTATTGCAAAGTTTCATCTCAATCAGTTCAGTTGCTTTTGCGTGAAAGAGTAACAAACATCCATACATCCATCCTCACAAACTTTCGCGTTTATAATATTAGTAGAATATTATTGCAAAGTTTCATCTCAATCCGTTCAGTAGTTTTTGCGTGAAAGAGTAACAAACATCCATACATCCATCCTCACAAACTTTCGCGTTTATAATATTAGTAGGATATTATTGCAAAGTTTCATCTCAATCCGTTCAGTAGTTTTTGCGTGAAAGAGTAACAAACATCCATACATCCATCCTCACAAACTTTCGCGTTTATAATATTAGTAGGATATTATTGCAAAGTTTCATCTCAATCCGTTTAGTAGTTTTTGCGTGAAAGAGTAACAAACATCCATACATCCATCCTCACAAACTTTCGCGTTTATAATATTAGTAGGATATTCTTGCAAAGTTTCATCTCAATCCGTTCAGTAGTTTTTGCGTGAAAGAGTAACAAACATCCATCCATCCATCCATCCATCCTCACAAACTTTCGCGTTTAAAATATTAGTAGGAAGTAGGATGGCGTGAGTTAGAAATAGAGATGAAAAATATCTCATTTAGTGGCTAGTTGCCGTGTTTTTCTAGTAGAGTCAAATTCCAATGCATATTTGACAGTTTTGACAGCGCTGAGTAAGATTTTCCATACATTTTTGTGGCAGAGAATTGCTTCAAGCGACAACAGCGCTATCTCTCTAGTTGTAATAGCTCTGTGTTCAGCACGGTCAATGTTTGGATGGATGACCGCGGGTGACATTTCTAACTGAGCGCTGTCGTTACACGTATGACACGATAAATTGTGGGTCTCAGTTGTTTGAACCGTTTAGCCATATCAAAGGCCTTCAGGCAGCTTTCAAACTCTAACACCAGGGCAAGCTTTCAGGCCTGTGTGAAATAACCAGCTGAATAAATACAGGGACTTTCACAGGTGTCGAAGCTCATCATTATGAAAAATGTTCACTACAAGACCAACTGCGAAATCTCGGGATTCGAATTTATAGTATGGAACAGATTATTTTACTGACGATTTTGCAGTTGGTCATAAAGTAAAAGTTAACAATGGCCTTTGAAATTCCCTATGCTTTTTTAAGCAACACCCCATATAGTAGTGTTTTCTACTCGCCTATAAGTACATTTCTAATCAATTGACATCTTTTTAGGGTCTTATTCTGTACATCAAAACTAACAACTTTTATTCTGCGAATTTTGTCAAAACTCAAAAAAAATCGTTTACCTGCGACAAAATTTATGGAACAGCTGATTTTTTTTTGAGATTTGACAAAAGTCGCAGAACAAAGATTAGAAATAACCCTGTTTACATGAACACGGAACGTATTACACACATAAGTTTTAAAGCAGTCAAGTAAAAAGAACTTAAATTAATGAAATAGAATATAATTAAGTAAAAAAAAAACCCTCACAATATCCAAAATATCGGTGAGCTGAAACTTCTTCCCCTCAGGATAGTCAATCCCGTGGTACTTCCAGTCCAGCACTTCGTAGCGCTCTTTGTCTAACAGCATCCACGACACTGAGTTCACCGTTATGTACACGGTTAAAACTGACTTCATTTCCTGTAAGTAAATAAATATACAACACTAGCTGCAAAAAGGGGAATAACCGACATAAACTAAACAGAATTTGAATAGTTCACACGGATGAATGAATCATCGATGTAGTTGACTGCCTCGGTGGCTCAGTGGTTTGTGAGCCTAACTTCTGGATCAAGTGGGTTCGATCCCCACCCAGGGCAAATATTTGTGTCGTTCATTGTAAAAGTGGTGTAACTCCATATTTTTAAATTACTTAATTTTTTGCTCAATGGTATTACATTTAGTCATATCTATCATTATAAAAGTGAAGCAACTCCAATAGTTGCATAAAAATCTCATAGATGGCGTTACTTGTTTGTACAGGGCACTAAAACTTTCAAATATTCATTATAAAAGTGAAGTAAGTCACAAGTCACTTTAATAGTGAAGTAAGTCCAGAGTTGATTCACTTTTATTGTGACTAATTTTTGACACGTGGTGATAAGTTGTGTGTTAAAATTGATAAAAAATATTTTTATTAAGTGTTTTAATAGCTTATTTAGATGAATTTAGAGGATTTTAGTGATTCCAGGTCTGAATATCAGCCTAGTTCCGAAGAAAGTTGTTCTGGATCTGGTAAGCTTATTTAAATTCATTGTTTTTCTAATCTTAAAATTGTATTTACATTTTTTGGTTACTTTTTTCTCATTTTATATTTTGTTTTGAATACTTTCATGCAGTATTGCATGTCGCATGAACTAATCTCTTGTGATTTGCGCTTGTTCCAGACACAGATACAGGCAATGATGAAAATGTTAACAAAGATAATAATCAGCCAAATCTTCAAGCTGAACCTGGACCATCTAGGTCTAGAAAACGTTCACTCAACAAAGAAAATTGGGCAGTTAATAAAAGAAAGTTATTTCGTAAATGTGGAAAAGAATATTTGACTAAAACGGGAAAGTAAGGAAAGATGGTAAAAAATTCGAAAATATTGATTGTATGTGTCGAAAAAAATGTATTACGTCATTTACGGAAAATGAAAGAAAAGAAATATTTGACTCATTTTGGAATTTAGAAGACTTCAATTCGCAGAATTCATATCTGTATGCATTGGTACAAAAAACAACGATTAATAGAAAACGCCCAAAAGATCGGTCTCGTGCAGGAAAAAACCTTTCTAGTCTTTTAAATATTTTATAAAGTCTAGTATCAAGACCCAATCGGTGTGTAAGAAATATTTTCTGAGGACATTTCAAATAAGTGATGGAAGATTATATCGGTGTCTATCGAAAGATGATGTCTCTTAATGTAAAGATAAACGTGGCACAACTAGTTCCCGAAAACTTGATGATTCTGATATTGTTGCCCACATTGAAAGTTTTCCTGCATATCAAAGCCATTATACACGAAAGAATAATCCTAACAGAAAATATTTAAATCCTGGGCTAACTATCCGTAAGATGCACGATCTTTATAGAGAAAAATGTGAGATTGAAATGATTGAACCCAAGAAATTAAAGTATTACATTAAAATATTCAACACAAAGTTTAATCTCCATTTTAAGGCACCGCGGCAAGACACATGCAAAACTTGTGATGACTTAAATTTGAAAATACGCTGATATAGCTGACGATGAAAATGTCAAGAAGGAGTTTGAGAACCATAGAGAACTTCATCAACGAAAAGCAGATTCAGCAAGAGAAAACCTTCAGAATGATTCGAAAAAGGTTGATGAAGCATACATACTAACTTTTGATCTGCAGAAAGCTTTAGCCTACCCAAAATTAACTACCTCAGTAGCATACTATAAAAGAAATCTTTATTTATATAATCTGGGAATACATTGCTTTAATAATAACACAGGATACAAGAACGTCTGGGACGAAGTTGAAAGTGAAAGAGGTTCTCAAGACATAGCAGCATGTCTTATTAAGCACTTAAAAACTTTACAATTTCAATTTAAAGAAACACTAAATCCCGACACACCCTTTTATAAAGTAGATTTATGTAAAAAAAAGCAAGGAAGACCGACCCACTTATACGATATTCGACAAGATCCACTCTATCCATCAAGAAGACCAGTTACGAATGCAAAGAAGAAAGATATGCTTGATCTTCTACCATACATTCCGCCAATTTACGACGACGACGATATAGATGACGAAATTACGTATGATTAAATCACAACATGTCACTATAACAGTGGTGTAACTCCAGAAAAAAAAGTTT
The DNA here is from genome assembly GCA_949316475.1 of Hypomecis punctinalis. Classification (NCBI taxonomy): domain Eukaryota; kingdom Metazoa; phylum Arthropoda; class Insecta; order Lepidoptera; family Geometridae; genus Hypomecis; species Hypomecis punctinalis. Next base: position 22,850,881 of record OX438810.1, read on the forward strand.
ATGTTCAGTTTTATTATATTAGTTTTTTTAAATTTTCTAAGTTATTTTAGTTTATGATATCTTTGATTTGTAGTAAACAATATAAAATATAAAACAGTGAGTGAATGATTATTTCTTTTTTCCTACACTTTAATTCGCAAAAAGCTCGCCATTTCAAAATTTAGTTACAAGGAGATAATTCACTATTACAATGAATGACACATTTATGTGATGAACATAAGTGTTTGCTCTGTATCTGGGTGTTATTTAGTTACTATCTATATAAGTATGTATTTAAAAATAAGTATATTATGTAGTATATCAGTCTCTGGCAGCCATATCACAAGCTTTGCTTAGTTTAGGTTCAGAGGCCGTGTGTAAGATGTCTCCAAATATTTATTTACGAGTATTTTTGAACCGGAGGAGGTGCTCAATTCGACGAGTATATATGTTTTTTTATGTATAACCACGCATAACTTTTTTAATAGCAATCCGATTTCAATAATCTTTTTTTATTGGAAAGAGTATACTTCGAAATTGGTCCCATTTAAATTTTATCGAAATCGGCTGAACCATTTTCGACAAATCAACAATAATGTGAAAAATGCTATATCGATCCGTGCGAAATATTCGCGGATTTTTGCGAAAAATAATTATTGTTTATTTAGCGGACCCGGCGAACTTCATCTCACCATCTGTCATTGACAACTTTTACATGCAGGAACATTTTGTACGGGAAAATAAATTTTTTTATCTCACAACTTTTACAAATTTTCTCACCGTTTAAACCTTTCCTTAACTTCCACAAATATTTCAAGATCAAAATTAGCCGAATCGATCCGGCCGTTCTCGAGTTTTAGCGAGACTATAGTCAAAGCATAAAACTAGACAGGGCGCTAAATAATAATAATTACAAAAGTAAGAGAGGGCGAGATGTATGCAAGTATTAAAGTGTGAACAGGACGAAACTAATAGATACATACATCTTTTGTCTCTATTTGCGAATACGTTTTTTTTTTGTCTGACTATTACCAAAGAAGATATAATAGAGCAAGAGCCAGCGGCCCCCAGGCCTTCGGTAAAGTATAAAAGCTGTAAGTTTCTCAAAGTATGTCCCCAACACAGGTAAGAACGAACCCCGTCTATGAAACTTGGGTCGCGGTGGCTTTCGGAGGTATCAGGTAATAAAGGTGTGTAAAATTGTGTGTTGAATTCGGTAAAGTATAAAACTCAGTTTTTACATATTTTACTTATAATAATCCTAGAAGTCACCATGTTGAATGCCAGACACTTCGTACGGTTGCAACCCTCCGCCAGACACCCTTAAAGTATATTTAATTGTTACTATACTTACGGTATAGTATAAAAGCTGCAATTTATATATGTTATTAGGAGAACTATCAAATGATGTTTTCTCAATAGCCAGACAGTTTCAGTAGTTCCTTTATGTTGCCAGACACATCAAAAGTCTAATGTAGGTACGAGCGCGAGGGATATATGTGTTAGCGGGTGCGAGTGAAATACCGCGTTCGGTCCATTGCGACGTTTTACTGAGAATGATCTATCATTTATTGTATACTAGTTTTTACTCGCGGCTTCGCCCGCATACGCAATATATCATTATAATTTTATAGCCTATGTGTTATTCTGATACATAAGCTATATTATTGCAAAGTTTCATCTCAATCTCTAACCACCATCTGTATATTCATTTGGCAAAGTAACGCTGTTATATTTGAGGTTGTGTATTTTCCTCGCCTTTAAAATAGTTTGACATTTTTTTAATGTTCCTTTCGAAAACAACATTATATTTTCATCACTTTTCTTACATAGAAAACAAATTAATTGTCCTTCCATGATCACACTGATTTTCCCTTACTTTATAAACTGAACAAAAAAATAATAAAATGCTTGTTATTAGTATGACTATTCACCAAATAAAACACAATAAATGACAGCTGATGCGCAGTAACACGTCGTAATGAATTTTCATAGTAAATCTAGAAATAGTTCTCATTATCCTACTAATAATATTATAAACGCGAAAATTTGTGAGGATGGATGTATGGATGTTTGTTACTCTTTCACGCAAAATCTACTGAACAGATTGAGATGAAACTTTGCAATAATATAGCTTATGTATCAGAATAACACATAGGCTATAAAATTATAATGATATATTGCGTATGCGGGCGAAGCCGCGAGTAAAAACTAGTATACAATAAATGATAGATCATTCTCAGTAAAACGTCGCAATGGACCGAACGCGGTATTTCACTCGCACCCGCTAACACATATATCCCTCGCGCTCGTACCTACATTAGACTTTTGATGTGTCTGGCAACATAAAGGAACTACTGAAACTGTCTGGCTATTGAGAAAACATCATTTGATAGTTCTCCTAATAACATATATAAATTGCAGCTTTTATACTATACCGTAAGTATAGTAACAATTAAATATACTTTAAGGGTGTCTGGCGGAGGGTTGCAACCGTACGAAGTGTCTGGCATTCAACATGGTGACTTCTAGGATTATTATAAGTAAAATATGTAAAAACTGAGTTTTATACTTTACCGAATTCAACACACAATTTTACACACCTTTATTACCTGATACCTCCGAAAGCCACCGCGACCCAAGTTTCATAGACGGGGTTCGTTCTTACCTGTGTTGGGGACATACTTTGAGAAACTTACAGCTTTTATACTTTACCGAAGGCCTGGGGGCCGCTGGCTCTTAGACCATAATAATACGCACGGCCTAGACGAAATACTCAGACCAATTTTTCGCGCCAAAAACTACTGTTGAATTTTTGATGTAAGTAAATCAACATATTATTTATTATCTACAGTAATACCCCGCTTTACGCGAGAGATACGTTCCGGAAAAAAAGGCGTTAACTAAATTCGCGTATATCGAGGTTTATGATTAAACATAGTCAAAATTGAATACCTACAAAAAAATACATACATAAATTATGTATGTTTCTCCAATAAATGTTAAAACACGAGAGAATTCCTATAGAACAAAGTCGAAGGACGGAGAATTCCCAATTCTTCAAACAGAATGTTCAGAGGAAGTGGGGATTCCCGCGACCATACAGAAGTTGATGACTACATTATGTTTATACGCACTCTTTCGCGTAATGCGAGGCATATGACCGCGAAATTTGAAATTCGCGTTATAGTAAAACCGCGCATAACGGGGTCGCGTAAAGCGGGGTTTTACTGTATTTTCTATCATTTCTATTAGTATTATGGAGGTTTTAACTATTATCTAGTCTAAATATGATAAAATCATAACAACGTATATACCTACCTATAGCTATCTAAGTATGTATAATATCTTTTTCCTCACACCCTATACGACAGTAACTTCTCCAGCAATTCTCCCTCCACAACTACGATTCAATTTCATATATACATATATAGATAGGTTAGCATTTCACCTCATTCTGCCTAATGTTATGCAGATAATATGCGGTCTAGGGAAGCAAGCTTACCTTTATGTTACTAGGACTTAAATTCGGCTGCAAAATCTGCCCCTTAATCTTGTTCAAAACACTCTGTTCCTTTTCCACTGGGCCCTTCAATATGCTATCAAATAACTTCTTCGTAGTCTTCTCAGAAAAACCTTCTATTAGTTCCAAGTCGGCTATTGATTTAAGGGAACCATTACTGTGCTTCCATTGTGAAAAATGTTTTATCCTTCCTTTGGTTATGTCGTACCTGAAACATTATATCATGTCTGTAATTGTTGCTAATTTGGACAGAAGTAGTTTAATATTGACCGTGTCGTAAGCGGCTGATAGGTCGACTAATACTGCTCCAGTAATAAGTTTCTCCTCGAAGCAGTTTTCTATTTGCAAGACTTTCCGGGCCTGAATCCTGCTTGTTCGGGTATGAGGTTGGGTTCGATGATGGGGATAACCCGATTTAAGAGAAGTCTCTTGAATCATTTGTAGGTATGGCAGAGATATGAGATCGGTCTATAGTTTTTGGGTACATCAACTGATTTTTCAGGCTTTAGGAGAGCTGTGACTTTAGCTTTTCACCAGACTTTGAGAAGTTTTGTGTCTTGTAGTACCGCGGTTGGGCCAAGGTGTTTTATTTGTTCCACAGTTAAATCATCCACACCAGCAGCCTTGCCATTTTTTAGGTTTTTTATGGCCATTATGATGTCAGTGAGCGTAAACGGCTTGCTGATGTTGGTGGATACATCGACATGTTTTAGGGGTTTATTATTAGTCTTCGGTATGTTTCTGAGGGGGTTTACCGTTAAGTAGCAACTGATGTGCTATTTGGTTTGCACCTTTCCAGGGTTAGATGCGTTAGGTGGGTCATCGGTGAGTTTTCAAAGGCTTTTTTACTGTTATGTACCATATCTATTTTAGTCACCGTTTTTATCCACCTTACTTGGCGGTTTTCGCTAACTTTGAGCATGAGCGCTTCACCTACTGCTATGGTGTCTTGTAAGAATGGATCATTGCTGTATAAAGTTTCGGAACTTTTAAGCTTTGCGGAGTCCATATACAGACCAGGGATTGAGTGCGGCATCCTATTGGTATAGTTTGATGTGATACCTTCTACACAATGGTAACAAACTGGTCATAGTTTAGATGGCTCTAGGTAGGCTCTAGATTGTATAATTTTGCATCAATACCTTTTGCGAATTGGTCTCAGTTGGCTTTGTTAAAGTTGAAACGCCGAAAGGTGTGGCTGTAGGTTTTAAAGCAGAGTATACCAGGTACAGTAGCGGTCTGTGCTGTGTGTTTGGGATTGCGTTAGAGATATTTTTTTTGCAGAGAGTGCTTATGTCTGTACTGACGAATAAAAGGTCTGGGTTGTAGCCGCGTTTCCAACGGCCACTGTTAAAGGGAGCCGGAAGCTTTGGGTCGTGTACTAACAACAAGTTTTCAGTTTCTGCCCACCTAGTAGTCTAGGACATCCACCTAGATGGTGGATATCCTACACTGCGCTTGCTGGTCCAGGGTCCATTCGAGAAACTTTACGGACCCATAGGCTGACATCCACCTAGATGGTGGATATCCTACACTGTGCTTGCTGGTCCAGGGTCCATTCGAGAAACTTTACGGACCCATAGGCTATTCGTTCTTCGAACAGTGTGCCCTGCCCACTGAGATTTTAATCTACTTGGCTATGTTGGCAACTTTGGTTTGTCTGCGGATCTCCTCATTTCTGACTCAACCTCACAGCATAGCCCTCTCCGTAGCATGTTGGGCTATCTTGAGCTTATTCATAGGGTCCACGATACAAGACCACAGTAAAAGAATCATTGGTTTTAAATGTTCTGTCTATTTCAATTTGCAATTTTGGTTTTGGTATAGAAAGACTTTACTACTTATGTCTCTCTATCTATTATTTATACGCTTGCGGTCTGTTTGGACTGAATCTTATTTTGTACTGTGCTCAGTATGAACTAATTTTAAAATCAACTTTTCCCAAAATGACTGATTTTCAAAATGGCTATTTTCTAGAATGTCAAAATGTAAAATGTCAATCTGAAGTTTTTTTTTTTTTTTTTTTTTTTTAATTTAATAATGACAATACTACACTACTACTACATAGAAAGCAATTGGATCATCCACAGACCCTTGAAGGTCTAAAGATAATCCAAGTGCTCAAGCCCACTGCCAGTTGGCAGCGTGCCCAGCATGCTGGCAGCATTGCCACGCTGAATGGCAATGCTTATACGTTGAGCCAAATAAACACCAGCATTTTGGTCACGCGTCGCGTCCACCAGACGCTCAGAAAGATTTTTGAAAACGAAATGAGCTCCCGGCCCCCACGGACCCAAAGTCTCAACTCCAAATGGCTCAAATATGTAACCACTACCGAGGTTAGCATATTTGCGCCGCTTGTGCTGCTCAGCCGAATTGGCCGCCGCTCCAGCCCTACTCTGAGTCTCAGGAAGATGTGACGGTGCCAAAGTATCGACGCAAGTTGCGTCCCATACTAAGGGCCGACCACACTTCCATGGGACCAGCGTCATGCCGTCAGGCCTTTTGCCATCACCACGCGCCAACCCACTCGGTTCGAGTACGGCTGCGATATTGGCGGTGACAAAAGCCCTGCGTATGACATCATTAAGGCTGGCGTGGCGTCCAATCCGACCAGCGCTTCTTGAGCAAGAGAGACCGTGGTGACCGAGCTGGTCAACTGCAGTACCACACTGACAGCGATGGGCCTCACAACACCTTGCACCCAAGCGTAAGCTGACAGCTAGACGAAATGCAGTTGGGTCTAAAAGGTTACCAGTATTGAAAGAGGGCAATGCTTGCAACCAAAGACCGGACTCCCATACAGAGACTGCAAGGTTACGAGCGCGATCCGCGACGCTAGGACACGTATCTGGAAGAGATTTCCGTGCTAGTTCGCAGATCGGCCGATCCCACAGTCTCTGCGACGATAAAGTCTTTGGAAGCTCGGTATTTGGGCAAGCGACCCTCCAAGCATTCGTTGCCTCATTCAAATGAGCTACATCTACGCCAGAACGGCCTAAAGAAGGTGCGAGGATTTTTTCAATCAAGTTCTGAGTACTATGAATGGAGGACAAGAAAGCTGGTAAAGCAACACTTGAAATTTGGCGGACCCCTAGCCCTCCAAGCCTAACAGGCAAGGAGGCTTGTAGCCACGCCCTTTCACTCATGTCAATATTCAAAACCGATACTAGGGACTGCTTTACAACATCGTCTAAGCTCAAAAGGAGCTCATTGTGTTTCCACAATGGACTACATCGTAAAGCGTACATAAATTTTGGAACAAACAGACAACATCTTATAATGGTAAAAGCCATGTGGGCGTTAATTTTGAGTAGCCTATCAGAGGCACTCAAAAAATTTTGAATTTTTTCTTGAACGAAAGGCGGAAAAGACTCATCTAATATCGGCGAACCTAGAAGGCGAAGAGAACACTTGTCTACCGATTTGATGTTAGGTGCCAAATCATTAAATTTGTTAAGTATCAAATCTTTATCCGGACATGAGTCGCAAACGAAAAGTTCGCATTTCGAAAAATTTAGCTCCAAACCAATTTGACGAAACTCGTCAATAAGAATTTCCAAATCACGTAGGACTGTGCTCGCATCGCCACCCAAAGTCCCGTCATCCAGATACCAAACGTTGAGTTTAGATTGGAGACGTTGAACAATTGGATGAATGGCCAGGCTGAAAATGGCTGGTCCGAGAGGGTCACCTTGTTGACAGCCAACGGAAGAAAGCAAAACATCATTTTTGTAAATTAATTTAGTGGGTTTGCCGTAGCATTGCCAAAGAAAATTGAAAAGATCGGGAATTTTGTCTTTGACCTGTGCCAACAAGGCGTCTCGATTAACCGAATTGAAAGCATTTTTGACATCCACCTTAAGCAACACCTCTCCACAATTTTGACCGAGAAAAGTACGAAGCGAATGAACAGCAGCCTCACATCCACCCCGCGAACCAAAGCCAAGCTGTATTGGTTGAAAAAGACTACTCAAAAGAGCAACCTTTTTTCCACAACCGGCTTTGGCTGCGAGACGACGATATGTGGTGCCAACAGCAATAGATCTGATGCCACCATCTTTTTTGACAAGTGCGCATAGGTTAGCGCCATACAAGACTTCGATGACGTCATCATTGACCCGCCCAGATAACATGAGATTTGCCAAACCTGTTAATTCTCTCAAGAGAGACTCAGCCACCTCACCAGAGCTAAAAGATAGAAGATCTTTTAGATGTTGAGGCGAGAGACCATCTAGGCCTCCGGCTGAGCCGCTCCGAAAAGAAGAAACGGCCGCTGCAATCTCCTGAGCTGACACTTCAATGACAACGTCATCAGGGTGTGGTGGCTCAGGCAGGTGGAGACATGCTGCCGGCGGATGCTTGTCACGGAGTGACTGGACCGTATCGGGTGTGTGGGGGGCAATAGTGTCGCTGGAGAACAGGACTCGTGCGGCGCCTTTGATATCGCCATCACTAATTTTGCTCTCTACTATTTTAATGGTAACCGAATCGTCTGTTTTTTTAGAATTTGGTTTATTCTGCCTTGTTGGCGGAATAATGCTTTCAAAATCTAAAGAGTTCTCTTCCAATGCGCTGTACTTTACGCAATTTTCCTTTACCCTAGTGGTAAGGGATTTTTTGTTTGTTGGGTCCGAATGTACGTAAAGCACAACGTAGGGAAAAGTCAAGAGGTGTTCCCAGGCGTCTAAAGAATTTTTAGAAATAACATTCCGAATAGCAGCAGATAAACACTGCGCAACCGAAAAACGTGCACCACGCGGGATGCGTTTTAAAACAGGAAGAGAACTTTTGAGTGAGCTAAGAACCTCCCAAAGCGGTTTGGAAGGAGCAGCAGCGCTCATGGGACTGCTGCTGGCTCCATCAGAGCCTGCAATAGGGGCCGAAAGTGTAATTTGGCTATTTTTATGGCACCGCGTACGGTGAATTTTGAGGCCTTTCTGTCCTTTAAAAAATCGCACTTGGGAACACTCTAGGCACTGAATCATGTCCCCCTGCGACACATTGACGTATTGGGAAACTGCATTTGGCCCGGCCGGGGCGCAAAATGCCATGAGTAACAAGAATTATACTACAAATATAAATAAAAATAAACTTAGGTTCTATAAGTGGAGACGTCAGGACGTCAGACCGTGACGTGGGCGGTCTGCGCAGACTCGGATGGCGTTGACATGGAAACAAGAAAACAACAATGAGCCGCGACTGTCAAAAACCTACCGAATATTACAACAAAATAGAAAACAATTATTTGACTATCTCTAGCTCTACAAATATTACCTCGAAAGAAAATAAGAATAAAGGAAAGGTTGGAGTAGAATTTGGCCCGCTAGAGCAGAAAAATCTGAAAAACCCCGTACCAAAAAAAAAAAAAAAAAAAAAAACTGAAGTACAATCAGAAACATTATAGCATGAAAACATTTAAATCAGATATTTTTCGTAAATAATAATGCCCCTTCTCATTGTGAGTTGTTTTGATATGTTCTACTAATGAAAATAAACAAACTGTAATAAATATGAAAACTGTAATGAAAAATAAATTGTATGAAAAATAGAAATACAGCTTACTAATTGGTCATCCGTCCAACTTCTGAGAGGACGTCGTATGGCTGAACTTGCTAGTTTATTCAAAAAAATTTTAAACTCTTTAGTGGCCTAGAGGTTGTGACACCCGCCTTACAATCGTGAGGTCGTGGGTTCAAATCCCGACCCCGTACCAATGAGTTCTTTGGAATTTATGTACGGAATTTCACACCACTGGCTTTTTGGTGAAGGAAAACATCGTGAGGCAACCTGCATATGTCCGTAGAAGAAATTTGATGGCATATGTGAATCCATCAACCCGCACTGGGCCAGGGTGGTGGATATGGCCCAAACACCCTTCGTGGGTAGTCCTACGTCCTTCAGTGGACTATTCAAAGGCTGATACAGTACAGTACAATACAAACATATAAGATGTTCGTCTATGTCATTACCAAATCAGGGGTCTGTGCTCTCTGCGACACTCTTCCTACTGCATATCAACGATCTGCTTAAGCCCGGGATCTTTGGGTACGCAGATGACAGTACAGTCGTGGAGAGCTACACATCCGATACAAGAACCAGCGGGCCACAGATCGAGTTATACAGAGAGGCTATGGTTGAACGGCTCAACTTGAGTCTGCAGGCGGTATCTGACTGGGGTGATGCTAACCTGGTCAAGTTTAATGCCACAAAGACTCAAGGCTGTCTGTTTTCGGCCAAAAAGAGACCCTTTCAATTGTCTCCCGCTTTCTGTGGTGTCTCCGTTCCGGTAACTGACAGCTTGGAACTTTTAGGCGTTTCACTCTCATCTTCTCTTAACTTTGGCTCTTACATAGAGTCCAAAGCCCAATTAGCCTCCAAAAAACTTGGTGTTCTCTCTAAGGTGAGACGGTATTTCACACCTGAGCAACTGCTTAGTCTTTATAAAGCACAAGTCAGGTCTTGCATGGAATACTGCTCTCACCTTTGGGATGGCTCTGCCAAATATCAACTGGAGGCTCTGGAGTCGATTGAGAGGCGAGCCAGGAGGCTGATTGACAACGACACCTTGACTAAGACGCAGCTGCAAAGTCTTGAGCATCGTCGCAAGGTAGCGTGTTTGTCGGTCTTTTACCGGATACACTTCGGAGAGTGCGCCCAGGAGTTGCACAATCTGGTCCCCCCTGCCCCTTTCTTCTATCGTACGGCTAGACGGACGCGACCAAAGCGCCACCCTTTTATGGTGGACATTCCGCGCGTTAGAACCAAGCGTTTCGAATCTTCATTTCTCATAAGAACAGCCGGAATGTGGAATGCTTTGCCTGGGTCTGTCTTTCCGTTAAAGTACAACGTGAGTGTCTTCAAATCCCGAGTAAATAGGTATCTTCTAGGTAAGCGTGCTACACCCTAGACCGCAGATCTGCTTAACATCAGGCAGTGTGTAGTCAAACGCAAACCTATTCGAAATAAAAAAAAAAAAAAAAAAAAAATGACAGATTTCAGGATTGCATTCTCTCATTGGCTGGTCTATACAAGTGCTGCCAAGATCTTTTAGCATTTAGATGACATAAATAATCCTACGTAGCAGCCTCAAAATAAAAACTAATCTCTATGGTGGTTTTTTCACTTTAGTTGCATGTTCCTACAAGCATATTTATATCAATGAGCTAAGAGAAAACAGCCACAGCTATGTAGTTTGACATTTTACTTGCTTCATAACATGTTCCCGAGCAAATTAATATGGCAAATAATTATTAAGTATAATGTAAAATAATGTTATGCAAAATGTAGATCTTGTAAAGTTCTGTCATTCTTGTGAAGCCAGTAATGGTCTAGAATTGACAGTTACGGAGATAAACTACCTTTAAGTTTGACGGATCTCGAAATGTTTCGAAAGGTATTGTTTCTGATTGTACCTGTTCCATCACTAATTTTGCTCTCTACTATTTTAATGGTAACCGAATCGTCTGTTTTTTTAGAATTTGGTTTATTCTGCCTTGTTGGCGGAATAATGCTTTCAAAATCTAAAGAGTTCTCTTCCAATGCGCTGTACTTTACGCAATTTTCCTTTACCCTAGTGGTAAGGGATTTTTTGTTTGTTGGGTCCGAATGTACGTAAAGCACAACGTAGGGAAAAGTCAAGAGGTGTTCCCAGGCGTCTAAAGAATTTTTAGAAATAACATTCCGAATAGCAGCAGATAAACACTGCGCAACCGAAAAACGTGCACCACGCGGGATGCGTTTTAAAACAGGAAGAGAACTTTTGAGTGAGCTAAGAACCTCCCAAAGCGGTTTGGAAGGAGCAGCAGCGCTCATGGGACTGCTGCTGGCTCCATCAGAGCCTGCAATAGGGGCCGAAAGTGTAATTTGGCTATTTTTATGGCACCGCGTACGGTGAATTTTGAGGCCTTTCTGTCCTTTAAAAAATCGCACTTGGGAACACTCTAGGCACTGAATCATGTCCCCCTGCGACACATTGACGTATTGGGAAACTGCATTTGGCCCGGCCGGGGCGCAAAATGCCATGAGTAACAAGAATTATACTACAAATATAAATAAAAATAAACTTAGGTTCTATAAGTGGAGACGTCAGGACGTCAGACCGTGACGTGGGCGGTCTGCGCAGACTCGGATGGCGTTGACATGGAAACAAGAAAACAACAATGAGCCGCGACTGTCAAAAACCTACCGAATATTACAACAAAATAGAAAACAATTATTTGACTATCTCTAGCTCTACAAATATTACCTCGAAAGAAAATAAGAATAAAGGAAAGGTTGGAGTAGAATTTGGCCCGCTAGAGCAGAAAAATCTGAAAAACCCCGTACCAAAAAAAAAAAAAAAAAAAAAAACTGAAGTACAATCAGAAACATTATAGCATGAAAACATTTAAATCAGATATTTTTCGTAAATAATAATGCCCCTTCTCATTGTGAGTTGTTTTGATATGTTCTACTAATGAAAATAAACAAACTGTAATAAATATGAAAACTGTAATGAAAAATAAATTGTATGAAAAATAGAAATACAGCTTACTAATTGGTCATCCGTCCAACTTCTGAGAGGACGTCGTATGGCTGAACTTGCTAGTTTATTCAAAAAAATTTTAAACTCTTTAGTGGCCTAGAGGTTGTGACACCCGCCTTACAATCGTGAGGTCGTGGGTTCAAATCCCGACCCCGTACCAATGAGTTCTTTGGAATTTATGTACGGAATTTCACACCACTGGCTTTTTGGTGAAGGAAAACATCGTGAGGCAACCTGCATATGTCCGTAGAAGAAATTTGATGGCATATGTGAATCCATCAACCCGCACTGGGCCAGGGTGGTGGATATGGCCCAAACACCCTTCGTGGGTAGTCCTACGTCCTTCAGTGGACTATTCAAAGGCTGATACAGTACAGTACAATACAAACATATAAGATGTTCGTCTATGTCATTACCAAATCAGGGGTCTGTGCTCTCTGCGACACTCTTCCTACTGCATATCAACGATCTGCTTAAGCCCGGGATCTTTGGGTACGCAGATGACAGTACAGTCGTGGAGAGCTACACATCCGATACAAGAACCAGCGGGCCACAGATCGAGTTATACAGAGAGGCTATGGTTGAACGGCTCAACTTGAGTCTGCAGGCGGTATCTGACTGGGGTGATGCTAACCTGGTCAAGTTTAATGCCACAAAGACTCAAGGCTGTCTGTTTTCGGCCAAAAAGAGACCCTTTCAATTGTCTCCCGCTTTCTGTGGTGTCTCCGTTCCGGTAACTGACAGCTTGGAACTTTTAGGCGTTTCACTCTCATCTTCTCTTAACTTTGGCTCTTACATAGAGTCCAAAGCCCAATTAGCCTCCAAAAAACTTGGTGTTCTCTCTAAGGTGAGACGGTATTTCACACCTGAGCAACTGCTTAGTCTTTATAAAGCACAAGTCAGGTCTTGCATGGAATACTGCTCTCACCTTTGGGATGGCTCTGCCAAATATCAACTGGAGGCTCTGGAGTCGATTGAGAGGCGAGCCAGGAGGCTGATTGACAACGACACCTTGACTAAGACGCAGCTGCAAAGTCTTGAGCATCGTCGCAAGGTAGCGTGTTTGTCGGTCTTTTACCGGATACACTTCGGAGAGTGCGCCCAGGAGTTGCACAATCTGGTCCCCCCTGCCCCTTTCTTCTATCGTACGGCTAGACGGACGCGACCAAAGCGCCACCCTTTTATGGTGGACATTCCGCGCGTTAGAACCAAGCGTTTCGAATCTTCATTTCTCATAAGAACAGCCGGAATGTGGAATGCTTTGCCTGGGTCTGTCTTTCCGTTAAAGTACAACGTGAGTGTCTTCAAATCCCGAGTAAATAGGTATCTTCTAGGTAAGCGTGCTACACCCTAGACCGCACATCTGCTTAACATCAGGCAGTGTGTAGTCAAACGCAAACCTATTCGAAATAAAAAAAAAAAAAAAAAAAAAAAAAAAAAATGACAGATTTCAGGATTGCATTCTCTCATTGGCTGGTCTATACAAGTGCTGCCAAGATCTTTTAGCATTTAGATGACATAAATAATCCTACGTAGCAGCCTCAAAATAAAAACTAATCTCTATGGTGGTTTTTTCACTTTAGTTGCATGTTCCTACAAGCATATTTATATCAATGAGCTAAGAGAAAACAGCCACAGCTATGTAGTTTGACATTTTACTTGCTTCATAACATGTTCCCGAGCAAATTAATATGGCAAATAATTATTAAGTATAATGTAAAATAATGTTATGCAAAATGTAGATCTTGTAAAGTTCTGTCATTCTTGTGAAGCCAGTAATGGTCTAGAATTGACAGTTACGGAGATAAACTACCTTTAAGTTTGACGGATCTCGAAATGTTTCGAAAGGTATTGTTTCTGATTGTACCTGTTCTGTCAGACATTTCAAAAATGGTTCATTCATGAACAATGACAATTAGAAAATCAGACATTTTGGGAAAAGGTGATTTTCAATTTAGTTCATGTAGAATACAGTACAAAATAAAATTCAGTCCAAACAGACCGCAAGCTATTATTTATACTGAGATGTAAAAAACATAAAGAAAGTGTAAAATAGATGTTGATGATGAATAAAGCATCAACCTACTTTTTTTTCTTTTTTGTGGCTTCTGTGAACATAATTCACAATATTGCCAATGTCTTTCGTGTGTTTTACTTACTGTCATCAAATGTAGAGAATTTGAATGGTTCAAAAATGATGTAGGTACTGTATTAATTAGTCTAGGTTTTGTGTTTTATACATCAACCTACCTTGATAAGGCATCTTTATCTGATTTATTCAAAGTAATTATAATTTTTTCTTTTTCTTCATTGGTGTACTTAGCTTCAAGACTGTAGAAACGTTCTGAAAGAGCCACCAAACCACAGCCACGACACGGAACACTCTAAAAGGTAAATTAAACGATTAATTTGACTCCATTTTTTTTTTCAAGTAGGTAGGTAAAAGATAGTTTTATAATTATTTTTTTTGGAGCACGAGGTCAGCGGTAATTATAAGGGACTATATTAGTGCTAATTTTAAAGTGCTCAATTACTTTTGTAATGTTATTCTCTAAAAACAGGTAACGCAACTGAATGAAACTTACGAAATTCAATAACCTATAAACTGGAACTGGATTCAGGAGTCTCATGATTATTAGTACCTAAGCTTCTATTATTTTATCTATTAGTAGGTAACTAAAATCACAGCGAGCAAATTAACTAAATTATGCGAAATTCAAGTGAAAACACAGTTCGGCACGAAAAACGAAAACCAACGAAAACAAAATCAAAACAAAACAAACTTCTCCACAGAATTGCCACATGCCAAATTGCCATATTACCCTATTCTCATTTCTCTGTCACTCGTCAGGCGCAGGTCATTGACTTCGTGATGACGATAAAAAAGAATAAGAATTTTTTAGTAAAAAGATACTTATTACTAAAAATACCGAATTTATGCATATAGACTTTATAAATCTCGAGCGCAGCGAGAATGTTTTTTTTGGGGGTGCAGTAGAAAGACTAAAAATGTTATTTTTTAATTTTCTTAATATTTTGATATAAATTGGTTTATCATGTTAAAAATAACTCTAAATAGTTATTCAAAGTTATTTTTGAGGTTGAAATACCACTTTTTCTGTATGGGATTAGGTGTCCCATCGGTCCCAAGGCAGGTAAAATTTACACAGGTGATGCTTAAATTTAAGAGAATTTTAGACATTTTGTCAAATAAAAAATATAATTATGATAGCAGAGTAACTTTTCTTACTTTTATACAAAAGAGCAATCGTTATGATTATTTTTAATTATATTAAACGTAGAAAATAGAAACAGGTCGACAAGGAAAATGGATACTAACATCAATTTATATGCCATGGCGTGAACCACTTTCTGCACAAAAATCGTTCACATGCTTTGTATTTGGTATGAATGCGCGTGTGTTTTTGTTTTTCGTACAAGACACGCACATTTGTCTCACTTCTGCTTCTACGGGCGAGTGACCTCCTATCAAGCTTCCAGCTACCAAAATAGCTTGTTTGGTTGGTTTGCGTGTCTCGGGTGTATAGTTATTACAGCTAATAACATTAAAACTATGTCCACTAATTTATATTACAACACAAACCTTCTTTTATTGCAGTCAAGAAAGAGTGGCAAAAGACTGTTGGGACAAGTTGCCCCAAAGGCAATTTTCACGAAGTGTATAAAAATATTTAGAGATAGCAATACCCTCATGGTCAAATATTTGCTTTATTTCATAAGATAAACATATAACTCATCTCTAAAAAACGCGAAAAACACATAAAAATAATATTTTTTTACGGACATGGGTCGTGACTGCACCCATGTATTTTTGACCATAGACTGAGAAAAAAAAATGCCAAGTCGAAATTGTCAAAGTCAGACTGTCAAGTGAAAAGTCCTGGACCATTTGGGGCACAACTTCCTTATTGTGAAGCAATGCTGAAGCCTCAGTCCTGTAAGAAACATCAAAGTTGTTCCATTGGTCTTGTGTAAATTGGGACATATACGTACCATCAGGTCTGAAAGGGTTAAGACAGATTTTATGCTGTCTACGCGTTTTAGAACCGTGGTTCAAACGGTACCGTACCGATACTATCGATCTTTAGAATTTATGTACAAAATTTCACACCACTGGCTTTTCAGTGAAGAAAAACATCGTGAGGCAACGTACCTACTTATGTAGATGAAATCCGATGGCGATGACGTATGTTTGAAAATCCACAAACACGCACTTGGCTAGTGTGTTGGAAAAAAAAATAAATGTATCTTTATTGTATACCAAATTGACGAAACCACATAGCAGAAACTACACAATACGTGTTATACAAGGGCGGTCTTATCACTTTTGGTGATTTCTACCTTTTGGATGGACTGGACACATCACCTACTCGATACATAGTAATACGGTCGGTAGTGTATACTGGTATACAACCTACAATGAAAATTAGATATGGCCCAATCATCTTTTGCCTTTCGTGAGCCTTTGTCCTACAGTGAACTATTGAAACGGCTGAGACGTACAAGTAGATTTCTTAATGGGACAAAAAACGCAAATTAATCATACTTCTGCCAAGCGTGAGAGTAGCGAGTGCAAAATATTTCCCATGTTTTTGACATGATAACGTCTAATAAATTTGTAACGCCGGCTGCACGCCTAAAAAGTATGACGTTTCGCCTAAGCTGAGTGTGGGAGAGCGCGGAACAAGCGATAGAGAAGCGCGAACACTGCGGACAGTTGTTGATTCAACAATGTTTTGCTTATGACAATATCACGTAAAATTAATGTCCGTAAAACAACTTAATACACAATTTTTTTTATGAAAGTCAAATGAGAATTAAAATAAAAAAAATCGCTCCTGTTGAACGCAAATACAAAAATTATGAGATAGATTGAACCATTCAGGATCAAGTTTTATCGAAATTAAAGAGTTATAAAAAAATACCTCTGCAGCTGTTTGAGTTTCCGTAAAACCCAAATGGTAGCTGAATCGAAATAATGGACGGTTAAGCCGCTCTTTGCTAACTAGAATAACCAAACACCACAGAAAGAAAATAGATTGTTATTTTAACATAATTTGGGGAAATCCAAACATTGCTGCAACCCATGGTCTAGGATAACTCTTCCAAGCTGCAACCTCAATGAAGTAGGAATCAAACAAATTCCAACTGTGTAGTGTTGACAATAAAGTAGGTTTGATTTCTACTTCATTGGCAACACTACACAGTCTGACGATGACAGGTGACAGGTCCTCAGATTTTTATTTTTAACGTCATTTATTATAATATTATCCGAAATTACTGCTGTTATTATGTTGAGAAATTGTTATATTATGCGTTATAATTTCTCAATATTGTTTGCGCTAATGTGGTGCCAATGATGATTGTAATTTACTACTGCTGCGTTAACTATTATTTGGGTAAGTGAACAAAAACGACATCTATGCTCAATGGCTAGAACGAATTCCACGACTAAACTTTTAAGATTCACACGATCATTTTGCAATTTATAGGTGTCACTACTTTCCTATGATGTTGATAATGTTAACTGTGTTATAAAAAATAGTTTAGGAGAGCCTACCCACTTTAATAATCTCTAATAAATAAATTACTTACTTACCTAATTAAAGGCAAGTATAATCGAAATATAATACCGACGCAGTCATTACTACCTATATAGGTAGGTACCTATCATCTAGCTATGATCTAAAGATAAGTACCTATTACCTATACTGAATTTCGCAAGCACAGGATCACGGGAGCATTCATCCAGCAGTAGGTATATAACATAGTCAATACTTGACTATGGTAAGTACATACCTATATAAAGAGCAAAGACTATAAAGATGTGATCTTTTTCTGAAGTGAGCTCAAATCTAAGTAAGTGAGTACCTACTTAGGTATTATAGGGACTAAATAATATAAGATCTACTTAGATTGCCTAAGTAACTAGGTATTAACTGTGTACCTACATACCTATCCCGTGGATATCCACTAAATACTATAATAACCCCTAAATAACGGCGATAAGTAGGTACCTATGTAATACCTAAGTAGGTAACCTTACCTACTAAATTGCAAAATGCTACTTATTTTCAATTTGAGAATTATAAACAAAATTCAAAGCAAAATGTTGGCAAGTGTCAAAAATGACTCAAAATAATTTATGACAGCTCTAGAATATCCCAAAATATGACACGCCTAAAAAGTGGAGCAAAGTGTGAATAAATAGGTAATTATGTAAAAGTACATATTAACAGATAGGTAAGTACCTACCTATTAGATCTTTATATAGGTACTTACCTACCTCAAGAGTTACTCGTACCTACCTACTGTGAAACAGAAAGAAACAGAATAAGTGGAAAGTTAACAATATCAGAGAAGAATACAAAGGATTTCTAAAGCCTTCTAAAGGTAAAACAGAGACAGCATGACATGTCCATTTCTGTCTGACTCACGTTGCGTGCCACGACAAGATGGCGGCCCATGCCGAGTTCACCCACCCGCCAGCGCCCGTCACTCGACGCTAAGCCGCTCGTGAGCTCTGAGAGATTTCTTCTGCATTTTGAAAAAAATATACCACTGCAGACGATTTGGATTCCTGGTAAGTTACTAACTCAACAATACTTGATTGTTTTCAGATTTTTGCCGTTTTAGGGTTCCCGACCCCGACACAGATTATCTCGCCTCTTCACAATGTTCGACAAAATTTTCGAGAGAAGTCGAAAATCGAAATCATCTTCTGTTTTTTGTAGTTAATTTTGCTACTAGTTCTTGAAGTTATGTCGTCGTATTAAAGTTTCTTGGTGAGTTTGCAAGGTTATTGACCGGAGCGATTCGATACTTACCTACTTTTCATGTCCGACATCAGAAATAATTTTAGCTACGGGGCCTTCGCTTCATTTTGCATTATAAGTTCTACAGAATTCATGATGAGCTGTTCGATAAGGATTCTTCTTTTTCATTCTTCTTCATTATTTTGTTGGTATTTTCATTTCTTTTCGAGTGAGCAGGGAAGGTCAATGACTTTCGTAAAATATTGAGCAGGTACGGTTACCACTTAACCTACCATGTTACCATAGGTACATTATCAATTTGATAAACGAGTCTACATTCAAAGGTTTTCGATTATGACGAGCTATGACATTAGCAGGGTTCCGTCTATTACGTATAGGTATCCACCCAGCCAGGCCTCCTATCCAAACATTTGATAAAAGGACAGAATCTGTCTACATATATTTCTTCTATTATAAATTACTTACGCAATTAAGTATGATATGTAAGTGCTTCCTACATATTTACATTTTATCGAAAGAATACACAAACTGCTTTAAACTGGCTGAGAAATGTGGCATCGGTTTGGCAACGTCTCAATTCAGAACAAACTCAACCGAGCAGCCGACGCAGCCGCGCGGCGTTGCCGCTCTTCTGACGGGACTTGTCGAACAAGTTTGTTGTTCGTGTCGGCATTAGTCAAGCAAGTCATGACTGAGAGCAGTCAGCCAGTCACTTTCAGTCCAGCATCAATATTTAGTTTATTATTGTTTTTCTTCTAGAACGAAATAATGGACCTCATGAAATATACTTTTGCGTCCATATCATTATTCTCGTAAATAGAATTAGCGCTATTGCGCATGACGATATAAATTGGTGTGCTAGCAAGCTGGCTAGCTAGTTACAGTTTGTTTGTTTTCCTCCCAAGTAACAAGTCATAGCTGTCATTGACATTTTTACTGTGACACCTAGTGTTGAATGTTATTCTATTAGTTACTGTCAGGTTATTGTAATTATTGTTATTACTATATTTTATTTAAGTGGGTAGAAAGTCCAATTTATGATAAGATTAATAACTCTGTCTAGATAGTTGATTTACCATTTTCTACTCTTCTTTACTTACAATATTAGCAATTCGAAAATAGAAATGTATGGTGTCTATTCAAGGTCAAATCTATCAAGGCACGGAATAGGTACCTAAGTAATTTACAAATCAATGCATACATTTTTCACACTCGTCATATAAATCATGATTCTAATGTTTATTACATTTTAATCTCAAAGTACATAAAACGTCATTAATAAAGCATCCGCCATTTTGTGAACTCTCCACACTGTATTGCTGTTCTACTCTTATCTATACACATTCCCGGGCGACGTTCTCTTTCTTGCGCTGATATTTTAGATCTGATGTTATTGATTGTGATTCATATCAATAAGTGTGTATTAGGAAGCTAGAAATTCTATAAGAAAAGGGGGTAACCCCTTTTCTTATTTAATTAAATGAAATCTCTACCTTCATCCCATTGATCCATCCCCAGAGAAGGGAAAGGAGGGGAAATAAGTTGACCGTTTTGCGGCACACTCCATTATTCGGTTTATCTGGTCAATAAAATTTCAACTTTGTCATGTCACATGAACACATTTGATTTTATTAAATGTTGTGAGTAAAACTACATTGTTATTTTCATTAATTAGCCACGTTTTTATAATTCAAATTGGTTCATAAGAAACACGAAAATAATATGGTTTGTAAGTTAAAGTCTACTATGCATTGACTGGCCCCTTATGACAGTCCATCAGGTAGTCGCTCTACACCCTTAGACTCTTTAGTTAGAGCCACCAAGAGACCGGCCTAGCCGAGTTTGGGGCCCTCTGTTAATCCAACTGCTTCATTTACGATCTAACGATAATGCTGTTTTGCGAACGATTTTTACCGATTTAATTACTCAATAAATACGTTTCTTTCTTACCCTGGCAACGCTTCTCTATCTTTGATATGTCCTGATGAAACCTTTTTTCCATGCTCATCACTTACACCTCTCAATTCTCCGGGAATAACTCTAGATATCGAGTATATACAGTTAGTTTTCTGCGATATATTGCATCCCAAAGCTTTATATCCAAATGCTAAGAGAAGTTCTTAGTAAATTTTTGATCGCCCTGAAGAAATGTAAAATCACAAAGTGATCTGATCTGATGAATTTGACCTCATCCTGAACTTGACCCGCCCTCAAGAAAACTGAGGCTAAGAAAACGTATTAAGTGTTAAGTTAGTAGAACAATCTTACCTATAGAAAAGTATTAAATCGACAAAGGATCTTAAATAAAACGATGATAAAGAAAAATTACGGGATCTGTCAATGTGTTTAAAAAAATATACTTAAGGAAGATCCCTATTAAATTAAATAGTGACTCCAATATGGAATTATTTTATGGGGGAATAGTGTAAACGCGCATGAAGTATTCATAATACAAAAAAAAAATGTATTCGTATTCTCGCAAATATAAAAACTCCCGATATTACCAAACCAAAATTCCACAAACCATACTTTATAAAACTTGAAATTATGTCCCTGGTATCTATTTATATATTTGAAATATGCGAATTTGTCAAAAAGCACCCCGACTATATTAACAAAGCGTCTGATAAATCGCACAAAACTAGATCACAATATAGACATAAACTCGTAGAACCAATGTCTAGCACAGTTCTAGCCCAAATTTTATGGCTATAAAAATATTCAATAAATTGCCAAATAATCTAAAAGATATCGAAAGAGAAAACTGTTTCATGAAACAACTAAAAATAATCCTTTTATCGAAATGCTATTACACATTAGACGAATTTTTAACGATAATCTAGAAAACATAATAATTAATCGTTCCAATACAAATAATAAAATTGCCATACCCTTATAGGGTCATATATTGTATCACTATACAAAACATGTTAATTAAGAACTGCATGTCAATTTCATATGTTGCAATAACTGATTTAACTTTGACTTTAAATATTCCATTACCATGTCAAAAAAGAAAAAGTACGTATGCTAAAAGAAGTTTTTTAATAAATTTTCGATCACCCTGAAGAAATGAAATACAAAAAGTGATCTGATCTGATGAACAAGACCTCATCCTGAACTTGACCCGCCCTCAAGAAAACTGAGGCTAAGTGATTGAAACGTATTAAGTGTGAAGTTAGTAAAACAATCGTATAGAAAATTATTGAATCGACAGAGTATCATAAAACGATGATAAAAAAGTTTTAACGTGGTTAGAAGAATACAAGGAAGATCCCTAAAATGCGTATTAAATATTTCATGTCATGAAGAAGTATGTTTGGTTCCGTCACCCGTTAAGTTGATCACATTATCATTATTCATCAGATTCCTCTAAATTAATGTAATACCAAAAAAAATATAATTATATACTTACGTAAGATGTTTTTCCAATGGCTTCCCGTTTTGTTCACCAACTGAAGAAAATGTACGTAAATCGTTTGGTCCATATTATAATTACATGTATTCTAGACTCAAAATCATGACGGAAAGAAAACTTGGAATGGAAACAACATTTCGTTGGATCAAAATGTTCAGCCAGACGAAGTCATCCTTGGTATTACTAACGTTTGCAAAATGTTTGAATAGATCTGTTTAGTAACCATTGCTGCTCATAGAAGCAGTACATTCAGATCCAGCAAGCATTGAAAAGGAATGTGTACCGTTTGCGGCAGAAGTATTATTGACTCAGACTCTTTGAGTCACATTTAGTGATGTCGTTTGGCTTCGACAGTTTAATTTTTTGTCTATCGACTTTTTTAATATGTGCTTGCCTATTTCATTAATGGTTTAGTATTGTTTTTGTTTTGATTATTGTACTCTTTTGATTTTGTATTATTATTCTAATAATTATACTAATGTTTTCTTTTTAAAATTTCTTAATTGGTTTGTTTTTTGCATGCCTATAAACAATCTACCTTAGCCTAGGTTCGGATATTTTGTAATAATCTTTGTTGAATTAGCAAGTATCGCGGTCAGGACCAAGTTTTATTACCACAGGTGCACAAAAATGATTTACCTACCTACCCTACTCGTCCTCTTTTGAAACTTACGCACCTGCTGCGTCATTGTCAAAATTATCAGTTTTTTTACCTCGCCTTTACCTTTACTAGGCATATCAAGCAGATCTGACTCATTTTCTATTTGATTTTGTTCTCCAAACCCGACACGTCCATCCATTCCATCTACTAAAAATCGCTTACCGGTAAGTACAACGACATACTTACATTTTTTGTTAAAAATTATCTTTGAATAGGTAGGTACACATTTTGATTATTAGAATACAAGTAGGTAAGTATATGATAACAATCAACTTCGCCTCCCAATGGCGCCTTTTCTTTTCTTATCATTTTGTAGATTGTTTAGTAATAATGCTATTTTCGCGATGACGTTAAATTGAGCGGTTGCCAGCTCAACAGTTACGCCTTCGGAATTGAAAGTCCGTCGACTCTACTCGACCGACCCCCGATCGTGCCGAGCAACGCTTGACGTAAGAACGGCAACGTCGCATTGTGCTCATTTCGCTCACCAAATACATGAATCATCATTGTCGTTTTTACGCTTTTGTTTACGCTACAATTTGTTCAAAAATGGTTTAGACGCAATTTGTCAACCTTTTACAGTATTATACGAAATGCCAAGCCCGATATTTCGCCAAATATCAATGATTTGATACTTAATACCTATTACATACTAGTTTGAAGAGCGGCAACGTCGCCTTTCCTTGATCATAGTACCAAAGCAGGTACTTACTTCGATTTCTTGAAAGTCGGAATACCAACGTACCTACACTAATGCACTTAGTGCTATATTTTTCCTAAACTATAATTTAATATCTAAATAGTTAGGTAATACCTACATAGTTCCACAGTTCATTGTTTAGATGGAGATCGATAGACATCTTCCAAAATCGCATGATCGCAAAATGGTTTAAAAATCGTACCGAAACGAATAAATCGATGACTCATTACAACTCTTGTCTCCACGCGAGTCCTGAAGTAGCGCGAATTACAGAAGTAGAGCGCAAGAGAAGACTCGTTTCGTAATTTGACCTCTCTTGATAAGTACATGCGTACAACTACAGAGTAATAAGCGTTGCAGAGAATACTCGCCCACCTCTTTAATCTTGTTTCCGCTTGCCTTGTTACTCGCGCTGCTTCGCGCTGTCTCTGTCACTTTCGCTCGCCACGGATCGTGTTTTATTTTACTTGCGCGAGGCTCTCTGAGCACGGGCTACTCTACGTTTTGTAGTTCGGATGTTTGCCACGGTCTATGTCGCGTCATATGCGGCGGCCATTTTCTTCTCTCTCCCTCTCTTGTCAGTGTCGATATAGCCGCGTCACGGAACGGCCGTGCTGTGTTTTTTCGATAATCTTCTCTCATCTTCTGGACTTCTTTTAATAGAGAAGGAGGTAGGTGGAATTTTTTGCATAGATTATTTATTTTTAGATGATTGAGTTTTCAGTAGTAGTCGATGTAAGCATAGTGTGTAATATTTGTATTTTGGGTAGGAATAATAATTTATTTAGACATTCCTTTTTGTTTTTTTTCGGTTTGATGATGTGTGTTATGAATGTTATTTTTAAATTGTGTCGATTACTTGTTGTTTGATACACAGTTTTTTAGGTACTTTAGGCTGGATTATCTAAGCTATAAATTTATTTTTATTGTTGTTTGTTATTGTTTTGACAAATTGACATTGACATGTCAATATTTTTCTGTCATTATTATGACCTTTGTTTACATGACTATAAAATTTATTTTCTTTTTGCATTAATTACATTTCGAGGTTATGCTTTTTGTATAGAATGTTGTTTGTTGTAAGTACATTGTTTTAGCCATAAATAAATAATATTTAAAAAAAACAGTATGTATTCCAGGGGAACACCGATCATATTCATTTTTTTTTTTTAATTTTTATAGGTTGATGGGATTTTATATTTGTTCTAAAAACGGACGGTCCGTGTTAGTGGTTAACATGATTTTTTTTTACCCGAATGCATAGTATTTATACCTACTTGGCTAGTTTTTTTTTATGATAGATATGTATTATCTCTTTTGACATTTGTGACCTTGACCTTCAAAATTTTTTTTTCTGAAAAATAACTCAATTAGTGGTACCTAATTGTAGCATTATGTTTTTAATTAGATACCTAATGACACTAGCTATTTATATTGAATTAAGTATGATTGAGCGCAAATTCACCGTTTTACAGAATCTGCTGTTACATAAATGGGTATGATATGCTTGCATGCGCATCCAAATACAGCTCCTTTCGGTATCATGCCGTCATTTTGCTTCGCTCGATAGTAGTCGAACTTCCACACCACACTCACCTTCGCTTTTTACGCGCGTAAGCGAAAAATATATATTTTACTCGCTTACTCCCGCGGCGGAGACGCTCCGACCGAGCGTGATAGCGATTAGCGAGCTTCTCTTTTGACTTGACCAGCTCGCTAGTGTTCCGCTGTTCTGTACAACTCGGCACTCGCCGACTCGCCGGCCGCCATTTTGTCGTCATTATTTCGTGCGAGGTAGGTCATTCTCCGAGTTTTGATCACAAAATTTTGCTGCATCGTTGAATGTATATTATCCTCAATGCCTTGACGGAAGTCTATTTTGTTAAAGTAGGTTTAGATCACGATTTTATCAGTTCTTGGTTACCTACAGATTATTCTACTTAAGTATAGAGAATTTTGGGTTACTTATTTAGGTCTTTTCGTGTAAAAACGTCATGGTAGGTGGGACCCTACCTACCATGACGTTTTTACTCGTAATGACCTTCGTAGCTATTTCACCTATAAGTATTCTGTTTTAGTTCTAACCAGTTTCTGAGGTATCTGCTAAAACATTAAAATTTGCTTGAGTAGGTTGGTAATTAGGTTAAGTAATTCTTCTAATCTTTATCTTTAAAAATAGTACCTAAATCATGCTTTGTTTTACATTCATCATCGGTTGAAAACTTCTGACCAGAATAATCGTAACGACCTCGAATTAGGGTTGCCAACTATACTGTTTTAAACAGTATTATACTTAAGTACTGTTTTTCACCATATTACTTATACTTTTTACTGTTGAAGAAAAAGGCAAACACATTATTATGGCTCTTAACATAGCCTTTTTTCGTGTGGACGTTGTTTTTGTTTTACAACTGTAACAATAAATAAATAAAATACTGTTCAATTTTCTAAAATACCTGCTGTTTAATATTCTTCAAGAACTGAATATACTTTATTTCTTGTAAAAAAAGTTGGCAACCCTACCTCGAATGTATATTTTCTCGAATTAGAATAATTATTATGAGAACTAAAAGTTTATGACCTCGCATGGCGTTTAGTTACAGCCGTATTCTCCCAACACATCCAACGTAGATATTTACTGATTTTGCTGCAAATTAAACTACCTATGTATAATCTTTTTCACAATCACTATTTATTCTGAACTAACCCAGATACCAAGTTAGTTAAAAATATATGAACCCATTCCTTACTAGAAAATGGTAGTTTAATCCCATCACCTGTAGATGGCGCTGTATCGTCTTTCTAGGGTTCAGTAGTATTAATTATCATCCTACTAGCGATTATCCCGACTCCGTTCGTTGATATGATTGATTTAGAGAATGCGAAGATCTCCGTTTTAACACGGCGATTTCGCTTTCGCCTATCCAGATTTTGGTTTTCGTCAACTGGCTGTTTTTCAACGAATCTCGACGAAACTTGATACGATATGAAAGTTCTAAATATAAATTTTTTTTCGTCGTCGGCGATTTTTGATAGGGGGGTATTTTTCTCAAAAAAAGGGGGTATTGTCGCACTATTTATTAGCCGGAATCGACTGGCAACATTGTTTAGTATCTAGATTCTAACAAGATTTGCGAGTATGAACCTTTGGACAAGAGCGAGTCGAGATAATAGGCTTATGAATATTCGGTTAAATAGCTGTGTTTGCGAGATTTACTGTTTGAAGAACTACAGCTATAAAGATGTTTCACCTGCAACCTTCCCCTACATAGTGGAAAGTTAAACGTACACAAAAAAATCCTATACAACGGTATAGGATTTTTATGTATTTGTGTATGTCAAGACTCTTTATCTCGGGAACGCATAAAGATATCAAGTTGATATTTAAACTGTGTACGTATATCTATGGTCTCTTGCAGTTGTATAAAAGAAAAAACTTCTCAGTTATCGTTTAAAAAAGTTAGAGCCGTTTATATTGCAAAAAACCGCATATTTCGACACTCACAAAAATCAAAACCTACAGGGTACTTCCCGTTGACATAGAACTATAAAATTTGGCGAGTAGCATTGTCTCAAAGTACACATATAGGAATAAATCTAAAAACTGTACATTTTTATTTTAAAAAAATAGGGCCTTAAACACAAAATATGGGTTCAAAATTCAAAGTGAGTAAATCATATCATGTAAGGTATCATATAAAATAACTTCATTAGCACATGCTAAAACAGGTTTTTTTATTATTTTAACGATGTGTAATTTTCGATTGACGAGAATAGTACAAAACAAAAAACTTTTTTGTCGATGTTTATAGTATAGAGATTTTAAAAACTTACTTCCCTATTCTGTGAAATTTTCTGGATTTGTACAGAACCCTCGTTGTGTGAACCTGACTCGCACTTGTCCAGTTTTTTTTTTATTGTAGCTTTAGTGAATCATTTGGTTCATTTTGGATTGTCAAATTCTGATGATTTTTTCTTTATTTCTTGAGGTTTCCACGTTGATCCCTTATTGTTGTAAGTATTTTTCGTTCTTTATTCTTCGCCTTTTTTACTGTAATAGGTACACTCTTAATAAAATTCTATTAATTAGCCTATGCTAAAAAATGGGACCAATGTTCTGGAATGGTTGTTTTTTTTTAGTTTTCGTGAAAATTAGAAACGTTTTGTTCGTTTGCATGTGTCCGTTCGTCCGTTTTTAATGTCAACACTATAGTTATTAAAAAAAATACTGGAGATCAGCTCCTTTGGTTGAGCTGAAAGTAGCTATTGTTATAGAGAGTAGAGAGAGTTACGAGTTCCGTAAATACACTGCCTTCTGATCGAACATTCTACATTTGTGAGCAAATTTACTATAAATTTAATAACAGCGCCATCTGTTGCGATGGTTTTCAGCGACGTTTCAACTTATAAAAATTCGTTGAAAGCCGGTTTGCGGACCCTAATTTTACGTGAAAATGTCATAAGAAAACATTGTTGAATCACCTGAAAGTCCTGAGACGAGCCAAACGCACAATCGGCTGATCGTATCTCTCTATCTTGTTCCGCGTTATCGCTAACACGCTCGGCTCAGGCGGAATGTGACACTTTTTCGTGCGTGTAGCCGACGTTCATGGATTTATTTATTATGTAAGACTTTATCACGTCAAATAAAACTGAACAGTCGAATAATAGCACTTGATAATATGTTCAAATAGTTCAACCACATCGCTGTTGGTGTTTTTTAGCGAAATAAAATAAATGATATTACTTTTTTTCATAATTTCTGCTGGTTCGTTTTGTTGATGCTCCACTAAAAAAATGAGAGATAAATCATCTTTAAAAAAAACCGTCATAGTGCATCCTAAGCATTTAAAAACTTTTTAATAGTCGTCATCAGTCTTTAGGTCGAAATAAGCTCTAGATATAATTTATAAGACCTGTGAAATATTTTCAGGAAAATAATTATATTTTGAAACCAAATATTTTCCACAGTCCATTTTCTTATAGGTAGTTAAAGTTTTCTTAGAGTTAAACTTCTCGCTAGCAGTTCTGTTTCATTTTTGCAAAATAAAAATCTTGATAATACCTACTCAATACAACGTGCCGGCATCACGAGTCACTCAAGCCTAAATTTATGCATATAATAAGCCCGATTATAGAGTAATTATATTAGCTAAATGTTACCTTCTATAATCTAAGGCTAAATAGCATAGTTCTGTTTAATTTTCACTTTAGGCATTCGATAGTGAGAAAGCTTTTTACATTGCTATTTTACGCTGGCGCCTCTATAATCGGGCTTAATATATCAAAACCTGCATTTATCAGGGCCAGTCAGGCTTTAAAGAATAGCATCGTGCTTGTTGCACTTTAAAATCTGAAAAAAAATAAAGGGGAGAACATTATTATCAATCCAAAAAAAACTGTCAAATTCAAACTGGTCTCCGCGCCAAATGTAAGATAAAGAACCCAGCTCTCTGGAGCACGGTAAAGATTACCGTTTCTAGAGAATTGTTATACACCATAAATGTAAAATTATTCAGCTTTTAAAAAATGCTTACCTCTCGAGCTAAATAAAATAAATAAAAAAAATGTTTCAAATTCACACCTATTTCGTTAAAAGAAAAACAAGTAAAATAAATTGTCTCTTTTTATCTCTACACATTACGAGTCGTATTTTGTATTTTTAACGGTAGGTACTTGCGGTGTCACAAATTTATCTGACCCGGTGGCGGCGTCGCTACCATCGTTTATTATATTGTTGCCAATATTTTATGTTATGCCAAATTTCAGTTAAAATGTCTGAGAATAGTATCACATTAATACGAAAGTTTTGAGTGTGTATGTATGTTTGTCGATCCATTTATATTTCAAATGGCATTCTTTCGAAATGGCTCGTTAGTTCCTCTTTCTGGCACCAGGGGTCGTATTGTAGCATTGGACCTAGGTACTAGATTTTGAAATAGGGGAAGATAACTGAGCGGCCCTCGTTTTTTTGTTTTAGAACAGCATTACAATACCTAAATAGCAATAAAAATAGATGATAAAAAATATTAAATTGTGGTAATCAAAAACTTCTTCTTATTAATAATTAATGTGTTTTCATACCACCTGCTCGAAAAAGACCATTTATAATAAATAATAAAATTGCCATACAATTTCTACGTAAAACAAGACATTACTAACACTGTCAAGTTTAACACAATCGCGATGGGATGGCAGGGCAATAATATTGTATGGAACTCCCTAGGGGGTAAAGTGATTTAAATTTGGAACGTCTATGTTATACGTTCGTATGAAAAATTCTCAACTTAGACCATAAAGGATACTACGCGAAATAATATAGGATACGCGTAGTACCTATTATTTATTCACTTAGCAAATCTATTGCATACTATGTTTAAAGAGCCTGATCGACGTACAAAATTATACCGCGGTTTTATAGATTGTTTAGCTCGTCAAAATAATATCGCGGTTTTAAAGACTGTTTAGCTCGTCAAAATCTAAATCTTTAAAACCGCGGTATTACATTAGTGTGACCGTTTTTAGTGGATTTATTGCTATTATAGTAGATTTTCGATTTAAATTTGGTAGTGTGATAGATTTTCACTAAGTTTTGAAAAATTAGTAGATTTTATAAATGCTATTTTTTCTCTCGGGCCCGCGCACCCCTATGTGATTTCGCATAACGGCGAGGTAAAATTAGGACAAGAATTAACAACTTTTGTTCTACGACTTTTGTCAAAACTCAAAAAAATGTTTGTTGTTCTATAGAAAAATATAATTCACCAGCGACAAAATGTATGGAATTGCTGATTTTTTTTAGTTTAGTTTTTTTATTTAATTTTTTAAATACTATTATTTAAATGACAATACTACACTACTACTACATAGAAAGCAATTGGATCATCCACAGACCCTTGAAGGTCTAAAGAAAAAAAAAAAAAAAAAAAAAAAAAAAAAAAATACGTATAAAAGTTTGTAGAGATATGCTAGGTATAATTAGTAGTGATAATAACAGTAAGTGTTTAACTTTAGGCTTAGTGCTTAAAAACTTAATTTGATTAGTTTACTACGTAAGTTATTATTTCTTGTAACACATTATTTATGTACCTATTCTACTGTGTAAGTAACATATTATGTATAATTATATATCCATGTCATATTTATGCTCACACAAAACTGCAAGAGGCAATCAAATTGGCCGTTCATTAATAAAATAGAAAACTGCGTAAGCAAATGTTCAGCTTGACAATGTCTCCGATTTATGTCGGAGGAAGTACAAGAGGAACAAAAAAAAAAAAAAAAAAAAAAAAAAAAAAAATAGTTGTAGAACAGAAGTTGTTAGTTTTGAATGTTTTGATGTACATAGTAAGCCCCTAAAAGGATGCTAATCGACTAGGAATAACCCTGTATAAGTATGTATGTAAAGAGCCTTTTTTTTTCTTGACGCTGGAGACATTAATATTTAGCAAATACGCATACGTATACCTTGGAGTACATATTACATAATAAGTGAGCGCATAATTTAGTGAGAGTACGCGTAGACCGTTGTGATTAGTTAGGCACCGATAAACCACAGACCTCGCGGGATAGGACTTGTCACGGTCTAGCGGGGGCTAGACCGTGACAAGTCCTATCCCGCGAGGTCTGTGGTTTATAGGTGCCTAATTCTAAACAGAATATAATTGTTTTATAGGTAGATATATCTGTAGGTAAATTTAATTTGCTTTATATAAATTCAATCACTTACATGATGGCGTACAATTGAAAACCGGCTGGGACTTACATTTAATTTGTCATTAATGAAAATTAATTGTTAAATAAAAACAGTTATTCATCAAATTAAATTACTAGTTTCCGTGTATTATTTATTTGAGAATAATGTTTTAAACGAGTTCTTTCGGCATCCCGGTATAGTGATGGGGTACTGAACATTAGGAATCGATATCGATATTTACTAAAATTATTATAATTATTTCATCCTTATTAGCATTTATCGAGACATGAGCCTGTACTTAAATGGGTAATGGCTTAAATTAGAAATTCTCAGTAGTCAATTGAAAAATTAAATGAATATGTAGTAGTATTTTAATATAGATCTTAAATTACACAGCGCATAAAATTTTAACGAAAATGTTTTACTTTTGATAGATTTTGTAGTATCTATTTTAATTTTGCGTTTTCTTTCATTTTCAGGAACTTCGCTGGCTGATTGACTTAACTCACAAAAAATGATAAAGATATGCATTTGAAAATAATTCCGACTGGAACTACAGACATTAGTGTAAAAATGTCTACTCAAACCGAAATCCCCATCAAAATTGCCGATGAAACTTTTGCTGCTATTGAAGAAAACGTCACTAATGGCATCGAAACTGATTTACCACCCTTAGAAATTTCTAAAGACTTTGTACTACAAGAAGAAGAGGAAGAAAGTCTACTACAAGAAGAAGAAGAAGAAAATCTGAATACTAAGACTCTTTGCAGTGAAAATAATGTCTTAGATAGTGTCATGGCAACAGGTGACATATTAGAAAATTTCAATGGGGATGTTTGTGACCCCATTACTGATGAGACCTTGTCTCAAAATAGGAATGAGTTTGAATGTAAAACTCGGGATCTAGAAATATCAAATGAGATACATCCTACAAAGCCAGATGTTCATGCTGAACTTTGTAAATTAGATAATAGTAGCGAAACACAAGGATGTGAGACAGAACTAGAAAATAAGCATGTATCAATTACAGATGAACCCAACAGTGTCAGTAACAAAACTTTACTTGAAGATACAAGCGATGATTTAATTTGCACTGAAGTAAGTACCCCAGTAGTTGTTTCAAAAAATGATAAAATAAATACTGATCATACAATGAACGAAGAAATATGCAAACCATCTGAAATTACTGACGACTCTGAGATCCCTGATACAGAGGATTCGAATTCTGCAAAAGATGTAGAGTTGATAATGACTGACCCCAAAAGTCCTCATGATGAAGCAATGGATAAAAATAAGTTATCTCGAGAGTCCGTTGATAAAATATTGGATATTAAGTCTAACAAAACAGTCGAAGAAAAAATTACTGACGGCTCTTGTAGTGTTGATACAGAAGACCTGAATATAAATAAAGATGTGGAGTTAATAATCGCTGACTCCAAATATCCAAATGATGATGAAATAAATGATAAAAAAGATAACTCTCGAGAATCCGTAGATGCTACATTGGGTAATAAATCAAATAAAATATGTGACGAAGAAGAGGAATTCTTTGGCACTATTGATAATGATGATATTTTGATGGGTGATATTAGCAAAATTAGTGATGAGAAAATCGTTTCAGAGCTACAAAGCTCAAACGACACTGAAAATGATGAAGAAGTTTTGCCTCTAGTTCAATCCGAAGAAAACGTAATACCATCAAAAGTAAAAGATTCAACACCGATTGAAATAGTTTTAGAAAAATCGATGCCTCTTCAGGCTGATGAAAATGTAATCTCAATGGAAGTGGAAAATGAAAACAAAGAAGGAGAAGAATATACAAAGTCTATGGAAATTGATGAAGAAGTATTTTCAACAGTAAATGAGACTACAAATATGATATTGCCACAAGCAAATGAACCAATACTTATCGATATCCCTGAAGACAACTTGCCCTCAGTTCAGGAAAATTCAAATAGCAACCAATCTTCTGAAAATAGTGAAAATACTCAAAATTTAATGATAGAACCCTCAATAATACCAGCCAATATTACTGATAGTGGTATTGAAATCTCGAAAGAATTTTTTTCCGAAGTGAAATCAAAAATAAACGAAAATAGTACTTTTCTGCCTGATACTGCACAATCCTGTACTGAAAACAAAGTACTAAATGATGAAAAACGTTCGGATAATGTTTCTATGGAAACAAATGTTGAAGCAGAAAATGTAGAAAAAGACAACCAAGAAAAAAATTCTAACGAAGATTCTCAGGCTATTACAAATGGTGTGACATCTACAATAGCAAAATACACATCGAAAATAACTGCGGTAAAAACAATTGTCGAAGATGTCGTTTTAGATAATAACGAACATAAAGGTATTCCAGAATCGAAGTTACTATCAAATTCAGTTTTAGGAAATGAAGAAAATAAAAATACAATTGTAGAAGATGTTGTTTTAGATAATAGCGAAGATAAAAATATTACAGAATCGGAGGTTTTATCAAATTCAGTTTTAGAAAAAGAAGAAAATAAAAAAATTCACTCA
The DNA here is from genome assembly GCA_949316475.1 of Hypomecis punctinalis. NCBI lineage: Eukaryota > Metazoa > Arthropoda > Insecta > Lepidoptera > Geometridae > Hypomecis > Hypomecis punctinalis. The sequence goes on from OX438810.1 coordinate 22,884,708, forward strand.
ACTGAAAATCTGCCAGATAATGAGTCATCTGCAATTGAAAATCAAAATGCTAGTAAAATTATAGAGACAAATGTGTCGGACACAAATAAAGACAGTCACGAAAATGTAGAAATTATTGATGAGGACGATGTAAAGATACTTGACTTAGAAGACGAAACAACTAAAACCCCTAATAATGAAGAGTCTTCTGAACAAGATACGAAAAAACTGCCAGTTGTCTGCAAACTTTCAAATACCTTAGATATTTTATCTGATGACGACGATGAAGTGCCAAATATACAAAAAAATGAGTCCAAAAACACTCCAGAAGAAAAACAGTGCATAAATTTAGATGATGACGACGATATTATGCTGATAGAAGAAGATCCCACTTCTAAAGATAAATCAGAAGCGTCAACTGAAAAAGAAGAAGCTAAACCAAGTGAAAATATTGATGAGGAAACTGGAGAAAAACACACTACTGATATCACAGATTTGATGCCTAAAACTAACGAAAAGGGTAAGTTGATCTAAACTAAAATAGTAAGTAAAGTTTTCTTAAACTTGCTTGAAAATTCGATCAATACATATTTTGACAACATTCTTCAAAATAAATCGAACATGCTGACCAAATACTTGCTAGCAGCGGCTGGCAAAAGAATATCCGTATCTGTCATGTTTTGCGTCCAAATAAATTGCCACGTAATCTCATATTTGTAGAGTATTTTAAAAATGGAACGATATTTTAGTCCTAAACGTATGGCAACTATGGAGATAACTGATCAAAGGTTTTATTAAATTTCTAGCTGGCTCGCAAATTGAAAATTGTTTACTGATAAAAAAAAATAAAAAAATGAACGCTTTGGAGTTCTTTTGATTTTTTACTGTTGTTCGTTGTACGTCATTGATTTTGTAAACTGCATAATAACTGATAATAACTAATAACTGATTTTGTGCCTTGGCTTTGCCTCGGCCCACCTGCATGTTCGTCGATGCCTCATTTGCTGGCCGCTGCAGTAAAGTACTATAGAATTTGTTTTTATCTTACAATTTTGTTTATAACTTGTTTCTTTTTTCAGATACTTCAGACAATATCAGCATGGATCTAGACTCTGCACCAGAAATAGAAAACAAGCCTGAGGAAGAGGAAAAACCAACAGAAACGAAAAAGCCTCTCTTATCGTCTAACTTCCTAAAAACTGCCAAGAAAAACCTAGCTGGCATGACGAGACACGAATTAGAAGATTTCTGTATTCTAAGAATTGTGGAAAGCATCGTCGATAGAAGCAATCTCAGTGACATTAAAACAAAAATGAAGACTATGGTCCAAAATCTAGAGGATTTCAAGAAACGAGCAACGATGATGGCAAAACAGAACAGAGATTTGCAAGTAGTTCTAAAATCTGTACAAGAAGAGCAAAAGAAACGAACAAATGTACCGATACAACCTCTAAAAATCACGAGGTCTGTTGGCATGCAAGTGCTTATGAACGATAAGCTCGATCCTCGCCGTAAAGCGCCCATTCCAAATCCAGTTCCGCCACCGGCCGGCCCTTCGGGCAGGCTAATGCGAGGAATACAATGCGGGAAGCCAATCAAACCACTTGCGACTCCTCCAAACATCCCGGTTCCGAGAAAGGTTCCAGTCAGTAACAGTCCCGCCAAGACCGTCACAAATACACCGACGAACAACCTAGGAAATAAACCTACAAGCCCTCACCCTAATGGATTAAGAAACCCGTCTCCTGTGCAGAAGGTTCCAGAAAAAAGGGCTCTTAACCGGAATTCTACTTCGGTTACCGTAGACCTTACAGATGACGAGCCTCCAACTAAAGTGACTAAAAATTCACCTTCACAACCTGTAAGAGTCGTCCCTCCACAAAATCTTTTAGCCCAACAAAGACAATTCGCGCCTCTAAATAACGCTAGGAAGGTATACATTCCTATAAGTGGGCCTCAAGCTCAACAAATTAGAGCCGGTCAAACTATAGTGATGAAAAATATAGTACCCCAAGGGCCGAGGCCGGGGCAAAGAGTCCCCTTACCCAGGCCGCAATCGAGCCCGATCAGGCCTAAACAGACGGCGAGCAGGCATCCGGCACCGTTACCTGAATCGATGAAGCAGTACACGCCGCCTAATTGGAAAGCTCTTCCTCCTGCGCCGGATTTGAAGTTGTCAAAAGTGGAAAATGGTATTGTCATATCTTGGAAAATAGATGGCTACCACGAAGGCGCTTATGAAACTATAGCCAGCTATCAGCTGTATGCTTACCAGGAGACGAGCGCGCCGCCGTGCACAGCACTTTGGAAAAAAATTGGAGATGTAAAAGCTTTGCCTTTACCGATGGCTTGCACGCTGACGCAGTTTATGGCTGGCTTTAAATATTATTTCGCTGTCCGAGCAGTTGATGTCCGATCTCGATTAGGTCCGTTCAGTTTGCCTGGAAGCATTCTGCTACTCAACAAAGTGTAAGACTGATTTTTTAAAATAATTATGACTCAGTGCTAGTGATTCATGTGAGTGAACTTATAATATTTTGTCTAGTTCACTATTTTAGTTTAAATATTTATTTTGTCATTTGTAAAAATACAGGTATGTTTCGTTTTAATTTCAATAGGACTTGTCAATACAGGGTTATTTCTAATCAATAGGCATGATGGCTGGTTAAAAACATCATTATTATAATTAGTCCCTGCGTTAGATCATAAAAAAAAACATTGGACATGTATTTTTTCTTATGTCAGTCAAACAACAAATAACGAAGATAAACCTTGTCGAAGTTTGGGAGTGAGGGTCGTGACGTCATTTCTCTCACAGAAGTCCACACATTTGTATTGCACTTGTGACGTCACGCGCAACTTTAACCGGCTATATGTTCAAAAATTGCTGTTAAATTGACAAAAGAAAAAATACGTGTTTAATATTTTTTAGTAGGATGGCTGATGGACTAATTGTATTTTTTTAGTCATCTTGCCTATTAACATCCTTTTAGGGGCTTATCCTGTACATCAAAACTAACAACTTTTGTTCATAAATCTCAGAAAAAAAGTTGTTCCATATAAAAATATCGTTCACTCTCGAAAAAAATGTATGGGACAGCTGTTTTTTTTTTTTCAAATTTGACAAAAGTCGCAGAACAAAATCTGTTAGTTTTAATGCGCAGAACAAGGCCCTAAAAGAATGCTAATTGATTAGAAATAACCCTGTCTAGTAGCATTAGTAGCGACTAAATAGCTAGGTAAATTAGGTAAATATGTCACTTTTGTTGTACTATTTTGAATAATAAATTATTTAAAATCTCAACCTCTCGTATTTCCATGTTAGACGCGATATTTATTGTTTTATCCTTATTCGTTTCTACTAATTCTTCGAACATGTGCAACAAAATTGACTGAGTTTTGTAAGCGAAAATAATTTTTGTTGATGCTGCTGTCTGAATCGAGTTGACCATCAAAATGATATAAATTAAGATAAATCCCATATATATAATTATATCAGATAAGATTGTATAAATTGTACAACTTGGTGATTGTTGCGATCTGTTAGTTTAAATTGTCTTGATAGATAATGACTTCCAGTCATAGTCGTTGGAAAATCATAACAAAATTATATATTCAAACAAGCGGACAAGCTGTGTAAGATTCTAATTACTTACATAGGTCTCCACAGAGATCTTTAGAAAACAAATTAAAAACATTCAAAAATGTAAATATTGTTTCATTAACCTACCGTTATTTCAATAACCTTTACATAGTATAAGCGCGTACTGGATGCCGGAGAATAATCAGCGAAAATTTGAACTACCGATATTTGTCAACTTTGTTACTGGACGGTGCGCGGTGGGGAATAAATGAGAGAAAATTTGGACTCGATTTTGTCAACTTACTTGACGATGGAGAAGAATAAATCAGCGAAAATTTGAACTATCGATGAAGTAAATTGTCGACTATGTTACAACTCTATTCCGCATTTTAGTAGTCAAACAAAATAATTTAATATTAGCGCCATCTGTTCGTGATACATAGAACCAATATAAAGATGCATGTTTTCAGTGCTTACCATCTGCAATGCCATACTTTCTCAATAAAACTACCTATTAGTGCAACAAAATATTTTTATAAGTTTTTACATTTATATAAGTACGTATTGGATTAAATTTTAGTTCAAAATCTCCCCAGTAGGTATACAGTTACTTAGAATACTACCTACCTATAATCTTTGTAATGCCTAATCCTCAAAGCAAAGTTTCTAAGAATGAAAATGAATGGGAAGGGCAAAAATGTTTTTATCAACGATAAAATTCATGATAGATTTAATTATTGTATGGTAATATACAAAAAGCATTATTTTTTCAAAAACAGAAAATACGACTGTGGCTCAAAGAGAATGTAATACTGTGGCTCACCCACAGTTACAACCAGTTCAGTCAATTCTTGGGATACCTATACAAAATAATAGTAAAATTTTGGTAGTTTTAACCAACAAAAATATTTTTATGTGAAAATTAGCCAAGACTACATATCTCGCACTTTCAAAAAGTTTTCAGATCTTATGTATAGCCAAGCTTCTAACTTTGCACGCCTTAACTTTACAAGTCCTTACTTCACAAACTCTACACCTTAGTCAATATAATTATGTGACTTGGCCGTTTCGTTGCAACAAGAACTTGTAAGATGTAAACTTTTCCGTACAAACATACATACATACATTCAAATATGTAAAGGCAGGGCAGGGTTAAAATTTTGAGACGCTGAAAGTGATGCTTGCAGGTGTCCCTTTGTTTTAACTTACAAATAGCCCTAATACACTTTTTTGCGCTTTAAAAGCATCTTCGCTTTTTGTACTGTTGCCCCAGAATATTATACCGTACCTGAGTGATGACGAGACATAGCCATTGTATGCTGTGAGAACAGTAGACTCATTGACGGATTTTGAGAGCATGTATAGTCCGTATGAATATTGATTTAATTTGTCAACCACGGTACCTACATGATTTTTCCAATTTAGATGGCAGTCAATATTTAGTCCTAAAAATTTTGTGATGTCCTGAGTAAATAATGTCCAAATTATCCAATTTATTAATTTTATTTCTAAATGTCATTATGTATGTCTTAATAACATTAATTTTCAAATTGTGCAATATCAACCACTCGATTATATTATTCAATTCAATGCCCTGTTTATTTCATTTTGAATTTCTAAACTATCTTTTCCTGTGAACAGCATAGTACTGTCATCCGCAAACAAAATTGTAGGATGCCTAGTAATCTTGGGGAGATCGTTAATATAAATGAGGAATAAAAGCGGACCCAGTACGCTTCCTTGCGGTGCGCCACACTTAACCGATTTGTAATCTGACGTGTAAATAACTTCTTTTTTTAGCTTTGCGTAGACTCTACAAACTTGGGTGCATTGTTTCATCCCCTTGTTTATGGGGTTGGGGGTAAAAGTTCGAAGTTTTAGATTTTTTTCTTTGTATATGCGTAAGTCTATCTTGATGCCAAATATCAAGTTTCTAGGACAAAGTGACCGCCAGTACGGCTTTCGCCGAAACCGGTCTACTGGGGACCTTCTAGCGTACGCCACACACATCTGGAGTGAGGTCATGGAGAAGCACGGGGAGGCGTTGGCTGTCTCTTTGGACATTTCCAAAGCTTTTGATAGGGTCTGGCACGAGAGCCTTATTGGCAAGCTTCCATCTTACGGCCTGCCTGCTGATTTCTGCACATGGATATCAGATTGCTTGAGGAATCGGTCGATACGAGTTGTCGTTGATGGCTGCTCGTCAGACCAAATGGCTATCAATGCCGGTGTTCCTCAGGGGTTTGTGCTCTCTGCGACACTCTTCCTACTGCATATCAACGATCTGCTTAAGCCCGGGATCTTTGGGTACGCAGATGACAGTACAGTCGTGGAGAGCTACACATCCGATGCAAGAACCAGCGGGCCACAGATCAAGTTTTACAGAGAGGCTATGGTTGAACGGCTCAACTTGAGTCTGCAGGCGGTATCCGACTGGGGTGATGCTAACCTGGTCAAGTTTAATGCCACAAAGACTCAGGGCTGTCTGTTTTCGGCCAAAAAGAGACCCTTTTAATTGTCTCCCGCTTTCCGTGATGTCTTCGTTCCGGTAACTGACAGCTTGGAACTATTAGGCGTTTCACTCTCATCTTCTCTTAACTTTGGCTCTTACATAGAGTCCAAAGCCCAATTAGCCTCCAAAAAACTTGGTGTTCTCTCTAGGGTGAGACGGTATTTCACACCTGAGCAACTGCTTAGTCTTTATAAAGCACAAGTCAGGTCTTGCATGGAATACTGCTCTCACCTTTGGGATGGCTCTGCCAAATATCAACTGGAGGCTCTGGAGTCGATTGAGAAGCGAGCCAGGAGGCTGATTGACAACGACACCTTGACTAAGACGCAGCTGCAAAGTCTTGAGCATCGTCGCAAGGTAGCGTGTTTGTCGGTCTTTTACCGGATACACTTCGGAGAGTGCGCCCAGGAGTTGCACAATCTGGTCCCCCCTGCCCCTTTCTTCTATCGTACGGCTAGACGGACGCGACCAAAGCGCCACCCTTTTATGGTGGACATTTCGCGCGTTAGAACCAAGCGTTTCGAATCCTCATTCCTCATACGAACAGCCGGAATGTGGAATGCTTTGCCTGGGTCTGTCTTTCCGTTAAAGTACAACGTGAGTGTCTTCAAATCCCGAGTAAATAGGTATCTTCTAGGTAAGCGTGCTACACCCTAGACCGCACATCTGCTCAACATCAAGCAGTGTGTAGTCAAACGCAAACCTATTCGAAATAAAAAAATAAAAAAAAAAAGTAAAAAAAGTTCTAAAAGTGGGTTAGGTTTTTTTTTATCTATAAGTCAGTGAGTCAGTGAATCAGTCAATGGAACCTCGGTTTTTAAACGTTAATATATCATTAACTGTTGAAGCAAAATTAAAGAATTTTTTTATTCTAGGCTGGCTAAATAACTTTAATAAATAGGCTAGATTTCATATATTTCGGATTCTAAATTTAGGTATAAAACGATTCGTTTTGAGTTATCAAGGTGTCAAAAGTGGCTCGTCATGGTTCATGTAATATTTCACACGTCGCGTCGCCAGTTCCTTTTTCTTTGTCTTGGCTGGACAGGCTTCCGCTTATCTAGGTCATTATATTCCTAAATCTCTAAATGAAACATACTCGATCTTTCCTACTTTTCATGTATTGTGGTGCTAAGTGCTAGGCCAATTATTATTGTCAAAGATTATGTTAACGTAGAATCACACGAAAACATACGCAAAAAGTTAGCCCACTGAGAGTATACAACATTTATTATCTTTTCATTAACATTCTTTGCACAATTTGACAGACCTGAATGCTTTGCCGGCTTATGAAACAATTTTTTTCCCTTACCTCACCAAAATATCTGAGGGTTTATTGAACATCGCACGGTTTGATCGTATACGGAACTTGTATGGAGTACCAACTTGCAACTTCCATAGACAACATAAAGTCAAAGTTACGTATACGTTCCTAGGTGTGCGAAGTTCAAAAAACGCACCTCTCTCATTTTAGTGTAGGTACGGGATTTTTTCACAGCAGCTGAAATTAATAACTGTATTATAACTTTCTGTATCACATTTAGGTCTGTATATTTATTTAAGACAGAGTCAGAAGTAAGCTTAAGCATTGAAATTACACCAGAATTAACCCTAAAAGCCTAATCTACGTCTGCGAGACGTACATGAAATAGAAATTTGGTTAAGTATATCATTTTGATAAGCGAAGTTAGAGTTTCATGCTTTTCAACCAACCCGGAAGTCGGTGAAAGCTTGCGTATAGTGCATGAATCACTAAGATAGGTTCCGTCGTTTTAGAGTTATTTGAGCGTTGTACGCCTCCGCGACGTATGTTTAGGCTTTGCGTAACTTTTAACTAGATTGTCCAATATTCATTTTCTTCGTTTAGCGTATTTTTTACTTATAACTTGACATTTTATATGTCGATGTGTCACGGTTTAGGTAATTAATGTGTCGTGGCCAGACTTTAGCAGTTTTCACAGTGAAAGATAAAAAATAATAATAAAAAGAGTCAGCTCTTGAAGATGTGAATTATCAGGTTCTGCACAAAGTTTAAATCGAAGATAATTATGATAATTTTGGCAATAATAATTATCGTTCACAAATACCTGCTTTCATAAAACAAGCCGTCTCAAATTCACAGCCAATTGTTAAAGAAGGTTCCTTATGTTTTTATTTGTGTATCTAAGGAAACCGTACGAAACAGTCTTGTCAAAAAATATTACGATACAAAATATTCTGTCTGAATGCTTTAAAATAAATGTTGTTTATTTTATTCATCGTTTTATATTCTCAACGATCCTCATCAAATTCCTCGCAACACCAATAACTGTCACAAACTATTTTTTTGTGTACCTACTTTGATGAAGTGTGGGTAATCGTATAACTAACAGAGGAACAATGACGGTAATCTAAGGCATCTTGAACATGTCTTTGGTAAATTCTGTTATAATTTATATCCGAAATATGCTTGCGAGTGCAAAAAAAAATAGTTTCATAAAAGAAAATTTATAAAACTAATCATTAACAGTTTAGTCTGGCCTTGGGTGGAACAAAGGCTTGATGTCTTGACTTTACAGAGAATTTAACGAAAAAAAAACGAAATTCTTAAAAAAAGTTAATGATCTAATTTATATACTTTAATTTGGAAACTTTGAGTCCAAGAACATAAAAATTGAATGCATATTACTCATATAAAAAGAAAACATGGTCAAAATCTGTCCCCTATGTATTAAAAGAAAGCATGAAGTTTATGTCTCAGTAGATCTATCTAAAACTATAGCTAAGCTAACAGATTGTTGGAATAATAAGCAAATAAAATTAAAATGTATTTGATAATTTAGTACAAATAAGTATATTACCCTTATTTTTTGCAATGACGTCATTCCAGTCAAAATTAATCTACGTATTGTTTGTTGCTATAATTAACAACTATAATAACTTTTTTCATAGATAAATTATTTTTTTATGATTAGTTTACATACAGATCTTAAACATACTATCAAAATTGTGTATAAATAAAAGTATTTTAGCCTTAAAAAAATAATTTAAATATGTACGTTTCTGAGACGTATGTTTAGGCCACAGACATATACTTATATGTCTGTGGTTTAGGCTTTACATACATCTAAAATAGATTATGCTTCTAGGGTTTAATAGTAAATTTACGAAAAGAAGGATGCACGGAATTAACCTGTCAATATTTTTTTTTTTGTTAGTAAAAAATGAAACATATTTTCTAAAAATGATATGTGCTTCAAAAATATAGGAATTTTTTGCTGTTTTCATATTTCTAGTTAAAATTAACCCACCAGAAAAATTACAATGATTTTTTTATTGTTTTTACATTACGGATTACATACATAAGAAGTGGCGGTATGGTCTTAAAGGCTTTAGTGTCCAAAAATGGGCGAATTATTTGAAAAAAAAAAAACAATATTTTATTACTGTTGCTGTCAAAAAAAAGGAAATGTCAAATTCAGTCAATCAGATGACGTATTTAGTGTTGCCAGACTTCGTTCTCGGTATCCAGACTTAGCAATTTTGGAAATGTTGACGTGTTGATGTAATAATTATTTTCTTTTTTAACTATTGGCACATAATCCTGCGTTAACTCGTTTGTTTACAAACTGAGGTGTTATTATTATTATACATTATTATAGAAACATACATTTTTGTATACTCAAAGATTATCAAAAAGAAAGAATATTCTTATTATTTTTATATGTACTTTTTATCATATACTTTACTACTAAAAACAAAAAGCAGTAGTTGAAGTTATCCGAGAAATTCGTGGCAATTTTAATATTACCGTAATAATCCTTAAGGGTGCTATTCGAATCTTTCACTTGCTTTACTACACTTGCAGCAGCTGCACTAGGCCGGCTGTGGCTACACAACTGAGGCGTTAGTCCAGGTTTACACATAAATTGAAATTACATCTGTTCGATATCGCCCTATACATTTTTGTACAGCGCCCCTGGCCGAAACGATGAAGAACTAACCAAAATGTATGGAGCCACACGCGAACGCAAAAGTTTAAGTAAACAACACAAAACCTGGACTAAGGGCTCTGGTTATCTACGTAGTTGTACGAATTTCTACAAAAAGATTCCGAACACGGCTGCGGCAGCATGTGCTACCGAGCCTCGGCTGCAAGTGTTGTTCTGCAAGTTAGCCTGTTTAAACAAGTCCAACGTACCTGCGATGTACGACGTAGGCAACCAGCATCGGAATCATTCCCGACTACGGATACAAGCAGCGGCTCATGTGTGTGCTGCCTCCATTCGCAACCTGCATCCGCAGGCTGCAGCCGAGCTGAATTTATTCGAATAGCTGCTCTACTTATATTCTTAACTTATAGTTGCGGTTCTTGTACTTTTGCTAATGAAATGGATGAATACCGAATTTTCTTTATCATTCCATTTTTCATTTTCTTTTTATATCAGTCCTAGACATTGATTTTTTTGACGTGACAACGTCTTATAAATCGATGAACTCCAAAAAGTAATCTGATATTACAGACAAGATGACATGCACTGTTTTAAAAATCAATATAAATATCATTGAGACAATATTGACTAAAAATACATGACATCAAGTTTTTAAAATCGAGCACCATTTTAGCACTCTGAACATAACAAACCTGGCAATCCATAATCTTTAGTGTGTATACATGTCTATAAATAGGTACTTATAGCTTGAAAATTGTTTTCGTCTTTTCTTATTTTATATTCAATTTTAGCCAAATTGTACATATTTGAACAGTTTTAGAAGCGTCATAAATCACATTGGTGAATATAATACTTAGAAAATAAGTGAGGAAAAATTAGTCTGTTCGTATATAACAGGTCCTGGTATGTATGGGCTCGCGCATCCTTCTTTGTTTATGTCAAGAAATGAAACAACTAAAAACTAAGATGAAATTGAGCCAATGCAGGAGTGTTAAGTTTACTAACAAGTCTGAGTGATAATTATTAATTATATTATGGCTGTATTTATTTGTGCGCCTTTATGGTACAATTTTGTTTTTTTATTAAAGTCGAGTGTTTTTTAAATGACCAGCATTTTGGAAAAAACATTGTTTTTAATATGAAATATAGTAGATTTCGCTTCAATGAAATTTAGCAGCTGGTATTCCTAACCCTTTCACTTCTCTGAAGCTGTCAAAGTCATCGTACTGTCACTGTCACTTTCTACGTAACAGTCAGCTGAGAGTTTTTTCAACTGGTAATTTTTGTTTCAGTGTTCGGTAAATTCGCGAAGTGGACGATCGTCTTCGCGTATCCGTGTTTTTGATTTCCAATTTGCCAAAGTAGAACGTAACATTATTCAAATACATTCATATAGCCGCGTTCTTGGTGTTCTTTTACTATAAATGCGCATATGTGTCGTCTCAAATAGTGTTTTACACGCGTCCAAGATAATTTTACGTAGATAGTTGACATACCGTTTCGCAAGTAGGTTCCACGGAGGTGTTTTATTTGTGTACGTACGTTGTGTGAAAAAATCCGCAGTAATTTGTGAATTGTGTCTCGTGAGTTCGTGGCGACGGTTTTTCGTTTCAATCGTATAGGTATTTCGTGAAGTGAGTTTGGCCGCGACTCGCTTAGTCGATTCATTATCGCGTTGTGTTGTTGAAGTGTTTGATTTACGTTGTGAACTGCGAGAGCCATGCTGGCTCCGCGTTTTTACTGTCGCAATGCTCGGGCTTGGCCGGTATGACTTTTACTGTTATTTTCTAACATGTTTTAAACAACTTTTCTACATTGTACTAGCCCTCTGTTGTACTTGAGTACAACTCTGTTGTACTTGTTGTATTTTTCATATATTGTTGGGACATGTAATTTGTTTCCTATAATTTATTAATAACCAAATTCCTTGATTGATCCAAGTATTTTTTCAGACAATTGAAGTATTCACATGACTTTATATCTAAATCTGTAAAGGGAAATGAAAATCTGAAAACAAGAATCATGTAATACAATTGCAATTATATTTTTTTTACAAATACCCACATCTGGGCAACTACAATGCTTGTTATTGAAATCGATTAAAGTTACTACTTAGTATTATTGTGTCCCATGGTTGCATCTAAATAAAAATTAATATCTGAACCACAGATTACTCTCTGTTGATTCCACAATGAAGAGATCATTAAACAGAATGTTAGATTCAAATAAGTCCATTCAGTGACTTGTGCCAGCAAGTAAAAAAAACCCTAAATAATGGAGCGTTTTCTTGACATATTTTTCACAAAATTAAACCATAACTTATGATGCTCAAAAATGGTTTTGAGTTTTAGAAGTAAACATTTAGCTTAGTGCACTTTTTTATAGTGTGTTTTTTTTTCATATTTGAAGTATTGTGGGTTATCATAAAATGCTCCTAGATAGAGCTAGACGTTTGTTTCTTATTGGAAATGAGTTTAATTCTGTCACTTAATATGTTGGAATAATAAAAAAATTTATTGAAAAGAAAAGACATCATTATCCAGAAACTAGGATTTTTTATTGTTTATCTAATTATTATTTATGTAAAATGTGACAACATAATTTCAAATTGCTATTTAAGTTATTTTTATCATGTAAGCGACAGAAAGTTTAATTCTGTCACTTAATATGTTGGAATAATAAAAAAATTCATTGAAAAGAAAAGACATCATTATCCAGAAACTAGGATTTTTTATTGTTTATCTAATTATTATTTATGTAAAATGTGACAACATAATTTCAAATTGCTATTTAAGTTATTTTTATCATGTAAGCGACAGAAACGTCTTGAATGATAAATAAAACTTCTGTAAACCTCACCATTATGATAGGGTTCATACTGTGATGCTTGTAAAAGTTTTGTAGAAGTCATTATGAAATATTTTTTTGAAGTTAATAAAGTCCAGTTCTATGCCAGAGTTTATAAGCCATCCTTGGGTATGTCTGATTTTATACCCAACTTCAAAAAAGAGTTTCTCAATTCAACTACTTCAGTGATTTTAATTCCAATTAAATTTGATCAAAATCGGATGAATCATTTTTGAAGAATCAACAATTATGTGAAAATTACATTCTATATGTTGACATATTGATCCATGCAAACTAATCAAATTCTGTACACAGCTGAAGTCGGTTATGCCATTTATGGTGAAAAGTAAATGTAACCTGTCCAAACTACTTTATGTCAGAAAAACACGAATGCAGTACATAACTAAAGGGGTAATCCGTGGTCAAAGCTAAATTAATATCCTGTAGCCTATTTTAAAAATTAAAATATTTATTATTTATTTATTTGTTTATAGGCGAGCAGTGTATACTGATGTGCCTATATCAAGCAGAGTCAAATAAAATTAGTATTTATCTGTCTAGGAAATTTTTTCTTTCTTTATCCAAAGGTCCAGTCTATTCTTAAATGTGTTTATAGTTCTTGCTGAGATAAAATAAAATAAAAATAGCCTTTATTCTCTTATGTTTTAAAACATTTTTCTTATTTCTACATATTTTTTAAATACTAGGTTGTCCACCCTGGACATAGGCCTCCTCTAGAAGATGCCAGTGCTCCCTATCTCTGCTTTCCTGCGCCACCCTGGCGGCAGGCCATCTTCCCATTGTTTCTGTGGTTTTCCCCTGATCCATTTCCTGTCTCTTGGATACGAGAGCATGACCTCTTTAGTCCATTTGTTTTTCTAACTTTTTAGTACATGCCCAATCCAACGTTTTTTTTTGGTATTGGTATTTTTTTGGTTTACATCTGCCACACATGTAGTCTTTCTGATTTTAGGCAGTCTCCGTTTATCTCTTTACAGATTGCAGACTAATGTTAGTGATCTTTGTATGAAGGTCGGATCCCAAAAATATAAATTTACAATTCAAAAACCCCAACTTGGTTCACTTGATCGCTGCTTAGAACTTGTTTAACCAGTTCATTTAAATGCCTTATTTATTTAAAGTTTTTATTCAAACATTAGTGGGTGAGCCAAAATATTTGTGAAACTGGTTGCGTTCACCTTTTTTACATTGAAACTAAATTTACAAGTACAGAATAAATTTTCTATAGCTTCATAGGTACATCTTTCATCATCATCGTCATCAGCCTGTGTCGACCCACTGCTGGGTATAGGCCTCCTCTCTTATGTGCCATTGTTTCCTATCTTGGGCTGATCTCATCTACGCTTGGCCAGCGATGGGTCTGATGTCGTCGACTCATCAGGCTGGTGGTCTGCCTATAGAGTGCTTATCTGCTATTGGGAGCAACTCAGGTACATTTTTGCTAATATTAAAGAACTGATCTTTTTTCATCCATTGATATGGTGTATCTCTAGACTACAGACATTCTGTAAGTGTTTTTTTTCCACTCAAATAAATCAGTTGATCTATACAAAATATTCAATAACATTAGAGGATTGTTACGAGTAGGCTTTGATGTTTTTGACAAGGTAGAAGTATTATTAATTCATCTTTAATGACTTTTATAAGAAAGTGTGGAAAGTACATATTCACAGGGCCTACAATGGGAATAGTTATTAGATAATGACCATGTTTTTTTTTTTTATAGTCTGTTTAGCAATTAGATCTATCATAATTTTTCCACTCTATATGCCCTGGCCATGGCCATTTTCATTTGCTATTCTGTTGGTATGTGTATCTGTTGGTAACTTCAATTTATCTACAGATCTCCTCATGTCTGTTTCGAGACGTTTTTCAATAAACAATAGGGGACATCTTACACACGGTCTATGAACCCAAAATAAGCACATTTTGTTATGGGTAAAAAAACGCACTAGTTATATGTTACATCTACGGTTTGTCACCGAATCTAACTCTTCTTCAGATCTACTAGTCAAGCATGCGACCACGAATAGCCACGAAAAGAACTCATTTCGACGTGTGAAAAAGTGACAGATATACTTATGTATACTATGCTATACCGCTCTCTCGTTCTGACACTACGAACGAAATAATTCGTGGCTCGCATTCAGACAGTTGAGATATGATTTATTTAAGCTACGCCCAAAGACTTCGCGCCGTCGACTAGCTTCAGCTTAAGGAGCTGCACGGGTAGCTTGCAAAGGGATACATTATCTTTCCACCAATATATCCCCTCGAAGAGAAAATAAAGTATGGATTGACAGTGACAACTGACATTAAAAGTAGATACTTAAAATGGTTTTCTCCCTTTGCCGTGCTACCTGTGCTGGGCTGGCTTGTGTAGACGCTGGAAGGGGAAATGCACAAAACACCCCACGCGGGACGTCAGACCCCACACCGAATAAGATTAAGAAGGCCCATAAGCAGTATGGTTATGTGAAAAGAATTGACCATACTGGTATCAGATACCGGTGTGTTGCGCAACATACAGGATACCGTTGGTGCAGTTGTTTCCGCGTACTTTCACCGTCTTCTGGCGCCGCTTTCGCCCAGCTGTTACGATTGTGTCTCCTTCGGCTGTACGCGAAACTAGTGGTCTAATGTTGCCTATCTATCATCGAGATAAGATAAACATTGCTAATGTTATACATTCGAAAGTTTGATTGAATATTTTTATGCGGAGCGATATCGAATTAACAAGTTGAATCGGCAATTGGGTGCAGTCGGCAAGTAAAACTGTTAGATAGGTGTTGTAAGGTTTCTGACCCTAACAAAGACGACTTCAAACGAAGAATGTAAAAAAGTAAGTTCGTACAGGGCGGGTGGCCAGCCCTGGTGTCAGAGTTTTTAGGCCACCCGGAGGCCTAAAGAATGTAAAGAAGTACATATACGTCGTTCCAAGGTATAGGCTTATCTCACAAGTCGGTGAATGTGAAGTTCGCTACAAGCTGCGCGTTTCGCGCTAAGGTTATCTAAGGATCAGTCAGTATACTTCGCGCCACACAAATCGACGGATGGGAAGTTATGCGCAGCTTTCTGCGCAAAAGCCGAAATATAGGTATGCGCGGGAACCAAAGAGACGAGACGCCGGAGCACACCAGCCCGTTAACCTCATGCCTCCCGCGCGCTTCGTACGCCCGAGCTCACTACTTCACCATTTGTATAATGCTTCGGCTACATTAGCGGGCGAAGATTCGTATCGTGTTGGCGAGACAAAAACATCGTGTTCGGGTATAAGCGATGTTCTTGTCTACATTAAGGCGGGCGAAGATTCGTGTCGAGTTGACGCGATGCATCGTGCCGGATTGTGTTGTTCAGTTTGTTGTGCGGCCGAGACGTGGGCGGTAATTTAAAAATGGAGGAAATAGTGGCTTTGCATTATATGTCAGTAAATTATTATTTATTATGTCCTTGAGCCGTTATTCGAAGCCTTTTAAACATATATATTGAGAATGCATCTTCCGTTTCCGGCCGTATTTGCGGTTGTAGTTCCCTCTGTTGGGCTAAAATGGCAACCCAGGCCGCCACGTTCCCAGGCAGCGTATAGTTCTCCCAATTGGCGTCTTAACTTCCGTGCCGTTAAGTTACGTTAACGCTGTTAGCGTTCGTCGTTATTTCAAAATCATTTCACAAAATTATTTTACTTCTATTGTTCTAAATAACTTAAATAGGTTGTAGTTTCAAAATATTTTTTCTGAAAGTGAATTAATTCAATTTGAAAAGTTATATTTCTACCTACATATTGACTAAAATAAAATATGCGAAAAATTCGTAAAGTTGTTCACGTGCTCGAGGATGAACCTAGTCGACGTCATCGTCCTGTAGCGGTACTAGGAACCGCAGGAATATTATATATCAGACCTCCACGCCGCCGTCGCTGTGGGGACCACCACTTGGGCTGCAGGTGGTGACCACGTGACCGCCAAGTCGCTGAGGATGTAAGCTTCAAAAAGAGTAAGGTAGTAGAACACCTTACTGACCAGGTATGGCAAATTCAAAACTATACCTGTTGTACATACTACCCTCGGGTACAGACACGCACGTAGCCGCTGGTCGGTCCCAAGACACCAAAATGCCTCAGAGTAGAATTATTCCGGCGCCGATCTAGCAGATAGAGTCTTCTATAGAGGTGCCCGCCGAGGCGGCCCTTATAATTACAATTAATTTTGAAAATATCTGACAATTGCAAATAAATGCTGATAACTATTACTATTAAACCAGGAAAAAGTAGGGCTATTTGTTTCAATGAAATGTATTTTATTCGGAGATTTATTGCAACATTTTAATGTTGAAAACGATTAAGTTCGGTAGTAGCAAACAATCTTGATTGCTACGATAAAATGACACATGTTTTTCATTTTAAGCATGAAAATGTTCAAGCAATTCATTTAATTTTCGAGCGACTTGTTCTCGATGGTCTGGTATTACTTGGCGGTCACTGGAACTACCAAGACTTATTTCATAAGATACCCCCATATAGAAAAGTTTTGTTTAGTAAAAGCAAGTTCTCAGAATTCTTTTCATAAATGTTAATGGGGGTACTTTAGTAAATTCTTTTCATTATCTTCCAGACAATTTGAATACTTGTAAAGGTTAGATATACACCTAGCTTATACAAACATACAATTATAACCTTCCTGCTCCGATCAGAAGGTAGTTAGTTCCATGGATATCAGGCGGCGCTAACCCTGAATCCAGTATAGAATAACTCAGCCGGTCGCCTACGGCACCGTCGATTATATTCTTTGACAATGCTCACAAACATCTAGATTTTGTGGTGCAATGTAATCATATGTGCCCATGTTGCCATATGCATTCATTTATTATGTTTTCAGCTTAATATGTATTGCTTTTTGTGGTTTTATATATGATAACATTTATTGATACCAATCTAATGATATGCGCCTTTTTTGCCATATGCATTCATTTATTACGATGTGTATTGTATTTTGTGATCATACATAAGATAACATTTAATGATTGCAGTGTAATTGGTATAACAATGTAATTATATGCGTTTTTTAAGGTTTATTGTATCGCCTTTTTGTTGATGCAATATACCTAATTACTGCGCGTTCTTATAGCCATTTGAGTTCGATTGTGATTTACATTGCATTTGTTTGGGGTTGTTGTTGCAGTGTAATTGCTATACAATGTAGCATTCAATTATAAATTGTCAACTTGCTTTTTGCGTGAATTTTAATACTGCAACATAGTTATATGAGCCCTTGTGCCATATGCATTCAATAATACATTGCCAGGGTTGTGTTATAATGCTGTTGTGGTTAATAAAATATTAATACCACAGTAGTTTACCACGGTTCAACAAGTCCAGGTAAACTTAATATAATCTTGAAATCAATTAAGTTCATTGAACCAAGCAGATGAGAAGGTAAATTTGATATAACACTTGTTTTTGCGGGTAGATTGAAGCGTTCATAAATACGGGCGAAAGAGCGCCTACCCATTTTGGTGCTAATAATAATGGGAACTGTAAAGACAGGTCTCCTTTTAAGCGCAGCCCGCCGCTAGATCTACGGCACTGCATTTACGGTCACTGTCATGAAACTGTTTCTTGACAAGTAAGTAACCGACGATAAGCAAGTCAACAAAATAAATTTTTATTACATACGAGTACATGTCTCTGAAACCAAACCCCGGTTTCTGCCACGAAAAGCGATGAGTCCATGCGTCCCGTTGTCCATCGGAATAAATTCAATTTTAATTTATTTCAGACACATACTGCCCATATTATTTCTTGCTTGAAATATTAAAATATTGCTTATTGTTTTATGAATCCTATAGTTTTGCAATTTGGATTTGCAATCGCTCTCAGAGTAATTCAATACTCGAATTTGACAGGATTTTTGTGTGTCAGTCTGTCTGAGGAGTCGAATTTTCGTATTCGAACTGCTACGTTTCTCTGTTTATTTCATTACTATAATTATAGACTCTGGAACAAATCGCGGCTGTAGAGATGAACCAGAAGATATTCAGAATACTTTTGCAATTAATAAGAGGATGGATCAATGTTTCTTCAAACTGTTTGTACAACAAAAGCTACAGTTTCACACACCACAGAGTCAACTGTTTATATTGACCCTTTAGTAAAAATTACCACAATACCTACTTAGTGCAGTGGTATTTATGGGTTCTGTAGACAGAGCTTTGACAACAGCTGATTAAAGAGTTTTAAAGAAAAAGTATTGAACTTTGACCTGTTGGCTATTCCACAGGGTCGACCATTTTTAGTGAGAAATGTTTTTCACTCTCTAATATAATTATTATCTTTATATTTGCTTCGGATATTGTCTCTGCCTTTAAAGACAAATTTAAGTCGTGCATGCGAAAAACGTAAACCATACAAAAGAATGGCTGGTTTGATTTGCGTATCTGATACATTTTCTAGTACACACGGCTGAAAAATGGCAAAATTCTTAATTCTATCAGTCTTGACTAGGCTGATAACAAAAAGTTTAGGTATTTAAGTCTTTTATTTACGAAGCGAAGCTTCAGAATCCAGGTCCACTAGTTTCATGCAACACATGCGAGCCTACGCAATGACTTGTTCATGGGTCGAGCGAGAGCGCAAATATGACGCGAAAAAATTTAAAAATATGGGGTGAAAGTTCATGGCTTGTTATCATAATACATATATGTACAACAATAGTATATTGCGAGCCAAGTAAAAAGATTGAGAGATAATACTCTTAATACCTGTAAATTTGTTTGATAAAATTAACAGTAGATATTCCCTGAATCCAGTATAGCATACTCGTAACTAAGCCGGTCCACGCCACCGTCTAATTACAGATAAAATTAACAGTAGGTACAATACCTACTTAATCATTTATTGCATTGTAACTTATATAATATTTACATTTAGTTTTTATGTAACATGGTCTGTATAGTTTACATATTTATGACCCTATAAATAAGGGTATGACAATAATTAGAATAATTCGTGAAATTCTTGGCTTCAAAGTTATCTTGGCTTGGCTTAAATATTATCATTTCAAATATTCCAGAATCAAATTCAGTTAGGAAGCTTGGCTCCGAACATGTGAAATGAAAGCATATCAAATAATAGTGCTAAGATTAGCCATGTTCGGGATATATACAAATACATGTACTATTCAATTGATGGTCAATTTTTAATCGACCTACTCATTATTTGCGGGAAGCACCACGACGCTGCGACGGTGTGCTAGTTTCGGGTTATTGTATTCATTATTGAATACAAAGTTCAACACGTTTGAATCTAAGAGTTGGTTATATACCACACCAAGGTTTTCTAACGCGGGATAAAGAGGGGTGCTGTAAGTCATCTTGACTCGCTCGCTCGCTTTGAACAACTGTGAGGAGATTTAAGATTACAAAGCCCATTAGTTAGAAGGATTTAACTGAGTAACTATTTTATTTTGGTTTTTATTAAGTCTTGCTTGTTATTACTTAATTGAAATTCAGAACTTTTGTACTAATGGTTAAAAATATCATTTTCAACAAATAGTATCTACCTTCTATTACTGTAGATGTAGACTGTATCTATTAAAAACAGCTAGACAAGGAGGCCGCAACAAAATGTCAAGTCCGAAACCTTGAACAGTTCAGGGGTTTTGTTGTGGACAGATTTTGGCAAATGTACAATTTTATTTCTAATTCCGGTTTCAAGTTTTGTGCCTAATAGGATCAATAACTATTGCCGTACACCGGTAGTGAAAACTGCATCTTAAACTGGAATCACCAATGATGTAAAATCCTTTATGCCGGAGGCTGATAGTGGTGATACCACCATTGCTGTCGCGTTCAAAGAGTGAATCGACAGACTATTAATAAATGATAAACATAATTTTATTATTATTTTAATTTAAGTTACTTTCTTAAATTCCTAATTGATGTAGTACTTATTAGCGATAACATTGAAACTGTAAGACAGCAATACTATGTGACTCTTAAGTATTTGGTTCTGTACAATAATAACATACATACATACGTTACCGGGGCAATATTCGAAACTAAGATGTTATAGTAGCAGTGACTATTATATTAGTTTTCTTCTATATTTTTATGTAGCGCTACATAATTATATCCGCTATATTAACATTACGTTATTACATTTGTGACTGATGTTTTTCATACTGTTTAATTCTATTAATATTAATGTTGACGTTATTCTGTGCATTCACATTGGCGTCTCGTTCACCAGGCGAAAACAAACACGTCTCAATATATATGTTTAAAAGGCTTCGAATAACGGCTCAAGGACATAATAGACGAGTTTTACCTACCAATAAAACTCATATTATGTCCGAAGCCTTATTCGAAGCCTTACAGTAAGTTCTGCCTGGTGTTCATTAATTCCTTATGTTATTGAGACTTCAATGAGGAGAACTATACGCTGCCTGGGAACGTGGCGGCCTGGGTTGCCATTTTAGCCCAACAGAGGGAACTACAACCGCAAATACGGCCGGAAACGGAAGATGCATTCTCAATATATATGTTTAAAAGGCTTCGAATAAGGCTTCGGACATAATATGAGTTTTATTGGTAGGTAAAACTCGTCTATTACAATTGTACGAGTATCATTTTTTCTTCTTTCTTCTTCTTCAGTTCTTCTACTGTGGTAGGCCAACTGAGCAAATCTCAGTTTCATAAAATTGAATGAATTCTAACACTTTTTCGTTACTCCACTCCATAGTGTAAAAAATTAAATGCACGTCCGTCCCGCTTCAAAGTCTGGACGACACTGAAATGACGTAGATGTAGCCACCTAAGCGAATATTGGCGCGACAAATCCCTTTGATTCGCGCTAGTTTACCGACAGCTCCCCGATACTACATCGTCTTCGCCCGAATACTACGCGATGACACGATGAACCCGGCCACATTTATTGCGTTAACACGAATATTCGCCATAGCCCGCTAATGTAGCCGAAGCATAAGCATTGTGCACACATGCGCAATAATTAGCGAATCACGGCGAAGTGTCATCTGCGGGCAACTTCTCATCCGACGGTTTGTGTGGCGCTAAGTATACTGGATCTTGCGCAGCTTGTAGCTAACTTCACATCCGCTGACTTGTGTGATTCGACCTATATTGGAACACACAAACTCAGCTTTAAATCGGTTTTGCTCTTTTGAAAATGTAAGTTTGTTTATGTCACTTTATCATCATCTCATATTTGGCCACCGAATAAAACTAGTCAATCAATTAGTACATTCAACAGTGGCTACTCTACCACGATCCATAAGACGTTTACTGCTGGACATAGGCCTCCCCTACGGATTTCCAATACGGCCTGTGCTGGTCCGTGGTCTCCTTCCAAGAAAAACTTCTCAGTTATCGTTTAAAAAGTTAGAGCCGTTTATGTCGTAAAAAACGGCATATTTCGACCCTCACAAAAATCAAAACCTACAGGGTACTTCCCGTGGACATTGGACTATGAAATTTGGCGAAAAGCATTGTCTCAGAGTACACATATAGGAATAAATCTGAAAACGTACATTTTTATTTAAATATCAAAAAAATAGGGCCTCGAAATTCACAAAATATGGGTTCAAAATTCAAAGTGAGTAAATCGTATCATGTAAGGTATCATATAAAAGAACTTCATTAGCACATGCTAAAACAGATTTTTAATTATTTTAACAATGTGTAATTTTCGATGTATGACGAGAAAAGTGAAAAAAATATTTTTTTTGTCGTTGGTGATACTATAGTATTATAAAGATTTTAACAACTTAGGTACTTCCCAATTTTGTGAAATTTTCTGGAATTGTAGAGAACCCTCGATGTGCGAGCCTGACTCGCACTTGTCCGGTTTTTTTAGTTCGAAAGGGTAAACATTTGAGGTCCTATTTAAATTTTACAATTAAATCCACAATAATGTACCAACAATTCGAGCGAAATATCCGAATTTTGCACACTGGGAGGCGGTCTTGCCATTTTTTTGCGAAAAATAATTATTACAATTCCAATATGTCAACCTTGCGACATCAGTCCAGGGTTCAGAACCCGTAGCCGTCGAACCGGTCCCAGCATTGAGTCTTACTCATCGCCTGTAAAAACACCGCGGGTTCGACGACCCCATATGTGGGTTAAAAAGTTAAATTTAACTTGTATCGGTCATCGGCTTGCAGTAAATCTCGATCGTGTACATTATGGTATTTTTATGGGCGATCTCATGGCGGCTCGGTGGGTACGATTTATCAAGTGCCGGGGATTCTTTGATATCGATCTTATGGTGCCATGGATAAAATTAATAAGTACGGGTGTAATTTACCTACTGCTATATTTTTAGGGTTCCGTACCCAAGCCGTGGTGGTCTAGTGGTAATGACACCCGCCTTACAATCGTGAGGTCGTGAGATAAAATCCCGGTCCCGTACCAATGAATTCCTTGGAATTTATGTACGGAATTTCACACCACGGGCTTTTCGGTGAAGGAAAACATCGTGAGGCAACCTGCATGTGTCCGTAGAAGAAATTCGATGGCGTATGTGAATCCACCAACCCGCGCTGGGCCAGCGTGGTGGATATGGCCCAATCACCCTTCGTGGGTAGGCCTACGTCCTGCAGTGGACTATTCAAAGGCTGATACAGTACAGTACGTCGATAAAACTATTTCGTGTTACTTGTAGATCAAGTGGGCTATTTTTGTATAGGTAATAATGTCAAATAAAAATAAACGGTTTTGTATTTTTATTATACTTCACTCTACAAACACAGGAACGCGCAGGATGCAGAGTTCGAAATCCATAGAGGAGACCTATGCCCAGCAATGGACGTACCATGACTGATAATGATGATCATGACTCTAAATTACTTACAATAAAATACAATACAACAACACTTTATTGACATCAACAAGAAAACATAACGAAATAAACAAAGAAAAAAGGCACAAAAGGCGGTCTTATCGCTAAAAGCGATTTCTTCCAGTCAACCTCTCTTGGATGCGAGGAAACGTAAAGACGACATGGACGGTGTAAACGTAAAACAAAAAAAAAATACTATAACTTATTTATAACTTACCTAAGTATTTATTTATAGTGTAGTGTTTGTTGAGTAATATATAAAAAGAAAAATCTTTAGATAACGAATATGCATTTTCTTTGTTCCAGAAGGCTACCGAAGCCGAGGTCCTGAGCATTTTTTCTTCATAATGGTAACTATCATTAAAATTAATTCAAACGGCGCGGGCGGGCGCCACCCAGCTAGCTTAGCATGCGACCACGAAAAGAACTCTTTTAGACGTGTGAAAAAGTGACAGATATATACTACGCCAACACTCTGTCTGGTTGTCTTCAAAAGAAATATTTCGTGATGCGCATCCTAGACCGGCTGGTGTCGCAGTGAGAAAGCCCTAAGTATATTAAACTAGATAGGTACTTAACTATATATATATATATAATAGATAGGTATTTAAAGGTATTCAAATAGGCGTTGAATTTACTATTTCTAAGGGCGCCATCAATCGTTTTGAAATCGCCCTAATACTATTTTATAGGCCGAACTATACAAGTCTGCAGATTAGATGTGAAGTTGGCTATAACTCGTGTCAATAAAGAAGACATTTGGGGGATCGTGTCCTCTCGCTTGTATAACCAAATGAGTGCGAGCGAGAGCAAATTTTCGGACGTTTTCTTTATTGAAACTAGTAATACAAGCTGCGCAATATCCAATCCTGACTGAAACTCACGTAAAGCTGTGCGTTGATTGGGTTTCGCGCAGTTTGTAGCTAACTTCACATCCGCCGACTTTTATGATTCGTCCCATACCATTAGACGAATTGGTGGTCAAGCGCGGACTTATTTATTTTTCTCAAAAAATAGCAACACCGACTTTCACCGTGTACAGAATTCGAATAATTTGCACGAATCGATGTGACATCCATGTACATTTTTGTTGATTTATCAAAAACGGCTCAGCCGATTTCGATAAAATTTAAACGCGACCACCCCGAAACTATACTATGTCGGACTTAAAAAGATTTTTTTAAATGGTTTACAATTGGCGAAAATATCAATGATCAAAAATACATACAGACGAACATCCTACTTTTTTGGAGGCGGTAAAATAATTATCATCCATCCATCAGCCATAAGAAGTCCACTGCTAGACATAGGCCTCCTCTATGGATCTCCAATAAGACCGGTTGGAAGCGGCATGCATCCAGCGCGATCTTGCGGACTTAATGTGTCATCCGTCCACCATGTGGGTGAACGTCCTACGCTCCGCTTGCCGGTACGCGGTCTCCACCCGAGAACTTTTCGACCCCATCGGTCATCAGTTCTCCGCGCTATGTGCCCTGCCCATTGCCATTTCAACTTGCCAATCCGT
The DNA here is from genome assembly GCA_949316475.1 of Hypomecis punctinalis. NCBI lineage: Eukaryota > Metazoa > Arthropoda > Insecta > Lepidoptera > Geometridae > Hypomecis > Hypomecis punctinalis. The sequence goes on from OX438810.1 coordinate 22,909,962, forward strand.
TAGGCTATGTTGGTAACCTTGGTTCTTCTACGGTTCCTATTTCTGATTCGATCTCGCAGAGAGACTCCGAGCATGGCCCTCGAAAAAAATCGATGCCTTAAAAAGCCGCAACAGCAAATAGCTGCAGTCGTTACATCTCACCGCAGGGCGGCGGTGAAAGTGCTCGATGACACTTTCGATCCGGTGACGCAACTCGTATGAAAACAAACGGCCCATTATTTCCGTTGCGCAATCGAAAACGTAACCTTACCACTTATCTCGCGCCTATCGACGACAGGCACGTTGTTTTGATCGAAGCCTTTTCGAAGTTGTATTATTTTTTCGCCAAAAATGGCAAATAGGTAACCGACTTCTGTCTATCGTGTACAATAGGCATGATGACAAAAAAAAATATAATTAGTCCGTAAGATACACCATCAAAAAATATTAGATAAGTACATATTTTTTCTTTTGCCAATCAAACAAAAATTCATAAAGATATAGCCCGTCAAAGTTCCAACAGAAATACAGCGTCTGTGTATTTTCAAAGAATTTCAACTGTCTAGCTATCATGGTTCATGAGATACAGCCTGATGACAGACAGACAGACAGGCGGACAGATGGACGGACAGCGGAGTCTTAGTAATAGGGTCCCGTTTGTAGTTTTGGGTACGGAACCCTAAAAACGAACCCGTAGCCATTCCCTAGACCTTTGCTACCCGAGTGTGTACACAGCTTCAGGCATATCTGTACTTATTTTGCACATGACGCATTCGCGAATTTTATCCGCGAAGAGTTAAATCAAAAGTAAACAGCAATTACAAGTCGTTTTACAACGTTTATTGTTGTAGAACCAGCTTCATTTACAAGATAACGTGTACGTAGATTGGGTATCAGGCCTGTATCACACCTTCGCTTCGTTGCGAATCCTAATAAATTAATATGTCAAACTGAGCACGTATTTCGCCGATTAGGGTCTTTAACGACTAAGCACGTTGAAAAGTTACGAGTACATCCCGCTCGGTCCTATGTCGCGAGTAATATAATACTCGTTTTATTTTAATCTTTTTTAATTGTAAAGGGGGTTTAGTCACGCAGTGACTATGTCACCCCCGTAATGACATTCAGATCAGATGTTGCGACTTAACTATAGCACTCGCTTATACAGCTTTAACAGCAATTTCGCCTCCTCAAATGTTGGGGAAGCTAAATTGCTGTTACACAAGCCTACATTAAGCAAAACTCGAAGTTTACTGCGACATAAAGCCGATAAGGATACTCTCTTCACGTCGAAACAACAAGGGACAGAGATAATATTAAAAACAAATCTGCATGTTAGACAAACGGTTTCACTTCTTTCGCTTATCATACTACGGACAAGACACTGCGGAACTGCTTTCGCTGTCATAGTTTCGCGGCGAAGGTGTGCTAAGGTCGACAGTCGTAAGTAATTCGTATTCAAATATGCTGCTTTTCCGGAATTACAGTATGTGCTGCGACCAAGAGGCGACAAGGTCGGTCAACAATGGCACAAGACTCAGTTGTTGTTTGATTGCATGTTTTACTCGAATCTTGTGTTATCTATTCATCATTATAGTACACTAGCTTTTGCCCGCGGCTTCGCCCATGTGATATTTTGATTTTTTTGTCCTATTCCATAGGAACCATTAATTTTTTAATTTTTGCCGGTAAAAAGTAGCCTATAAGTCTTTTAAACGTGAAACGAATGAACAAACGAACTAACACATTTTCAGATTTATAATATTAGTAAGGACTAGTTCACGATGGTGAGTACAAAACCGGGTGCTCTGATGTTTACCTGTGAACAAATGCAAATCTAGGTGACCCACTTAATCACTCCCGGGACATGACTGACGTCACAGCTGTGACGTCATCAGCATTCAGTGAGAGAAGCGGCTGACGAGCTCGGCTGTGAAATTGGAGATAATATTGATATCTCGATGATAAAGGGCCCTATCTATCGGCTGTGCAGTGTTTGGTTGATAAAAGTGCTTTCTACTGATAGACCGAGGTTTTAAGGCCGATATAAGATATTCTGATGTACCTACACATATTATACTTCGCGCCACACAATGCCGACGCAAGTGGCGAAGTAGTGAGCACGGGCGTAGCGAGCGCGCGGGAAGTACGAGTTTGGCGGGCGGGGTCCCCCCGTCGTCTCGTCTCTCTGGCTCCTGCGCATACCTATATTTTGCTTTTTGCGCAGCGTTCTGCGCCTAACTTCCCATCCGCCGACTTGTGTGCCGCGGAGTATTGCCGTATGAGTTCCGTTGCGTTCCGTCCGTTGCATACTCTTATTTACCGCGATCCTGCGATTCTAATCAGATTGTATAAGAATGTACTGCCACTCTAAGAAATTGAACGCCTTCAATACATCAAGCTCCGAGCAAAGTTTAATAAACGGCTTGTCAGCTTGACTGATGGACGGTTGGAAGTGCGATCGGTGTGGCTTGGAACTGACTGAGCAGTTAGTAAACTGAAATAACTCGCTCGCTAACTGACACTTCTCTGCAACCGTTAAATTATACTTCTTTAGGGTTCCGTACCTCAAAAGGAAAAAAAACCGGACAAGTGCGAGTCGGGCTCGCACATCGAGGGTTCCGTACAAACACGTTGTTGACATAATTATAAACTTGTTTTAGCATGGCAAAGCGAAGTATCATTATAAAAAACTTCATTTGCGGCATATGAAGTTCTTTATAATGATACTTCGCTCACTTTGAATTTGATCGATTCAGGAAATGGATTTGTATGTTTGCGAAATAACAACATCTCCGGAACACCTCGTACATCGACGCAGAAAGTTAATACCGCGGGCTAACTTGACGCCAACGCCATCTAGTTTCGATATGAGTAAATACTGAGATTTAAACTGTTGATTTAAGAATTGATTTTATGACTTATTTGATTTGATTGCTATTAAGTTTGATGTTTTTTATATTTATACAATTATACATTTACATATAAATTTATATTTGAACATATTTTTCGTTTAGACCGAATTTTGAACCAATTTTTTGTGAATTTTGAGGCCCTATATTTTGTGATGTAAATAAAAATGTACAGTTTTCAGATTTATTCCTATATGTGTACTCTGAGACAATGCTTCTCGCCAAATTTCTTAGTTCTATGTCAACGGGAAGTACCCTGTAGGTTTTGATTTTTGAGAGTGCAAAATATGCGGTTTTTTACGACATAAACGGCTTTAACTTTTTTATACGGCAACTGAGAAGCTTTTCTTTTACACAACTGCAAGAATAGCAAGGTTTACGTATAAAGTTTAAATTTCAACTTGATATCTTTACGCGTTCCCGAGATAAAGAGTCTTGACAGACACACAGACGGACAACAAAGTGATCCTATAAGGGTTCCGTTTTTTCCTTTTGAGGTACGGAACCCTAAAAACGGACCCCTTATAGGATCACTTTGTTGTCCGTCTGTCCGTCTGTGTGTATTTCAAGACCCTTTATCTCGGGAACGCGTAAAGATATCGAGTTGCAATTTAAACTGTATACGAATATCTATGGTTTCTTGCATTTGTGTAAAAGAAAAACTTCTCAGTTATCGTTTAAAAAAGTTAGAGCCGTTTATGTCGTAAAAAAACGCAATTTTCGACACTCACAAAAATCAAAACCTACAGGGTACTTCCCGTCGACATAGAACTATGAAATTTGGCGAGAAGCATTGTCTCAGAGTACACATATAGGAATAAATCTGAAAACTGTGCATTTTTATAAAAATCACAAAAAAATAAGGCCTCAAAATTCACAAAATATGGGTTCAAAATTCAAAGTGAGTAAATCGTATCATATAAAAGAACTTCACTAGCACATGCTAAAACAGGTTTTTTATTATTTTAACAATGTGTAATTTTCGATGTATGACGAGAAAAGCGAACAAAAAAAGAACCTTTTTGGTTTGAACCTTTTTAATTTTCTCGATCAACCACATCATCTCTGGTATCTTTGTGATAACAGGGAAACTCTTTGCGCAGCACAGAGCTACGCTGGTTCGTTTTAGCCATGTGACGTGCTACACCCTAGACATATCTGCTTAACATTTGATATGTAGCATGTAGTCAAACGCAAACCCATACGGAATAATATGAAAAAAAACGTCCACTGCTGGACATAGGCCTCCCCTTTACGTATCTAGTGCTCATTACTCTATGAAAATAGGTCAGGGGAATTTTCGTTGTCCTGAAGTGTCTCGAAAAATTTTTTGTTTTCGGAAAAAAAATCAGAAAATTATTTTCTTTTCGATTAGTACTCGGACAGAAAAGTTTTATGGGCAGTTATCTCGTTCCAAATTATTGACCACAACATACTCGTATAGCCGTGCGGCACGAAATTTTGCACACTTAACAAATTGTCTAACGACGTGCAATTGGGTCGATGGTCCATCGAACGCGGTGGATATTTCCCAAGACTATCAATTAACTCTGATTACAGCCATTGTCACAGTTTCTCCACCCGGCTAATGACCCATTGTTCGTTTGCGAAACTTTGAAAAAACTGTTGAAATTTGCAAATTTTGCTAATTTGTATACATAGGTATGAAGGAAAATGTGGCGCGCTAATGGTTTAATCATTTTTCCTCATCTACTCCTTAGGTATATTATGAAATTAATTAAGATGGTATGTTCTATGTACAGTTTTAACAATATGGAGCTTTATTATTGTTGATATTTTTTTTATTCTCACTATTTATTATATTACACATTTAACATATTTGTAGGTGTAGTACCGTAAGTTTTAACACATTTTAAGATATGTTACACTATAAATAACAAGTTATTAATATTATAAGTAGCAGCGATTATAACACTAAACATTTTAGGTACATTGTCTTTGCGGTACTAGTGGGCCCCGAACTAATTATACAGGTAGGTAGACGTGAAGACAGTAAAAGATAAAATAAAATAAAAGCAATATTTAAACCTAAAAACTAAACAAATTTTCTATTAGTTAAACTACCTTTTACCGTGTCATATTTGTATGTAGGTAGATTTATGTCAATATCATTTTCATGGGTGAGAACTGTCGTAATAATCACTTTCCCAAATAATCATGTCCAAAAAATGTAGCTAGTGAAAAGTTATGCCAAAACGCTAATTGTATAAATATTGCAATTTTAGTGGCTGAATAATGTCAGTTATTAATTTTCATTTTTCAATAAAAATAGAATTTTACTTTGCACTAAATTTCTTATCCAATGTTTTGTTTTTATAAAGTTTAAGATCACTTACTGAGCATAAAGTCACAAAATGCTGACAGATCCAGGTAGAGCTTCAAGCGCCATCTTGAAATACGTTTTTGGCCGATATCTCGGAAACTATGCACTTTAGAGCAAAAATCATCAAAATCATTTTAGTACAATATATTCAGTATAGAACCCTAAAATAAACCCCGGCTACTTATTGAACTATCAAAACTCATCACGTATTCCGTGTCAAAGATACTTGGAAACAATGCAATAATACAACAATGTCGTCGCATAGGTAAACCGATCCGTAGCAGCTACATTATTTTTTAGTGATGCTCTATCAATCATCATAATCATCAACGTCGACCCACTGCGTGACGTCAGACTCGTAATAGATGTGATTTCACCGGCCTATCGGACAGACGATCAGCGTCACTTAATTCTTCCCATAGAGATCACCAATAAGACCGGTCATCAGTTTTGCGTGCTTGTGCTCTGCCCACTGCCATTACAGCTAATCTGCTGGGCTATATCGTTTAAATCTTCTTAAACGGACCTTTTTATTTCTAGTTCGATGGTTAAACTCCAGTTTTATCGATAGGTCGTTTGGCTAGTACTAATAAGACTCCTAGGGACTAGTAGTAGTTTAACTACCTCGGTGGCTCAGTGGTTAGTGACCCTAACTTCTGGTTCAATGAGGCGTGGGTCCGATCCCCACCCAGGGCAAATATTTATGTGATGAACATAAGTGTTTGCTCTGTGTCTGGGTGTTATTTAGTTACTATCTACATAAGTATATATTAAAAAAAAAAGTATATGTAGTATATTAGCCATATCACAAGCTTTGCTTAGATTGGGGTAAGTGGCCGCGTGTAAGATGTCCCAAAATATTTATTTTAAAAAAACCCGTTTCAGAGTGTGCGTATACCGTAGCGCTTATAGCGCAGTTTGACTAGGTGTTTGTCAGCGATCACCGAAGTTATGCAACCTTCGGCACGGTCCGTCTTCGGATGGGTGACCGCGGGTGGCTTTTACAGCTGACCCCTACCTGGACTCGGATGACACGTTACATAGTAGGCCCCGGTTGTTTTAACATGGCTCTGATATAATTATAACTCCGACATGGCTAAACACTAAACAGCCATAAGGCCTTCTGGCGGCTTCTAAACTGACACTAGGACTAGCCATTCAGCCTATACGAACTTACTATAGGCGTTGCAGTAATTACTTGGAAACAATATGTACAACAATGTCGTCGCATAGGTAAACCGATAGTCCATAGCAACATTATCTTCTCGTGATGCTCTATCATTACGACAGCTGGGTAAATTATGGCCGAGCAGTAACACCGTTCAACCTGCTTTTGCCGGACGCGAGACTGTTGGAAAATTATAATTACTAGTAAGTTGATAGAAGGTTGCTATGGAACAGTAGTACGGAATGGAACTGCGCCGTTACATGGGAATATGACGAAACAGCGAAAATTGAAATAGCCATGTCCATATTAAATTAGCCATATGACAGTTACGCTCGATCAGGTCATCTGGTTTCTAAGAATTTAGTTTCAATATCTAAGAGCTGACTATACGGGGCTTCAGAGCCTTTAGTACAGGTTTAGCATAGTTTACTTAAACTTGCGTGTTTGCGTGTGCCCGCCACGGTGCTGTACAAAAATACAGGAGACATACGGAAACTATTCTAGTATCAATACATGTGAATTTGTACTAACCCCTCTGAGCTTTGGAGATGCAAACACAAGATACCAGAGACTCTATTTTTGAACCTACATACGCGTTAATTCACGAATCCGAATTAAGAGCAGGAGCGAGTATTAAAGATCCGAGGTAGTGCGAACGGGATAGCAAAGCATACGATAATTCCTTTCTAACGGTCCAAAACGTGAGCTGCAGGGTCTTAACTCGCAAGCGACAACGTAACGTGTATTTAGTTAAAAAAGTAATAGCTATGTTTATTTTATTTTTATTTAAATGTACGTACCTGAATACAATTGGCACAGAAAAGAGGCAGATGGCACAGCAATAGAGAGAGGCCTATACCCAGCACAGGGATAAAAAGGCTGTGGATGAAGACGATGATGAAATCTTAAACTTGAGTTAATGACGATCTGTCCCACTCTATCCTGTATTGTCAGAAATCGTGGCCAATATGACCGTGCCTGACTTGTAGCACGTTTACTTATCAATGATGTAACAATAGTACTTTGTGCCGCTTGTAAACAGAAACAAGTACACTACAATGTCATGAATTTTGCGATAAGTTTCGACCGCAATGAAGAGAGTTTGAGATAAAGTAGTGCTCAAGAGTGATGACCGGTGGTAAGGTTTTCGCATAGAGACTAGACCGGCAAGCGTGTTTGTTGGTTTATTTCACGCAGCAACAGATTAACTTGATTCTTGATATGGAGATAGTTTAAAAGACGGAGTCACTTAGGATACGTTTTATTCCGGAAAAATAATAGGTTGCCAATACCCATGGGATAGCACAGTAATCAAAATATTATTGGGCGGAGCCGCTCGCAAATGCTAGTTCTAGAATAACTTAGACATAAAGCCCGATTACAAAGGCGCCATCGTTATTATAATAGCTAAATAGCATAGTTCTGTTTCTTTTTCACTTTATTCCATAGAGAGAACGCTTTTTACGTTGCAATTAAATTTACGCTGGCGCCTCTATAATCGGGCTTATAGTAGCGTTTGATAGAAAACTTGCATAGGTGCAATTGGAGAATTAGCTGTGGCCTGTGGCGATGCAACGGACAGGTTTACTGATACCCAGATCAGACATACAGGCTGTAGCTTTGCCAAGTGCAGTGATTTTCCAAGGTATAAATGATGTAATCTTATCATTATGATATTTTTTTCTTCATTATGACATTCGACATAATGTATGGTGCAATTGATTTTTTTCTATGACTTTTATGATCTTTATCCCATAGTAAAAGTTGGTCGTCTTGATATAGGTACTAAAGCCACACTTAAGAGGTTATGTGTACCGGTAATATGCCTCGCTTTTCACCAAGGGTATAAAGACATTGCGGCTCGGAGTAAAAACTAGAAAAGAAAGTGTCATTATGGCTATAGATTTATTATACGTCGAAGGGGGTTATTAGATTGCGCAACCTCCTCTCCATTTGGCCGCGATAGCTCTGCCTCAATGGCAGCTGGAATGGCTAATTCGGAAACAATGGCAATAGCCGTGTATCACGACATGACATAACGAGCGCCCGCATGCATGCAATTTGCTGGTTTCACTATAATGTAGAAACCATACCTAAACGACACGTGTAATGTGTGTTACAAACTTCGTTCATTGGTATCGTTCTTTCCTGAACTATGGCTAACCTTGCCAAGTTATCAACCGCAAGACGTCGACTAGATACTAGAAGTTCATTGAACAGTAGCCCTCGCAACACATCTCTTATTGAATCTTTATATGCCTACCGACCTAGACAAGCGGCAGCGCATCCACCTAAGACGTAAATAACGTGGTGTACCGTACCGTACCAGCCTTTTTAATAGTCCACTGCAGGACGTAGGCATACCCACGAAGGGTGATTGGGCCATATCCACCACGCTGGCCCAGTGCGGGTTGGTGGATTCACATACGCCATCGAATTTCTTCTACGGACGTACGCAGGTTGCCTCACGATATTTTCCTTCACCGTAAAAGCCAGTGATGTGAAATTCTGTACATAAATTCCAAAGAACTCGTTGGTACGGGACCGGGGATTCGAACCTCGACCTCACGATTGTAAGGCGGGTTTCACTACCTCTTGACCACCACGGCTATATAACGTGGTGTAACGCCTAGTTAAAAGCTTGGCTCTACATAAGATTTTTGACAAGTATTTGATAGTGCGAACTGGTGCTTTCGTCTTGGCTACATTTCACATGAAAATGTTTTGGTTGGATTTATTTTTTACAATAATAACTTACACTTATTTAATTGTTTTTATTGTCTCTCTTGGACAAGTGTTTAGTAAACAATTTAGAGTGCAAGTAGATAATGAATTTTCCCCGTATCAGTATTACATACTCGTACGTACCTACGTTTTGTTTACTTACGCGAATGTTGATAATGACTTATTTTGCGCCCGGCTCCGATATAGCATTGATAATATATACATTTACTTGCATACTTCTTATTTTTAACGTACGACGTAAAAAAGGAGAGAATTAAGTTCTTTTTTTTTATTTCGAATAGGTTCGCATTTCACTAAACACTGCCTGATGTTGAGCAGATGTGCGGTCTAGGGTGTAGCACGCTTACCTAGGTATTTAGGTATTATTATTTCTTCTTTGCTAGAAGATACCTATTCGGGATTTGAAGACACCCACGTTGTACTTTAACGGGAAGACAGACACAGGCATATCGTTCCACATTCTGGCTGTTCGTATGAGGAATGAGGATTCGAAACGCTTGGTTCTAACGCGCGGAATGTCCACCATAAAAGGGTGGCACTTTGGTCGCGTCTGTCTAGCCGTACGACAGAAGAAAGAGGCAGGGGGGACCAGATTGTGCAACTCCTAGGCGCACTCTCCGAAGTGTATCCGGTAAAAGGCCGACAAACACGCCACCTTGCGACGATGCTCAGACTTTGCAGCTGCGTCTTAGTCAAGGTGCCGATGTCAATCATCCTCCTGGCTCGCCTCGCAATCGACTCCAGAACCTCCAGTTAATATTTGGCAGAGCCATCCCAAAGGTGAGAGCAGTATTCCATGCAAGACCTGACTTGTGCTTAATATAGACTCTAAGCAGTTGCTCAGTTGTTGTTGTTCTGCGTGTGTATTTGTCTCAGTACGTTGTACATTCATCACAATCCATCTATCATCCATACGACGTCCACTGCTTGACATAGGCCTCCCTTACAGATCTCCAATAAGACTGGTTGGAAGCAGCTTGCATCTAGCGCGATCCTGAGGTCATCAATGTGACCTACATAGCGTCTAAATTAATGAACCGATTTTGATTTAGTTTTTTCGCTTGAAAGCTGACTCGAGTCATATGATCTAGAGTGTTTTTAGTTTTAAATAAATAAAATATTGTTTATAAACATCGCGCGTATCAATGTGCAAAGCAGTGATTGAAGAAAACTTTAAGTCGGGAGGTTATTAATTTTTTTAATAGTATACTTGTTTCTCGTAAATAAACATAGATAAGTATAATCTAGAGCCACTTGCCATGTAAATGTAACATGTAATTTAAAAGCCAGAAATCATAAATTAATATTCGGCTGGATATAAATGACTCACGGCTATCAAGTTATCGTGATCGAGGACCCTAATCAGCGCGATAACCTAGACCTTTGGCATTTAATGACAAATTAAATGGTGATTTTTTTTATCCGAATGGGTTTCCGTTTCATTTCTATCTAATGTTGATTGTGATATAATGATATAACCCCTATTCATAAACGTTAAAACATATCACTACATAGTATAAAACAAAGTTGCTTCCCGCTGACCGTATGTATGCTTATATCTTTAAAACTACGCAACGGATTTTGATGCGGTTTCTTTTAATAGATAAAGTGATTCAAGAAGAAGGTTTATATGTATAATACACCTGTGCGAAGCTGGGGCGGGTCGCTAGTAAACTATAAAGTGAGTAGGTCATTTTTTTCCTTACAATGGACATAACGCACAGAAATGAGATAAAAAACGTTTTCATCCACATGGTGTTTCTCTAAACCACGGAATGTTCTTGGATGTAATTTTACTCATCTTTGATCAAGTTTTATCGAGTGCTTCCACTCTGCCCCTCCAAAGCGCCCCACTAGTGGGGCAGAATTCACTCCTTCATTTTTTGGAGTGGAATCTGCCCCACTCATCCCATCTTGGTGGGGCAGATTCCACTCACTTTTTAGACCAGTGGAATCTGCCCCACCAGGGGTGTCGCATGATTTTAAATTAAATTACTAGTGTCATGAAGTGCATAATTCGACTTCAAAAGTTTAATCATCATAACGCCCCACCATAAGGACAGATAAGTGACGACATTGAATCCAAAATATTAAGAAGATTGTAAAACTAAAGGGATCAACCTCGAAATCGCGAAAAAAAAAACAGATCTGTTGTTCCTTACTTTATGTAGAGTTAATGAAATTGTTGTATAGAAAAGCTGTTTTTGTCTCGAGTTCGGTTTAGGTGACCACTTAATGATGAGTACAATGATATCCTAGAACATGTCCGCCGCCGTATATCATCATCATCATCCGCCCTCTCTATTCCACTGCTGGGTATAGGCCTCTCCCTTACGGTGCCATTTGTCTCGGTCCTGTGCTAATCGTGTCCAATTTCGACCCGCGATTTTCACAATATCGTCGACCCATCTTGGAGATCTTAAAAAATAAATAATAGTCTGCTTTATTAAAAATGTTTTTGTGATAAAAACGTTACTTCATGTAATAACTAATAATAAAGATTATACTTAGGGTTAAGGTACTTTCAGGACGTTTTTAGGATAAGGAAGGCATCAAAATTTAAAGATATACCTAAATTCCCGAGTTATACCGAAGTAAAGATGCTCTACAAGTCATAAGATCCTGCCATTATAGACGGAGATAGCAATATTATTGCTGACCTGTCGGTCACAGGAGGAGCGTCATTCGTTGTTATCAACTTGATTGGTATTTGGAATACTGGGTCACTGAGTCAACCAACTTTGTTTTAGCTTCGTTCGGATGCGCCTTAACGATTTGCGAGGGTCTAGTCTAGTCTAGACGCATTGTGAGAAAATTACTACTTATAGCGTAAGTAGTTTGACTAGGTGTTTGACGAAGTTAAGCAGGATTCGGTACGGCCTGTCTTTGGATGGGTGACCGCGGGTGGCATTTACAACTGAGCGCTACCGTGGCTTGGATGACACGTAAAATTGTAGGTCCCGTTTGTTTGCTTCAGGTGGCTTTAAAATTCTGTCAACAGGCTACCCGGCCTATACGAACTTAGTTTAGTAGAAATTAGTTGAGAACCGAAATGGGGTCCGGGGTACACATGATAGCTTTTCACCCACAGTTCTGGCATGTCGCTCAAATAAAGCATGCGTTCAATGAGTCTAGAGCAAAGTCTAGGCTTTCCAATATGTTGTTTGAGTACTCAGTTCGCGGTTCTTAGGATTGAGCTGCTTGCATATTAGCTCCACCGTTCAGCTTGAAGCTGCATGTGTCACAACACAACTATTTACTGTACTTATAACTACCCTGCAGAACGTAGGCATACCCACGAAAGGTGACTGGGCTATATCAACTACGTTGCTCTGGCTCAGTGCAAGTTGGTGGATTCACATACAACATCGAATTTCTTCTACGGACGTATGCAGGTTGTCTCGATGTTTTCTTTCACCAAAGCCAGTGGTGTGAAATCCCGTACATAAATTCCAATGAACTCATTGGTACGGGACCGGGATTTGAAGACACGGCCTCACGATTTAAAGGTGGGTCTCACTATCACTATACCACCACGGCTCTAATTTATATTCATATTCTTTATTTGTCTGAACATGGTACAAGTATACATAATTTAGATATTGCTAAATCCATTACATCAGTCACATGATTAAGAATTATTAAGAATTATAATATTATCTAACAGGCGTCCATTGTTATCCCTACGTAGCCTATTATTACAATCAGCATAATTAAATTAATTAATTTATCAACTATATCTCAGCAAAATTGTCATTTGTCAAGCTGGCGCATGTTCCCTGTTGCCACCGAGGCATTTTAAAGCGTAAACAAATCGATATTTTCCTGACCTTTGAAAGGATAACCTCTGCATCCGTCAGCATATCACGTAACCACGTGAGGTGGCCGGTACTCGAAGATAAGGCAGACTTTTTCTTAGAAAGATGCTATGTTTTCTGCTAGCTTTATTCGCACGGTGCAAAGATCAAAATAACCATGATGTAATTTTTATTTTGGTTGGTATTTAGCATCAAAGGAGTACGTCTGATCACTCTATTAACGCCTCTGAATGTATACACTCTTGACAGTCTTGACCTTTAAGAAAGATATGCTCTCACTAATCAGTAATAGTGGATAATAATAATAAACTCATAGTTGTTGTGAATGTGAAATTCACGATGATCACTTAACTCACGGTTGGCAAGAAGTTGCGCTGGATCGCGACTCATGGAAGAAAATGGGGGAGACTGCCCAGGAGACAGTATAGGTTAAAGTATGTTATGCGGTTCCGTTTTAGGGTTTTTCATAATGGTACCTACACTGAATAGATATATTATTATTGCATGCCAAACAAGTAGAATATGGCGGTTAATTATTATTATCTTACCATCTTGTAATACCCCATATACGCAATTAAGACTATGACTGAAAAAAAAAACTTATCTAGTAACGCTCTCTCCTTACGTAAATAGTGTAAGTTATGTCATGTTTTATTATCGCCATTATCGCCATTATCGTTAAGAGCTCCGTGTTAAACTGTCCTACTGCTAAGTTGATGGGCATCTTCTCAAAGATCCACAATGCTTCAGGTTCAGGTTGCCTGGAAGAAATCGCTCTAAGCGATAAGGCCGCCGGTTGTCGCACTATTCTAATTATATTGTATTCTTTTATTGTTATATTTTAAATTGTGTGAACAATAAAGCGTTTTCTATTCTATTCTATTCTAATGCTGGCGGTCAAATGCCAGTTGGCCAATGCCGTTATCAAGTCATAAATTGTGTTTATCATTGTTCCAGGCGATAAAGTATCCAGGGCAGTGCAGAACCGGGCACCATGTTGCGACCAGAGTCGCCTCTCGCTGACCACCGCAGCTTGCTGCCGCGGCGGCTGCTGCCGGTGAAGGCCCAGATAGCCCCGGCGGCGGAAAAACGCAAGAACCGCCGCTCGCTCGAGCTCAACCCCGCCTCCAACGACCATGTCTCATACGACTACCCTAAACTGCTCATATCGAAAACGACCGACTCGCTCAACACAGAATGCCCTCGCAAGATCATCAACAAACAAGACTCTACGGACAGTCTCAAACGCGCTCTCCTAACCGACAAGAAAGCTGTCATCAAAGAGGCGGACAAAAAAGTTCAGCTAGCCAAGCAAGACTCCAGCGAGAGCCTCAAAAAGGCTCTACTATGTCGGCAGGATTCAAACGACAGCGCGAAAAGAAAAGATTCCGATCCGAAGAGGATAGAGAAGGATGTGAAGCGAGTGGCGGAAATCAAGCGAGGGAGCGATAAGAAAGGTTTACTAGAAACAGATATAGACGAGCCTTGTAAAAGGATTTACGAAAGGCGGACGGGATGCGCGCGCCCTACGTTGCCGCCCGTTGCGGAGAAAGGGGCGGCTACCCCGAGCTCTCCTCAGGGAAGCCCCATCACGCCGAGCGTGGCTGCTGTAGCCGAAGGCCTGGTGCGGTGGGGCAGTGGTCTGCTCGCTGGTAAAGAAGAGCCAGGCCTGAAAGCCGCTACTAGCTGGTATGGCTACGGCACGCTTCCAACTGACAGCGATAAGGTAAGGCCTTTTACTTTTTCTTTTTGGTCGTTTTGACAGAACGGTCGTGGTCATCGCGTAGCCTTTTAGTCCCTTTACTGTTAAAGAAAATTCTATAATGGACTTAAATTATTTGGTTGACATCTCTTAACATTCTGACTCTGTCTTTTTCATTGCGTTTCTTGCAACCCTTACTGTTTTCATTTTATAAACTTTTAAAATTGAGATCGATACAGTCCGACATGCAAGCAAGTGCTTTCTGCCAATAAATCTTGGTAGAGGTATTTTAGAGTTTCAAAATGTTCATTCTCTGTGTCTAGAACCTGCACGCTGCATCATTATTATGTCTCGTTATTTAAATATTCGATTCAAGGTTAAAACTTATTACATTAGGTACAAGTCGTGATTTAAATTTTTATTCATCCGTACCAAATTCGGAATGAGAAACGAACTACGAAATAAAAACATTTTAATTTAAAGTTAGATTTTGAAGTTTATTTCGTTGGTATTCATTTGGCAAATGAATGTAGAGAAAAATATGGAAGAAGGGTTACTCAGCAGCTCCGAGCTTAGCCGACTGATGTTGATAATGACGATATGGTGTCAAATAATACTTTAATTGCGGTATTCAACTGGTATAAAACAGTCCTAAGTACTTGATTTAAGTTTTTATCTGCTATAAAACGATTTAGAGATGGCGAGACATTTGTCTGACTTAGCGCTAAGATTATTATTTTATCGAGATCATAATTATGATGTAATTATGTATGTATGTTGTATGAGTTATATGATTATATAGCTTGGTGGGCACGTCGTGTATCGTTTAATTATTTTCAAACAATTATTCTGGGAACTTGTTTGTTTTCCAAATAGCAAGCATAACTAAGATTTTGAAAAAAAAAATGTATCCGCTATCTCTTCTGCCTTTCTGTAAAACTTAAGATACGTGTGTTTAGTTTAAGATATCAATGACTATTTCGTTCCACTTCGATTTGTTGTTGACCAAAAACGACAACCATGCCATCGATTTAAATTCCTGCGCATATTTTAACCATTGAAAACAATACGAGTGATTTGAATTCAGACACGCTCGGAATTCAATAACAACGCTGCTGCCCCGCAAGTACTGGGCAAACAAAATTATAACTAAGTTTCAAATGATTATCTTGTGTCAAAGTATAGGTTATTTGCTAGAAAAACCTCTAATTAGTGGCAATTGAAATCGCAACAATGACTGCATCTTCATGCGCTAGAATCGTGGCAAAAACCTATATTTGATAGCATTGTAACATCGCTGCGCTCTCCGTTTTTATCGACAATTTCAGTTTTTGCGTGTAAATGAATCTGTTAATGCTTCTCTAGTATTTGACTGTGATGTCTTCAAATTGAGTAATTACCTCATTGAAAACTCTATCACGTTTACGTCTTATGTGTATTGTGGACTTTGTGTTACTCATGTTCGGTTCATTGCCATCAAGGTCTCAAAAGAACTATGTCAATATTGAAATTATTTTTTTCTCCTCTGACACCTATTCG
Source organism: Hypomecis punctinalis (assembly GCA_949316475.1). Lineage (NCBI taxonomy): Eukaryota > Metazoa > Arthropoda > Insecta > Lepidoptera > Geometridae > Hypomecis > Hypomecis punctinalis. The sequence continues at coordinate 22,926,169 of OX438810.1, forward strand.
CGAGGTACTGTTGCTACCTTCTCATTTGAATTTACCTATCACGTGTGCTTGTCATGGACGTCATAGTCCTAGTTTCCGGTTACTTTCTTTTCTTTATTTACTTGCGTATTGTTCATCTGGATCCATTCAGCTCCAATCATCAGATCTTGATGACGACCAGGAAACAGTTTCACGTACCACGGATGCGGAACGCTCGCATTTCATACCGATCGACTATTTTGTTTAAAATTCCCAGGTTTTTGCTGTCATAAGGAAGCCTCTTTGGGATCGCACGCTCCGTGTCACACTCGCTAATCGACGACTGTGGCGATCGCACGCGCTTCTAACGAATAACTAAATAAATTACGATCGGAACTCTGTAGTTTCACTATGGAAACGAATAGTGCTTCCAGAACATTTACTGGCGAAATTGACGTCACGACGTCTCATGGTGCCATTCTGTGAAGGTGTGTGTGCTGTGATAGTGAAGTGATAAATTGATAAACGAAAACGATTTAATCGATTTATCTGACGTTGATCGATTGTGGAAACGAATTGTCGATATCGATTATGCCGAGCGAGTTGCACCGCGCAAGGGTAAGGTTACGAACTTGCGGAACCCTAATTATGAAACTCGTTGGTTGTGGTTTTTCCTGTTGGTTTGATATCCAGTAGATAATCAATGAACGTGAATTTAGGTTGTCTGGTCTTCAGACAGGAAAATGCGACTCTTGAAATAGTAATGACTGCATTGTGGTTAATTACATTTCTTAAAACATAGTTTCTGTTTGGAACATTATAATGCTCTTATTTTTAGCCACCATTGCGGCTATTTGGCTTTTCTTTGATCTATTCACTCAACACACAATATTAATTCGAATCGGTTTTATATGTCAACATGAACGTAATACTTCTATTTTTATCGTCGAGCGGAAAATATAAGATTATAATTTTATGTTCTCTCAAGCAGAACAAGGTCGTGGACGTGCTACTAATATTTTTGAGATTAGATGTTTTAAATGAGTTCTTAATTATAGTTAGTAGAACTAGTATTTTGTGATAGAGCACGAGGCGCAGACGGCTCTCGATGTCGTCGATGACATTATACTTACATTATACATATTTTATATTTGTGAATTGGCAGAGAAATATCAAATCCACGTGTAAAAACTGTTATTGGGCCTATATTTACGTAATCTCATCTGTTCTCATTATCTGTTATTTCACGTAAATCTGTATCGGCAGACATTGTATTGGTGTCTGCATTATCACTTGTCTTATTATACATTTAAACCGAGCGAATCACTCCGAAGAATGAATTTAAAATCCTTTGCCCAGCATCGATGCTACGAAACAGGCTAAACATACTTTTGAAGATTTATTCAAAAGGAGGATGCTGATCAATCTGATCATCCTTTTAATTGCCTTGGAAGAGATCTTGACCGATGTTAAAAATAAGCAAACTTGGCTTGAAAACCCAAATATCAGTAACACTATTCTTCACATTAACGTCGCTAGCTCATGCTGTATCATCGTTTACATTTTTGAATTCATGTATACTGATATAGGTATGAGTATGTATAACCATCGCTTTCAGTTTTTTTTTATTTGGATTGAGTGTCTCTACTTTCTTAAGTAATGTACCACTTTGCCATTGCCACAGTATTCTCCTTATCCTATCTCTCTGGGTTAATTATGATCTGCTAATGAGTCGATGACCCTGATTCGTCTGCTTGCTGTGAAATTGATGTCAGTTGTTCTTTGTTTTTTATTACCACTAAGCGTTGCTTGAAGTGTTTAATAATAGTTCTTAGTTTTACGGGGTACAGTAATTCAGATCTGCATTTAATCTTAATTAATTACTTACGTACTTTACTTACGTCAATTTGAGTTCATTGCGTCATCTAATAACCATATCTTTACAAACCACACGTCCAAAATTCTGTTTCTCCAGGTGTTTTTCCGAGTTCCCCTGGCATGGGATTATTTTTGTAATCATTTTGAATTAACTGCTTCCTGGTATTACGATGCTACGTATTAACTTGTGGTAATATTGAGTACTTGATGCACAAACACCTATGTATTCGATGTACATATTTCAAAATTGGTTCAAAATTAACCTACGTAATTTTTCAACAATTTTTGGATCTTGTGTCTGAATTACGTAAAGTTTATTTAATATCCACGGACTCTTCTCTTGCATATTCTCAGTTTTGCAAAAATGTTTTCAAGTCTTATGTTAATTAGCGAAGCTCATTAGCACCATTGTTGTAAATGCTCGTACCCACAACCCAGGCTGCTGAAACCGTGTCGATGACTCAGACGCCCTTGAGACGCTCCATCTACATTGTTATCGAGTCTTCCTGCGGTTGCCTCAATACAAAACATCTGGGCATTAGCGTTCAAGATGGTATGTTGTTTATCCGCGTCCAGCTGCGCCTCGCCGTTTTGTATTTTTCAGTATTTCACATTTTTGTCGATAAAAATGTGTGTCTGAAAAATATAGTAAATTTACGATTTCCTTCAGCTTTTGCCTTTGATTGACTAAAATCTGTTCAGGTTTTTTTAAATCTTCAGTAAAACCTATTTGCTAGTTGATGAAAGGATGTTGACCGATTTCAATAGTATTTTATATACGAGTATATAGAACGTTGTAGCGTCATCTGGAATTTGTAAGATACCTGATTTGTCAACGGTATGTAGATAGGTTTATGTTTAGGCTTATTAGAATATTTTCAGTAAGTCATTTACACAGGGTTATCCAAATCTGGTGTACTAAGCCAAATGGAGGTGATTCAGACCAACATTTTGGACAATTTTTGCTCCGGGTTGGCCCCACCTGGAATTCGAGCAAAAAAACTTAGCTGTTTCATATCTTGTTGATTCTGAGTTGCAAGTATTTTATGGAACAGCTGATTTTGTTTTCGCTCCCTTTCAGCTTAGTACAGGGCAAGCAGATAACCCTGTAGAGATATGGTTGATCAGGATATGACGATTGAACAGGTTTTATGTCGGACGACTTAATCTATACTTTGTTAACATTTGCACGTGCCTGGGAGTAAAAGGTCAAAAAGATATAAACGCTTGGTAAATTCTTATCGTCATTGTATTTGATACCATACTTATAAATAACTATATTTTCTTTTTTAATTGCTGGACAAAAATCCATAACAGGTAGGTACTAACCCAAATACGTCTGGCGTCATATGTCTTTTGTTTAGGCAAATTGAAAATAGTCACAGCTGTACAAATATATCGTAAATTCGTAAATTATAATATTATATGTAATATGTTTGCGTAAACGGTTTTTTCCATTAAAAATGTACATCTAGTATACTCGTATCTTTAATGGAAACATCTTAAAGATGTACATCTAGTACATCTTTAATGGAAAAACAGTTTTGCTGTTGCTAAAAGCTGTGTGATAAATAGGCTTAATTACTCAAAAATATAAATAAATCAGGTATAATATCAATAAATATTAGTCAATTTTTTTTTTCTTTGGCAGTTTGAGTGATTTCTTTTTTATGTAATTAACTTCAATTCAAGCGCTTGGATTATACGTTTTAGTTTCTAACTGCAGTTTTTAATGACCTTAACGGTACATAAGCCTTTAAAATGTCATATTTTTACGCAAAACTTTGGCTGAAAATTATACACAACCTAAATACTTTTCTGAAAAAATAACTCGTACGAGCATGCAATATTAACAATTTTCTCGATGTTCTACAGAAAACGTGAAACCTTATAAATAGTTCTTCTTCAACTTCTGTCAATATGTCTAGAACGAATCCAGATTGTTATTATTTCTCAGGTGTTTTATTGTCAATGACTATGTTATTTTATCAGGTTATTTGTGACGATTTTCCATTAGTTTATACTCATACTCATTTATTAATAACAATATAGTTACCGGTCAAAGAAAATTTTCAATAAAGTAAAATGAAATCATTATGAGAGAATAGTTTAAACACCAATTAAATCAAATAGTAGTCATAATTATAAAACATTAATTAAAAGTCATAGATTCAAAAAAGAAATAAATTCAAATTTAAACTGGATGTATGTTATAACTTCTTCTATTTGGTTTCCTCTATTAAACTGGTATATAATTATTATGTATAAAAACTGGATGCATATTAATACTACTTCTATTTAGTTTGCTCTATTAAACTGTTACGTAAAATAATCTTGCAGAAGTACTTGTACGTCTTAACGATCGGAAATTTTCAAGAAGGTATAATTCTGTATACTCTACCGGTTTTCTCTCAGGTCGAGCCGGCGGCGATGCATTTGCATTCTAGAGTGAGACGGTCAATTGTACATGCACGTTTAGATAGTTTAGACGATTCGCCTGTGTTCCGAAAGCCATTAGGTATATAATTGAATGTAGATTCGAAACTATCTTCATGCTGGGTAAATTTCCATATCCGTTCACTGATAGATAGTCTGAAAAGGGTGTATGTGTATCTGCGCTTTTTATTCCGCGAAAGAGGCGCCAGTACTTAGTAGCAGCCAGTATTTATTCTGTACAATTAGCTGTTTTTAACGGCAGTTACTTAGAAATTTATGTAAAACCCTTAGAAATTGCAGTATTATCTAATATTTTTTAAGTTCCGTACCCAAAGGGTAAAACGGGACTCTATTACTAAGACTCTACTGTCTGTCTGTCTGTCTGTCTGTCACCAGGCTCTATCCTATGAACCGTAATAGCCAGAACTTTGAAATTTTCACTGATGACGTATTTCTGTTGCCGCTATAACAACAAATTCTAAAAAGGCGACTTAGTGGTCAATCATCAACTTTTCGCGCGATAAAAAGTCAGTTCATAATAAGGTAGTGTATAATACACCGATAGGTAAACTCATTGATAAAAGCCGAATCAAAGTTCTTGGCAGCTGTGATGTTAGCTGTTGTGAAAAGGTTGAATAAGCGGACTATATTTCTTTTTTGTTTTATGAGGAAATAGACAGAGGATAGTTAGGATTGTGCAGGACTTACAGGTGGCGGAGTTGGAGTTGCCTTGTAGCCGCTGATGCGGCGTGAGCGTCGTGTATAGGGTGCTCCACCCGACTGGTTTCTTGCAAGTCTTGCTGTTAGGACTGCAGTATATGCAATAAATCACAATTTTATGCGGAGCGTTGTGCTCTCACGGGTGCAAAAATGGCGGAACTGCATGACGTCCAACCGGAAGGAAGGGAGGTGGGAATTTACAGGGAGTGAGGGAAGTTCGTTCGGAAATGCGGAGGCGGGAATTCAAAATTGCTCGCTACTTACTTTAACATCCTACTAATATGTATTATAAACGCGAAAGTTTGTGAGGATGGATGGATGGATGTATGGATGTTTGTTACTCTTTCACGCAAAAACTACTGAACGGATTGCGATGAAATTTTGCAATAATATAGCTTATATATCAGAATAACACATAGGCTATAAATTATAATGATATTGCGTTATTTTTTCATAATATAACGATAAGTGTTAAGTAAGATCTGAGAACTCTGAGAAGCTATTCTAGAGTGCGCTTCAAGAAAGGTCAAAAAAAAATCTACTGTCTAATCGAACAACCGTCAAATCGTTTTTTGTTTTATTTTTTGGATTTTCCACTTCCTTTATTAAGGGTGGTAAGGTAGGGCCTCGGGTTTGAAAGACGGAACGTGACATAGTCTACTTTTTATCCCGGATAAATAAAGGGTTCCCATGGGATAGCACAAAAATCAAAATATCATGCGGGCGAAGCCGCGGGTAAAAACTAATTATCTATAAGTAGCGAATAACCTAATCCTGACTGAAGCTCACTTAACAATAACTGACTTATTCGAGATACAAAAAAAAAACGGCTGCACGAGGATTGGGTTATCCGCAGGTTGTAGCTAACATCACAGCCGCCAAGATATTTGATTCGGCATATACCGATACTAGATGTAATGCGACAAGGTAGCTCGCGTTATGCGACACTGCCAAGGCTTCGCGAAGGTTCCCCGGCAATTTGCGCAAGGACATTCTATCGGATTCTACGTAATTAACGCTGCTGTTTATGTAACCGATACTCATTTCCTGTTCCAATTTATGTAGTGCTTCTCAAAGGCTATTTTGATTTCATCAAGTAAGTAAGTTCATATTTGCCGGGTGGCTAGCCCTGGTTGCGCGTAAGCCCTCCGACAACCTGGAGAAGCTGATGGGGACCGGGAAGGTGGAAGGGAAAAGACCCAGGGGGCGTAGCCCAATACGGTGGTCCGACCAAGTGAGCAAAGAACTGGGCATAACCATATCTGACGCCATACACCAAGCGGAAGACCGTCAGAGATGGAAACACATATGCCATGACGTAATATAGAGGCGGGACATCACGACGCTCAGCAGTGAGCAAACGACCTGAGGAGCCCTGGTGTCAGAGTTTTTAAGCCGCCTGAACTCTCAGTTTTAATGCCACCCGCGGTTACCCATCCGAAGACAGATCTGACTGAATGTTGATTTTATCATCACCTTGTGATAACCCACACTTGAAATCATCGAGTCATCTCATTGTCGAATTGTCGATTGGCCTAGGCTTCTCTGTCCTACTCTGGTATACCTACTACGTGGTTTTAGAAACGTAAGTATCACCGCATCTAGATTTATTTATCACGTTACAATAATCGGTTGTGTTAGAACTTGAATCGTCGAGTATCAATGTTATTTTCATCGTCATACTCGTATTTCTTAGTCATGAAAATCAACTTCTGAACATAATATAGATTTCTTAAAGAACCCTGTTGGTTTATAATGTGTGTTTCTGTCGTCTTTATAAGATCAAATACTGAACCTATGACTAATTCAGGATAAAGACCCTAACTGACTGATCTTCCCTTCTATTTCTTTGAAAGATCTTTCCATCTTTCTTATTGAAATGTTTGTCCCCTTTATCGTCTCCACAAAGAGGTCTAATAGCAATTCTTAGCAAAATTATAATTCCGTTTCTTATTGTTCAGTGAAACATACTACTTTCGTTTCGAAAGAACGAAAATAAAAAGAGGACATGCCTGAACAAACGACCAAAGTGAAGACAAACACGATACCCCAATTGAATTTCAAACGCTATAAAAGTGGTAATGGGTCTTCTAATGTTTGTTTTTCTAGCTGTTAATGTGATTGCTCGGTATATAACACGAAGAACTCTTGCAATTTGTACAAGACAAGTACATAGCTGTAGTAATATGCGTCCATTACAGCCATCTAGACGTGGTCTCTCACTATGGGCCTTATTAGTAAGCTCTAAGTAACACAACGAGCTATGGAGAGGGCTATGCTCGGAATATCTGCGAAATCGAATCAGGAATCAGATCCGTAGAAGAACTAAAGTTGCCGACATAGCTCAGCAGATTGGCAAGCTGAAGTGGCAGTGGGCAGGGCACATGGCTCGGAGGACTGATGACCGATGGGGTTGAAAAGTTCTCGAGTGGAGACCGCGTACCGGCAAGCGCAGCTACGAGGTGGACAGGTGATCCCATCACGCTGTAGGATCACGCTGAAGCAAACCACTTAAATCGGTCTTATTGGAGATCCATAGGGGAGGCCTATGTCCAGCATTGGACGTCATATGGCAGATAGATGGATGGAGCCATAAGATTTTCACTACTGGACATAGGCTTCCCGTATAGATCTTAAATAAGACCGTTTGGAAGCAGCTGGTATTGAGCGCGATTTTACCTAATTTACTTGCTAACAATACATGTAGTAGCTTCTCTTCGGGCTTTACGTGTATTTTGGAATTAAATATATTATATGACTAATTCGTACAGCACCTGTTCACACCAAATCCAATGAAGCTCAGTTTTCTCGGTAAATATCTTACGATTTGGTATTAACAGGTGCTACGAATATGTGCCTACCTTCTTCAACGAAGGACATAGTACGCAATGTATTTTTACAGTTAAATGTTTAATGGCGGGTGTGTACATAAGGATGGGGTTCGGTGAATAGAAAGGCCCTAATAAACCTAGAACCCGGGAATATTACAGGATTACCAGAGAGCGAAACTGTTATAATCAAGTCATATTGAAAAGCGCGGGAACCACAAGCGGAAACTCCCCCGTTTGACAGTGGCGTTTGATTGCCTGTGACGGCTGGCAGTGCTGCAGCATTTAGGAAAAACATTACGTGAACAGTACATGAAAAGCCTGAATTCAGTCCTTTTAAATCCAAAAGTGTATATTTTGTTGGTTTGTTTGGTACTCTTTCAACACAGAGAGGAATTGACTTGATTTTTTGCATGAATATAGCTTAACTGAGAGAGATTGTTACAAGCTCCATAAACTAAATTTTTGGACACACTACACACAGCCAGTGTCAGTTGGAGAAAAAGCTCTACAAAAATCAAAATATCAAGCGGGCAAAGCTGTGAGCAAAAGCTAGTAAAGAATATTCTAAAACGAAATATTGATACAAGCTCTATAAACTACATTTTTAAAACAGCCAGTGTCAGTTGGACCAAAGGCTCTAACCTCTTAAAACCTAGAATTTGCCCTGAGATTTCAGTCAGCTCGTGTCCCTAAGCGACCGTACTTAGCCATATGTTATTGATACGGTCAAGTGTTCGTGACCCTCGTGAAGTTGCAGATAAGCGTGGGAGCCCGTAGAGATCTATAGAGAGGGTTTCTTTTACGCTGCACGTGGTTCATTTTCTTGCATTGGACATTTATGATATATACTGCAGAATCTACTTTCGTCCGAGTGCTTTTAAACAGTAAAAATATTGGACTATATAAGTAACATTGAGTATTTGTAAGAAAATAATTGATTGAAGTTTAAATATGATGTTGATGCTGAGCTTTATCAGTAGCAGTGGAAGACTAAAAAAGTATGGATAAATTGTTTGAAAGATGATATGCAAGATAAGTTGAAGCACGTTAAGAAGTCGTAGGTAGAGTGACGTGGTTAAAGGAACCTGCTGTGGACAAGATGTTGAAGAGTTGCAATTGCCTTGAGACGAGAGATGTGTCATGCTATGGTCTAATGTGTGATCGAAATAAATGGTTATTTATTATTTAAAACCTTGATCTAGCAAGGACCTAATTACCCACGAAACTCTCCCAACTCACGGAAGGGAAAATTGGGTCCTTGCCAGATTGAGGTGCTGTCATGGCACATCTTTCGAGATCTTTGCAGGAACCCGCGGTCACTGGATCCGCTTTGTGAAACAAAGTTGAAATTATTCGGGGTCCAGTCGAGCAGCTTGATATACTTATAAGTGGGTATAAAACTTTGTTTTATTCTTAGAACTGTATTTGAAAAGGTTACTGGATAGTATTTAAAAGATAATTAAGTAATGTCAGATTATTGAAAATAATGTTCATTGCAATAAAAACTGAGAAAGAACCGTTTTCAAAGAGCGTAAGAAAATTAAAACAAATAACGAAAACTAAATAATATTAATTGAAAACAGAAAAACTGTTTTGCATACATCAATATGAGATGAAAAAAAAAATGCCAACACGATGATGGGTTAGTTACTATCTTTAAAACTAATCTGTGTAAGGTCCCGCGGTCGCTGGATCCGCTTTGTCGCCAAAGTTGGAATTACTCGGGGTCGAGTTGAGTAGTTCCGGATACTTGCTACTGAGACGGTTATTTCGGGAAATGATATGTTGGTGAATAGAGCATGTGGGTGCAAAAGTTTGTGTTATCTCGTTAATAACTTCAAAGTCTATTGTATTAACTGGTTAATCGATGTAATGAAAACTATTATTGAAGGACAGAGAGAAACAGGAAGGTCAAAAGCATTTAAAGATTAGATAAAAGAGTAAATAGTCATGTGAGCAGGGAGAAAAACAAAACTAACAGAAGACAGCGAAGCGTGGAAGTTGCTCTATCGATAAGAGCATAGCGTTAGTTTGAATGAATAAAGCGATTAATCAAAAACATGTTTAAACAAAATAGTATGGTTGTGTGTGCTAAGTTAATTAATAAGATCAGGGGGTATTTTAGATGCTCCCGATATTGATAGAAATACTTATTAGAAAACAACTAACATTTTACTTTCCCGGGATTAAAAGTATCCTATGTCACTTTCCGTCTTTCAAACTATGCCCATGCCAAAAATCAAGGCGACCCATTGCTCTGTTGCTGCGTAAAAGAAGAACAAACCAATTAGCACTTTCGGATTTATAATATTACTAGCTTTTGCGCGCGGCTCCGCCCGCGTGGTATTTTGATTTTTGTGCTATCCCACAGGAACCTTTTATTTTTTCTGGATAAAAAGTAGCGAGCTAACCTAAACCAAGTTATCTCAACTATTTGTCTGCAACTTCATTCGACAGGAAAGATATGATTAAATTGAAATATATCCTCCGTAAAAGCATCTTATACCTATGCTGATGTATGGCTACATCTCGTCTGATATGAAGCATTTAGGTATCATTAAAAGATTAAACGGTAATTAATTATTTGTATTGTATGTCTCGTAATTACCAGTTACCTCTCCCCAAGGACGCGTCACGTGAAGCCGGTTGATAACTGAGGACACGTTTATTGTTGACACGACGTTATGGTGGGTCCACACTGGGAGCATTCTGGGTAACCGGTCGGCCATGAGTTTGGGTTTATCTACATCGCAGAGGCAGCGGCGGGGAGGAGTCTACGAGCGACACGACGTGGCGTCATTCGAACATTTTAGTACATTCAAGTACATTGGTTTCTTACCGCTCGCTGCCCGCGCCCCGCTACCGCTCATAAGACCCTATCGAAACCGTTTTCATATAAGATGTTGCCAAACGGAGACTATGGTTCATTATCAGATTTGAGAATCAGGCTCATGTAGCTTTTAACCCTACAAACCCTAACATCACAAACTTATTTGTGAAAAAAATGTACATTGAGATTTTTGTATGCAGGTTACGTGCATGGCATAAAACAGATAATTGTGTCACAAATGGTTTTTTATGTAAAATACTATGAATAATACATTTGGCCACCAACCCGCCTGATGGAAAGCGAAGTTGTAGCTGAAGATGGAGTATATAGACCTAGAAGACACCTATTCACTCTTGACTTGAAGATATCCATATTGTAATTGTTAGGAAACAATGACGGAGGCAGGGCATTACAATCCTTGGCGGTCCGCATTATGAAGGAAGAAGCGAATCGCTCAGTACGAGCAGGTGGTACGTCGACTATGTAGGGATGGTATTTATGCGACTTCCGGCTTGTTCTGTTGTGAAAAGGAGATGAAGGAATCAGGTCGTGGAGTTCGAGCGCACACTCGCTGAAATGAAGTCTAAAGGTAATTGCCAAACACGCTACTTTACGCCTGTTCCAGGCTTTTCAGTTTGGAAGCGACAAGCTTACTATCCCCGATTATTGCACGGCACGGGTCATTCGAATCTAAAGCTTCTAAAATGTAGACCCTTTTGCGTAAACAGCGGTATAGCATGTAATTAGTGTACATTTAAAATATCCATGCGATAGGAGCGTTACTTTGGGCGTTATAACTCACGATTAATTTCTTTTTTACGATTTCAAAGTTGGTCTATAAGTTGTCCTTAATGAATAATGATGACCATAATTTATTATACCTACACCTCTAGAAGTCCCGGCACTGAAAAGCAACTGCCTGAGTGCCTGCAGTATACCCAATTTCAAATAATAAGTAAGTTTGTATAGGCCGGGTGGCTAGCCCTGGTGTCAGCTTTTAAACCGCCGACGGCCTCTGGCATGGCTAAGCGGCTACAACAACCGAGATCTACAATTTAACGTGTCATCCGAGCCACGGTACCGCTCAGTTTTAAATGCCACCCGCGGTTACCAATCCGAAGACTGACCGTGCCGAACGTTGCTTCACTTCGGTGATTGCTGACACAGTTCTAGTCAAACTACGATATGAGCGCTACGATTTACATTAATTTAAATATAATTAGACGAGTGCTCTCGGTGTGCCCACCTTTACGGGTGCACACGCACTGAAAACACACTGAAACTGTTTGTGACGCGAGCTGACGCACGTGTGGAGAGGAATGCGACATCTCTGTCATATCATTATCATATCGGCTTGTTAGAATATGGCTTACTTTTATTGCAAGCTTTTATTTAACTGGCTATGGATGTACCTATGTATGTATGTAAGTTCGGGTGGAATATTGCAAGTTCAATTTGGCAAACTTCCCGTTTCCCATTGAGCTGAAATTTTGCGCGCATAGGTATATCGCGTGACAATGCAATAATATGTTACCAAGGAGCTGATCTGATGATGGAGTTGGAAGGAGACCATAGGAACTCCTGTACTTACTAAACAAGATTTGGACTCGTTTTACTTGTCTTGGCTAGCACTCTGCTGCTACATGATATTCTGGATCTCAAAAGCTTACATTTAAAAAGTAATATCTTTTTAATTATTTATTATTGGACTGTAATTGTTAGTAAATATTTAGTAAACGTAAGTGTGGATGGAACTCTCAAAGTTCGTCTAATATTAATGAGTGAATGATTAAAGGTGTACGTGACGAGGAAAACTGGCCTGTTTTTGAATCAAATAGATTGCTGGAAAGATGCGTAATTGTGGGGAAAAGAGCTGAGCGACATTTAATTTTGATGATTTTATTTTCCTTATTATCTTTTCATACTTTGATATGATAAGAAAATCTTACAACAAAAACCACTGAACTTACCTATAGATTATACCTGTTTACTCTGGATTCAAGACACCGAAGTTGTTATATTTTTATAATACCACCATTTCCACACTCGTTTTATCTTAAAGAGTTATTTTTGTGATCATCATCATCATCATTAAGCCTAAGAACTAAGTTCGCCTCATGGCTTCCACGCCAAAAGAGATAATGCAAATACATTTATATCGAATCGAGCTTAGGCTATTACCTTATACAGTATTCAGTTATTTGCTTTATTTCCTGTGGAAAATTATTTTTCATCACATCTATTCGAAAAGGACTACTTGGGCGCACTTAAAGGCCCAAAGTTAAAAAAAGTTGGTTCCCTATTGACGTTTCTTTAGAGACTTAACAGAGAGCTTAGTAACAAATAATTAAGTATTTTGTATACGAGATAGGTTTAGTGTTACCATTTCCTCATTTCTATTCTATATAGCAACATTTTTCCAGTTTATCAGTTTTGTACAATGTAATGCTTTATAAGCACTAGACTACTATTATTTCTTCACGGTCTAATTTGGTCTCATTGTATAGGTAGGTACATATTAATGTGGTTCTATTTTTTACATCGAAATTGTCTTTTTTGTTACCTTGAACGTAATACTACCTTTTACTGGTACGCGTATCATTAATAAATGTATGCTGACTTTGAAAAAACATAGTTGTATTCGACAAACTCTTTGTACTATGACCTCTATAGTGATGGACCTTAATAGCTAGTAAGTAAGGCTGAGTGACTAGTCCTGGTGTCATAATTAAAAAGTACCTAGCTAGTAATCCATGTTTAACGAACATGGAATAAACCAGAAGGATTCTTTAGATGCATTTGAATAAAAGATTATTTTTTGCAAAAATTAGCTTGACCGACTTCACCCGTGTTCAGAATTTGCGAATATTTCGAACGGATCGATGTAGCATTTTCCATATTATTGTTAATTTATCAAAAATGGCTCAGCCGATTTCGATAAAATTTAAATGGGACCAATTTCGAAGTATATTCTTATCAATAAAAAAATATTGAAATCGGACCACTATGAAAAAAGTTATGCGTGGTTATAGATAAAAAATATATACGCTTCGAATTGTATACCTCCTCCGGTGGTTCGTCGGTCAAAAATAATGAATCGCATAGTCCAAAAATGACAGCGACAACACCCTATTTCCGCTTTAAATACAGAAAGGCCCTGGCTCTGAGCGCGGAACGAACTATTTTATTCTATTTTAGAGTAGTTTTTGTGACCTCACTCTTTGAGCGCAAAATTCCTGGGGCTCTATTTTTTACCGTTAGCCCTCAAGGACGTATTTGTAAATAATCACGAGGTGGTATACATGGCATGTGATTATAAAAGTAATTTTCTATCGTTTCACAAATGTTGCTCCTGCAATTTTCTGTGTTCGAAGCCAACTTAAGTTGCACATAATATCGATTGTTCGACTCTAGGCATTGTTTTTTTTGTTTACGAGTACATTAATAGATTTTTTATTAAGATTGTCATTGACCCGTCGTATTGTATGTAAACAATAAGCGGTACTGTGTCATTGAATGTGCTTCGTTAATTTAGATACCTAATCGTAATGTTTCTGGTTTGTACTGACGTTTCTTTTAAAACCTTTGGTCTTTTAGCCTACCGTTATTTATCTTTTTCTGTCTCCTTATTGCTGTATCTATAGTTTTTCATATTTAATTAACAATAATTTCGCAATAAAAAAAGTATAGGACATCCACCTACGAGGTGGATAGATTACCTCAAGATTGCAGGATCTGGCTGGTTTTAAACCATTGCCAAGCTGTCTTATTGGAGATCTATAGGAGAGGTCTAAAGGGGAAGTTTTTTACATATCAAAGATTTTTCAATTTGAATTTAATTCTAAGCTGGACATAAGGTCGGCAGGGTACGTCTCGTGACCGAAAAAGAAAGAAGGATGGGTCCCTGTTTCGATAGCTACATTTTGAAAGGTATCTTGAAATTGCATATTCGGTACAAGTGAATTCCATCTATAATATTATCGTTATTGGTGAAACAGTCGTGAACTAATAGACCTATATTTTTAGAGTTCCGTACCCAATGGGTAAAAACGGAACCCTATTACTAAGACTCAGCTGTCCGTCTGTCTGTCGGTCTCTAGGCTGTTATCTCATGAACGTTTATACTCATAATCATACTTATTTATTGCCAAATTATAATTTACAAGTCATTTTACATAAGCAAACATAGATGCTATAATTACAATATGAATATAGAGTAATTATGAATTTAAAATAATTTGTATGCCAAATTAATAAATATACAATTACACATAGTAACCACAGTAACATAAATAAGCAACATTAATTATTATATAATTTTAAATGAGTAATAATATAATTATATCAATGTAGGCAATTAATTATAATACCGATTTAATAAATATATAGCTAAAATGTTGAAATTTTCACAGGTGATGTATTTCTGTTGCCGCTATAACAACAAATAAAAATCAAACAGAAATAAATAAATATTTAATTTCCCATACAACAAACCTGAATTTTTTGCCGTTTTTCGATCGATATTATTAACGTTGACAGGTAGATGTTTGAAATATTCACAGAATATTTACTTAGTTAAATAATTACGTCAAAATAAATAATTAAATAAAAGTAAAATAAATATTTAATGGGGGCTCCCATACAAGAAACATAATTTTTTGCTTGATATTTATAACTACAACAGGAAGATCTTTGAAATATGCTCAGAATATTAAGTTGTATATTCCCTACACAAATAAATTAAGTAATAAAGGGGGGCTTCCATACTGTACGGAACCCTTCGTGTGCGAGTCCGGCTCGCACTGGCTGATTATTTTATTTCATTCACAAAAACATCGAGGAATTGTTATTTTTCTCGTGAGGCAACGTCCTTATTATCGCTTTTATAGACGACAACTCGTACTGGTTTCCTGTGTGACTTACCTTGGTGAATACTATTCAATGAACTCAAAATTTATGATATCGACCTCAAATCAATTTACAATTTTTCAAAATAAATTGATGAGTATGTTACGGCATATCGTACATTTACCTAACTATTTATATCAAGTAATAAATTAGGATATATTGGGTGCTAATTAATTGCGTTTATAGCTCAACGTCTAATATAATTTTATTGACACTTCTGTGTTTATTTACTATAACTTGCAAGTGTGCAATCGGGTATAAATTGTCGGGTGCCTTGTTTGGGTGCGATTGGTGTGAACGACGTCACAGGTCATTATCGGTACGAATGCTGTGTCAATATTTTCTGCAATGCCTATATTCAGACTTCGTTTGTAAAGGATTCCACTCGGAATCTAGAATTTTTAGTGTTTTTGATGGAAACATAGAATGTTTGTACTCCGCGGTTACGATTCTACAAACTGCTGTTGTTAGTTACACAGTCTTTTAAGTGCTGTTTTGTTGTTTGTGTGGCCTTTTTCTTTGCTATCGGTGTAAAGCAGGAGTATTTAATGTACCGGCAAGTAGCGCAGGACATTTAAAATGATCTATGTTTGTTTGTTGTTGGTTGATCTCCGATAGGAGCGGTTTGCGACCAATCGCATTGGTCTTCGGTCATGATAAGGTCATCTGTCCACATCTTGGGGGACGTCCTACGCCACGCTTGTACCATATACGAGTAGACAAATAACATCCTACGTTCTAACTCATTACAAATAAACATTAAAAGTTTGACTAACCCACATAATACGAATTAGTTCGTATAGGCCGGGTGGCTAGCCTTGGTATCAGTTTTTAAGCTGCCTCAAGGCCTCTGTCATGGCTTAGCGGTTGAAACAACCGGCACCTACAATTTAACGTGTCATCCGATCCACGGCAGCGTTCACTTGTAAATACCACCTGCGGTCACCCATCCGAAGACTGACCGTGCCGAACGTTGCAATTTCGATGATCACTAACGAACACCTAGTCAAACTACGCTATGAGCGCTACGCTTTGCTATAAGTTATAATTATACAGGGTCATAGGTATTAAACGCAAAACCTTTTAAGACGCTGCAACAGTAAACTTTTAGGTATTTTACAATAATGTCTTGCAGTATACAAATAAAGTCTAAAATCGCGTGTCGTTTGTTTTTAGACGAAACTCGAGATGAGAATTCGATATTTTTTCGCAGTTTTAGTTCGTAATAAAGCCGTGTTGGCAATAAAATATATAGATATGTCTTTAGTTTTGTAAATTTCCTATTTTATGATTACTAAAAATATAGTAGTTATCGATCTATTGAGAAATGCGAAACTAAGGATATTTTTCTAAAGCTTTTTTTTGTGTTTTTTTTTCAAGATGCCACATATTTTTTTTGCAATATCATTGAAAAAGTCTCTCTTGTGGACTATTATTGTGTGCTTTGTATTTTTTCCAAGTTTGTATCAGTAACAGTTACGCCTAACTGTGCGACGAAAAACATGACGTTTTACGGATTTTTGTCTTTGGGCAGCGCCTTAAGGGCGGGTCTAGTACATATAGACAAACAACTTTTGTTTTAGGACTTTTGGAAAATCACGAGGAAAAATCAGCTATTTCATACAAAAAGTTGTTCGTCAACGCGCGGCAAAATGTATGGAAAAGTGTTTATTTAGCGAATTTTCAAACTTCGTAGTACAAAAGTTGTTTGTCTAAAATCTAGATGTACAAGACTCGCCCTTAAAAGGTTTTGCGTTCAATACCTATGACCCTGTATAATAGTACAATACGAATTATACAATCAAACAGCCTGGTATCCATAATATCGGTGACGTAACAAAGATAACATTCGTGAATAGTGACCAAGAATTGTTTGTTTATCGAGTTGTTTGACTCAGGGTCGGTAAACATATTATTGGTTTGAGGTCTAGTTAGCAATTACTTGTAATTAATTGTGGACTATCACATATTTTGATTGCTGTTTCACTATTTTCATTGTCTAGTTTTGTGCTGGGGACAGATAAAGCCGCTTGAAGGCCTCTTAGGAGGCCAGGCGGTTGTATCCACACTTTCGTACAACCGTGGACTCTTACAGGACTCCAAAAATTTATTATTTTGATCGTCCAGTTGTGTGTTGGGGTCAGATAAGGCCACCTAAAAGCCTCTAAATAGGGCTCTCCGATATATATGTACATGTACTGTATATGTGTATATGTACTGTACTGTACCAGCCTTTTTTTTAAAAGTCTACTGCAGGACGTAGGCCTACCCAAGAAGGGTGATTGGGCCATATCCACCACGCTGGCCCAGTGCGGGTTGGTGGATTCACATACGGCATCGAATTTCTTCTAAGGACGTACGCAGGTTGCCTCACGATGTTTTCCTTCACCGAAAAGCCAGTGATGTGTAATTCCGTACATAAATTCCAAAGAACTCTTTGGTACGGGACCGGGGATTCGAACCCACGACCTCACGATTGTAAGGCGGGTGTCACTACTTCTTGACCACCACGGCTATGTACCTACTATCTTTTTAAAATAAATACAATATTACATTTCTGAAGAGTTTGTGCAAATAGAGAAGCGTCATAGGTGAGGTCGCCCGTGTGCCGTTTTACTCATTTTGTTACGTAAAAAAATGTTATTGTTAGTTCACCGTAACCCCACGATGGTTCTCATTTTACACAAACTCTATTAGACTTACCTCATTGCATGAGTAATTATGCGTATGGTATACAAAAAAAAATTGGACAAGTGCGAGTCAGGCTCGCACATCGAGGGTTCCGTACAAACACATTGTTCAAATAATTAAAAACCTGTTTTAGCATGTGCTAATGAAGTTCTTTTATATGATACCATACATGATACGATTTACTCACTTTGAATTTTGAACCCATATTTTGTGAATTTTGAGGCCTTATTTTTTGTGATTTAAATAATAAATAAAAAATTTAAATGTACAGTTTTCAGATTTATTCCTATATGTGTACACTGAGATAATGCTTCTTGCCAAATTTCATAGTTTGTCGTGTCAACGGGAAGTACCCTGTAGGTTTTGATTTTTGTGAGTGTCGAAATATGCAGTTTTTTACGACATATACGGCTCTAACTTTTTTATACGATAACTGAGAAGTTTTTCTTTTACACAACTGCAAGAGACCATAGATATACGTATACAGTTTAAATTTCAACTCGATATCTTTACGCGTTCCCGAGATAAAGAGTCTTGACATACACACAGACGGACAACAAAGTGATCCTATAAGGGTTCCGCTTTTTCCGTTTGAGGTACGGAACCCTAAAAATATAAAATAGATTATTTTCCGCAAAAACTTCCACAGTTAAATACAATAAAACGCCTAAAACTCGGCTAAAACTGCAGGTATATTTCTGAGCTTCTAGGTTGACCAAACTCACGACATTGATTGAATAAGCACTAGGTATATTTTTTGCTGCACTTTTACTGTTTACAATACATCATTGTCTCGACAAGAATTCAATGTTCAAAGAAATCGATTAAAATGTGATTGTATTTTATTAAGAAGTTATTATTGTGACTAGGAAGGCACGATTCTAACAATTCCGTACTGTTTACTGTTGCGTGTGGTGTGTGGGTGTAATTAAAATTAGATTACGATAAAACTCGTGTTTCTTGCTCCTAATGTGTTATCGTCGACCTTAGGAAATTCTTTAGTTTTGTTGTTTGATGATAAAATTTTGCTGTGACTGGCACTGAAAAGAACTGTTTTAGTTTCTGCTCGTGTTTGCGATAGATAATATATGTTTTTTCTCTTTTAACGCAGTACTTAGAGCCAAGAACCACCTAGTAAACCGTAGTGGCCTAGAAGTACGCTCGTCTTACAAGGTAAGCATGAGGCGTGGGTTCAATACCCCGGTTCCCTCCCTTCGAGTCTTTTGGAATATATGAACGGGGTTAAACACCACGAGCTTTTCGATGAAGGAAAACGTGAGGCAACCATTGCGTAGAAGAAATTAAATGTCGTATCAGCCGTATGTGAACTACTAATCCGCACTGGACTAGCGTGGTGGTTATGCTTATGACCCAATCGTTCAATTACTTGATGAAAAGAGGCGAAATGGAAAATACATAGATATATTTATATAGGTATTCAAGACAGTAAACAGTACATGTTTACATCGGTACCTAATTTATTCTATCCTTAAATATGTTCTCATTACAGTTAACAAGGAACAGAGTCAGTGACGAAACATTTCAGTTTCTGTTAAATAAAAAAGCTATTCACAAAGTAGCAAATCCACAAACCACTCGGATTGGAAAGAAGCGTCACCCCCATTTCTTTCAAATTTCATCGCCGGGAAACAATTTCACGAATAAATCTTCATCTAAACGACATTCTGGTAATCAGGGAGATTTGCCAGGAAAATTTGCGGAAACGCCTTGAAAGGTGAATTATGTAACGCCGCCGGTGCGCCGGCGGACGGTAATAGATGCTATTTTTGCTCACTGCTTTGCTTTCTACAGTGCGACAAGTCTTGTGGGAAGGATTTTTAAGTTCCTTGCAATTTGTAATTAAAAATAACTAGATCTTTACACTGCCTTTCTCTTCTCTCTTTTGTGCTATAGTTATTTGTCTCGACTGTCTCGAGCAAATCTTGCGAGCCACCGTCCACCATGAGATGTCATCGATCCCTCAGTAGGTTTTCTTGATTGTCCACTATTACTAGGGATCCGTGAGCCGTGATGGTCAAGAGGTAGTGACACCCGCCTTACAATCGTGAGGTCGTGGGTTCAAATCCCCAGTCCCGTACCAATGAGTTCTTTGGAATTTATGTACGGAATTTCACACCACTGGCTTTTCGGTGAAGGAAAACATCGTGAGGCAACCTGCATACGTCCGTAGAAGAAATTCGATGGCGTATGCGAATCCACCAACCCGCACTGGGCCAGCGTGGTGGATATGGCCCAATCACCCTTCTTGGGTAGGCCTAAGTCCTGCAGTGGACTATTAAAAAGGCTGATACAGATACAGTACTAGGGATCTACATCACTTGCGGTCGCTCCGCAATCTGGGGCATTATTTTCGACTTTCGTATTGCTTGGACGTACAAGGTCTTGTATGGAGACGGTTAGATCGTATGTTCCGTATACGGTACGATAACGGAATCTCCGTACAATCTGTCATAGTTGCGTATACGTCTAAGCCGTGCAGAAGTCAAATATAACGCACATGGGCCACAAAGATAGGTACAGTTATCTGTGACTTGGACTCTGTTTTTGCTTTAGCACGTAAGCACCTATGCGTAGTAGCGAGACCCGAGTCAGAGCAGGAGCGAGCATTGAAAATCTCTGTGACACGAATCGATGGCATGCGGTTGTAAAAGTCATTTTCTAACGTTTCCAAAATTGAGCTCCATGTCTACCTGGGAAAATGGCGGTCACCAGGTCGTACCAAGTAGTCTGTATAACTTTAAATGATTTCCAACTTATATGACTTTCGTCGTTAAAATCTAAATTATTATAGACGTAGAAAATTCCTCGTCCTTACAATATGCTCTCGTGGGCACATGGAATATCTACCAAACGAAAAATACTAAAGAGAAAATAAACAGCTGTAGTTCCACTTTCGTCCAAGTTAATAAGCTGTGTCGTGGTGTATTTTGGTCGGCGTTTTCTAGCAAATACGTGGGATTTATATTTTCGCGCGTTGACAATGACATTCAAACGTTGAGCAACGGATTTAGCTTTTAGCTTTACGCTGTCGTGGTTAGAAAGAAAACAATATGATGTAAGATATTATAAATCCATTTGCAACTTTCTCTGAAATGCTACGCTACGGGAATATAAAAATTACTAATAACTTACGCGTATTATTTTTTAGGCGACTTTAGTATCTGAAGATTACTTCTAATACGAAACCAACCCCAAAATCTAGAATCAACTAGACGTAGTTTAACAGAACGGACTTAACCCACACGGCTGTCCAAAATCAAAACGTTACAAGTGTCATGGACACGCGCTACGAAACTGACTCCTTTTCAGGTTCAAGCTGTGACGGGACATGGAGGAATAGCTGAATATCTGTACAGGTTCAAGATCAAGAACAGCCCTGGATGCGAGTGCGACCCCGATGTCTCCGAGACGGTCTGGCACATACTCATTGATTGCCCTAGATTCTCGGCCGCACGACACGACCTAGAAATAATGATAGACAGAAATTTAGTGGTCTCAGATCTCCATAACATCTTAGCAGATCCTAAAACCAGACAATTTCTTCTGTCTTTCATGGAGAGGTCGTTCAGAATTGCGGCCAAAAGAAATTCTACTCTCCGCTCCAACCAACAACACATTCCCACCCCAACACCCTCCACTACCTTACCATCCCGCTCTACCCTAACACTTCAACCCATTCTACTGTATTAACATACTGCCATCCACTCTAACACTTGATCCCATTCCAACACACTTAACACACACACAGTCCACAGAAGCTACACAGAGTTCAATCCCCGCCCAAGAATTACTACCCTCAAAAAGCGTAGCCATCGATGAAATTCTGCAGAACGCGGAAGAGGGAGTTCCAGGGATTCGTATTCGAGGTGTGGCTCTCTTTATGGACAATAACAAAGAAAGATTCGGAATAAGCTTTTGCCTAGTTAGGAACCAGAAACGCGTCCGCTTGTCACCTGGTCTAGCATGTCTACTTAACGGGAGCACCGCCAAAGTAACAATGAAGCGGAAATCCTATGACGCTATGCCAGTGTGCGACGCAGGCGGCCACCGATTCCGACTGGTGAGATCGAAAAACAAAACGATCGCACTAGTCGAGTGGGCTGCCCAGTCACCTTTTGCACAGGCTAGCGCATTGCTTGATCATCTTATCAGGATAGTGGACAGCACTCCCCGGGTGATAAGCGTGGACGCTATGGTGGTTGAACGGTCGAAGGCGGAAGCCGCAGACCGGCTGGGTTGCATTAAAGCCTCGGAACACCATGAGGTTATCGTTTATGAGGACAGAGGAGAAAATCTGAGTTTTCTGAAGTCTCCAAGTAACGATCTTGATAATGCAACAGATAGCTGGGGCTACCCCATTCCAAATTCAGCCATCCAATCTGGTTCTGAAAGAGCAGAACTAATAGCAGCTTCTGAGAGACCCGTTCTCCGCCCAAGTGGTAATGATGGTGCCATGTCGGGTCTCCTCAGTGCTGCAATGCAGAGCTTGTTCCGATTCACGCCTAAAACACCACCTC
The DNA here is from genome assembly GCA_949316475.1 of Hypomecis punctinalis. Classification (NCBI taxonomy): domain Eukaryota; kingdom Metazoa; phylum Arthropoda; class Insecta; order Lepidoptera; family Geometridae; genus Hypomecis; species Hypomecis punctinalis. The sequence continues at coordinate 22,948,959 of OX438810.1, forward strand.
CACAGACAACAGCGACCTCGAGGAAGGCTTCACCACCTCAGGCAACCCGCACGAGAGCCGACATGGGACAGGTCGATTCGCCCCGTTATATCTTGGCTTCAGCGCCACGAGACCACGCTAGAAATGCCCTGATCGAATACCTAGCCTTATTGAGAGCGACAAAAAATGTCAATCTCAAGAACTGCGACAACATTCTGGAGGTCTTTAGGCTGGGTGGTCCAGTAAGTGAGAGTCTACTAAAATCAAGACTCGAGGAGGCAGAAGCAGCCATATACAATAACGTCACTTCTCAAGTCATCAGAGGGAACATGAAAGGACAGCATATGGCAGCTTACAGCGCAGAAAGTGGTTTTGTGGAGTTGAGTGAGGGAGAGACAAAGCGAATAGGAAGACCGAAATACGCAATACCATCAAACGACCCAATTGTAGTCACCGCCAAGTGCACAAAGATAATGCTAGACGATAGAATCCTCGAGATGGCTAAAACCATCGAACGGAGCTCGGACGTCGAGAAAAGCTGGCAAAACTGGGCGGTACCAAAGAAACAATGGGTCAACGGGGTACCAGGATGTGGCAAGACAACATGGGTGATTAGACACTTTGATGTGGACAGGGACGCTATCATCACAACAACAACAGAAGCAGCAAAAGACCTGAGAGAGAAGCTATCGCACCGAATAGGAGATCTAGCAAAATCAAGAGTGCGAACCATGGCTTCATCCCTTGTAAATGGTTTTGGAAAAGAGAGCTTCAGGCGCCTTCTGGTGGATGAAGCTCTAATGAACCATTTCGGAGCTATAATAATGGCTGCACGACTGTCTGGTGCTAGCGAACTTGTCCTCATTGGGGACGTCAATCAGCTGCCTTATATCGACAGAGAAAATCTCTTCGAGATGAGGTACCATCGCCCTACCCTGGTTGCAAACATCACCCAGGAGTTGCTCTGCACACATAGAAACCCAATGGATGTCGCGTATGCGTTGAGGGAAATATACTCAGGTATATATTCCTCAGTTCCCCGTATTAGGTCTCTTGAGCAGAAAAGGTTCAAGGGGGCTCAAATATCCAAAACCCTCCCCAACACCCTTTTCTTAGTGCATACGCAGGAAGAAAAGGAGACCCTAATAAACCAGGGTTATGGAGGTGGCTCAGGATCGCGCACCCTTACCATCCACGAAGCTCAGGGACTGACGTACGAGTCGGTAATCGCCATTAAAACTAAGCCTAGAATAAAGCTACACGAAAGCGTCTCACACGCTGTCGTTGCATTGTCTCGGCACACTGGAACTTTCATCTACTACGCTGACGACATCGAAGGTGATGCCATCAGTCGATTCGTGCGGCGTGCAACCTCTGCGTCTTTGAGGGCTATCAAGGACTATAACCTGCAGATGGCCATCAGAGACCGGAACGCGGCGGTGATGGAGGCTCTGGGCCGGGAGGAGGCAAAAGAGTTGTAATAGAAGGACATGGGAGCGATCACAAGCAGAGTAGATACCACCGAGTAACACACGGAAACGTAGCCTTGGACTCTGCTGGTGATCGCTTTCACAAAATAAATCAGAATAAGTGTGCATTAAATAGAAATTAGCATTGCGTGCATGCCTTGAGCATTCACGCTCGCCATCGAAGGCTCCTTCTTGCGGCGGCGTCGTGTGTCGGGTCGTTCTCTTCCCTTAAATATGGTCGAGGAGAGTGATGGCTGATACATGCGTCATACTCGTGATCGGGTGCTGCATGCGGGTCGCCGGTTTGCTCGTGGCATTCACGCAATGCAATGAAACCACTAACTTAGACTAAGATTTAATCTAACCCCTCTCTATTGTACAGTCGCATTCTTTCAATTGGAACTAACTTAACAAAAGGCACAGACCCTGGAGTCTGTGGGCCAATAATTTAAATAAAAAAAAAAAAAAAAAAAAAAAAAGTGTCATGCGATGTAAAGACACTTGTTACGTTTAGATTTTGGAAAGCCGTGTGGGTTGAGTCCTTTCTGCTAAACTACTTCCTAACTGTCCCATTCATAATCGCAACTCGAAATCGACAAAATGTATGAAACAGCTGAATTTTCTCACTCGAATTTGCAGGTTGATCTTATAGTAAAAGTAGTTCATAATAATGATAGCCTTAAGATGAGGCATCGGCCAAAAACACGAAAACGAGTACTTTTGAATACGCGATGTGAGAGGACGAATGATATTGATTCAAATTTAAAATATATCGTAGGTAAGGGAAATTCTTGATAAATTTTATGAACCGGACAAAATTTTGAAAAGTAAGCGGCTTTATATATAAAAAAAAAACTTACAAATTTCTCACCAAAAAAAGTTCAATAATTCGAATGCTCAGAATTATCAGCGACAACACCCCATTATTTTTTACGAATAAAAAAGCCTGATCACTTTTTCTATTTTACAGACCGAGGATTTTTTTCAATGTGTACTTTATGAGTAATTCATTAAAATCTCACTGCCGCCCGCCGCTCTGGCGCAATCCTGTCGAGCGCGACCGCGTAAAATTTGTCCGAGTGAGGAGCGCTCGATTACCCCATTTTTGAAAAAATAGTTTATCAGTGCGTCACCTTAATCACCCACTTTCGATTTAATATAGGGCAAGCACGTAACCCTGCGTATCTGATTCTTTCTCATCTTTACCAATGTTATAATTGTTATAAATCCGAAAGTATGTTTGTGGGTTTGTTCCTCTTTCACGCAGCAACGGAGCTTGACTTGATTTTTAGCAATGGACACAGTTCAAAAGTGACATAGGCTATTTTATATCACGGAAAAATTAAAGATTCCTATAGGATAGTACAGAAGTCAAAGTATCATGCGGGCAAAGACGTGGGCAACAGCTAGTAATAAATATGTTTGGTAGTATCACGACTGAATTAGCCAGGCTAGCACTCAGCCTATACGAATTTACAACTGAATTAAACCGTTTCTGATGAAAATTATCAAGGAAGCAGCATAACCACCATAACCACGCACGAAGAACAAAGGATATCCATCGTTCGTCATCTCGTCGAATTGCAGAACGTAGGAAGAATAAAAAAAAAACAACAAAACCGACGTTGGTGATAAATAACGATCTTAAATGCGTCGCACCAATTCCTTCCTGAATTTTGAATGAAGCACCAACGGTTATGTGAGAATAGCATTCACGCAATTAGGGTTCCGTATTAAAATAGGTAGTATTTTCATCATTTCCCTTCAGTAACCAGTGTAGATTAACAGTTTGGAATCATCATATTTTTTTTTTGCAAATCTGTGGTAGTAAGTAACCAATTATAAGTTGAATCAACAGTTACCCATTTTGGGTGTGCAATATTAAATAATGTATTTGGTCTTTCAGTATGTAATTTAACATATCTGTACTTCTGTAGAAGAATTTTCCTATGATACGATTTTCCATCATGAAGTTCCAGTGCCATATCTTCCGGCTCCATCATCAGATCAGTTTGACAGTAACATATTATTGTATTGTCATGAGAACTACATACAGCTGCCAATTTTCATTTCGTTTTATATTATGTTTACATTATATATTACCCTTGGAAGATGGTTAAATTAGTTACCTTAGATTCCGTTACATAGTTAATACAGGTCGACCTAATAAAAGCGTGTTAAAAACTGAAGTTTGGTACAGAGGGTCTTTAGTCAATAACTCTAAAATGGCTATTTAATATGTTTACCCCTTGGGTAAGGATTCCTAAAAATACTCATGGCTGAAGGTTTTAAACTACGCATGCATACGTAAGACAATAAGCCTGCACCGTTGTGGCCTCATGCATATTCAGCGTCAGAACCGAAACAACCGCTTCCGCGTGGAACCGCGCCTCACTTTCGCATTCATTTATTATAAAGTGAAATAACTTTTAAATGAGATCATTTTTATTATTATATACTACGGGACTAATCACGCACACGGTTCGTACATAATAATAAAGTGTTCAAATCGCGAAAGTCTAAAAACAACATCATTGACATTACTTAAGTAATAGCATCGCAAACTACCGACTCGCCACAGCAACAAAGCCTAGCCCAAGCCTCGCGTCAATTTTAATTAAAAACAGGATTCTACTATTACATAATTATGTACCGAAATATTCAAAATGACTGGCGACATGATCGACAAATTCGACAATCGACTTCAATATGATGAATGGTAACAAGATAAATTCATTACTTCAGCGAAAGTAAACGTGACGATTTGCTTAATAGAAAATGTTGTTTAGTACAAAGATATAAAATAATATTAGAATAAACAAACTTTCATTTGTAATATTATACTCTACAGTGTAGAAACGTCGTAGCGTTTAAACGTCTTAAAGTCGAAAGTCGGTTAAAAATGGCTGTAGCTTTTGAGCTCGTTTAAACGTCTTCGCGAGTACAGAGTGCGTGTAGAGTTTACACGATGTACTCGCGAAGACGTTTAAACGAGCTCAAAAGCTACAGCCATTTTTAACCGACTTTCAAAAAAGAATGTTCTGGGTTGAAATACGTCTGTATGTTTTTTTTTGTTCCGATGTTACCTCATTTCTCCGTTGTTTCCTATATAATATGGTGGCATAGAGCTGTTCTAATGTTGCATAGAACAGCCCTACGCCACCATATTACTGAATTGTCATCGGTTTCTTGAATCATACCAAGTTTCAAATCAGTCGAACATCGAGAAACGATTAAAAATCTTGTTTCAAGGCTTCATCTTTGATAGATAAACTTAACACGCATACCATCCATCCGTCAGCCATAGAATGTCCACTGCTGAATTTAGGCCTTCCTCATAGATTGATCCAATAAGACCGGTTGGAAGCTGAATATAAAGTCCTGCTATGAGTACCATCAATTATTTTTTTAGTTTTCAAGTCACGAAATCACAAGTTCTCTCAAGAAGTCGCAATTAACCGTCGCCAGCTAAAATTGAGACAGTCTTAAAATAAAAACCAATTTGTTTTCAATTAAGGACGCCTTTTATCCGAAGAAAATGGCCTCTAAAGCTAGTGGATCATTAGGAGCCAAGCTAAAGATAGAAATACATTATATACCTAAGACGCTGCACTGGATAGTTTGTTTTAGCTCGCTATTATTTTGCTTAAAATCTTACTTGTATCTTCACAATGTTTTCTGCTCGAGTCGAATTTTGTTTAAACCGATTTTTAGTAAAGAACAATTGTTTATGTAATCTCCTTTCGCACATAATAATTAGTACCTACATGATCCAATTTTGATGAGTAAGTATGTTTGATTTTAAAGTTTAAAGTATTCCAATGATTCATTGGTTACAGTCCAAGTTTGATCACACAAATCTTTTGTTCTTTTCTTTCTCGACGTTCGACTTAGTGTTTTCTAGGTAGTTCTCTAAAATAAATGATGTGGCACACAAAATATTCAAATATATTCTAATGCAAGACGTCAAACATTTTACAGGAAAACATAAGTAGTGGGACTATAGCTTTGGTAAAATCAAATATCACTTGCTAATCATTCTGGAGGGCCAACCTTAAGGATTTTACGAAATAGAATTCAGACGCGAAATACGTATACGTATTTACTCTTCGAATTAACACGTATGATTCGATACACGATATATAATGGTGACAACTCTACCACCAAATATACCAAAATATATTCCAAAGCAGCTACTCTTCTACATTTTTTGTTTTCGAGCATACTATGTGAATGACACTGTATAAGTATTTGCTCATACCTACCTGCCAGGACCAATCCTCCATCTATGTAGTTGCTTTTCTAATAGAAAATGTAATATGTGGAAACCTTTTTCTTAACTAGTCTTACTTAGTCTATTGTCTTTTTGTGAGACTTCGAGTCCGAATGCTCGAAATATTGTACGAAAGATATTTGTCAATATTTTAATATAACCTACTTACATATTTATACACATAAAACGGAAAACCGGGGATAGGATACACTTAATATATCTATTTTTCGCAAAAAAACGCAACACCGACTTCCACCGTGTACAGAATTCGAATAATTTGTACGAATCGACGTGACATCCATGTACGTTTTAGTTGATTTATCAAAATCGAATCAGCCGATTTCGATAAAATTTAAATGGGACTACCACGGAAGTATATTTTTTCGAACTAAAAAAAAATGTTTAATCGGTCCACAATTGGAGAAAACATCGATGAACATACACAAAAAAAAAAATACGTATACAGTCAAACATAGTCTTTTTTGGAAGTCGTTAAAAACAGCAGATGTCGAAAATTGGATTATTTATATCACGAGGCACGTTGTTATTTCTGGTCAAACCCTTTTGGAGTGTTCGTCGCATACTGATAGTGTGTTTAAATAGCCAAGTCACTTACATAAACAATACATAAAACCAAACGAGTCGAATTGCGCTTAGTTTGTACGAGTTCGTCACTAAAGGCATAAAATAATAATGCGCTAAATGGTTAACGATAGTCAAATGTTGTTTTATGCATGTTAGTGTGGTGTAAGTATTCGTAGTAAGTGATCAGGTGTGAGGTAGTGAAAAGTGTTTCAAAATGTGCATAGTTTAGTAAGAAGACATACCGACTATCAGATACGGAGACGCGGATAGCTGCTATACATCACCACACCACTTTATTGACACCAAAAAACCAACAAAAATTACAGAATGAAGGCACAAAAGGCGGTATTATCGCTAGCTATCTCTTCCAGACAATCTTTTTATGAACGGAAACGAAAACTACTACTATACTTACTTACTATCATTTTAGAGGAAAGGAAAAGAGACTACCGTTATCCTTGCTAGTTCAATAGCATAGTTGATTCCTCCAATATTTGTATTTCGCGAAAGATTATTTCAATCCACAAACAAAATGGTTCTTTTCAACCCGAAAACGAGTGAAATCGGTCCAAGATACGTGTACTGCGAATTACTCACTTTGTCTGATTGATTGCTAGCTATTGCAAAAATACAATAAGATTATGGCAACAATTTATAAGAAGCGCAGAGCATTTCCATCATCGCGAACCTTCTAAAAGAAGTAAGCAATCTCTTTGAAAAATGGCCCTGTCCGTTGTTTGAGCTTCATCAAATAAACAAAAGAAACTGGAGAGAACAGTGATTGATACCGTCCTTGTGATAGGGTAAAGTTCTGTTTTATACTCTAACCTTTAGAAGTAGCGCTCAAAGCGTAGTTTGACAAGGTGTTTTAGCGATAACCGGAGTTAAGCAACGTTCAACACGGCCAGTCTTCGGATGGGTGACCGCGGGTGGCTGTTAAAACTGAGGGCTTCCGAGGCTTGGATGACACGCCAAATTGTGAGTCCCGGTGTTTTAGCCGTCTTGCTTTGTCAGAGGTCAAGGTCCAGAGACTCCAGGCGGCTTAAAAACTCACTTTTGACACCAGCTTTAGACAATTTCGTAGTACATATTATTATATCTTCTTTGACAATTTAGACGTCCGGCCTATGCGAACTTATTTATTTACTTCCCTTTGACATATAACTATGACATTTGGCAAAAAGCATTGTCTCAGAGTACACATATAGAAATAAATCTGAAAACTGTACATTTTTATTTAAATCACAAAAAAAATAGGGCCTCAAAATCATAAAACATGGGTTCAAAATTCAAAGTGAGTAAATCGTATCATGTAAGGTATCATATAAAAGAACTTCATTAGCACATGCTAAAACAGGTTTTTAATTATTTTGACAACGTGTAATTTTCGATGTATGACGAGAAAAGTGAAAAAAAAAAACTTATTTTCGATGGTTATAGTATTTCGACTTTAAAAACTTACTTCCCAATTTTGTGAAAATTTCTGGATTTGTACGGAACCCTCGGTGTGCGAGCCTGACTCGCACTTGTCCGGTTTTTTTTCTGTAGACATAATTATATTTATTACACTTTCTCCGAATCGTTGCACATAATAGTAAAAGGTTTATTAAGTACTAGCTGACCCGTCGAATTTCGTTTCACGCAATATCTTTATAAATTATAGCCTATTTGTTATTCTGATGTATTATACTATTGCAGTTTCATCTCAAACTTTTCAGTAGTTTATGCGTGAAAGAGGAACAAACATCCATACGTACAAACTTTTGCGTTTATAATATTACTAGGATTGGCCATCGACTTTCGGTCACTTATGATTTCATATGAAAGTTTTTATCAAAAATTTACAAAGCAACGAGAAATATTTAATACGAGTCTCTCTTACAAGAAGCTAACTGTAATAACTTTATTATTTCGAGGTACAACCTTTGAATCGACCTTCTGGTCTATAATTAACATCAAAACACAGGTTTTGCGTAGCATTTCTAAAATATGCCTCAGTATATAAGCCTAGAATGTGACCTTTTTTGTCCCAGGGCCGTAAACAAACCCTCTGGCGTAGATATAAATAAAACTTTGCCAGCGGAGTGAAAACTACAAACGCAACAATTTTCAATATTAAGTACCCATCGATCGGTATTTGACTATTTGACAATCCACCTGGCACCGTCAGCGGCAAGCGATGCTGGAATTCCATGAAAATACTCCGCGTTATGCACAGAAGGACGTAAACAAGTGCCACGGGTCGGGGCATTAATAAAACATTTCAGCGGCCGGGCGAACAGTGTTGCCAACCCCTACCTGGACTAAAACTGTAAATGAGTTTTCAAAAAATGTAGAAAACTGTAAAATTCTACCTAGAGAACTGTAAATGTACAGTTTTTCATATTTTTTGTAATATATTATTAATAGCAGTCTTCAATAAAACTATGAACCTTTACACGATTAGCACAAGACCAAGGCTGATAGCACAGTAAGAGAGAGGCCTATTCCCAGCAGTGGGATAAAGAAGGCTGTGGATATGATGATGGTGACTGTTTTCACCATTGTTGGCCCCGGTTATTTTAACTGTTTATGTCAGAGGCCGTAAGACGGCTTCAAAACTGACACCAGGGCTAGTCACCCGGCCTATACGAACTTACCAATGTTGGTTTGCCAAAAATTGCAATACTAATTGGGGGGTGTTTGAAGGTCCAGTGGAATCTAAGCTGGCCAAAGTAGCAATGCTAAAAAACCGTAAAGATATCGAAAAACTGTAGATCTACAGTTAAAACTGTAGAGTTGGCTACGCTCGCCGGGCGAGAATAACACGCTGGGTGCAGTTTGCGTCACCTTTTGGATTGAAATTCAATGTTTGTCGCACGTCGCATTGTTAGTACCGCGGCGAGGAATCTTAATGCGTGCTGTTGCGGAATGATGGACGTGATATAGGGTTGCAGTTAAATCTAGTTCACTGCTGTCAATACTTATCCTTCCTGACTGCCTCGGTGGCTCAGTGGTTAGTGACCCTAACTTCTGGATCAAAGAGGCGTGGGTTCGATCCCCACCCAGGGCAAATATTTATGTGATGAGCATAAGTGTTTGCTCTGTGGCAGCCATATCACAAGCTTTGTTTAGTTTGGGGTCGAAGGCCGTGTGTAAGATGTCCCAAAAATATTTATTTATATTTATTTACTAATATTATAAATCCGAAAGAGTCTTTGTTGGTTTGTTACTCGCAACGAAAGCAACAGATTGATTTGATTTTTGACATGGATATTTAATTCACATTATAATTTAAAGGTCAGAAAGAGAAATGACCACGTTTTATCTTGGAAAAATAAAAGGTTCCTATAGGATGTCATGAAATCATCTTTAGTCTGTTTTGTTAATGTTGAGCGATAGACTTGCCACGGTACAATGTCATAATCATATATCTTCATCTTGTACGTTTGTCAAACACTTTAATATTGTAACGCCGTGATAAGTTATTGCAGTAAAAATTGTAAGATTTTATAGTAGAAGGGATTCTAGCATTTCTCCAGATTGACATAATAGGTTTCTTTTGTTGTATAGTCCGTATTCATAGAAACTTTAATGTCTTCAACATAGCCCTACTGTTGTGGAATATGCTTCAGTCTTATGTGTGTTATTGTAGTAGTGTACGTCTAATTTTTTTAATTTTTGGTTTGAAGTAGACGTTGATTTTAGATATAATTTATATATTGATGATATCATGCTCTTATCTACAACGATTGCTGTTATTAACAATTTATCTAACCAACCACTATAATTAAAATTATCACGATTATCACCTCTTCTACATTCTTACTGATATATTAAATATATTTACCACCCTCTTTGCGGTTAACCGCACAGTACGTGTCTTTATTCATGTTGCACTTACGTAACTTGACTACAGCTCTGATCTATGACATAACTCGTTTAATACGATTATTGTCCTTCTTAACCTTCACATAATAATTACATAACCTTGGCAACTAAATACATAAACTTATTTGATTATTAATATTCGTCGCCTTGTCGCAACGGAAGAGGAACTGACCTTAAACCTGTACAGAACCACGCACAATCGCCAGTATGGATTCTTCTGCTAGAAACATTTCGTTTTAGATTAATAATTATTTTTCGCCAAGAATGATATAAACGACTTCAACCGTGTATAGAATTCGAATAATTGGCACGAATCGTCATCGATGTAGTAATTTTCCCTTCATTGTTGCTTTTCAAAAATGACTCGGCTAATTTCGATAATTTTAAATGGCGAATTTTAGTCCCATTTTTGACGAACTAATTTGAAACTGCTAGAAAGAAGAAAACGATAGATACGCTATACCTCTGTTAAAAACGACAAATTAAGAATACTGTTCAAAGAATTCACACAGGCTGAATTACGAGTCACTCACATTTCATGGCGTATGAAAAAATTGCCATCAAAACTATCAACAAGAAGAAAATAATAGTACAATTGGAAGGAAATTGCCGTAAAATTGCTGTGATTTTTGGTAACAAGAGTGGAAAACATTGTATAACACAAGTGTAAGATTGATTTAATTTTTAGTTTTTACAAGTACAAGGGAACAAACTCAAAAACTTAATAAACTAATCCACAAAAACATTATGAATTTGCCAATCAAAATATTGTACACAGCATTTTCAGAAAAACTTAATATAAAAAAAATATTAAACGCCTAACCAGTTAAAATTAATTTTATAGAGTGTACTTTTATAATTAAACAAATTTTGATAAAAATATCACTGAGTTCACTGCACAGCACACCTCTGTGCTTAGATGGTTATACAAATGTCACATACGATAAAGGAGATTATTGCCTCCTACATTTTTATTTGAAGGTGGAATACTGAAAAGTGTGCTTGTTTGTCTTCGCTTAGATAAGTTGGGAGTCATGAAGTTTATATTGGCAAGTAGTTCTTCGCTTAGTAAACCGTTAGCCACTTTGTGTAGCAAACACATGTCAGTGATTTTACGTCGTTCGACAATACTTTGAATGTTGTAATGAACTAAACGGTCGTTATAGTTTTTAGCGCTTGCTAGTCTACGTTATTCGTGCTGCATAGATATGTCTAAAAGGACTAGAAAAAAAAATTTACATAATCCATTTAATGGATCATGTAAAGAAGTCAAAAGACGTCTTACATCGACTCATCCTTCAGAATAATAAATATACATTTTTATTAACAACCTTGGTTGTTTATAGTTTTCATGCAGCCCTAACGAAGGTGACATATCGTTACCCAAGAGTTAACCTACTGTTTATTTGTTATAATGGACCAGATCTACAGGTATCAATATCAATAGGCCGGTTACTGGACTCTCAATAATTGCTACTTTGGTTTGTTAATTGTCATCTACATCGCGAGTCAGTTTATAAGATGGCCGGTACAGGTGTATAATTTGAGCCAATTATTCAATTTTATTATAGGCATTGATTGGTATCCTATCGAACAAGTTTTGAATGGGAAAATGAGGATTGTATTTACCGACCTTTTAGGCCTATTTTAATCGCTACGGCGATCTTAATTTAGTCCAGATGGTTGTTTATATTTAGAGTGCTTTTATTGTCTGATATAAATACAATGCAAATCAGCAGCGCGAGTACCGTTCTTATACGATCGTTAATTTTGTACGATACTTATTTTACTTATACGATAGTTAATTTGACATTTAAATCGATAAAATTCGCTAAAACTCTTAGAAAATACCGATTTTTAGCGAATTTTATCGATTTAAATGTCAAATTAACGATCGTATAAGAACGGTACTCGCGCTACTGGTTTGTTTAGGTGCTTTGATGCGGTACATTAATATGCTTTTCGAACTTTAAATTACTAGATGTTAAAGACAGCAACTCTACATATTATACTGAGAGATATATTGTAGTCGCAGCGTTCACACTCCGAATCGTACCTTACACTCATACGTTCTATTATACATTATCATGGACTGCTTAGATCACTGCTAAGTCGAGGCATACTCGCGTTCCTCTTCGTCTCTTCATTCTGTGAGAGCAAGTATACCTTACGCAAACTATCCTTGTTCGGCGCCATGTCGCTGCTACTCTTTGGTCATATTGCAACATCGATTTATGCAGCAGCAGACTTGTCCTGATTTGTTGTTTGTTTCCTATACTAAATCGCAAAGTCTAATATGAATCTCTGTTTGTTGCAGGTGGGAGCAGGCGCGAACGGGCCCGGCGGCCGCCGAGCGCTCGAGCTGATCCTCAGCGGAGGGCTTAAGTCCCTCGCACGGCCCGCGAAGCCGGTCCGCAGGGCTGCTTCTCGGGACTCCGTGCTGTCGCAGCCGCAGCCTCTATTAGAAGGTGAGAACACACATGGTTATTCAGAAATAATGTCCTTAGCTGATCTATAGAATTAAACCCTGCATTCCTGTCTTATGAGGAACACATAAGTCAACTCAATTCAACTCAATTTTTATAAGAATTGACTTGCGCATAATAATAATGGAATTAATAATAGCGTCTAGTGAAAGCGCAGACCATCTTTCGATACCCTAAGACGTCTACACCGATGTTGCCCCTCCTTATCCAACTTAGGGTAGCCTTTATGGGGGGCCCATTTAGTGGACGGCAAGTCACCACCTGCTACGAAATTTTGAAATGGGGCATATTTAGGGGGTGCCGTATCTATTCCAAATTAATCCAATTTTAAATGTCATTTATTATTTCTTTTTATACGACATAGTTTGTCTATAACGCTATTATTTTAAGAGGGACCTCTCAATGGCTTAGGTTCCATTGATGCCTAAAGGACCAGATGTAGCCTGTGAATTCATTTGAAATAATAAATTAATAGTAGTAACATAACCTTTCCATTTTCCAAAGTTTCTAACACAGACTGAAGATACAGATTTATCACTTGAATGGGATTTTGTGACCTTAAGGCGAAATACTAGTGACGAGGAAATTGAGAAATAGGTATTTGGACTAAACTATTGCCGTCGCGATGCGCCCAAACCAGGGAGCTTCAATGTGTGTGGTGATGCAATTGTATTTGTGTGCGTACTGCGCTCGAACTCTCCCCGCACCCTACCTGCGCCCCAACGAACTCGCTGGCCGACCGATATTTTATTTTGAATTGTAGCAAAATATGATATTACGTAGAGTGCGCGCAAGATACCTCTGCGCGCGAGTCGTGGCGCCACGTACGTTATGTCACTAGTATTCTGTATTCCCTGGCAGCATTGAATTGGTTCCTGATTTTGGCCGTACGTAGAGCTATCTTGCGCGTATTCTACGTATGCTCTGGTTACCTAGTAGGTATGGCAGATAGGCGATCGATAGCAAACAAAATGATCAAAGATTAATTATTTTAAAGATTATTCATTTTTCTGCCATTAGGAAGCTACATCATTTGTGACATGGGTTAATTTTTCTTTATATGCTAATTTATTTTCTTTCAGATAATTATTGTTTGACAAAAACGTAATACGAGTATGTACCTAACTAACATCATATACAATTGGATATTTGATATCTGTAGGCGCTGCAGTTTACATAATATATTTTTACTGAAATTACTTCTTTTTAAGAATAAATTAATTATTTTTTATGGAAATATCTTACATTACGTCGTTCTTCTACGGTTTATAATAAAAATCCCAAATGCGATGGACTCGCGCTCGAAAGGTTTCATACCGTATGAGAGCCAATTATTTCGATTCAATTATATATTTTTTAAAGTGATACATTTATATACATGATATATTATATTACTAAATATTCTGAGAATATTTCAAGCGTCTACCTTTTGTGTACATTAATAAAAATCGTGCAAAAAATCACGTCTGTTGTATGGCATGAAAAAATATTTATTTAATTCTATTTTTTGACCGACGAAACGAAGGAGGTACCCAATTTGACGCGTATATTTTTTATTTATAACCAAGCGTAACTTTTTACACAGTAGTCCGATTTTGATAATTCTTTGTTAGAATTTTTTTCATTGAAACGAATATACTTCGAAATTGATCCCATTTAAATTTTATTGAAATGGGCTGAGCCATTTTTGATAAATCAACAATAATTGATTCGTGCGCACTATACCTACACGGTTGAAGTAGATATTTATTTTACTCTATTTTTAGTGTTGTTGTTATAGTGGGAACAAATACCTGTGTAAATTGTAACTGTTTAGCTTTTACGGTTCGTGATATACAGCCTAGTGACCAACGGACAGACTGACAGAGGAGTCTTAGTAATAGGGTCTCGTTAATCTAAAACTTCTTGTCTTTTATATTGTCCCATAGTATAAAAATAATTGAGGATTCAATTAAACAAATGCGAGGTTTACTGTTTAGACGTTTAAAAAATTGAAACAATTGGCTAATTAAAGCAGCAGTGGGTAGGGCACATTTAATAGTAATACAGGATAGAACATCCACAATTATTATTAGATTAAAGCATTGAAAGCACTTCTAATTGAACTTTTTAGCAAAACTCAGCGGATTGGCAAGTTAAAATGACAGATGGCAAGGCACATAGTTCAATGAACGGATAGCCGATGGGGCTGTTTTCTCGAATGGATCTCACGTAATGGCAAGCATAGAACGTTTTTTGCTTAGGTGGACTAAGGATAGATTTATATGTTACAGTTATAATACATTTTTAGAGAGCACGTGATTTTCCTAATTAGAACTATTATTTCGGCTTAGACAGTAATATAATGTAATGAATGAAGTAGTAAGAATAATGGCACATAGTTCCAAGAATGCTCAATTTTACGAATGCCCAATTTTATGAATGGCCAATTCTAAAAATGCTCAATTCTCAAAATGACAAAATATTTTCCAATGGGAAAATCACATTTTCTTTTAAAATATTAAGGTATTTTCAGCGAGCCATTTTTTAAGCTATGTTTAAATTTTAAATTTAAGTTTGCATTTAAAAATTTTATGTGAAGAGGTAGACTATTTTACACTTTTATGGCTGTATTAGATGAACTTCGATGATACAAAGTATTATTTACTTGTACCACACGAATATTGAAATTTACGATCTAGCTGATTTATTATCAAAAAAGTAGTTTTGGTTATTTTAAACAAATACACAAATCTCTTAAAGTAATTTTTTTTTAGGAAATTCTTAATTGAAATTATGTTGCCATTAAATTAAAATTAAATAAAATAGAATTCGCAGGCATTCGCAGAATTGAGCATTCTCGGATTAGTTGGGTATTATGAGAATTGGTCATTCTGCACCTAAACCATTTAGATGTCTGCCGATACAACACGATATATATAAACTAAAAAATTACTACACAGAATTGTGTAGTCGCTGCAATAAGTCGCAGTAACTAAACGAATATATTCCATACATACTCGTAAGATCTTTTTCTTCAAAAGTAACAAAGATACATCAGTAAAATTACAAGATTTGAAAAATTAACTAATATTTTTAATAAACATCGATATCGATGGACATCACTAGAGCATCGACAAAAATATCGTCTATTACTACATCCCTAGTGCATGTGTACGTATAGGTTTGAACCTCCCTCACCTCAACCCTACCTCCGCATCGTGCGATAGGGACAATTGCAGCTTAGAGCCATTTATACCTACAAAAATCTTGGCAAAACAACGTTTCGTATTACGCTGTTTTCTACATCAAAAACTAAATTAATCAAGTATTTTATATTTAAAAATTTACAAAAAATATGTCTTCATGATTATGTCATTTCATATTTTGTTAAAAATTAATAAGTTTATTCTGGTGGGTCTTTAAAGACGTCGGTAAAAATGGTGAATTTTTTTGAGACTTTGAAGGATCATATTTTGCCTGATAATTAATTTATCAAAAAAATGAAAAGACAGGGTAGTTTAAACAGCTAAATTTAATTTTATGGCAAAAAATTGTAACTCTAAAAGGATTTTCCAGAAAGAAAACAGCGCAATACGTTTGTATGGAAAATTACAGACCACCTCAGCTCTTAATAAGATGGAAGCCTCATTCACCGGTGAACGTTCTATGGCTGATGGATAGATTGATAGAAGATGATAATAAGTCTGCCTAGATGTACTACATGTATTTACAGCAAAGTATAGTATGCTTCTGCTTTCTCCACAACTTCCTTTTACAAATATGTAAATAACACCGCCTGAACGTCTGAAACCTTTCTCCGTTGTTCAATAGAAAGTAGCTCAGTAAGTCTTGATCTTGGAACTTACAAAACTTGTTACCGTTGGAAAGTTCAGTTTCTTAATTAATAATTGCGCTTTGCATTCCTACCTACTAGTGGTTTACCAGTTTACGTGTAGTTTTTAAACAAGCTCTGCTGGTATTTTTGTACCTAATAGGTGCTATGTAGACGCAGCAACCTAAAAAGTGTCTTGATTTCCGATACTAATAACTGGTCACCACTGTTGTCGTTCTTGGTCCTTGGACTAGTTCGTCCCAGGCATCTATCCCAAGCTCGCGATGATCAGTTCGTACTTCGCCTTCCGGGATGGCAGACGCGACGGATCTAAAACGAACTAGCTATGAAAAGCTAGGCCACTATATTGAAGTACTGTACTGTACTGTACCAGCCTTTTTTATAGTCCACTGCAGGACGTAGGCCTACCCACGAAGGGTGATTGGGCCATATCCACCACGCTGGCCCAGTGCGGGTTGGTGGATTCACATACGCCATCGAATTTCTTCTACGGACGCATGCAGGTTGCCTCACGATGTTTTCCTTCACCGAAAAGCCCGTGGTGTGAAATTCCGTACATAAATTCCAAGGAATTCATTGGTACGGGACCGGGATTTGAACCCACGACCTCACGATTGTAAGGCGGGTGTCATTACCACTAGGCCACCACGGCTCACGTACCCTTCCAAACATCCTTATTGAATATCCATGGGGGAGGCCTACGTCCAGCAGCGAACGTCCTACGGTATCTGTTAGATATAACACTTTTTGACCGACGAACCACCGGAAGAGGTATACAATTCGACGCGTATATTTTTTTTTATGTATAACCATAATAATAATGCATAACTTTTTTCATAGTGGTCCGATTTCAATAATTCTTTTTTTATTGGAAAGAATATACTTCGAAATTGGTCCCATTTAAATTTTATCGAAATCGGCCGGAGCCATTTTTGATAAATCAACAATAATGTGAAAAATGCTCCATCGATCCGTGCGAAATATTTGCGAATTCTGTACCCGGGTGAAGTCGGTCATGCTAATTTTTGCAAAAAATAATCTTGTAACTCGTGATTTTCTTAGCTTTTATTTTTGGATTTCTTCAGATGAAACAATTTATATGTGACAAGTCTCTCTATAAATGCGTAATGTAGTGCTCATAGCATAGTTTGACTAGGTGTTCGCTAGCGATCATCGAAGTTAAGCAACGTTCAGCACGGTCAATCTTCGGATGGGTGGCCGTGGGTGGCATTTACAATTGAGTGCTACCGTTGCTCGGATGACTCGTTAAATTGTACGCCCCGGTTGTTTTAACCGTTTAGCCATGTCAGAGGCCTTCAGGCGGCTTAAAAACTCTGACACCAGTATTAGCCACTCGGCCCATACGAACTTCTTAATGCGTAATAACACCCCACTATAATTTGGGACCTCCATCGCCACCCTGCTGAATGAATTTTCATGGATTCAAATTACCAGTTATCAAATTCCTATGATCTTTTATTCATATGATTCCACTTCCCTTTTGATGTTGTATCAGGAAGGATTAATTTTGTAATCGGTGTTAATTACTTCCAGTGACACTTAACTTGAAATCTTAGTTCTATGCCATTTCTGTTTTAAAGTTTAAAGAAAACTTGATTGATTTTATGGGACACTATAAGAGGAAACCTTTATGCTGATTGTACCTATATTACCGGACGTCCTAAAACTAATATAATGTTGGTGATATTCATTCCAACCGAAATGTACCTCATCAAAATTATCAAAACCAAAAATTTTAAAAGTAAAAGTAATTATTTTATTATACAAATTACAAGTTTTTAAGTTGTTTTAACCGTTTCGCCATGTCAGAGGCCTTCAGGCGGCCTAAAAACTCTGACACTAGGGCAACGACAACGAGTTCGCCTACAGTAAAAAATGCTAGATCTAGCCCCAAAAGAGCTAAGGTGGCAACACTGGGCCGAAGGGCGGCTCAAGGCGGGGGCGGCGACGGGATGGACGGGCGACGAGTGTGCCGCTGTCTGTCCATCCTGCCAGTGGCCCTAATGGGTGCCGCCAACGTGTTGGCGGAGGCGGTGGGACTGCAGGGGAAGAGGAGTGTCGGTATGTCGTCGGCCGCTCTCCCTATCCTCTGCAGCCGTAGTGGCAGGCGCGGGGCCACTTCAACAGTTGCGCCAGGGCTGTAGGACACGGGTGCTGTCCAGTGCTGGTTGGTCCCAGGTGGGGGATAACGATGTGTCTGGTGTTCGGCACATCGTCATTCTGGCGGGAGTCCATGCTCCGTGGTGGGACCTGAGTAAGGCCAGCGCTGTCGGGTGCCGCGGAGGAGTGCGAAAGCGTGCCCGTAGTCCCGATACCAAGTGCAGTGGCGGAACACCCAGGGGTTTTGGTGGGTATACCGTCCAGCAATGGGCGGGGACTCCCACATAACCACCCGCCTGCCCCGAGGTGCGGTGCTATCTTTAAAAGATTTCCCCTGGTAAAAAAAAAAGGGCTAGCCACCTGGCCTATACGAACTTACTTATGTACTTACTATACAAATTACAAATTCAACAAGAAATATGAAACAACAGCACAGTACTACCTTGATGAAAACCTGGCTTTTCATCTAGTGGTGAAAGAAAACGTTGTGATCGAGAGGCAACCTGCCTACGTCCATTGACATTGACGTAGGCAGGTTGCCTCTTTGACATTGAAACTGCACTGGGCCAGTACGGTGGCCCAGTCAGCCTTCGTGGGTAGGCCTGTTCAGTAGTGAACTATCAAAAGGCCGGTACATTACAGTACAAATGAAAACCTCTGGCTACACTTTTTAAGTAAGCAAGTTCGTTTAGGCCGGGTGGCTAGCCTTGTTGTCAGCTTTATAACACGCCTAAATGGTTAAAACTACCGGGACCTATAAATTAACGTGTCCTCCTAGCCACGGTAGCGCTCACCCATCCCACCCTCGGTCCCCATCCGAAGACTGACATTGCTGAACTTTGCTTAACTTTGATGATCGCTGCCGAACAACTAGTCAAACTACGCTGTGAGCGCTACGTTTTTTCAGTATTTTACCTCATAGAGGTGTGAAGGCCTACTGAGGACAATTATTTCTACTTGACAACACAATAAACATCGGTAATTGCTTTTACCACAGCGATTTTAAACGTCTTATTCTCATTCACGATTGTTATTTTTAGGGTTCCGTACCTCAAAAGGAAAAAACGGAACCCTTATAGGATCACTTTGTTGTCCGTCTGTCCGTCTGTGTGTATGTCAAGACTCTTTATCTCGGGAACGCGTAAAGATATCGAGTTGAAATTTAAACTGTATACGTAAATCTATAGTCCCTTGCAGTTGTGCAAAAGAAAAACTAACCGTATAAAAAAGTTAGAGCCGTTTATGTCGTAAAAAACTGCATATTTCGACACTCACAAAAATCAAAACCTACAGAGTACTTCCCGTTGACATAGAACTATGAAATTTGGCGAGAAGTATTGTCTCAGAGTACACATAAAGGAATAAATCTGAAAATTTAAAATTTTGTATTTAAATCACAAAAAAATAGGGCCTAGATTCACAAAATGTGTTGAAAATTCAAAGTGAGTAAATCGTGTCATGTAAGGTATCATATAAAAGAGTTTCATTAGCACATGCTAAAACAGATTTTTAATTATTTTAACAATGTGTAATTTCGATGTATGACGAGAAAAGTGAAAAAAGAAAAACTTTTTTGTCGATGATTATAGTATAGAGATTTTAACAACTTAGTTCCCAATTTTGTGAATGTTTCTGGATTTGTACGGAACCCTCGGTGTGCGAGCCTGACTCGCACTTGTCCGGTTTTTTTTTGTCTCACGGTACCATTGTCGTAAACTAGCAAATGTGCGAGACTCCTTGAGCTCTACCGTATTGTTACCTAGTAGATCTCCACCGACTAGATATTTCAATTGACACTACATACAGGGCTACCTGCTTGCCCTGTACTAAGCTGGAAGGGGGTGATCAAGACCATTTTGAACAATATTTGCTGTGGAGCCAACACGGAATTAAAAAAAAAGTCAGCTGTTCCATACAAAATTCCAAAATTGACACAATGTATGAAGCAGCATTTTTTTTCTTCAGACCATCAAGCGCATTTTATTTTCTAGAAAAAAATGCGGTAGAAATGCCGTAAAGTAGATAAAAGTAGTTCATAATCATGGTCTTAATCACCTCCTTTCGACTTAGTACAGGGCAAGCAGATAACCCTGTATAGGAAACATTTCAGTTGTAATTAGATATACTACTTTTACTACAGCGATTGTAAACGTCTATTCTCTCTCATTCACAATTGTTATTTTTTGTCTCACGGCGCCATTGTCTGTGCTGCTCAGTAAACCGGGAAATGTGCCTCCTTGAGCTCTACCGTACTGTTAGTAGACCACCGTCGACTAGATATTTCAATGGACGCTACATTAAAGACCGATTTTGTTTGTGAGATACTTTTTTATTCATTCTTTCATATCGTGTCAACAGCTAATTATATTGTTTGTTGTTTTATATTGCTCTATTTGTCTTATACCGATATCGAAATATCGAATTAGAAGTTATTCCTAATGTCGAAAGTACGTCTTTAGACTTCTTTCATTGCGTACAGATAGACAATACTTCAAGTACTAGTTAGTACTAGTTAGTAGTCTAGATTATGAAAAAAGGTTTTTGAATTATAATAAGCTCTCTAGAAGCAAGCTTTTGATGCTTGCGTTTGATTTTGTCTTTGCTTGCTTGCTTGAACAAATATTTTGACGTTGAACAAACGTTTGTCTCCTTCGCTCTATTTTTTAGATAATAATTCAAAGCTATATGAATGAGATGTCTATAGATAACTAGTAGGCACCGAACGAATCAACAATCGGAGTTTTGAGGTATAGAACCTCATTTATATGTAGAGATGTAAATGCTATCTGACTTGACTGAGTAGTTCATGGAAATTGCGGCAAAGTTACCTGTTCTATAAAACCTGTCTTTACCATCCCTAACCAATCGACAGAGAGGGATTGTTCAATTTCTTCCACTAGTAGTTGTATCCACTTAATTTTACAGATAATTCAATGCGTTGTACGAGATGTCATCAGATGTCTATTGCTAAAGAGGTCGGCGCCGAAACTAAACAATCGGGTCCATTGTCCGGAAAACGCCTTTGTGCCCACTGATTCTTTCGCGCACATTTCCCCCTCAAGACGCGGCCCTGAGAGCGCTTAGTGGCCTGAAAAGACCAATCTGTTTCATCAGCAGGGTGATTCTGTATGAGAACGTGCGCGTAACGCTCTCTGACGTACTATTTGTTTTTAAGAAATTCGTGTGAAAAATATTTATTGTTGAAATAATATAAATTCGGTTAATTATTTATTTTTAGGGTTCCGTACCTAAAGGGTAAAAACGATACCCTATTACTAAGACTCCGATGTTCGTCTGTCCCTATGTCTGTCACCAGGCTTTATACCTCATGAACCGTGACAGCTAGAAACAACTTAAATTTTCACAGATGATGTATTTCTGTTGCCGCTATAACAACAATTACTAAAAACAGAATAAAATAAATATTTAAGGGGGTCCCATACAACAAACGTGATATTTTTGCCGACGGGCTCCCATGCGGTACGGAACCCTTCATGCTCGAGTCCAACTCGTGCTAATCCGATTTTTACTATTAGTAATTTGACACGTGAAAAACATTTCTACAAAAGAAATTCGCGGAAATAAAAAAAACTTAACGCGTTACCTTACGTTTTGTCGATAGAGAATCGGGCCCCGTAGTTGTTGAGCGTCTCAAATTGTTCCTTTTCAGATGCTGTTATGCTTCTGTAAGTAACCTCTGACGAAGAGGCTTTATTATTTTGGTGTTTAATCAGTGTTTTCGATTTTACAAACGATACGATTTTTCTTAAAGAAAATAAATAAAGACAGTCGAAACTCTATCAAATTGTTTAGGTTATAGGCCGAATCAAACTTATTGGCGGCTGTGGAATGAGCTACAACCTGCAGGAAACAAATAACGGTGCTCTGTTTTGATAACAGAATTAGTACACGAACAAGTGTCAAAATAGTGTATATTCTAATCCAAAAACACTTTTGATAACTCTCTATTCTAGATTATTTGTGTGAATTTTAATAGATAAGTCTTCTGGTGTCCGGTTTTTATTAGCGTATCTTTATAATACCTATTATTTATTTAGTGACGTTTTTATTTAGAAATGAAATCCTGCCTCGCATAAAATTGTGTGCTTTACTCTGTTTTGCGCAGTATTTTCCGTGGACCAATCGCTTGATCGAAAATATCATTATTACGAGTATGTCGAATACTAATTTGTCAAACGTTTGTCAGTGCTTCGTGACTAACGTGATCTACATTAATTATCTAGCTAGTCTATTATATCAGTGGAACGCATTATTTCTAATATGGAAAATCATTAGTATTCATAGCTGTTTTTCTTAATGGTTCTGCTATTGATCATAACATTATCAGCCTTCACCACTGAGTAAAGGTGCGATAAAGAGGAACGACTGACGAGGAAATCGATAAAATAATGTGGTCTGCGGTATCCCTTGTAATTGTACCTAAAGGATTTCACTTACCATGCGTCAATTGCTTCCAAATGTTTCCTATACAGGGTTATCTGCTTGCCCTGTACTAAGTCGAAAGGAGGTGATTAAGACCATGATTATGAACAACTTTTATCTACTATTACCGCATTTATACCGTTTTTTCTTAGAAAATAAAATGCGCTTAGTGTTCTGAAGAAAAAAAAATGCTGCTTCATACATTGTGTCAATTTTGGAATTTTGTATGGAACTGAGTAAAGGTGCGATAAAGAGGAACGACTGACGAGGAAATCGATAAAATAATGTGGTCTGCGGTATCCCTTGTAATTGTACCTAAAGGATTTCACTTACCATGCGTCAATTGCTTCCAAATATTGCAAATGGGGTTTGTCTGACGCGATTTCAGTAGAGTGCGACTATGGAGCTGTGCAGACAATGCAACTCCTTTAGTCCTGCCCTCAGTGCCCAAACACTTGTACACTGAGCGATCTAGTGGAGGCCACCCCTCCTGGAGTAGCAGTCGCTAACTTCTGGGCAAAGCTTATCTAGATAGATCAACGCCATCTAGATCTATCACCTTAGAATTCTTCTTCTACTTCGTGTTGATGGCAACACGAAGTAGAAGAAGAATTGCTTCCGAACGGACGACGTCCAGTCGTATGTTGTCAATTTAACGACTTCGTCGCTAGAAATGACGTAGCGAACAAATAAACGCTTTAGCGACAAAATTGTTTCAATAACTTATCTGATTCATTAGAAACTAAAACATCTCTGGATTTATCATTGAGTAGACTATATTTCTGGTTACCTATGTCATCAAACTTCGATTTTGTAAAATATGAAATTAAAACTTGACTTCACTAAATTGGCAACATTGACTACACTACGTTTTTATTCAGACGCATCATAAGTGCTGCCTATTCTCCCTTTTGTCATCGTTCCTCTCTCGCGCAGAGATACCAGAGGGATAATGTGGTCGATCGAGAAAAGAAAGAAAGAGATGCAATGATTTAAAATGGCATGAGTTAGAAAGAGACATGAATAATATCTCGTTTCAGTGGCTAGTTGCCGTGTTTTTCTCTCAGTAGTGTCAATTTCCAATACCTATTTGACAGTTTTGACAGCTTTGGACAAGATTCTCCATACATTTTTGTGGTTGAGAATTGCCTCTAGCGACTACAGTCTTACCAATAGTCTAGCGACAACAGTCGACAGCAGTTACCTGTATTTTTTGGTAACAATATTTTAAACTGACATGTGGCCATTGAACCGTTACCTCGATTTCATCTGCAAAAATGCTCCTTGAACTTGTAATTTCCATTTCGGTACGCTCGCTCCAATTGTGGTTATAATTTCTTTAAGTTGAAGGCGATTGCTAATTTGATCGGTTTGAGTTGTGGCTCCTTTCACCTCACGAGTAGCCGGTGAAAGCTGCTCGGTATAGTCGAAAGTCATATTAATTCATCCTTTTTGAGGTCACAATCATATAAATGTCCTATTATAATAAGTGGAATGGTTAAACCTCCGGTAGATTTAGGATAAGCTTTGGGTTGTGTGAACTTGCTAAAAATATAGATAAGACAAATTAGCCTTTTCTTGAGATTTCTAAATGAACCAGTTAGAATCAGTTTACACTCGACTTGTTTTTACGGTCTAAAAGAATTAGCGAGGACTTATAAACGGCTGTTCAGAGTTTCGATTAAAACAAAAAGATTTAATCTAAATCAAGCATGTAATTTATCGTTGATTCTATAAATAGATAAAGTGTGATGGATTAGTAAAACCTATCGGTTTTTGTCTGCTTAGATGATTTTTTCCCCGAAAAAAAAACAGAAAATATCAGACTTAAGCGAAATTGCAACTTATGAATATGTAGTCCTGCACGAAATTACACGCAAGATCTATTGAAAGTCGAACTTTATGTGTCATGCAGTATGAACTGTGTTTTATTATTAATATATACTACGGGACTGCGCACTAAAATTACGAGATTAATATAATAATAATGTGTCAAATCGCGAAAGTTTAAATACTACCTGTGTTTTATTGTTTAGCGTCAGAAATCTCTGCTCTGAACCTATTAACTATACCTAAGGAGGTATCTAACAATCATGAGTTATTTTCTAGGACTACATACTCCGTTTTCAGCTACAACGCTTTCCATTATGCGAGTAGTTGGCCAAATGCAGCCCTATTATGTATAATTTTTTTTTAAATAAATGACTATTTGTCCTCAGGTCTCCGAAAATGCTCGACGGTCCTCGCTCTGACGGACCGCGAGAAAGTCCCGGAGCCAATCAGGGCTCACAACAGGCTGCGCGCGCCCTCCGTCTGCTCCCGCTGTTCCTCGCTGCTGTCCCTCGCCGGCGCTGGTGGCTCTAGGTAACTTGCCTTCCTTGCTTCTGCCTCTTTAGTTTGTGTAAGATACTTCATCAGATCAGGGCTCACAACAGACTACGTGTCACCGTCTGCTCCCGCTATTCCTCGCTCCTGTCCGTCGCCTACGCTGGTGGCTTTAGTAACTTCCTTACTTTAAGATCCTTGCTTGTTTCTAGATCCTTATTACGCATGTTGCTGGTGTTCGATAGTTCATCAAATCGGGGGTTACAGCAGATATTCTTGATTGCTTGCTTACTTCTGTTTTCTTAATACATGTTAGATACGTCTCATAGCTCACAGAGACCGCGTGCGTTCGTTTGCTTCCGCTGTCCCTCGCTGGCGCGGGGGGCTCTAAGTATGTTCTTTTCCGTAAGGTCTTTGCTTGTGTATTTCTCCTTGGTCTGTTAGTTGCTGATGTTAGATAGTTCATTAGATAAGGGGTAACATCAGACTGCGCGCCGCCTGTTTGCTGTCGCTATCCTTTGCTGGCGCTGGCGGCTCTAAGTGTTCTTTTCCTAAGTGTTTGATAGATACACACCATAGCTTACAATAGACAGTGTATCGTCCGCCTGCTCCGCTTCTTGTCGCTGTATTCGCTTACAAGCGATGGCGGCTCTAGTTTCAATTCCTTAAGTTCCTTCGAAAATAACACGGACTCAATCAACGTGTTCGTTGCTGCTGCTGTCGCTCCACAGTATAGCTATACTTCCTCAGAATCCTTGCTATTCATCTCCTTAGTTTGTATTTTATTAGTTGTTTATCTTAAAATCTCCCGCTTGTTCCCAGGTATTCCCTAGACGACTCCGGCGGCGGGTTCGTCCCGGCTGCACCCGTCAACTGCAAGCTTTGTCTGGAAGACGCCACCGCCGATAAGGTCACCATGATCGCTGGATGCGGTTGCGCTTTCTGCACAAAGGTCAGTTACAATTACAAAACTTTACAATGTAATAAATAGATGTTAAAATTCTAAAACAACTTTTATGTCGTCATGTTTTACGTTGTTTCTATTATTAGTGTGTTAAATAATATGAGGTATGGTATGCATGTATAAGATTGTGAATACCGTTGATTTTGGTTTGCGATTTCCCAAACTACGTTTGCTAGTGAGCTAGAAAATCGTTTCCATCCTCTCACTCGTAGATACCAGAATGAAAAGAGACACAAATAATTAGAGACCTGTCAGTTTATTCATGTAATCTCTACGTTAAAATCCCAGTTAAAACAACTTCTATAAAATATAACCATGTTTCGCAAATCTTCGCTCTCAAATGGTTCTGACTTGTGCGATAAAATCGCGTCTAGTGTTACTACATGTTACTCGTTGTTTACGATCGACAGAACTGTTATTACGATTAATAAAATTCTGAGAAATACGTCTTTCAAAATGTTTCGACTCAAATGCAATTTGAAAGTTGCAATCTTCGTCAAGTCGCTGCACTCCATCGTAATTTATACGTCTGTTTCTTACTAATATTATAAATCCGAAACTGTGGGTTCGCGCACGTAATGTCGGGCTGCAGCGCAATATTAGTATGGAAATGCGGAAAATGCCCGCTGCGCCTGGCATAGTGCGCGTTACTTCATATAAAATACACATAAGCGATTCGAGCGGATTTTTGCGCTGCGATGCGGCCCGTCATTATGTGCGCGAACCTTTAAGTTACTATTTAACGCAGAAAAAGAGTAATGGATCGTTTTTTTTGGCATGTATGTTTAGATAAAAGGTAAAAAATTCCTATATAGCACAAAAAATAAAATATTGCCGTGAAGCTGCGAGCAAAACTTATTATTTGAATAAAATAAGTCGGGACGAAAATTTAAGATTTTTAGCGACCAAATATTATACTCTACCAAAGATGGGAAAAAATCGTTTGCCAACATTATTGAATGTTTGATGAACAAATATCATTGCGAAAGCGCTAACACTTCTAATGATCGAAAACATGTTTTGGACTCTAGGTATATTTGGTTTAATTTTATTGATTGGTATATTAGTTTGGAATGTGCAATGTGCATCAGATATGAACTTATTCTATACTATACCATTTGCTTTTTTGACAAGTAGAAAGATGCCTCAGTATAGATTGAATCAAACTTGTCCGTGGCTGTGAAGTTAGCTATAGGTCCCGGCACGTGAGTTGAACCAAGAATATCACTCTCTCCCTTTCGTTAGCAGAGAAAACAAAAGAGAGGTAGCTATGGTTTAATGTTCAAGTTGTTTGCCGGCTTCTATACAAGTTGTGCGAAATCCAATCCTCGCGCAGTTGAGTGAGCTTCAGTCAGGATCGGGCTATCCGCTGCTTGTAGTTAACATCACAGCTGCTAAGAAGTTTGATTCAACTTATACATTATTAGTTACCACCCATATTTCTTTCTTTTCTTGAACTCGTTTCTCGTTTTCTTGAACTCGTACAAAACGCTTTGTATCTACATTTTTGATCCGTACAGCCGTATAGACTTCCCGCTTTATTGTTTCCTGGGAGATATTATCGGGAGTTATAAGCTTTGAATAGGCATGTACTTTAGGTATAAAATCATTATTGAAATGAAATCATTAATTATCACAATAGTACATTGAAAACAATTAAAATAATTTGCTCATCAATGTTCCTATTAAAGCCAGAAAGCGACAATACTCTGAATTTAGGTATGAAAGACATTATGATCTACCCACAAGTATTCTACCGCACATAGAATCGTCGATAATATGATTTGTTGTGGGGTCATACCTAAGCAATAATGTTAATTTTAAAGCTATGACTAAAGTTTATAAATCCGCTGTATAGGGGCTTCCGTTAATAAACAATATAAATACGTTTTGTAATTAGCCAGTTAGTTAGATTATTAAAAAATATTGGAAACGTATTTTTTCTTTTATCAATCAAACTATAAATGACAAAGATAAACTTTGACAAAGTTTGGGAGTGGGGGCTCGTGATGTCACAAGTGCATTACATTTGTAGTACACTAGTGACGTCAAGCGGATTTTCAACGGGCTTTAACTTAATATTTATTTGTTAAATTGACAAGAGAAAAACTATGTGTCTAATATTTTTTGATAATCTATTTGTTGGACTATTTATATTGTTTAAGTCCACATTTTCAGCCACAATGTTGTACAATTGTGTATAGTTCTCACACGTGGATTTATTCGCAGCAATAAAAATTACAATGTTATTCGGAATCGTCTATTTATATAATAAGGTTACATTTTAATCTAATGCTTGTTTAGTCAATTATTCTTAATTATTTATCCTCAGTCTACTAGCCAACCGGTGATTGACGTCAATGCGTCTAGTTTTTGCTGCGATTTTTCAAAAACTTCATCTATTTTTATTCTCATCTTTATATTATTGCTTAAAATAAACTGCCCTTAATATATAACTGGCTTTTATGGCAGATTGCGACTATTAATAGCTATTTTAAGATTTATTATATCGATTAACACTAAATCTTCTCAAATGTGTCTAGGATTTTGAACTGGAATTGCTAATTCTCTGTCGTAATGATTATTTAGCAGTTTTAATCGGTCCGTGATGCAAACTTGGATTACATTATTTCATATACTATTTCATTATACTTTCATCATCATTTGCAGTTTCCTTCTACCCTACTGTTGAATATCAGTACTATTTCTTCTTCTGGACTGAACTCTCTGGCAGTGCCCAAATCATCAAATATTTTAAGTTTCATCTCAAAATATTTGAATTTCACCTCTAAACATTTATTGATAGTGTGATGTGTGAGAATCATCGTCTCACCCAAGTTATCTTCGAGGACGGTGGCACCTTTCTCGGTACTAGAATAGAATAATTTATTTCAATAATCATTACATTACATTTAACCTTACTGCTAAACATGAATTATATAAAAGAAACAAGAATTTATTTAACATTTACAGGGTTATTCCCAATCAATTAGCATCCTTTTAGAGGCTTATTTTGTACTTTAAACTAACAACTTTTTTTCTGGGACTTTTTTAGTTTTGTTTGACAAAAGTCGCAGAACAAAAGTTGTTAGTTTTGATGTAGGTACAGAATAAGCCCCTAAAAGATGCTAATTGGAAATAACCCTGTATACACAATTTAAAGTATCATGATAATTCTAAAAAAATCCTACTTCCTACTAATATTATAAACGCGAAAATTTGTATGTATGGATGTTTGTACCTACCTCTTTCGCGCAAAAACTACTGAACGGATTGAGATGAAACTTTGCAATATTAGTAATGCTGATACATCAGAATAACACAGGATATAATTTATAAAGATATTGCGTGAAACGAAGTTCTCCGGGTCAGCTGTACTGTACTGTACTAGCCTTTTTAATAGTCCACTGCAGGACGTAGGCCTACCCACGAAGGGTGTTTGGGCCATATCCACCACGCTGGCCCAGTGCGGGTTGATGTATTCACATACGTCATCGAATTTCTTCTAAGGACGTATGCAGGTTGCCTCACGATGTTTTCCTTCACCGAAAAGCCAGTGGTGTGAAATTCCGTACATAAATTCCAAAGAACTCATTGGTACGGGACCGGGGATTTGAACCCACGACCTCACGATTGTAAGGCGGATGTCACTACCTCTAGACCACCACGGCTGTACACACCACCGGGTCAGCTAGTGAGTTATAAATCAGATGGATATAGATATATCACATGGGTTATAGATATTATCACACTGGGAAATTTACTGATAAATTATTATAATAATTGTTTGTTAGAACAGCAACAAGGTTTGGTTTAACAGGTTGAATACAGGGTCCGGGTTGATAGTATATAGGCAGGTCCTGCACTAGGTAAAAACCTGTATCGCAGGCATAAATGTGAGCCCTATTTGTGTTATCACTACATTCTGTTTCACTATTTCCAACAGCCCCGTTTACTGTTACACAACTTTCAATCAAATCATTGCAAATATTCCGCGCTGCTAATTTGAATGTCTCCAATCTTAGTTAGTTGTATTAATTACCGTGTAATGCTTCTTCCAATTAGAGCATGAATCACCTCCTGGCTCGGTAGCCGAGGCTAAATATAGCCGGGGCTCCACGTGGCGCTTCTCGTGACAATTGACCCGCGGGTCAACGGGCTGGGAACTGTTCATTAGTTGCACCAATGTGCACATGTGCTGAACTTGCTGGATTGTTGTCAGGTGCACGACGAGTAAGAAGGAGATAGGCAGAAAAATTTGAGTTGCCAAAAATAGGATTTGAAATACAATTTGTCCGGGGAAGCAAGGTACTCAGTGGGGCCAAACTCAGCCAAGTCGGCCTCTTGTCAGTCCTGCCCCCCTACCGCCTAAGCAATAGCAATCGTAATAGCAATCGTTTATGACTTCATTTTAGTCATTTGGCACCGCCTATGTGACGTTAGCCATCAATTGCTTTGCGTGGATTGCGAAAACAATCGTTGAATGAACAACTTTGATGGCTAACGTCACATAGGCGGTGCCAAATGACTAAAATGAAGTCATAAACGATTGCTATTACGATTGCTATTGCTTTAGGCGGTAGGGGGGCTGGTAGGTTTTTCTTTCGCTGGCAAGGTTTTTGAAAGGTTCAATGAAAGTACCGGCCTTTGTTGTTGTTAAGATATGACCTGATGGCTTTTCCAGTGCAATGCTGTCGGTCTGATCTAAAGTTTGTCTAGGTTCTTTACCGAAAATAAGTGATATTTTTACTCATTGGAACTTAAATGAGTTCTATTACCGATAGAGGTTATTTTGATACTCTACAAAGAGACTGATTTCGCATTCTCCCTTGAATTTTCATTCAATATTTAAAAATTCGTGCATTTTTTAATATTTTTGAATTAATAATTTCTCTGTACCAATACAGTGAAAAATTCCTTCTCTGAGTTCAAGTACACCATTTTTTCTTAATTTGATAATAGCTAAAAAAAAGCATTTAAATTCGTAATTACTTTCAAAACTATCCCAAGGATTTCAAACTATCTTCGCGATTTATCGCAACTATCGCAAGCACACTTAATGTTTTTGCATAAATTAACCCAGACTCAAATGAGTTATTGTCATCCACTGCCTTTTCTAAAACTGCCACGTGGTACCATTTGCCTCTTGTCTTTTACCTATGATAAACAAGTTCGACCCGTGTTTTTGACTTATGTTTAGAGAATCTTAATCTCTCATAACTAAAAGATAATATTTAATAACTAGATACATACTTGAACCGCTAGAGTTCACACTGCGACCTCGAGACCTCGAAAAACTAAGTACATCACGTTTTGCTATTGACCTACAATACGGCTTTTTTGTTTACTAATATTGTTATCTAGTCGTGGAAATTGTCAAGTAAGTTGGAACAATGTCGAATCATTCACAGAATAAAAAAAATATATACTACTGCAAAATAAAAGTACTGCAATTGCTGCTGCGTATTTATTCTAAATATTGTTTGCTATGTTTAACTTGGTTTATTCCACTTAGACTATTGGTCATTTCTTAGGAGACACTAATCCCTTAAGTATCTTTATATCTATTAACTACCTAGAGCTAGACTTACTTACCTGTGAACAGTTCGTGATTGTCAGCTTTAAGGAAATTAGCATAATATTACGAGTATATTGAATATACATACTTGTAGATTTCATTAATCTTAATATCTGTTCATATTCATATAATCTTGGGTTAATCCCGTGATCAGATAGATTTTCTTAATTCAAATTATAGAGGTAAATTTGTGTGTTTTCCTCTCCATCATTATTTATAATTGACCGACGAACCACCGGAAGAGGTATACAATTCGACGCGTATATATATATTTTTTATGTATAACCACGCATAATTTTTTTTTATAGTAGTCCGATTTCAATAATTATTTTTTTATTGGAAAAAGTATACTTCGAAATTGGTCCCATTTAAATTTTATATGTGAAAAATGTTACATCGATCCGTGCATAATATTTGCGTTCTAGCGATGCGCCCCGGCTTCGCACAGGTGTATTATACTTATAAACATTTCTCTTGAATTACTCTTATCTATTTAAACAAACTGCATCAAAATCCGTTGCGTAGTTTCAAAGATATAAGAATACATGGGGACAGACAGCGGGAAGCGACTTTGTTTTATACTATGTAATAATGATTCTGTACATGGGTGAAGTCGGTCATGCTATTTTTTGCAAAAAATAATTATATTATGCACTATACGAGTGCATCCTCGTATTACCAAACAAGAACCAAAATTACCGACATAGCCCAGCGGATTGGCAAGTTGAAATGGCAGTGGACATGGCACATAGCGCGGAGGACTGATGACCGATGGGGTCGAAAAGCTCTCGAGTAGAGACCACGTATCGGCAAGCGCAGCGTAGGACGTCCACCCACACGGTGGATGTATGACCTCATCAAGACCGCAGGATCGCGCTGGATGCAAGCCGCTTCCAACCAGTCCTAATGGAGATCCATAGGGGAGGCCTATGGCCAAGAGTGGACATCCTATGGCTGATGGATGGATGGAAGACTACATTACAAAGTTGTCAAGTTAATCCTTGCAGTAGAATTTCAAAGTCATAATCGATATCATCAATCGGTCGTCCGAACCGTCTAGAACGTCTAGAATGTGCGAGAACGCCGGATAGTCTCGATAATGACATACCACCGCTCCATTGGTTGTCGCTGTTAAAGCTCGTCAACCTTCCAGAAATAGATACTAACCTAGAACTTGATCGTGTTGTTATTTTCTGTTGAAAGTTTATCATTGGTTTCCTTTTTTAAATTTCTAATTTCGAGATATATTAGCTCACGCCATTATATTCTACAGTATAGGCATGATGACTAAAAATATAATTAGTCCGTCAAATCGATTATCAAAAAATATTAGACCATTAGAGTTGTTCCATAGAAAAATATCGTTAACCCGCGACAAAATGTATGGAACCATTATGGAACAGTTTTTTTTTGAATTTTGTTTAAAGTCGCAGATCAAAAGTAGTAACTTTTGATGTACAGAATAAGCCCCTAAAAGGATGCTAATTGATTAGGAATAATCATGTGTTTAGTAACTAAATAACACTCAGACACAGAGCAAACACCTATGTTCGTGACATAAATACTTGCCCTGGGTGGGGATGGAACCCACGCCTCTTTAACCCCGAAGATAGGATCACTAACCACTGAGCCACCGGGGCAGAAGCAGATGTGTAGTAGGTATATCAGTCTCTAGCAGCCATATCACAAGCTATGCTTAGTCAGAGGCCGTATGTAAGATGTCCCCGAATATTTATTTATTTCCAACATGATTACCTACTGTTATTTTGTTCACTTTTTACGTCAGTTTTCCCTTAAACCTACACCGTATCAAGAATTCGCCAAGATCAAAACTTTAAGTGCGCAGTTAACATTTTATTGACCTAACATTTCAAAGGAAAACTACCAAAAACAAAGGTTTGTTTTCTGTTCTCGCAATTTGTTTATCAAAACATCTGTAATTGTAAATCTGTTATTAATCAAAATTGTTTTCCCAAGCGGAATGGAATCCAGTTTAATAACAACATTTGAAAGGGCGCTTGCGGGAACAATAGTTGCTGACGTAGATGAATACTTGTTAGGTTTCGTCGTTTAAACTTCGTTTGGGATCACTTAGAGCGCGTGTGTACGGCCGTTTTTTTTTCACCGGACAACGGACCGTCAATAAAGAGACACCTTACATTTTTCGTCGGACGGATGTCTGGTGTATCACACACACACATTCATTATAAACCATGCACCACCGCGAATCCGGTGAAACAAACAGTTCATTGTCCGGTGAAAAAAACGGCATATACAAGCGCTCTTAGAATACGCTATTGTTGTAAGGGCCCTTTAATTGTGACGTATGTCTCTAACTTCTTTAATTAAATTAATTGTTAATTAAATTAAATCTAAGACTTCAATTAATTATTAAGAATTATTGGGTTCTCAATAAGACAGTACGTTTGTATGTTATGCGATCATTCCGCCAATCATTAATCGATTTGATGATCCTTTTTTTGTTTGGTAGATAGTTATATACTTCAGAGGTGGTCTTATTTAAATTTTATTGAAATCGGTTGAGCCGTGTTCGAAAAGTCAACAGTAATCTAAAATAGAATAATGCATCGATTCAAACGAACTATTCGAATTTTGTACGTAGATTCCATCTATTAAATTTTATGGAAATGGGATGTGCGGACTTGTGCGGTTTTTGAAAAATCAACAGTAATCTAAAATATAATAATAACACATCGATTATAAAAGATTCCATCATTGTAGCAATGATTGAAACTGGATTTATCATATTTGGCGAGAAAAAAAATATTATTAAGGTAAAGCGTTGTCTCAACATCGCCTGTTTGTTTACTACTTGTTCTACCTCTGCTAATTTGCCTAGTAAGAATAAATTAAATGAATGAAATCAAATTCAATAAACCTGAAACTTGAAATATTGGATTCTGTAAATATAGCAACTGTTACAAATTCAAACAAGTCATTTCATACTCTTAATTGTCTTTTAAATGTCAATTGGGTCTGTATTTGCTTTGATTCGGAGTTCCTTTTGTCCGCTATTAAGTTAAAATTAGATTCCATTTTAACGACGTACTCATGAAATTTATTCTCGAAGTCTGTACTCGTATTAATTTTGCAGTGACGTTGTATCACGGTCACAGTCGTTTTTATTGTAGCTATTTTTAAATTCTCTTTTATCGCTTTTTCATAGTTGGACATCGAGCAGTAACTTTTTATCGACCTTGTCAAATACGGTTTTGACGACATTTCTGCATAATTCATCAAGCATCAAGTAAATAACACCTTCATGACTAACTCAGGTTCAATTTCCTCATTAATATAGCTCAGAGAATGTCTGTAGGTATTAATTTTAATTTATATTTAGTGTAAATTTTAATTCCACATTTCTCGGTGTATTATCAACATTCACAATCAAAGGTTACTTGTACAATGCAAATGAGAACTTTCTGCAAAAACATTTCGAGAATCGCTTTTGAGACTTCCTCTTCTTTTGACGAGTGTTGATTTATAGAATCTTTGTGAATGCTGCCGTGAATAATTTTAATCGTTTAAAAATTGTTTACCAGGAAGGTAAAAGATTCTTTTTTTGCAAGGGCGCCTCGAATATGGTGAAAGGTGCTTCAATTATATTTGTTTACGGAGGATCCAATTTTCTTTGAAAGTCAACAGCCTACTTATTTCATTTTTTACGCAAACGTTTTTTAAATACGACGTACAATTTTGTACTTATAAATTCTTTTTCTTTTATTTCTGGACATGAAAGATTTAATCTTCAGTCACAAGGTGATAAGTTAAGTGTTGTATCTTGCAAATTTTCGATTGATGCTGGATGTATATGTGTTGATGTACATAGTGTAGGCGGACTAATTAATAAAATAAATATTCCAAGTGGCACCAAATTGTTATGGGCCAAAATGCACTTACCTTCTGGCGAGAGTCCGGTCATCGTTTCCCAATTGTATGTATTGTTAGTTATTATTTAACATTTCTTCGGGTAGTTGTTTATCTTTCTCGTAAATTTTCATTAAAAATACTTCTGGCAAAAATGTTTTGTATTATTGTTCTGGGTAGTCTGTGGTTTAACCACCGCGTGTTCCTAGTACCTACATAGCATTCCACGAGCTGTGATTCGCTCAACGTTTTCATGTCACACAATGTCGTGTTTTATTTTAATTTCTCATTATTTACTGCGGTCGTTTGGTCTACATTTCCAACCGCAACACTTTGCACTTCTGCAAATAACTACCTGCAAGCTGTATTGTTCCGTTCATTCTGTTTGTTTACCTTCGAGCCAGTGTTTACTTTTAGTGGGTTGATTTTTATTTACTTCGAATCTTTCAGTTCGTTGACCTAGAGTTTTGTGGCTCTGATTTTTTAAATTTATACTCGTGGTTTACATTTTGTTTATCAACTCTATTCAACCTACTATCCTGAATGTTATACTGCAGTTTGTAGCTCTGATTACATTAGAGCTTATGTTTTTGTCACTTTGTTTGTCACGTTTTAGTACGCCTCATATTTTGATAAAATTCAACAAGCAACAGCATCAATAAAATGATTAAATTCTTAGCTCGTCAACCATAAATGGTGCAAGGTTCGTCTTAGATGCAAATTTTATACAATTTCAACACGCGTATCTTAGCAATACTGTCGGATTTTAAAATTAACGAGATTACAATATCATCCTTGAAATGTCGAATACAAATCATTCTCCCGGCATTGTGTGGTGTGTTTGCTGTATCTCTGCTCTTGTTTGTCCACGCGGTGCCAGACGCAAACATATCTGTTTACATTCCCGCTATGCATATTTTATTGGAAAAGTCTGCCACATTGGAATTGCATAAATCATCTCGCTGGGTATGGAATTGTATTTCTCAATAGATATGTATCACATTGGTTTGATTTTTCTTATTTGTTAGTCTTTAGAACAATTGGGAAGTGGTTGCTTATTGCTTATTCAGCTTAGGTTTTCTATTCATTACATTTTAGCATTACCATCAAACTGATGTATGGTTCAATAGCAGCCGCCTAAATTATTCGCAGGGCGCGATTTAGCTTAATTGGACAAAGCATCTGGGTCGGTGTCCCAGAGGATGCAGGTTCAAATCCTGCGATCGCGTCAATTTTTGAAATGTTTATCACAAAAAGAGAGTATGTAATAGTTAAAAAATATTATAAGTAGTATATCAGTCTCTGGCAGCCATATCACAAGCTTTGCTTAGGCCGTGTGTAAGACGTCCCCTAATATTTATTTATTTATTTTATTTTATTTAGTAAGTCCAAAGTATGTTGCTAAGCTGGTGTTTCAGGGGTATAGGTCGTCACGGTTGCGTTCACTACAGGTACCTTACAAATGGAAGACATGTCAATCAAATGAAGATTGAGCGATCGTAAAACGTGTGTAACAAACAATAAAACTTTATTTTCTCTAGATATTTAACACTTAAGATAATCGTATAAAGTATAAATCTTTTTTTATTGATGGTTAAGCTAACGTGCTCCATTCAAAGGATGGGGTACATTTCAAGCCCTTTCAAGTAATGGAATTGGTTCCAAATTTAACCTAAATCCGTCGCCAACACGCGCACATTTCGGTATTTTCGTTCCTCTCTCCGGAACAGCTGACACGGGTGAAATATTCATTCGTCGAGGCGCGCACTCGATGAATATTGCATCAGCCGAGCTCGGGCCCTCTCGCCGATGCCTGTGGACCGAAAACAACGGTTACACGCTACATTTCACTCGCTGTGTCGAGACTTTGCAACTGAATGCTGCTTTCGTCATAATAGTCCTGTGTCGTAGCACTCGTAACGGCTAGGTTGGAGTTGGCATAATTTTTACAAGCTTGTATTTAACTTGCAATGGATGTACATTGTACATACCTACATATGTAAGTTCGGGTGGAATCTTGCAAGTTAAATTTGATCAACTTCCCGATTTCCGATTGAGTTGAAATTTTGCACGCATATGTATATCGTGTGATGAAGGTGGCCATAGGAACTCCTGTACTAAACAAGATAGACCTGTCGAGTTTGGGCTCGTTTTACTTGTCTTGGTTAGTACTCTGCTGCTACATGATGTCCAGGATCTCAATAACTTGTATTTAAATAGTTATATTTTTATAATAATGTATTATACAATTACATATACAATTTTCTGATGTTTCAGATGTAGAGTTATTTTTTTTGTATCCTATAATATTCCCGACATAAGAAATCCTAGTACGTAGATATAAGTAAAGCGTTATTGAGAGCTATCTTCTTAATGATGATGGCATTCTGTAATCATGGCATAAACACGTTTTAGTGCCTGTCTAACCTACTGTACTTTTATCGTTTACAAGTACGCCTATAATACCACAGCCACTTGTGTTACGTTACGACCTTGACTGAACAATATCAAATACTTCATTTGTAGCCTGAAAAACATAATTATTGTGAGTTATTGTATACTTTTCATAAATAGCTATTTATCTCCTAATTTGCTACCGTGTTCGCAGCTTGCTGATTTAAACACATTTTTTAGTGCAAAAAATGGTATTTGCTATTTAAGCTAGATTTGGCCATCAACCCGCCTGATGGAAAGCGACGTTGTAGCCGAAGATGGATCATGTAGACCTAGAAGATACTTATTCACTCTTGATTTGAAGACATCCAATTGTAATTGTCAGGAAACAATGACGGAGGCAGGGCATTCCAATCCCTGGCGATCCGCATTGTGAAGGAGAAGCGAATCGCTTAGTACGAGCAGGTGGTACGTTGACTATGTAGGGATGGTATTTATGCGACTTCTGGCTTGTTCTGTTGTGAAAAGGAGATGAAGGAATCAGGTCGAGGAGTTCAAGCGCACACTCGCCGAAATGGAGCCTATAGAAAATCGCCAAACACGCTACGTTACGCCCGTGTTCCAGGCTTTCTGAAATCTTTTTGAAATATTTACTTCGAAAGACTGCAGAAAACTAAATTTTACTCGACATGGCAAAAGATTCTACCGCAAACAGGTTTCGGAAACAGTAACACTGAGTGCGTGTAATATGCAAAAGGCCTGCCTTCCGCTGCATAATGTATGGAGATGTGGCTTCCTCAGTCAACGGTCTTGTAAACACAAGGCGCTACTTCGTTTCTGTAGATCCAACGTGCGCTTGGCGGCTTAGGTCATCGATAAAATACCTCATCATGTCAAGCTGAATCTAGGAGTTGTTTATTTAGAATTTAATATATACTTACTGGTAATCATCAATTAGCATCCTTTTAGGGACTTATTCTGTACATCAAAACTAACAGCTTTTGTTCAACGACTTTTATCAAATCTAAAAAAAAATGCTATTCCATAGAAAAATATCTAATATAATAAGTTCACCCTCGATGGAAAGGAAGCCGTGGTGGTCGAGAGGTAGTGACACCCGCATTACAATCGTGAGGTCGTGGGTTCGAATCCGCGGTCCCGTACCAATGAGTTCTTTGGAATTTATGTACGGAATTTCACACCACTGGCTTTTCGGTGAAGGAAAACATCGTGAGGCAACCTGCATACGTCCGTAGAAGAAATTCGATGGTGTATGTGAATCCACCAACCCGCACTGGGCCAGCGTGGTGGATATGGCCCAATCACCCTTCGTGGGTAGGCCTACGTCCTGCAGTGGACTATTAAAAAGGCTGGTACAGTACAGTACCCTCGATGAATGTATGAAATAGCTTTTTTTTTAGTTTTGTCAAAAGTCGCAGAACAAAAGTTTTGATGAACTGTATAGAACAGAAAAAAATAGTATGCAATTAGAATTATTATTTTTATCAGCGTACCTATCATTTTGAAAAATATTTTAGAATAGTACATACCCTAATACCTAAGTATTACACTTTGATGGCGACGCAATTAATGAATCGGAGAATCAAAGAATATTTCGTATTGTTTACATTTTGGCTCCGTAGTGTAAATTGGTGTTGTGTAAAGGCAATTTTTTTTTCACTAAGAGTAAGTAAGTCATATATTTATTTAGTAACTAATAACACCGCCTACTCAATCAGTTCAAATATTTGTATTCGGAAGAATATAGTAGGAGTCCTAACGGGATCAAATAAACCGGCTAAAGCTGACTACAGCTTGAAAGTTTCTCCAGAAGGCTTGGTATGAGCACATTTGATATTTCAGGAACCGGTAATCGAACCCCATTCCTCGGTTACTTACTCCTTATCTACGACCAACCCTCCATTATTGGCCATTAGGCAGGTGGTTCGCGGAGCCGGTTGCGATCTGACCCAGATCTCGAAAGGGCGCCGAACTGGGTTGACCTATCCAGCGTTCACGCCTCGAGCTCCACTTCGGGAGACGAGACAGATATACGGGATCGTTGGCATTTCAGGGATATTACCCATGGGAGGCATCTCGCTGGAGGATTACTTTCCAGGTGACTTAGGCAGGCATTTACTCGGGCGTTACACTTTAGTATTCGAATAGGTAATCGCAAGTGGAAATTAAAACTAACCGGTATTAGGCTTGGAGTGGCACGTTAATTTAGGTGTAGATCCTAAATGTAGCTAAGAACTTAGTTAGCTCTGTCTGATTCCAATCCATACTTTTATTTTCAACAGAAATATCAGAGAAGAATCTAGTTTAAAATGGCTTGCATCTTGTGAATGTCACACAATTCCAAAAACGAATTGGTTATAATTATTTTTGCAAAAAAAATGGCATGACCTACTTCAACCGTGCCGGGTACAGAATCGATGTAGCAATTTCACATTATTGTAGATTTATCAAAAATGGCTCAGCTGATTTCGATAAAATTTAAATGGAACCAACTTTGGAGTAGGTACACTGTTTCCAATAAAAAAAAATTGAAATCGGAGTAGGTACTACCTAAAAAGTTATGCGTTTACACATAAAAAAACCTCTTCCATTTCGTCGTTCAAAAAATAGCCCAAAGATTATATTTCAAGAATAGATAAACGTAAGCATATTAATCAGACTTACGTATTACCCCGAGTTGTCAAGGTCTTACATTTATCAGTAACAAAAACAAGCATGAAGTGACAACGCTAAGCCAAGACTTTCAAAGCCTCAATAGATTTTCTAATCCTTCCGCAATCAGAGAGAGTACAACGCAGATACTTGCATTAAGCATTTTGCAGCGTAATGTGTGCATAAGAGTTAGTTGATCTAACATTTTGATATGGTTTACGGTGTTTGTGCTCATTCGTACTCACGTTAAGTGATTAGCGGTGTCATGTGACAAGGGTCTGACGGTGATAGTTTCGGGGAGCAATTAGTCGAAAGAGAGATAATAGAGTCAAATCAGGGTGACATAGAGAAGGTTGCGTGCAATGTGGAATACGAGTAAGTTCGTATAGGCCGGGTGACTAGCCCTGGTGTCAGAGTTTTTAGTTGCTTGCTTTTACTGATGTCATTTCAACATATTATATTAGTTTGACTTCTTGTAGGACAGTTCAAACAGGTTTTGGCGGAATGGTATATCCCTTGTTGATTAAAGTGTAGGTTAGTGACCGTCAAACGCTTGTTTATTTGGTCTGTAAACTAATAAATTAACTTGTCGAGCTTTGTCTGCCATCTGCCGTTAGGCCCAACCTTATTGCTACGTTTACGACTTTAACCAAGTACCTACCATATTATATTGGAAAGTATTGTACTGTAGTTTGTCACAAGTATAATTTTGAATGGATTCTCATTTCCACCATGTCATTTCGCGTTAGTGCCGGTCACGGTTTGTCCTCATTTCACTTCTATAGTACCTATCGTATAATAGGAAAATATTTACAGCATTATAATAACATCGACAAGTTCGATAGAAATATAATAGATTCATAGCCGTAACTTCAGAAATCAATAACAATAAAATATCATCAAGATATTGTTTCTTTAGATATTCACAGTCATAAATCAACTCAGAGAAGTTATACGCGTTCATACATAGAAACCGCAAGCTGACTTCATTTTAAAGTCCACAGATTCTGAATATAGCTGAATCATAATAATACATTGTTCTGGTTGCCAGTAATTCAATGAAATCAGAAACGAGATATCTGGAATATTATCTGCTAATATCAATTAAAT
Organism: Hypomecis punctinalis; assembly: GCA_949316475.1. Lineage (NCBI taxonomy): Eukaryota > Metazoa > Arthropoda > Insecta > Lepidoptera > Geometridae > Hypomecis > Hypomecis punctinalis. Next base: position 22,990,952 of record OX438810.1, read on the forward strand.
ATGTCTGGCTGATAATTATTAGGTCACGATTGACGTTTTTCCTAAACTGCTTGGATGGATAAATTAGAAAAGAAATATATTTACATTGATCCGTCTTCTCTACTTGGTTGTCTAGAAAACGTTGCTGTAGCTATTTAAACTGTCTTTTGTGACTTACATGTTTTGTTCTTCTATTACCTATGATTCGTTTGTGTTATAAATAAATAATATACCTATGTTGTAACACAGAATTCAAAACAGATTGTATGCGATCACGTCTATTCTAGCGGTTCTTTACTACTAATATCTCCATCAAAGTCTCCACACGTAAAATATGGCTTGCAACATGTCTGAGAGATGTTTTGTTATATTATTTTATTCTAGTTTCTTTTGAATCTGCACCTGCCGCATAATAAATATTGTCTGAGAGCATAACGGTATCCTGCAGACACAAGCTATGTAGAGTCAAGATTTTAGTTGAGACAGTCACAAAGCATATAATATTGTTCATGATGGTTTTAAAAGTTGCAGTTCTTGTTTTCTGATCAATATTCTTATCCTTACTAATATTATAAATCCGAAAGTGTGTTTGTTGGTTTGGTCCTCTTTCACGCATCAACGGAAAAACGGATTGATTGATTTTTCGCATGGACATGGTTTAAAAGACGAAAAGTGACATAGGCTACTTTTTATCCCAGATAAATAAAATGTTCTCATGGAATAGCACAAAAATTAAAATGGATGGTGGCGAAGCCCCGAGCGTAAGCTAGTATTGATAATATAGAGAAGAATGCCAGATTTTGGGTAATATAGGAGCTATGGCTACCGCGTAATCGATGTTGGCATATAAATATCCGAAATCTTTGCCAAATAGATAATAACATCGGTAACTACTGTGATTTGGCATTGTGGAACCTTCTGTCCTGGATTAAATGCAAGCTTTAATGGCCAGACCAAGTTCAGTTACTATTATAAGGTTATCATTGATGCTTAATAGTTAGTATGCAATATATATAGTGCCATAGAATACAGTAGCAATTAGTGTGGGTGTTATCTAATGTAATATAGGTATATTGTTGTTAAAAGATGATTTTGTTAAAAGACATTGATTCCTCCCTGACCAACGCCTCACTCTTCTTATCTTCGCAGTGTGGCGATTATAGTTTGAAAAAATTGAAGAACTTCTGCAATTAAAACAAATAGTGATTTTGCAAACAATGTACCTATTTAAAGACACCGTTGCGGATATAGCCGATCAGTTTAAAAGAATAGAAAGTTGTGTGAAAGAAGTAAAAGAAAGGTAAAGTCACGCGATGTCACATCGAGAGTTATAATTACGATCAACCTTTTATTATCGGAAGTCAATTGTTATTAATCTTTAGTAGACGCTGAGATGAATTAATTAAAGAGGAAAACAATAGCTATTATCAGGCAAACGGCTCGCACGTGGATCGGCCATTCATGACATTTGTTACAATTACAATTTACACAGCATTTTGCTAGAGTCTACTCGTACCAGATGGTATCTGAAATGAGGAAATCGATAGACTATTGAAATTACAGGCAGAATTGGTGGGTTATGTTGTATGGGATCGTAAAGTTCTTAAAGATACTTTCTTCTCCATATAGAAAGATACCAAAGCCTGACAAGTGAAGTTAGAATATGACTTCAATCTACTAAGTGATCCTATTGTAAATCTATAGGAAGACGTTCATCTGTGAGTGGGACGTCCGATAGCAATTGAGATATTTGATATGCTAAATATGACATTTTATGTTATAAACACTGTATTATTTTATGCTTCTTTCCTTCGATTAGATTTAATTTTCGTAATGGTGATGCTTGTTAAATTTCTATCCAATTTGTAGGAAGTAAATATCTAGTTGGTGGAATCAAGGTATGTTAGACAAGAGAGACAAATTGAATGCTCTACGATGAAGCTCAGTGTTTGCCCTGTACTAAGCCAAGTGGGGTGATTAAAACCATCATTATGAACAACTATTGCTATGAGATTAACCTGTCATTTGAGAAACTACAAAACAAAAAACAAACAAATTGCAACTCTGAATCGACAAATGTATGAAACAGCTGTTTTATTTTCCTCGAATTCCAGGTTGGCCCCATAGAAGTTGTTTATAAATGTTGGTTTGAATCACCTCCTTTTGTCTTAGTAGGTACACCAGTTCTGGATAACTCTGTACAGACCTATTATTTTATCGAAGATTGTAATCTAGCTTTCTTGTATCATTTCACCGCAAGCAAAGAGCTAGAGTTAGATTGCACCACGCCTATATGAAAAGGTCATGCTGCAGATCTAGGCTAGTGGCTCAGCTCGGGCCATCTGCGACGTCCCACATAATTATTATCTCTGGCACGATGCGCATCGCCGTACCGCACTCGTGAGCTTCAAGAGCATTGGTCAATTTCAGTTGACGCCGATGAAGGCTTCATATCACGCGTTAAGGTGGATTTACTAGGTCAGCGCGCTAAATCTATTATATAAAAGGCTTCCCTGAGTGACTGACTGACAGACAGCCTACAGCCCAAACCGCTAAAGATATAATGTTGAAATTTGGAATATAGGTACATTGTACTACGTAATGGAGCACTAAGGACGAAAATTTTGAACTTTCGACCTCTAAGGGGGTAAAACGGGCCCTTTTCGTTTGTATGTAACTTTTTATTCCCTGTTCCGATTCATTTGAAACTTCGTATACATGCTTTTCAAACAAAATAAAAGTTACGTTTTTACCTGTTTTTCCGAATTTTCTTTATCTAAGGGGTCAAATAAGGTCCCAAAGTTGGTGAAAAAAGCGTCTATTACATCCAACCAGCTGAACGGTTATGGTTGAAATCTGGTATGAAGAAAGCACACAGCAGGTTTCAATACAGGAACTAATAATATCCAGGAAAATCTGTAGGGTTCCTGAGGTATAGCCAATATTAACCAGTTTAGGCTACAGCCCAAACCGTCGATGATATAAACTTGAAATTTAGAATATACGTACATCGTACAACATCATGAAGCACAAAGGATGAAAATTTTGAAAAATAGACCTCTTACGGGGTAAAACGGGCCCTATTCGTTTGCATGTAACTTTTTATTTCCTGTACCGATTGACATGAAACTTTGTAAAGATGCTTTTGATACTAAATAAAAAATATAGTTCTTCCTGTTATTCTGAATTTTCCATAAAAAAAACTTACTTAGGGGTCAGATAAAGGAATAATAAAGTTGGTGAAAAAGCATCGATTACAGCCAAGGAGCTGAAAGGTTACGAATGGAAACGGGTATGTAGAAAGCACACAACATGTCTTATTACTGGAACTATTACTATCCCGGAAAATCTTCAGGTTTCTTAGGGATATCCAAAATTAATCAGTTATAATTATAATGTAATGCTAAGTTAAAATGGTTAAATGGATTCTAACGAAATTTAGAACGAAGCTAGACAATAACACATATTACCACTTAGGGTAAGTACTGCTATCCCGGAAAATTTGAGTGGGTCCTTCGGGATGTCGATTTCTTAAAAAAACACTAAAAACGGTTTGAAAATCTCAATGAATTCTTTTTTATGTTAAAATAGCCACCATTTTAACTAATAAATTACTAACTATTGACCTTCTGGGAAAAGTCCCGTATTCTTTGTGCGCGAGACTAATCGTAACCCTGAATAAGCGTAAAAAATAATCACAATTTATTTTTATAATATAGTGAAATATCTAGAATAGAATTAAGATAATGATTTATCCTTATATGGGTCAAAATGAGTCCCTAATAGTTGACGATTTTTTTCTATTTTATGAGCCAATAATCTTAAGCTTAGGGTACATACGGGTCAATATATGTACTTTACTATGGGATCAACCCTAAAAAGCGAAGATTACCTACCTATTCCATAGATGTTGTCGCGGGTCGATGAACTTTTTGTGTTGAACAGTTGATTTTATTTACGTGATTTCGGGGTTGGTACCATAGTAAAAGTTCGTCAAATGAGGAGTATAATAGCATCCTTGAACTGACTGACTGTCTAGATATACATTATGTGTTTCTCAACAATAATAAAATATATTTTTTCATCTGCCTGGGGTCAGACAACGTCTGAAAGTCCTACAAGTGTCTTGATCACTTTTAACTGGGTGAACGGTGTTGGGCGAGATTGTCACAATATCTCTCGGGAAAAATGAGTTCAGAATAATAGAAATTAAACTTCTAATGACTGAATGAAACATGTCGAATACATATACCGGCCTTAATTAATAGTGCACTTCTGCACGTAGGCCTACCCGCGAAGGGTGATTAGGCCATCGGCCATATCCATCACGCCGGCCGAGCGCGGGTTGCGGAATCTATATACGACATTGATTTTTCTCTACGGATGTACCTATACATGTTGCCTCAATGTTTTCCATCAATAAAAAGCCAATTGTGTGAAATTTCTAACATTGACACTCATACAATTATTATTATTATTGAATTAATTACAAAAATTCAGCAATTTATCATTCAAAAATTCACGTACTCCGTGATAAGCTTTAGATACAAGTAAGAGTAAGGTGCGTTGGGGTAATTCCGAAAATGGGTATATTCAGAATACAGAATACAGAAAATTTTATTCGGGACAAAACAATTAGGTACACAGAAACAAAACACGAAAAACAACAAAAAAATAGAACAATTCATACCCAATGCTTTGCCACGAAACTGATCCCAACTCAGTATATTGCTGGTTATAAACAACCAGCACTGATATTATGTTGGGACCAGCGGTGACGTCACTACCGCAAGTCAGCGCGAGCAGTTAAATCAATTCGTATTACACACTTAAAAACAAGAACTAACGAGAGTACATTTCACAGGGCTATGACATCATGATTACAAAAGTTTTCGGAATCAATTTTAAACTATACATAACAACAGCAAAAACATACAATTGTATTTTTAACTTATGTTAAACAATACGTTCAAGAAAGAAAAAACAAGCTAATTTATGAATTTCATTAAGTTACAGTACGTACTCCGAAAATTCAAAATTTCTAACGTTATACTTTTCCGTTGCCAACACAAGCTTAGACGCCATATTGATTCTTCATGCTGCGTCAGTCATCCGGGAGTCGCTAACTCTGGTGAGACGTGTAAGGTGGCAAATTTAGTGAAACAAGGAATTTTCGCGCCTTTTTCGGTGTGTCACAATTACCCCAAGATACTTTTCTTGGAGTTATGGAAAGATATTCGCATAAATGTTTCTATATTCTATAAATAGTTCGTTTTTTACGTATTCGAGTCAGGAATACCTGTGTTTTTTATTTAATATCGCAAATTCCCCATTGGGGTTATTACGTGATAGTATTATTTACATGAATAAAGATTTGTTGTGCCTCAATAATTTATTTTTATTTTGATGCGAACTTCTACAGCTGCTGTACTGTACTGCTATTGTTTCCTGCAGAGGGTGAAGAAATCAGACCAAATTCATACATAAAAGTTTTAGAATCACAAACTCTTCATGGGGTAATTCCGAAATGCTAGACTAATGAAGTATGAGATTAGAGATAAGATATAGGAAAAGTGTCGAAATTTTATGTTTGGGGTAATTATGGTCAAAAAAGGATTTCAGAACTTATGTATATGTGAAATAAAATCAATTTTAGAATGATTCCGGAATTACCCCGAGATAGTTCGTAATTTCCCTGACTTCATAAGAATATGACCCAATTTTTTATATATCAAAATTATTTAAATTTGCTGTTTTTATTGAAATTTAATAATGGTTATCATACAACATATTCATATAAAGAAAAAAAGGAAATTAAAAAATAGCACTAACTAAAAATGTATTTCGAATATATAGCTCGGTAGTAAAAGCCTGACCATCTCATATGAATTTATGTCACAATTACCCCAATACACCTTAAATGAAATACGCAAATACTAAGACAATGCTGTTTACGACCAGTGTGTGTTACCATTGATGACTGATGGCACAGAAACGTGGTCTTTCACTATGGGCCTTATTAGTAAGCTCCAAGTAGCCCACCAACAAGCTATAGAGAGGGCTATGCACAGAGTCTCTCTGCGAGATCGAGTCAGAAATGAGGAGATCTATTACCAAAGTTATCGACATAGCCCAACGGATTGGCAAGTTGAAATGGCAATGGGCAGGAAACACAGCGCGGAGGGCTGATGACCGATGGGGTCGAAAATTTTCGAATGGAAATCACGTACCGGCAAGCGCAGCGTAGGACGCCCACCCACAAGGTGGACGGATTACCTCATTAGGACCGTAAGATCACGCTGGATGCAAGCCTTTTCCAACCGGTCTTATCGGAGATCCTTTGGGGAGGCCTATGTCCAGCAGTGGACTTCTTATGGCTGATGGGTGGATGGAGACAATGCAGGCCAATCCGTGGGCTATTTTAGGCAAATACTTAGACAATTCAGACTAAACCGTAGGCATTATACTTGCAAGTAATATGAAAATAGGCCCAGTCATGAAGGCTCCATCGTAAATTTTATAGCAACGTAAAAAGTGTACTCTCTATTGAACCTTAACCACGAGCTATTATTATTTTAAGTAAGTGCCAAGGCAACGCAACAACGCAGGCCAGACCGTGGGCTATTATCATTGCAAGTAATACAACAACGCAGACTAATAGCAGGCAATCATAATTTTAAGGAAGTATTAAGACAACGCGGGCCAGACCGCGAACTATTAGATATTATTAAAAACAAGTGTCAAAATAATACGGGTTGAATCGCAGGCTATTATTTTAAGCAAGTAAGTACTAAAACAACGCGGGCCAAATGGCAGGCTATTATAATTTTAACCAAGTATTAAGACAACACGGGCGAAACCGCGGACTATTAGATTTTATTTATAAGCGAGTACAAAGACAACGTAGGTGAAACCGCGAACTGTTTTCATTTTAAGCAAGTACCTATGTACTAAGACAACGCGGGCGAAGCCGTGGGTTTTAAGCTAGTTACAATATGTTTGCCATTTACAGACCTGTAGACGCTGTTTAATTTAGCAAACTTCTAATAAACAGTGTTTAAGATAAACTAATCATTTACTTTCACTGATAAACTACTCATTGTAAAATTACAAAAACTCATTTAGCGACCATGCAGGTAGTGTTTACGAGGTGTACACAACACACATTAAAAATCCAAAATAGTGGCCAGTGTAAAATCCAAAACAATTAATTATGTTATTACCGCAATAATATTATATTATTTTGGTAATAACATAACTTAAAACTTTAGATAAGATAAATGTTACGTACGAAATAAATGTAGGTAAATCTGTTGTAAGTGACGACATTGACATGATGAAAGGATGTTTAAGATGGATTAACTTTTGCGTATTTCTAGCTTTAATCCTGGGGTCAAGGCTTTTTACAAGTTTTTATTTAACTTGCAATGTATGTATGTAAGTTCGGGTGGAATCTTGCAAGTTAAACTTGACCAACTTCCCGGTTTTCGATTGAGCTGAAATTTAGCACGCCTATGTATATTGCGTGACAATGCAATATTATGGTACCCTGGAGCTGATCTGATGATGGAGTCGGAAGGTGGCCATAGGAACATCTGTAGTAAACAAGATAGACCCGTCGTGTTTGGGCTCGTTTTAATTGTCTTGGCTGGCACTCTGCTGCTATATGATATCCAGAGTCTCAAAAGCTTGTATTTAAAAAGTTATATGTTTATAATAATTTATTTACTTATCCTTTTATACTTGGAATGAATCCAAAAAGGTACGTTAGTTTAGCACAAAATGAGTGACAGCGGTACTTTGCTATTATTTAAGTTAAAGCACACACACTCTACTGTTCTAAAAAGCAACGAGGAAATCAACACAGCGGTATTACGAATACACAAATAAACTAATTTCAAAATGGAAATACAAATATGCCAGCAAATAGCTGTACAATTTGAACCAAAGGTGAATGCGAATAATGGATGCGTCAAGTCTCTGATAACTCTATTGTAGTTATTGAGGATGTATTTAAATGTGTTGTGATACAAATCGCCTTCCTCTGCCACGGCTCAATTGAATGTAATGTTTGTGTGAACGTAGATCTTTGTTCAAGAGCGATCCTTGATAAGACGAGGAAACAACACCAGCGACAAAAGGCTTATTAATGCAAAAACTGACGCTATAGATAAAAGCGATATTTTTAACCCCCGATTCTGAGTTTGACGTGTGTTCCTGTTGATGGCGTACCTATCTGTGTCAGATGACGTATAGTTTATGCAAAAAGAGAAACGTCATAGGTAAGGTCGCCCGTTTGCTATTTTACTAATTTTATTACGTTGACATCACTGTTTTGTCATTGATTGATTGTCTATTAAAAGTATTTGATACTTGGTAGACATCAATTCGGTTTTCATCAGTAGACTCGCGTCTACCAAGTAGTCGGTACCTTGACTGCTGATTAAAATCTTATTGCTCACCCTAATGCCACGATGGTTCTTTTTTTGCACAAGCTCTGAGATGGACTGATTTTAACGCAGTTTATTTAGTTTGAAAGCTGATGAAATCGAAATCGTTCTTAGCACATAAACTGTATTTGTTAAAATATCATCATCATATGCAGCCTTCTTATTACACTGCTGAATATAGGCCTCTCCCTCACGGTGCCATTTGTGGATATCATAGACGGGTAGTCTACCCGTGACCACGGTCGATGCAACTCGGCCGAAACGTCGGGATGAGGAGGTATTTATTTATCTCGTAATTTTAGTGCGCGATTAGTCCCGTAGTATAAAATAATAACCATTGAATCTTCGGATGCATGCAGGCTTCCGCGCGATGATTATTATCCTATTATATCGAAGACAAAAATCGAATCATAAACGTTATGTTATCAGAAATCGTACGTATTATAAACGTTTGCTGTATGATATTCCGTACGTAATTTTATCGATCTACTAGGCCCAATTTTAGAGGCGCCATCGTAATTACAATAGGTATAGCTAGTTTACTGTTTCTTTTTCACTACGTGCATTTGATAGAAAGAACACTATTTTACGTTGCTATTCAATTTACGATGGCGCCTTAAAATTGGGCCTACTATGTATACATATAAGTAAATTCGTACAAGTATAGGACGGGTGCATGGCTAGCCCGGTGTCGTTCCCACAGCAAACAAACTTCTGTAATTTCTGTAAGTATATCGTCGCTTTGGTGGTGACCAGAGGTCAACCCACATTTTTAGTAAAATTAGTTACATAGATAATTACCAATTATTATAGTTAAACGGGGATTCAATAAGCCTATTTTCCTTCTACGACTCAATTTTCATCAAAATCGGACCAATGGTTTAAAAGATATTATAAAAAATATATTCTGTAGTTGACCCTTGTCCCTTAATTGCTCATTATCTCAAAACTTGATTTTGTGGGTTATCTCTCTTTACCACCAAAGCGACGATATATCGACAAAATCAAGTTTGTCAAATAGTATGTTCACCGGCACTCATGTGAAATGTAAAGCCATTGAAACAAATAAGATTTAGCTGTAATGAGGCTACAATAGCTACCCGTTCGGCCTCCCCTTCTCTCTCCTTGGCATTCCTCATGAAGATGTTACGAAACTCAATACTTATATTACACGTATCAAAACACAGAGCTTTAATAATATAATTACATAAAACAATTAAATTGCAATCCTTACTAATTATATAAATGCGAAAGTATGTTTGTTCGTTCCTCTGTTACACAGCAACATTTGTTCTGAGGCATTTAAAAGTGACTACCGTAGCTCGGTTAACATGTTCAATCGTAGGTCCCGATTGGTTTTACCGTTTATCCAAGTCTTCAATTCTTGACACTAGGGCTAGCAGCATAGCCTGATTTAAACGTTCAGCAATAAATGAAATGAATGAAATGAAATATCTTTATTCGACACATAACACGTACAAAAAAAAAACTTATATAACTAATGAGAAAAAAAAAACAAAAGTGTCGAAAGGGACTCACCTCAGCTATATAATGTTGAGTGCTGGAAGGACCCAACACTCAACGCTGGTATTCTGATGAGCCCCTTATTGAAGGGTATGTGTAACTATAAAATATATAATACTAAACAGACAAAAATAACTAACCCGTGACAAAGCGCTTAGATATCAAAAAACATCAATAGAAAATGTATAAAAGCAATAACAAAAAGATCTACAATCAATCAATAATATGTAAAATTATTATGAATAAACTACACATACACATACACATATAATACAATATACATAAATATACTTAAACTTAATAAAACCGGATAGGCACTATACAAAAAAAAAAAAAAAAAAACAAAGATTTTACTCGTAACGAAAACAAAAAAGAAAATAAAATAAATAACAATAAATAAAAAGAAATACCACTTTGAAACTTGTACAAAATGCAATTATTATCCCACACGAGACACCAGCAGACAACGAGGCGAAGACAGGCAGAGTCAGATGAAGGACTGATCGTACACTATCAACCCGTGCTGAAGCTGTTTTGATAGTAAATATTGTTTTAGTTTTAACCGAAAAGAATAAAGCGATTTGAGCTCTCTGATGGGAGGAGGCAAGTTGTTCCAGCATTTGGCAGCCGCATATCGAAAACTACCTGTGAAATTTACAGTGCGACAGGGCGGCATCGCCAACTGCTGAGCACACAACCTACGATAGCCGCGCCTGGCATCAGAGACCCATCTAATTTTGTCGTACAAGTAAGGAGGATTACTGTGCTTCACAACCCCAAACAGAAGACAGGCCAGATGCAGTTTTCGCCGCGACTTCATCTTCAGAAGATAATTATTGTTAAGAAATGGCGTAACATGTGATCTTGATGGAATAGTGAAGCAGAACCTAGCACAAGCATTTTGTACGCGCTGAACAAGGCGCTGCGTCCGAGCAAGAAGCCGAGGGCCGTAAACAGTGTCTGCATAATTTAATTTTGATAATACTAGACTCTCGACCAGCTGAACGCGTAATTCCTCGCTCAAACACTTTCTGAGCTTGTACAAAGTTTTCAAGCGGAAAAAACAATTTCGGACAGCTTCGGCAATATGATTTTCGTATCTCAATGCATCATCAATGCTCAAACCCAGGTTACGTGCCTCGTACACACGTTCGACTGGCTGACCCATAAGAGACAAACTAATGTCTGAGGGTAGTTTAGCCAGTTGATGTCTGCTTCCGAATACCATAAATTTAGTCTTTACTGGATTTAGTAAAAGGCAATTTGCGTCCGACCATGCTATGATTCTATTAAGGTCCTCGTTAAGATCAGTAAGTGCATTCTCAAGATTCTCCGGCTTAAAATGAATGTAAATTTGTAGGTCATCAGCGTAAATATGATACCCGCAATTCTCAATAACTTCAACTATATCTGCACTGTAGAAAGTAAACAGCGTTGGGCCAGGTATGGATCCTTGAGGAACACCTCTAATAATATCTGCTAGTGTAGAACGAAGAGGAGACCCTGATGGCTGAGAAATTTCTACAAACTGTTGCCTTCTGCTTAAGTAGCTATCGAACCACTTGACAGTGGGACTATCAAAACCAGAGGAACTCATTTTCGATAAAAGTAACGTGAGATTAATGGCATCAAACGCCCGTGAGAAATCGAGAAGCACCAGCATTGTACACATGCCTTTGTCTTGAGAATCCAGAATATTGTCAGTGACGTCAAGCAAAGCTGTGGCTGTACCGCGGCCTTTCCGGAAACCTGACTGGAACTTCGGAAGAATCTCATTTCTTTCCAGGTATTCCATCAGTTGCTGATTCACCACCTTTTCTATTATTTTTGATTCAATAAAGCAACGGATTGATGTTTTCCACGAGTAGAGTTTGGATACCAAAAAGTTTCTTATATGACTCAATTAAAATGCACAACTTAAGTATTAATCGCGTATGAAATCGCAGGATGCAGCTAGTCTTTGTATATATTAATTATGTTTATATGTAATATAAGACTTGGAATGATTATAAGATGTAATTTGGGTTTGGATTTGAATTTTCTGCACAAAAAATCCAATTAGTGCTTGAAATTAGTTTCCAAATTAGTACCTAACGACGTTAAAAACTTAAAATATTTTATGTTCAGAAACTTGTTTTTAATTAGTGTTTTTCTGGATATAAATATTTGAGTTTTAATATTCTCATAATAAAATGTAATATTTATTATATTTTGCATCTTAATGTTTTCATCTAATTTTCAACTCGCTTATCACGTCAATACGTCTATAATGGACGTTCCTTAATGCTACTAAATGTTTTTCTTTTTTAAGTTTTTCAGTACAATTTTCCTTATTACGTTACGATGAGAAAACAAGTCATATCTTGTGATCCATTTATAGCAAAATATCATTAAATATGTCCACCGACTTAGTCTTTGTATTCAATAATTTTATTCACACCTCTAGCCATCATAAATGTTACAGTTTGGATACACACTACGTAGCTAGGGTTACCAGATAGAAAGTCCGGAGAAAAAGTCCAATTAGCATTGAAGTCTTGAAAATGTTCTATACGTACAATTGCATATCTTAATATATGTACAATTTGTAAATCTTATTATGGAAAATAACGTGGCTTATGGAAAATAACGTGGCTTTCGCACTTATTTCGCATTTATTTTTTATTTTTCAGACCCGTTTAATATTTAAGACTTTTTCTCTGGTACTAGCACTCGTTAGCTTGAGAAAGATCGCAAATGTAGCCGAAAATATAATATCTATGTCTTTTAAACTGTGTGAGTGATTTTTCTTTTTAATTATAAAGTAAGTATTTGTCAATCTTACGGTAAACGGAGTGCATTGGATACTTTGATATTGCGACTTGTGTCAAAATTCGAATAATCCTTTGATTTCCCAGACACAATCCTGAAAAAAGCTTAAAAATCCTACGATCTCAGAATAAATCGCTTGATATGGTAACCCTATATACAGCGTGCGCTGAGGATTCTGCAAGCATGTCGTGATCGGGACCAATTAGCTGGCTAATGTTGACATTCGAGTGCCGCGAGTTAGCACCTCGTCCCGCTGTGACACGCAAAAGCACCTAGATAATATAATCGCCTAGATACTCTACTAAGCTACTGGAGCAGTTATGCCAGCGGCCCAGAGCCACGCTCCGTAATTTTAAGGAGCTGGGCTAGCTCGGGTAGACGCTGGAGGGGGAAATGCACAAAACACCCCATGCGGGACGTCAGTGCAGGACTTATCGCCCTTACTTATCACCCAGACCGCATTGGACATCAATTTATCATTGGAATAATTGGAGTATTTTTACCGACTTCCAAAAAGGAGGAGGTACCTACTATGTTCGTCTGTATGTATTTTTTTGTGTATGTTCATCGATATTTTCGCCAATTGTGTATCGTTTTATAATAATCTTTTTTTATTTCGAAAGTACAATGGTACCCGTATGTCACATAGAATTCGTGCAAACTATTCGAATTCTGTACACGGTGGAAATCGGTGGTGGTGGAGACCGCGCCGGATGCAAGCTGCAACTGGTCTATTGGTAATCTTATGAGACCTATGCCTAACAGTGAACGTACTACGGCTGCCATGACGATGATGAAGGATCAGATCCGATGATGCGTTATGTAGTAGGTTCTGGTTATTATATCAATTTATGTCAAAAGCCATCAAGAGGCTTAAAACTTTGACACCAGGGCTAACTCGGCTTATTCAAACATGCAACTTTTGGATGGTTGTAAGCGGGTGGCATTTTCCAACTGAGCGCTACCGTGGTTCAGATGACTCGTTAAATTGTAGGTCTCGGTTGTTTAAACGTTTAGCCATGTCAGAGGCCTACAGGCGGCAAAAAAACTCTGACACCAGGGCTAGTCACCCGACCTATACGAACTTATTGTTTCACTTCATTTTTTTGGTACGAACCATAGAGAGTTGTTTTTCTAATTTATATTTAAGTTGACTTTTCCTGTTTACATGACATACTTACCTGAATCTACTTATTATATTTAGCATCGAGGATTTAATATTATATTGGCAAGCCACTAATACCTAATATTGTTAGTCACGATACATTAAAACGTAAATACAACCAAACACGGGCTGAATGTATGTATTTATGACTACACAACTCAGCGATGACCTGTTTGCGGACTGATTTAAATGCGTTGGTCTACCTCTATTGGTGAATGCTAGAGTTTAACCGTTAGTTAATCATGGTATATTATATATAGCTTTTTCCATTTTCTACTTTTCCACTTAATATTCCATCTCATCTACATTATTATCGTTCTATTATTCACAGCGACCCGGAAGACGTAATTATTTGCTGATTTAAATGCATTGACTTTTAGGTCTTCTGGTATAGCATTCAGAGTTTAGCCATTGGTTCAATATTGGTCCACAGCTTCTCTACTATTCTTCCTTTCATTCACTTCAACAGAAACATTGATTGTCAACAGAGATACCAACCCTACATTACCCACAAAGTGCACAGATAACCTGATCAGACCGCAGGAACAACCTGCAAGCAAGCCGCTTTGAACCGGTCGAGGTCCTAGGAAATCTAGTAGAGTGGTCAGTGGACATTTAGTACAGCAGTAAACTTCCAACGGATGTTAGTGATGATGGTATTTATCTCATGCTGAGCTTGGGCTTTTCTAATAGACTGCCTTTTTCAACCCTGTCCTGATAAGTGCTGATTTGACCCGTGACATTGAAAATGTCGTTAACCCTGCAGGCTGTCGCACTACCGTCTTTTTACCACTATTGTCTTGTCTCGACCTGTTTCCTCTAATTTGGCTAAAGTTGAAGAAACTCTGAATATTAAAAAAGCGGTCATCGTAAGTCTTAGTTTTTGCAATTCTAAGCATTGTCCTTGTACGACATAGGGTTGACTCTAAATGTCTTGTACTTATAATTTATAACTGCAATTCTACTAATTTACGATATTATTATGAGCATAAATTATGACTATTTTATACTTTGATTTACCATTATCATCACAGCTTTCTTTATCCAACTGCTGGGTATAAGCATCTATCTTTCTCTCTTACTAGTTTTAGAATTCATAGTCGACTGCGGAAATTCTGAAAGAATTTGAATTCGTTCGATTATGATTTAGAGCCTGTGGTTT
Organism: Hypomecis punctinalis; assembly: GCA_949316475.1. Lineage (NCBI taxonomy): Eukaryota > Metazoa > Arthropoda > Insecta > Lepidoptera > Geometridae > Hypomecis > Hypomecis punctinalis. The sequence goes on from OX438810.1 coordinate 23,006,043, forward strand.
CATTACTTCTCTAGAATTATTTTATTTGTTTGTTCAAATTATTTACCGTCTGTAACACGGGGCTGTGATATTAGGGTCTTATAATTATGTAGTTTTTTATTAAGTATTCCGCTTTAGCGCATTACGATTACTAAGTTCCGAGATGTTTAATATGATGATATCCATGATAATGTAAATATCGTGGGCCGATGGCTTCTACAAGGTTAGATTGTAACATTGTGAATATATTCACGCCAAGCTAATTATCATGGTATTTATTAGCAGGTTGGCTACCTGCTACTGCTGCGAAAACATGTGACGTTCCTTTGCATAGCATAGGACAACACACGGTGATTGACAACATTTCTAATTTTTAACGTCTTATTATTTTTTTTGAAAGATTATTGTAAAATAAGATTATTATTTTTATATTATACTATTTTTTCAATTAGACCTATATTTTTAGTAAAAATATGTTTTGTAAAAGAGCTTATTCTAAAAGGACGTACTCGTAACTGCATGATTTAGGATTTGTGTAAAATGTTACTAAATCCACATTAAAAAAAAATATCTACAACTGCCAAAGTCAAGCTCTAGCGTAGCTGTGTCTACAAGTAATTTATAACAGTATTCTGAGACACGTTAAAAATTCTAATGGATTTCTTGTGGTTCTAGGGCTCGTTTTAGTAGGCTCTCAAATATTTCGTGGGCAACACTGATTTTAGCGATTCTTTTAGTTGAATCTGAAAAAAAAAGTGATGACGCTGAAAATGACAAAACGAAACGTAATGTCATTGTCAACTGTCATTTTATATTTCTATTGTTTTTTTTTATCATAGGCTAATGAACTTTTACTATAAATCCGAGAACCGCTTGTATGAGAGTTTTTATTTAATATCTTTGTAATTACTGCACTAAAAAATTTGAAAAAATAAGCAAAATGATCAGTTTCGCAATACCCCGAAATGGTTTTGGAATTTCATAGCCATGTGAAATATATAAATATATTAAGGGTACGGTAATTAGTAAAAAAGGAGCTAAATTGAAGAATGACCGTATGGTTACAACCCCACACGTTCGTTCGTCACTACGGCGCATCTGCGATTGTTGGTGTACCGAGCGTATACTGAACTCCGAGGCGCGTAGGTATAATTCGCGTTACGACCGTTTGTATGAAGACGGAATACTGTTGGTATCTGGAATAATGGTATCTTCATTACCGTGACATAGACGTGTTGCATTTATTACGGCGAAGGTGTTTTATCGTGCGCTAACTCATTCATTGTTAACATAATTGCCCTTAATATTTGCCCTAAGCGTTAGATAATTATCCTCATGATTTATTATAATTTATAGCGAGGTAGATAAATACTTAGCTATTTCTATGATTTATTGCTTTCAGACTGCAGTTAATAATAATAATAGCAATTTTTAAATTTAAAAACCTCATGCCTCTTAGAATTTTAGCTTTATTTGCAACGCAGAGTAATCGGGGACTAAAAATGGCTTGAAAGGCTACGAGAAAATGAAGATACATATCTTCCTTTTTTCGTTATGGATCTTTGCTTGACTTGTCGGGGGCACTGCCCTGTCCCCAAATATGAAGACTTTATCAAAGTTTCCTTTTTGCTTTCTTGGATGCTAAAAATGGAGGACTGGCTATTGCTCACTTTCAAAAGAAGTATAACTCTTATTTATAGAATAAACAATCTGAAAGTAGCCCACATGATTAATTCAAGAGGTCTCCTTTATGTGAAAACGTGAAGTCATCGACATTAACCCTTAAGGTAGCAAGGTAATTCGAAGCTAAATAAAACAAAAATAATATCATAACTCCTTTATTAAGACTCTAAGGCACACAGGAAAAATAAAAATAAAAATCAAAACATCGCCATTTTAAAAAAAAAGCATGTATAATATACTATACAGTGCTACATATGTAGTGCAATGTATGAATATTGGCATGTATAGTATAATATACATCGCTACTTATTCCGTAACTTATGAATGTATAGTATACTATACAAAATTCAATAATTAGTTATTTTGGTGACAAGTCATAAAGCAATTTCTACCCTTGACTTAGCATAAAATGTACACTTAGTGCAAATAGTAATTGCTTGTCCTCCTTTGCAGTGTTTGCATCGGCGCTGGCAGTTTGCTAGTTGAGGCCAATGATAGAATTGATCATACCTCACATCATCTGTGGGTCTTACTACCACAGGCTTCCGGATTTTCTTTTCTTCAGTTCCAGCTCTTTGTTGTGAAAAATCATAAGAGATCTAAGATTAGTTTTTCATCTATAGCTCCGCAAATATTTCATATGTAAAGTCTTTCGGAAGATCCGACTTCTTTATTATTTTCTTTGTTTGATGGTGTCGTCGACTCAGATGATCCCTTTCCTTTCTTCTCTAGCTCTTTGTCAGCAATCAAAATCTTGTCTCCTCCTTGTAGTCTACTTTGCCTGATGGTCCCAAAATACCATATTGTTCTCGCAATAAATGCACAAGTTTCAGTGAGGTAAAATAATATTGACAAAATAGATAACACAAGCTGGCAATTTGATAGTCTTGCACAATGCTTACACACTTGCACACCTTTATAGGTCCCCATTTTCAGGGTTTGTTGGGATTGTACTGACGTCGGCTACCCGCTTTTTTGCCCTTGTAGGGTACAACCATTTCATAGACGCTAAATGAAACCGAGGAAATAGCGAACAGATCACAATTTGTTGACCTCGGAAAAACTTTGGCAAGTAGGTACTGAAGTGATGAGAACGGGTAGGTTCTTTCTAAAATCTCTTGCTGAGCCGAATCATTTGCGATAGTAATGTTTTGTTCATCCTCATCTGAGCAGTGTGTGATTTCAACCGGGCTGTCTAGTAAGTTGAGCCGTTCATTTGATGAATCTAGAGACGGTGCCGATTAGCTCGCTATAGACCCACGTATTTCATCTTCAATGCTCTTTCCGTCACTTTTGTCAGAGCTAGCACTTTTTTGGAGCACGGGTGATAAAATACGCCTAGCATATTTCTAAAACAAAAATAGCATCCATGCAAGCAAACGAAAACCAAAAAGCAAATGTTAGCGATAAAGCAAAAGAGTAAATATGCGGCATAATTTGATGTTATTGCAATGTTTTTTATCTAAAATTTTGATAAAAATGTTTATGCAGGTTACTGCAGGGACCTACATTTGATGTAATTTGATTTTTGTGAAAGAAATGATTAATTCAATGTTTTATAAATCCCACACATGTTCACAAAAATTTAAAAACATATGCGCCCTAAATGTAGCAATGTATGGTATTCTATACACAACAAAACAACGCCAATTTTGACGAACTGTAGCCATGTATGGTATACTATACACTGAAATAAAACACAAAAAATCTGATGAAAAACTCGGTCCCAAAAGCGTGTTTTATGCATATGCGTAATTATCAAATATTTGTTAGTAAATATTATGAATAAAAATGTTATTATGTGCAGTGAAAATTATAAAATGAGAATATTTTACCTTGAACATCTCGGTGCTTCACCGTTTTTCTTAAAAGTTTGCCAATAAAATGTAACCATCAAAGTCAATGTCGTTTTCTTTTTTGAAAATAGATGCACCTGGATGCTATTTCACAGTACCAATCAAAATAGTTCGTAAACAAACACGAACTTTGAAACTAGATTTTTTCTAAATGAATGTATAGTATACTTAACAAAACTACCTTAAGGGTTAATCAAAAGCATAATTAAAATGAATCATGCGAGATTTACACATTAAACGGAAAATTAAACACGGCTCAGCTTACAGGTTGAATCATACTGTGATAGTGAAATAAATACGTATAATAATACCCTACCCACTTCCTACATACTTACCTACTCTACTATACAACCAAAGGTAGCAAAATTCATCACCCTTAGGGTATTTTTATATTGAGCCGTGGTTTTCTATTCTTACCATAATTGACAAGTTTTCATATTTCACAAGGCTATGAAATTCCAAAACCATTTCGAGATATCGGGATGCTGATCATTATGCTTATTTTTCTAAAATTTTTAGAGCACTAACTGCTAAGATATTAGATAAAAACTCTCACCCAAGCCGTTTCGGGATTTATACTAAAAGTTCAGTTGCCAATGATAAAAAAAATACTAGCAATATAAAATGACAGTTAAAACTGACAGTGTTGACACATAAAATGTAGTTTAAAAATTAAATGTCAGTGTCATTTTCAAATTACTTATTTTGCTTTAGCCCGAGAGGTAAACGCAAAAAATCCAAATACTTTCCAAAAGCTGAATTATTGGTATTAAGTTATCAAAATGGTGTACATCAATACCCTGGAGTCAGTCAGCTGGGTTTCCTAGCATTTGGTGGAAGAATCCGTTTGAATTTTAAAAGTATCTTGAAACTAGTACTACTTATTCTTCTTCTTTTAAGTGGTGCTAGTTTAAAGCCTGTATGCCAGACCCTGTTACATATTTCAGGTGATTGGCAATTGTTAAACTTTTTTTATATTTTTCTTCCCATTGTATACCGCGGTACATATTGGACTCTTCGCGCTGACCTCCCGGCCTATTTGTTGTGAATTGTGACGGATTGACTGGCATTGACAGTGACAGCAACGCTAGCACCTATTTTTTTCTAATGTGGCTTCTGTAAAATTGTTTATGAGTCCTAAGTTTTGCAGTTACGTCATTTTAGAATAAGCTACTTTTCAAAACTTAATTTTACGGAAAATATGGGTCGTATTGGAAAAATAAAAAATACGTATATGTTAATTTGCAATATTCTTTCAGATAATAAATAAATATAACCATGTTAAAGATTTGAAATGTTGTCAATTACCTACAGAATTTACAGAGAAAGTTATACTCATCGTTACGACCAATCCTGAAACCATATCATCATTTATAACCATCTCAGCCATAGGCAGGGTTGCCATTAATTAAAAATTAACTGCCATGTTATAGATAAGAAATTGCCGTCGAGAAAATCTGAATAATTCCCATGTCCCATAACACGGCAATTGCCGTAGCAATGGCACCTGGCCGTAGCATTCGGTTCGACTCTACAATACTCTACATAATCCTCCACTATGAACTCTCGATAAGACTGAAGCTGGTTCTAGGCGATTCAGGTAGTTTGTTTACGTTCCTTTGTTTGTAAATTGCATTATATCTCTTTTATATTCTTATTAATGCCCATTGCTCAGATTTACAAAGTGTATAGTGATCCTAACATTATTATCATGACGTTGAACAGAACCAGTTATAAATGCCGTTGTTTACTAGAAAAACACACATGTTTTGCAGAAATATCTAATAGTATCAATTAAATCTCACAATGTTCTGCTATTAGTGAGTAGGTACAATAACAATTAGTATGTATATTATTCGTGTTTATATCACGTCGCTCATATGTAAAGGGAAAACGAGACGATATAATGTTTCAAGTATTCTTCTCACAAGATAAGTTAGGACTAAACTTTTAATAATGTATAAAAGCGGCAGACGTAGAGACGAAATATAAAAATCAAGAGTAAATCAATACAGTACTTTTAAAAGCACGCGAAATCGAGATTGGAAGAAAATCCAGGAATAGGGCTAAAATATTCAACTAATATAAATTATATTTAAACATCAAGTGACTAAGTGTGAAGAAATGATCGTGAAAATAATATCCCTGACACGCGCAAATCCGGTCATTGCAAAAGCAAACACGTCGAACACAAAATAAACTAATGTACACGAAACTCATCACACAAACTGGCATCCTACGATTACACTATTGACTTAGCTATCAAACTCAGCGTGCAACAATGTCTGCCAGTTAAGATTCCGAAGTACTCGATTGTATATTAGATATTAGCCAATATGTCCCTGACTGTTTGGTCGGTCACAGTCGATGCCAACAACACCACAGAAGAAATAATAGTACTAAACAACGCTCTGTAAGTACAGTAAGACACAGTTTATATGCGTAATGAAGTTGATGTAAAAGATAATGTTGACATTAAACCCATTGCGGGTTGTGATACATGAGGTTAGCCTTAAAAAGGATACAATAAAGATGCCCATATTGCAAATGATGAATATGATAATGATGAAGTCTATTGATGATTTAAACTCGAAAGGTAAAAGTAGAACGTAGTAGGTAAAGGTAAAGTAAAAGAGTACCGTTATGGTAATACTAACCGGTCCTTATGAAAGCTATGTGAGCTAAATATAACAGTAGACTGAACGTCCGAATAAAATTACTAGTACAGGAAAATTACTCCGAGATGATAATTAGAGAAATAGGGACTAGCAACGTCGCAATAAAGTTATTTTTAGCACGCACGCCGAATTATAACTACCCATAATAAAAAGGCATAAGCACGCAACGCGTGCGAAAAAGCGAGAGTGGGCTCCGTGTCGTGCCGCCAGCTTGTTCCGTGACATCCTTGACATAGGCAAATTCGACGAGAACTTAGGAGTGTAAAGTGTGTATCTATTTACTTATCATCACCAATTTAGTCTTAACTTGTTCCCTACGACATGATGGAATCAAATCATTAGATTTCCAATATGACTGTGGGCATGAATCCAGTTATGTACTCTTGCAGATTTCCTTGCTGTAATCAGATGTACGTGCTGTGGCTATATTACTACCACTTACTGCCACATGCTTGCTTACCCGTTAAGCCATATAAGTAACATTGATTCAACTACCGATATCATCAATCCTGAATTGATCTCGGAGAGGCTTGAAGCTAAGCCCGCAACTTGATAACTTTTTATCCACGAAGAAGAAGATAAAACGACAGGTATCCACGATTTCCAGTCTCGATCAAGTTTAATCAACGTCAATATCTACATTACCGTGACGTCACTCTGTCCAGTGTCCATATTTGTCATAGTAAACAAAGCCTGTAACCCAAGCTAAAATAGCCGCAGAAACACGCAGTAGTAAACAAGTCATGGATAATGAGACCGGTATTTCTGGAGAGCCGTTAACGGTCCGTGAAGCACCGGGGTTAGTTATATGCGCACGCGTTTGCATTGAAATGTCAAGATTTCTATAGCCGTACCATTTGTTTTATTATTGTTTATCTTCGCTTTGGATTGCTTGGTTTGAAATTGGAACAGTTTGTGTCATTGCAGAATTTTCCAATATTTCAAAAAAAGAGCTGTGTTTTGGATTATCGTATTTCTTCGTATTTTATGTCATTACATTGTAATATAGCAAAATAATGTGGTGTGGCATGCCAAATTGCAACCAAGATTTGATATTGTTACAAATTTCGTTTTCGTTTCTTCCAAATTGCATTGTACTCGTATTTGACATTCTAGCTGAGTCATACTCGTGCGGTGCATATCTGTGCGGTAACCAAAGCGAAATATCTTGGTCAGTAGAATGAAAACAAGCTATTCCGTCGCGAAAATCTGTTTTAAAAATTCTGATCACACGTCGTTGGATCGGCAACTTGTATTATTCAGGACAAAAACCTGATTTATAACATATAAATATCTGATTTGTAATCAGGACGCATTACTTTAGGTAATCCATGTAAGGAGGGATCGCACTTAGAATATTGATCAAATGTGGAGAAAGTCGCGTCTGATTGCGATCGCTTGCTAAAATTCACGATTTCGTCTTGTTGATTGAATATATATATATTTTTTTCTTTCTTACATTCTATATTGATGCCCGGGGCACTTGCTCCTCCGCAATTCCAATTGCATAATGTCATAAAAATCGTGTTAGGCTTGTAAATCGGACTGAATGGACTCTAGTCACATGTTTATTTATCATCTCTATATCCAACCATGACGCTCACACTACAATCATTGGGGTCATTTCGGGGGTGATTTTCCTTTTGAGACACTTTCAGTCCTTTATAACACTTTCAGTCTATTTGTTTTCTGCTTGTATACGAGTACTTTTTCATATTCTTCAAACGAATGCAGATTGCCTTTAGTTCATATAAACAAAGTAAGTTTCGTTATCATTTGTCCGCTTGCATAAGTAGCGATTACGTGATTAAATTCTGCCCGTAATCAATGCAATCAGTATCCATTAGCATCGCCACCGTAGATATTGACGTCAGAGAATATACAGGATGTTCAGTAAAGAGTGGATAATACTTCACTGGCGGGCGGGGGAGGTCATTACTAACCAAAAACACAAAATTTGTGTTCAGTGAAATTGCCTCGGTTTTCAAGATATTTAATTTTAAAAAAGGCACACCCTTGGTCTCCTTCTACAATCCTGTGACCTGAAATCTATTTTTTTTTGTTTTTGTTTTAAGCAAAGTAGTAATAAGTTTTGAAAAATTATATTCTAGGATAATTTCCATTTAGAAAATGTTAATTATCTCATAAGCCGTGGCAATGTCACTGAAAACACATTTTGTGTATTTGGTTAGTAGTGACCTCCCCCGCCCGCCAGTGGAGAACTATCCACTCTTTACTGAACACCCTGTATTTATTTGGTAGTTACCTGTAATCTTGTGATTTGTATTGTTAATTCGTAGGTTCGCGTCTCTTATTTTCTGTTCTTTTTATTCGTCGCATGAGACTGCAAAGTTATTGCAAACGCATTATTAGCCTTATGGTCTAATGTGCGACCACAATTATCGTGATTAGGATGTTTTGCAGCTGCTGTTGGATTAGCTATATCTTCTGACATTGGTTTTTCAGTTATCATAGATGCTAGATTGAATGTAATTACGTATATTCACTTAGAACTCTATTCTACATGAGATTTTTTGTTATTTGATTAATGTTTTGTGTTTCGTTTTGCTCTGGAATATGATCGCTATTTTATTTGTTGCGATAAATCAATTTGCTTTAATTGATAATTAATTTGTATTGTTACAGGTAAGGACAAATTATTGCAGTTGTACTCGTACCACATCTTTGTCACCGTTTTGCATATTGGCGTACGGTATGTAAATGACAAGCCGATAGCAATAAAGCTGTTATGTGTTTATTACGAGCTGCATTTGTGATAGCAATGAGCGCTGTGGCCATATTAAGTTCAAAGTTTTTATTAAACTACTATATTATATAGAACTCCTTGTTATTTACTAGTATTAACTATTCTAAGTGCCATCACGAAAGATCGTTTCACTACAACCTAGAACGCCGTCAGCTAAGTTCTTCATACAGTTTTGCCAAAATTAACTGCACTTGATTAGTATCTGGCCACCGAATTTTCTTCTTGTATCATCGGCATTTGTTTCACGAAACGTTATTTTGCGATTAGTCTAAACTTTACATATTTCAAGATCTGTGGTCTCGAACGAAAAAATGCAAAATCGCTGGAACTGCCAAGAAATGTCGATATATTTGAACCAAAAATCGGTAGGAGAAGATTTTCAGATTTAAAATTATAACTAACGTAGGTACTATATGTAGCTTGAAGTGACCAAAACCTGGTGTGGGAATTCCCCAGTGGAATCTGATCACCACACGAGCCTATAATATAATCATATCGTCATTTTCGTCTCGGCTGGCTGAAACATTAAAATATTCGTCCCATAAGACAACTTTTCTTTGTTGAAAAATTGCTTCATTTCGGTAGGTTCGAGACCACTGTTCAGGATCTAAACTGTATAAGTAAAGTATATATGTAATTACACGTATATACGGACCGCAACATTACACGCTATTTATAGAGCTCGGCCGGCCCGTCGACTCAGTAATAATATGCAACACTGCTCACAGGGGGAAATGAAGTTTCTTGCACATTTCCATGCAATTTGTCTACGTTGTGCAGTCGCGTGCTTATATTTCAACAGGCTTTTCAAGGAGATGTTTTTGTGACTATGTTACGCGTTTTATGTGCTTTTGTTGACATATTCGTGAGATATTTGGCGAAAGGATATTTAAAAACTTTATGCACTTTGATAGCGTCTACAAAAGTTGAATGGCAAAAATTACTAGTTTCAAAGCAGTTTTGGTTTTGGTTCGATGTCATCTAAAAGGGGCATCGGCTCAATTTGTTTGAAGTCGGTTGTTACGTCTTCAAACAATAAAGTTATTATTTAACTCAAATATTAAGTTCAGTGTCCTTTTGATGTTTTAAAGTAGGCTTATTATGCGTGTCTTTGTTGTTCAGTTACTCCCATCAATCCTTCCAAACCTGATTACAATATAATTTGACTTGCTATATTACTTTCGTCCTAATGGCTTCCGAAATAATCTTCCACTAAGTTTATTATTGTTTAGCAACGAATTTTCCTCCAAGTATTCATCAACGACCTATTTAGTTGAATAGCTTCGTTAGTTTTCCTTTTAGATGTTTATCGAATAATGAGTGCTTGATTTTAACAAGTAATTTGACTTTGCCTTGACGAGACCGAATATTTAATTAACTTCAAAACGATGTTAATTATTCTTTCTAGATTACGTCTTTATTTTAATTATTCATTACAGTAATTAATATAAATATATTGTTTTATTTCAACGTTGGTTTTGTGTTGTTCATCACTGAGTACCAGGAGCTAATAGAATGAAGGAGGTCTGGTTTTATTCTGCAACCAGCTTCGTAACAACCGGTCACGTCCGCGCCGCCCGCGCGAAGCAGCATTGAAAATTACGTCATGCCATTTATTTTAGCCGTATATAGAGCTGCAAGTGCGCACGCACCAAATCGCATTCGGTAAGGCACCGCAAACCTCTTGCACGATTCTGAAGCTCTAGTACTTCGAACCGTTGGAAGGATACTTAAAGATCCTGACTCGACCCTTTTAATTTTATTTATTTGGGATTTCTTTACGTTATGAAATACTACAAATTTTAGTTTCTTTCTTTGAAGTGAAAAATTCTATAGCGGCGTTTTCTTTAGTATTCTTTGTAAAATAATGTTAAACTCGCGTTACAATACGTCACCTGATCGAAAGTTCGTAAGACGGATGGAACAAGTTTTCACTTCTGCCGGCACTGGCGGAGTGCAACCCGTTGTTTTTTTTTTTATTTTACTACAGTTGAGTTATCCTGTCTAGGTCGTGATTACAAATATTACAGTGATTTGAAATGGGATGATATCTTTGTAAGTAGATTCCAGCAGAGTTAAAATAGTAGAGTTTAATTATTGAATAAGTTAACGTATTGCTTATTTTCCAATATTCACAGAAAGGATATTCCATTCCAAGGTCGAGCCACGTCATTGGTCAAAATTTACAAAGAGCTTTGAGTGAAAAGTGTCATTATTTTCGGCGTACCGTCATTATTTCTGCTACATTTCGCCGCGAACATCGTTCACGACACGGTTTAATGTCAAGGTCAACATGGACCCTCTTTATTTCGTGAGTCATTTGGAATGGTCCGCTGTTTAACTCCAGCTAGCAAATTATGGTCTGCGAATGAAGTAATTAGCCAAGTGAAATATTAGGTACAATTATAATTTATTTTACCATTTTTGTACGCACTGTGTAAGTGTTGCTCTACGCACGCGATTTATTCTGTGACACTCTTTTTTATCGTGAATAAGTCCAAGCTTGAGCAGGAACTCACTACCCTAATAAAATAAAGGTAAAGGGTCTTATCGTCGCTGATACTGCAATACCGCTTATGAGCACTTTGTAAATATCGTGTACTACATTTGCAAATTTTAGAGGAGGAATAAAAATCTTTGTATTTCATGTTTTTTTGACTGAACTCTTTTGTGACATCTCTGTGATCGTCAGGCCTTTTTTGCTGACCATTCACTTGGTGGTCTTTATTTCTCGCAGATTCAGAGCCACGTGTCGCTGTCCTTTGTCACGGTGCCTGTACGCGTGATTTATTTCGTGACGTCACCATGTACGATGAGTAGGTTTTTACTGTCCTGTTACAGTAATACAGTAAAAAGTGTCATATTAACCTTTTTGTGCTCTTGTTATATCGGGATTGATTTTTATCAGACTGACAAAAGTGTGAAAAAATTTCAATCTCACTAATTATTCATATTCATATATTTCATAAAATTAATTTTACATGTCAACATATTAATTTATAAGTAGTACATAATTGTGAGTTAAGATTAAATATAATTTGATTTATTAACAGTTCATATTACCTGTTTGGTATTTAATATAATAACTTTATATATTTATAAAAATCATTGACATGATAGAAGGTTTGCTCAATAAGCCAACGATTCAGGCGAGGCCTAAAGCTCTGGCGAGTAGGGGCTCCTGTGATGTGTTCTGGTAGGTAGTGATCTTGTTTGACTTTGCCAGTGTTCGCCTCACACTAGCCAGTTTATGTGCGGTTCTTGTGGGGTAGTCACGGTTCCTTCCGCATACCTGATGCGAGTCCAGGTTTATCCTCACGGACATCGGTACTTGTTGTATGATTATAGATTAAGTCTTTGTATTAAGCAAGTTTTAATTAAGTCTTTATGTGTGGACTTTCTGTGTATGTTACGGTACATATATATCCGCCTTTGGTGAACCTGAACCTATTTGTGATTTTGTTGTTATATGGTCTATATACAGGTATGTGTTATGGAAAATTCATCCATTGATATATGCAATTCTAAATTTTTGTACTCCTAATAAGAATATAAACATAAACATAAACATATTTATTTATTTCCAAATAACACATGTGCAGAACATTCTTATAATAGTAATTAATTTTAACAAAACAGGTAAATTTTAATGTAGGTATAACAATGTAATTTTATGCACCCTGGATTTCGCACTAGGCTAGCCTGTGTCGCAAAATCCAGTGTCTTTCGTTTTTGTGAATTTAGGTATGAATGAATGAATGAAAAACTTTGAATAGATAAAGATTCTAATAGACAGTACATATATAATACTTATAGCACAAGAAAATTATAACCGAACTACCGGTGGCAACTGACATGTATAATATAGGTATGTAGTGTGTGTGTGGTGTGTGTGTGTGTGTGGGGGTGTGTGTGTGTGTGTGTGTGTGTGTGTGTATTTGATGTAAGACGATGTAAGAATATAATATACAAAATTAATTATATTCTTTATTATACACACCAAAATTAATAACTAGGCGTAACAAGTGGTTTCAATTAACCTTAAGTAAGTACCTACCGTAAACCGTGGTGGTCTAGCGGTAATGACACTCGCCTTACAATCATAAGGTCGTGGGTTCAAATCCCGGTCCCGTACCAATGAATTCCTTGGAATTTATATACGGAATTTCACACCACGCGCTTCTCGGTGAACAGGGCCGGATCTACCATATAGCTTTTTGAGCTTAAGCCCAGAGCCACGTTGATACAGGAGCCCGCCGCTAAGTCAAGTCAAAGTAAAAAATAGACGATAATACCAAACAATCGATAATTTCACCAAATTAAACAGATCGTAAGGTTTGCAGCCATGTGAATCCTGCGGTTGATCAAACCCATTTAACAGCGCGGATCCATGGAGCACATTCGTGCGTGCACACACATGCGGTGCACATTCACTCGATCTCGATCGTTCTCTGATGTTTCCCTTTTGGACTCTGTCTCTTCTTTCTTGCTATCCTATACTTTGAGTAATTAGGTGGGCCTAAGTAGTATTAACCCAGGGCCCCCTAAACCCACGGTGCGGCCCCGTTGGTGGAGGAAAACATCGTGAGGCAACCTACATACGTCCGTAGAAGAAATTCGATGGCGTCTGTGAATCCACCAACCCGCACTGGGCCAGCGTGGTGGATATGGCCCATGTCCGTGGACTATTAAAAAGGCCGATTCAGTACCATACAAGTACCTACCTTTTGAAATGTATAAAAATAGTATAATCTCGAACATTCATGGCATAATTTTAAAAACTTATTCTAGGTAATCACCCCAATATGAATATTTATAAGTGGTATAAAAACAATGTTTACATAATATTCTGTTGTGTAATTGTCTAGGATGTTGGGTTAGATAGAGTTTTTTTGGAGTTCCCAGATAATAAATATATAAATACATATTAACAATACAAATAAATTCTAGATTCCCACTGTAATTGTGTCCATTGTCTGGAGTACCTGTTTATGTAACTAAATGTGGTTTTAGACTGCAACGTTACACCTATTTTTATCTTTTGTTTCGATCTATATAACTAGATTTTCAGTGATGCAAAAACATCGTAAGGAAACTCGTATACTTCTGTAGAAGATTCGTGATTAATATTCTTATTTGAATTTGAATCCTATGGGCTCTATATGGCGTATGTGAATATGATAAAGCCTTTGGTGGTGATTCTATGTGCTTCAATGAACCTTCTATGAAGGTATCTAAGTCATGTTCAATTATATCATTTATTTCGATTTAAATTATCATCGTCGTCCGCAACCTTCTCTATCCCACTGCGGTATACGAGTAGGCCTCTCCCTTCCGATGCCATTTGTCTCGAGTTAAATGAGTAAAATCTGTCGTATTTTTGATCTTTATCATTCGACTACATCGTCGTTTACCTGCCATCAGCTATGCTTTGTGCTCAAAATAATTTAGCTCCAACACACTGCAGTAAAATAAAATTACGTCCTATTTTTTTGGCGCTTCAAAATATACCTTTTTGAAAATTTCGCGACGCATGACGAATATGAAGTTGAATATATTTACATTAAAAGATATACACCTTGATATTTTGAAGACTGTGTCTTTAAAATTAAGTTGAAATACTAACCAATAGAGATATCATATATTTTAGTAATAAAGATATAGATTGGCTTATAGGACCGAATCAATCTTGTTGGCGGCTGTAAAATTAGCTACAAGCGGTGCAAAACTATCGTCGCTCAGCTGTTGTTTGAGCTTCAGCCAGGATTGAGTTTTGCGCAGCTTGTAGCAAACGTGACAGCCGCCAAAAAGTTTGATTCGACCTGTACAAACTTAACTGTTGTCTTGGCCCAGTGTACGCCCTGGCAAGCCAGCTCTATTAGATTTTATCGGCCGATGAAGTCTGCCATCTGCTAAGACTAAAGGCGTCTGCCCACTATAACGTGCCATACCATGACGTACTAGGGACGTATCAGGCACGGAAACCAACACGGTACGCTCCACTGTGCCCACTACAACGTACCATCAACGCACGTTAATAAAAGTCGTTGAGAATATCTTCATCATCATCATCATCATCATTATCAGCCGTAGGACGTCCACTGCTGGACAAAAGTCTCTCTCATGGATTTCTAATAAGCCCGGTTGGAAGCGGCCTGCATCCAGCTTAATAATATCGTCGGTCTATCTGGTCGGTGGACGTCATATGCTGTGCTTGCCGGTGCGTGGTCTCCATTCAAGAACTTTACTGCCCCATCGGCCATCAGCTCTCCGAGCTATGTGTCCTGTCCATTGCCATTTCAACTTACTAATCCGTTGGGCTATGTCGGTAACTTTGGTTTGTCTGCGAATCTCCTCATTCCTTATTCGGTCTCGCAGCGAGACTCCGAGCATAGCCCTCTCCATAGCGCGTTGGGCTACTTATCCTTATTCATAATGCCTACAGTAAAATACCACGTTTCAGTTCTATATGTAATCATTGGCAACACACAACTGTCGAAAACTCTCGACTTGAGGCACTGAGGTATGTCGGACGAAAATACACACACGACGACAATGCAACGTGACGCAGTTTTCTGAATGCCCCCCAGCCGAGTTGGATTCGGCGATTAACCACATTTTTAAAAGTTGGACCTACCTAACTGGACCACTTGTCCTAGGTAGACGTACGAGTCAACAACTTCAAAAAGCGTGCTCCCGACAGATATGGGGTGGGTACAACCCCTGAGAATATCTTGCCGGTGCCGAATCGCTCCGTGCATGGCACGCGACGGTGTTAGTCAGTGACGGAAAGGTCTAGTGGCCATAGTCTCATACTTTTCAATACAAATAATATTTTTTTGCCCGTCACGTTCCTAGCACATTCTGGTATAGCACGTAATAGTAGGTAGAAGCCTTAAATCAAACACATAAACATACATAGATGGTTCGAACAGCCTTCTCCACGCCGTGGAGATATTGTCTCATAAATCTGTGAACCTCATTGAGGTCTCGCGTTCAAGGCGCAATAAAGTTTTTGCGGTCCCGTATAGACTAATAGACGTTAATATAATCTTTATTGGATACCGAACAGACTGTGTCAGGGATGTTTGATGAATTAACGGACACGCTATTAAAATTGAGCTCGCCGTAAATTGAATGAAATTATAATTCTCTACCAGACCTGAGTCTCTATTTAGTAGAGGAGTACTACATAGTACTTAGTGTTTTTGATTACATTTCAAACTTTATAACGTAATTCATACCTAACGCAAATCTCGGTATAACATAGTAGTTTGGTTGTTTGTCATTCTTCACTCCACATATTGAAACATTGTAACGAAGAAAAATCTTTTTATTAGGAAATCTCCATGGGTAGGCCTACGTTACGAAGTGGACTATTAAATAAGGCTGGTACATGTAGTTACGGTACTTTTGTGAACAAGTACATTCTAAGTGATAAAGCGTGTGTCTTAGAATGCATCACTGTTTAGCATCAAGCAAATGTGGTTTGAAGTACCACTCTATCTAAAACAATAACGGTAAAAACAGGTATTTAATTAATATATCTCATGTTTTATTGCGCGATAAGTTCCGTATTAATATAGTAGTATAATATCTTCAAATCGCGAAAGTTTAAAAATAACAATAACGTATGTATGTGAGAACTATGATTTTGTTTTGTTAGATAAAATGAAAATCGTCAAAATTTAACAACAATGCAATAAGTTTGTGAATACTAAATAAAACACCGGTTTTCACTCACGTATGATATACGGCCGGGCCGCTGGGAACCCGACCGGTTTCGGAGTAAATTAGTACTCCTTCATCAGGGAATACGCGCGCTCCCGTCGACTGGCGCACTGATAAAATGTTGTCAGTTAATTTGATCTTGATGAACCTACTTGAAAAGTAGGTATCCAAACTCAAGTATTAAGTAATTCCGTTGTAATCAAGACTTCGACGAAACTAGGTCAATCTGAGCAAAAAATCATTTCTGAGTTCTCGGGAGTAGGATGGGCTCTTTAGTGCTGGTCTTATGGTCTAGTGCATATTGAAATATACGTACCTTTGATTATACATCTGTCTAGATGGACAAACATAACCATGAATCACAAAGAAAACAGTCCAAATCTTTGACAATGGTCGCGTACTTAATATGTCAAACCTGTCAAAATTTGTATGTATAGGCACCATATTTTTTTGGGCCGTTTTGCTCAGCTAATTCGGTATCTAGACAGTTACATGATCAAAGATACGTACATATTATTATAATTATGAGTATTGAAAAAGATATGAGGTTTTTTCCACAATTTCCGTCTGGTAACCCTAGCTAGTCAAAACTAGAAGTCGATCTACAGGGTTATTTATTGGTAATCAATTAGCATCCTTTTAGGGGCTTATTCTGTACATAAAAACTAACAACTTTTGTTTCAACGACATTTTTAAATATCAAAAAAAAATTGTTGTTCCATAGAAAAATATCGTTCACCCTCGCAAAAATGTATGGAACAGCTGCTTTTTTCGAGTTTTAACAAAAGTTGCAGAAAAAAGTTGTTAGTTTAGATGTACAGAATAAGCCCCTAAAAGGATGGTAATTGATTACCAATAACCCTGTATAAACTAAGTACAAGTACCTATAGTAGTTTTATTTCTATTTATTATGATAAAATTATGCATGTAAATTGACTTGCGTCATATAAACAACCTATTATTATTGTAAATGGCCAATAAATAATCTGATTCTGACGGAAAATCCACAGCTGGCAAAGGTTTTTGGCATCGAAGTCATACAAGGAATTTGTCTGTTTACCAGACTATCCTCAAGTCGATGTTTTGATTTGTTGTCTCCGTCATTCCTTTGACGTCAGACAAAGATAAACAACAACAGGCGTTTTCTCAGCTAGCTGCATTCTCAAAGGCACATCACATACCTCGTTTAGTTGTTTACGACTTGGGTCAAATTGCCTTGTTTTGATCATTGAAGGTTATACTAAACGGTCGTGGTTAATGTACTAGGTACACTAAAATAATTTAACTAAAGAGGTTAGACTTTTAGCATAACATTAACATACTCGTATCTTCTCCTAAAGACGATTTTTGTAATGTGCTATGATTTTAAAAGTAAACGAAGATTGGGGTGAGTGTCGGGAATGACTCTGCGATTTCATTGGAAAACTCTTAAGTCCAGCGTTGGAATTCCTAGCTTGCCTAAATGATGGTGATGATGGAACTCAAATGATGACAGTATTTCAAACTACAAGCTTCAAGTAAAAATAAGTTCGTATAGGCTGGGTTATTGCTCTGGTATCACTGAACACGTCTGACGTTCCTGGAGGGTTAAACTTAAAAGTCTTATAACAATATGGACCTATAATTTTACATGTCATCTGAGCCACGGTAGCGTTTAGTTCAAATTGCCGCCCCTCCTCACCGTAGTCATCCGAAGGCATACCGTGCCCAACGTTAAGTTAATACATAGTTAAGTTAGTTTCAAGTTACATGGCTAGAGTTATTGATTAAAATAGCATTTCTCAAGCTGATTTAACTTGATAAATTGAAGTTAACATCAAGTTGAGGGGCTCCTAGAACGGGTTCGGAGTAAATGTCAAGGCAAACGGACCATCTCTTGAACCCTCCAATAACTTCGCGAAGCCTTTCTAATGCTATCAAAGGTTTATTTTAAAACGGTAATCTCCTCATAACTCGTTTTGTTACATGATCATAGGACATAATATAAAAAGTTGTTGTTAACCTGATGTGTTCCACTGCCGGGCAAAGGCTTCCCCCCAATTATTCCAGTTTTGGCGATTTTGTGCTGTAGCGTACTAGTTTCTGTAAGACTTTAAGCGCCATCTAGGCTTGTTAAGTGACCGAGCCGAGTTGGAAAGCTACTTAATAGTAATTTTAGCCCAAAGCTCTTACTCGGTGTGTGACCCTCCACGTAGTGACCTCCGGATGGATGGGTATCCATGAGCCGTAAGACATCCACTTCTGGACATAGGCCTCCCTTATGGGTTTCCATAATCCAATAAGGCGGGTTGGAAGCGGGCTGCATCCAACGCGTTTCTGCGACCTTGATTATATCATCAATCCACCTAGTAGGTAGACGTCCTACACTGCGCATGCTGGTCCGTGATCTCCATTCGAGAACTCTACTGCGCCATCGGCCTTACGTTCTCCGAACTATGTGACCTGCCCATTGCCACTTTAACTTGCTAATCTTCTAGGCTATGTCGGTAACTTTGGTTAGTCTACGGATCAACCCATTCCTGATTCGATCTCACACACACTCATAAAGACACCGAGCATAGCCCTCTCCATAGCGCGTTGGGCTATCCTGACCTCATTAATAAGGCCCACAGTAAACCTAGTAACAATGTATCTTTAGCGTCCTAGGTTAGCTGGCGAGCCTCATTAGCTGCCGAGCGCATGCAAGCGAGGTGTTTGTGACTTTGCGAGTCGTTTCCGCGTCGCGTGTCCACTCCGCGGCACGCCATTCCCAGTACTAGCCGGTAATAACGCGTAATGCCCGCCCAGAATTACCCGATTCAACCACTTCAGAATACCTAGGTATTATACTAAATAAAACACCGGTTTTCAATCACGTATGATATACGGCCGGGCCGCTGGGAACTCGACCGGTTTCGGAGTAAATTAGTACGCCTTCATCAGGGAATACGCGCGCTCCCGTCGACTGGCGCACGCGCACTAACATTCGCGACGGCGGCTCGCCCGGCGATTTTAATGAAGTGACCTAGGTATTATTCCCAAAAAGCAAGCAAAATAATTATTTTAGTTGTTAAACTCTAGACACTTTCCATGTAAAACACATATTGTGACAAGTCCTTAATACATAAATGGAGTCCTCATGTTTAGACACTGTCCGAAATGTTTACGGCTTAAATTGGGTGTATCAGGCATGTGGAGATTCGACTCATCAGTAAACACCACCAAGCCCATTTTCTGCACCTTGTTGCACGAATCCTAGCCGTAGCTGACCAGCGTCGAAAGCATCATCATGACAAGTCTAAACCCTGCACGGTTCAGCATCGCACTGGTCCCATAATCCCATTCATATAGCTTTACAAAGTGACTTAGAATCCCATTCATGTTGCTGTATAAAATGACTTAGTTACATTACATAACCATTTATAAGTGGTTATATTACTGGTATAAGCGATACATTTGGTACTTCCCCAACTAAACTCCCAAAGAAAAGAATCCTACCAGCACAAAAAGTTCCAATACTGTAAAAAAGCGAAACCTATACTGTAATTAGTCCAAATACTACAAAAAAAGTGAGACCTACTACCACTGTGGCAGTTTTTCTACCGCAAAAACCTATTGTACCGTGTATGGGTGTCGGTAATCACTTTCGTTTGACTTTCGCACAAGGTCTTGCGAAAGTGAAACCTTGAGTCACGCAGATCGATTGACGATCGGATTGTGATCGATCAGTTTCGAACACCGATCGCGCGACGGATCGCTTGCCGATCCATCACACTGGCGTATTCATTACACTAATGCTGATTAATTTAATTTTGTTGACGTAATTGACTCTTGAGTTGGTTCATCGGTCGTGTCGTATTGATTAGAGATACTAAAGTGTTTGTTATCTAACGATACTTTGGATAGTGATAGATTTGAAACGTTACGTTGACACTTGAAATGTAAATAGTTGAAATGCGTGAATCCATAACTCCATATTACCTACTGGGTTTTTCTTTGCAAAGTGCTCTATGAAATTTGAAAATTAAATTACTGGTAAACCGCATATAACGCGCATGCGTCATATTCTATCTTTGTGGAGTAAATTGATATTATTCCTTTCTCCAGTGTCATAACTGAAATCCGGTTTTAATTTAATTTGAAAGTTATAATTGGCTTATAGAATGCTATTTCATGTGAAGCTTGCGGAGCTAAAAATATCGCTGACGTACGACAGGATAAAACAGTTTTAATGCTTTTAAGGCATTTGTGAAGTTCTCACTTGGCCATACAAAAACAATAAGCTAGTAAGTAATCTAGCTTTAAATATCCGATTTGAGTGATTTTTTCATGTAATCAGCACTTCAATCGCTAGGTTTTTTTAAAGTTTTTTAAATGACCTTAAAGTCTTATTTTTACGCAAAAATTTGGCTGAAAAGTATATGGACTGTAACATATACGGAAATTAAAAAAAATCTGAAAAAATAAAAAACGTACGAGCGTGTAATATATCTTACTCTAGCGATTGACACCAAAAACGTAACATTTTGTTACAATTGAAGGGGTGAAAAGAGTTTTCTTCCGGAACGTAAATTTTATGAAAAATTTGCCGTGATTTTTCTCGATGTTCTACAGAAAACGCGAAAACACTGGTCGATTCAGAATCCTCTTAAAATTTGTCTCGTACCAATTGGGCTTTGGCATTACACAAGTCCAGTGCTTAACCCCCCGCGTATAAGGGGGGTGTTACACATTTGCCTTGTGTAATATGTGTGCCGATGTGCTAAGTAAAATTTAAATCAAAATTTCGTTTATTTTAGTGCACGATTAGTCCCGTAGTATATAATAATAATAAAATTTCGTTTATTCCGTAAACACATTTCAGGCACTTGGATCGTGTGATAAAAATATTAGGTACAACTACAAGGTGTTGTTTTGCGAGGTGGAGGGATATTTAAAGGTCTATAAATGTGCATTATTATCAAGAATATTTAATGCGGTACTAACCTACTACCGTACTTCCTTACAAAAAGTTCATTGACTGTCGACAAAATATAAGGAACAGCAATATGATCTAGGCATTGCGGTAATACCGTAGTACCGTGGTACCTACGTTCTAGTACTAACGATAATGTCGGTTGCCTGAACCGTGCTTGCCATCAAGGTAGCTATTAAAGTCTACAACTAGTACTACAGAGCAGAATTTCAACAGAAATACAGGTTCTAATATGTTATCATGAGCGCGTGCCTCGGTATTACCGGGTAAATTCATCATATTCAGATATTATGTAGAAAAAGCTAAAATAAATTCACATACAATAGACATTTACGAAGATGCAGTGTTGTGTGATCTAAGCAAGCTCTCCCAACCCCAAATTATTTACTTTATATACAAATGTGTATGAAATACAATTAATTACCCACCTGGCTTCTATTGGTCCATATATCGGCGACATTCTTTATTGATGTCTTTGGGATCCATGACATGTTTTCAAGTATTCAAGCCTACCTAGCAGAAATACTACTAGAACCGAGAAAATAGCTTTTTCTCGGAACCCCGAGAAAAGAGCCGAAAGCATAAGACCCGATACAGAGCGATCTGAAGAGAAGGAACTGTATCTCTACCAGTATTCTACTCGTCATACAGTACTTTAGTACTTCGTACCTTTCCAGCTATTAATTAAATTCCTGCGTATTCCATACCTTTGAAGGTTTAATTAGTGACTGTCGTCTACCTTCGTGTCGGTTCGACTGACGTCGGGCGGAATTCTCACAGCCTAGTTATATTTTCGGCTAATGCGAGTCAATGTCCTAGGTTGGTGACTTTTATGTATAAAGTATAAACTGAGTACGTTGCTTTTAAGTTATTGATCGAGTAGTAAAGTTTCGCAAGACGGTGCACTGCAAAACGTTTTAGATGGTTTGTAAGATGTGTCTTTATAAATAAAAGTCGCAACCACTCTCAAGTACAGTAGCTCTTTTTTCCACATTTTTATATAAATGCCCTACGCTATAATTGTCAGTCCGTCTCTATTCGAAAACCTTTCGGCCACAGCTCGCCATCAGCAACACAAAAGATATTTAAAAATCCCTTCGAAATCTTTGATTCAAATTCTACCTCCAAACTGAAATAATAAAATGGCACCCGATTATAATGAAAGCTCTACAATAACTTTGATATCTTTATGATTGCGATTCAAAGGGTTCCTTAGAAAAATGTCAGCATAAAAGAGCCAACGAACCGTGCTATCCCACGACCTTTTTCTCACAATGGACGCCATAAAAATATTTTACTGTTCACTCACTCAATTTAGTCGCTGCAAAGTTTTATTTTCCATCCACACGGGGAGGATGACTTAAACAGGGTGACTGGGAATGGTGCTGCGTGGGAAGGGAGAAAGATAAAGCTAGAGAACTGGTTGCACTCTCGGTTGTATCTGCTAAACTAACATTTTTTCTTTGGGACAATATGTTACAGAGCACAAAGAAAAAATAACAAATTGAAGTGGAAATAAGTAGAGAACTTGTAGTTATCGAAAAATATTGTTACTGAGGCAGAAAGATTTCCGAATGGTTATAACAAAGTATAAAAATATACATAGAGTTGTATACGTAGAGTTACAGACTGTCAACAGTGTCAGTAAATTGGATCCACATATGGTTTGATAAAATATTCTGAAAATCAGAGCTAGTGTTAGGTATCGATACTGAGATGAGCGTTTTTCTAAATTTCTGACATCATTTTTTTGGTCGAATCCTGTGTCTTTAATGTCGAATAAAGCCAATTTTATTTCATAAAGACCGCAGAACCACATGTTGGCTGCAATCCTCTGATTGCTGTTCTTCTTGGGAAATTATTTTGGCTCATACCCCACAGTGGAAGTCCGACAAATGCCCACATCCCCACATGCCTACTATTACAAGTCACCCTGTACTTTTCCCAGTTATATAAAGTGTACGCAACCATATTCCGTGAAGGTTGTCCATTTTGTTGTCGTTCAGTGCCAAGTTTCTGCTACCTTGGAGTAACTTCGGAAACTATGAAATAGAAGCATTTATGTAACAATATGTTCGAAAATAAGTTACGGTTTTGGCGTGTGTGCTGACACGTGAAGGTTTATTTCTGTGTCTGATATGTCGCTGTATCGGCGAGATCTAAAACTATCTGTAAACAAATCTGTGCAATGCTTTAGGAAAAATTGACTTTATTCATTCAATGGAAAGTAAATCTGCCCTACCTATACTTACTACAGAAATGAGTCTCAAAACGTCGATCGCATATGTAGCTCTGAAAAGGAATTCAGCATGGCTGAAATGGAACAGCTTTGGTTATATTAAGACCCATAGAAGAACTTCGGATGGGTTGCTATCTCAACTAAAACTGAGAAATACCGTGGATGACCGCTATACTTTCCGATGCCTTTAGCAGATCTAAATCTTCTGACTAAGGCTGTCTATACGACCTTAACTTTATTAAATTCTTTTATCATTTCACATCAAGAAATTTTGTATCACACAGATCGTAAACTTGCCAAATAAAAATACTTTATATACTACCTACCTTTCCAATTTCTCAGTCAATGAACCCAAGTCAAAGGTTCTCAAGGGCGTCTCATCGAGAATATTAAAAGATATTTCTTCATCGCTAATGTGTGGAATATTCTCCAGTATCGTGCAGCCCGTAGATTCTGTTTTAACCTTGGCTTTTTCTCAACTTTCGCCCTCGCAAGGTTCAAAGGTGGTCATGGCAAATATCACACCGCCTTTGTTAAGCCGCTATTGTTTATCCAATGGGGATCTGTAATACGCTATATGGTTACTTACGGTAATATAGCCAGGGCTAGCCACCCGGCCTATACGAACTTACTTACTTACTTACGGTAATAGTTTTAATTAAAGTATGACACAGGTGTTACTTACGCTTAACTTTAGTAGAAAACTGCTACTATAGTTTCGATTGCATTTGACGATCTTTTTCAAGATTGCAGTACTAGCACGCGGGCTCGTCTAGCATAGCACTATAATGTTTTTTCACTTTTCTCAAGATGCACAGTTACCTTGAATAGTCTGATCTGACAAGTGATCCATCAATGAAGTTGTGCTTCATTATTTTATTCCTGATTTGATTTCTGAGAAATATCTTTATAATCAATCAGATTGAATAGGTATCTTCTGGGTGTTTAATCTTCGGTCAAATTATTGTTCAAAATCAGGCGAGACAGTGGTTAAACTAGAACTTTATATTCGAAATAAAAAAAAATGATCAATAAAGACTGTTCCTCTAAAAACATTGATGAAAGTTACATGTAATGATTAGATGGAAAGGATATGACGCATTGCCGATCTATAAATATGTTATCGTTTCGTATATCTATTTGAAATTAATTGCACTGACTATAAAGTGGGTGTAGATAGGTATTCTTGTATGCATAATATAGATAATATTAAGATGTATGTTTATGGAATTTAATGGCGTTATTTCAGCTGTGTCTGATTTGGACGACAAAAGAGTTTTACTAGCATAAACTTGTGTTTGATTAGTTACTGATCTACTCCTCGCTGTCTGATATTATTAAAAAGACAGTATAGGATTACATAGATCTATCTCTGAATAAGTAACGTCGGTGGCAGACAGGTATCCACACGACACCGACGTGACGGTTCGACGTACGCGTGAAGCACCAGTCACAGTAATCCTCCTTATCATTATGTTAGCTCCGTCTTCAGCAGATGTTAGTCAATTAGTACATTGTTCCCCTGACCTAACAGTAATATTTCCTTGTTGCAGTGCATGCGGGATTACGTGACGTATGAAGTGTGTAATGGCGCGTACGAGGTGTCCTGCCCCGACGCGCGGTGTCGCGTGGGCGCCGCGCTGGCGCTCGAGGAGATCGCGGCGCTCGTCGAGCCCGCGGTCATGGAGAAGCACCTCAAGTTCCGCCTCAACCACGGTCAGTGTCATGTCCCGTAACGTACGTGTACGTTATGTGGCGTATATGCCACGTTAAGCGAGGTATGCGTGTTTAAAAGATAGCTGCGCGTACGAGGCAATCTCAGTCTCGGATATCTTTTGGATTCTTCTTCATCAAGTCTAATGATACGCGTAATTTCATTAGTTTTCTCTGAGTTTGGCCAGGATGCTCCTGTAGGGAGTGTGTATATGTGTGTTTCTATGTAAGACTCCATTGAGATTCTGAGAGATTGATTTACTCACAGCACAAGTTCGGGCTTCGAGGGCAAAAACAGAGGTCCTGCGATGGTATGCATTGCATTGATTTGATGTCTGATTATTCCCATTTGGCCAGATTGATCTCACAGCGGCCTCCCCCACCCTCTTCTAGGTGATCCTCAGAGAGTTAGTGATGGTGAACGATAATGCTTTACAAAAACAAACGTATACTCCACTCTTTATATTTCTTTGAGCTAAGTGCAAGTTTCATGTTTGAAATTCAAAACAAAACGCCTCTTATCGCAATTCCGATGTTATCACAAAAATTGCACACTAATGATACATTCAGTTCTTTTCGGTTTCATAACGTAACGATATTGTACGCGGGCCTTATGCAACCAGTATAATGCATGCTAGCTGCATTCATACAGACAATAGTATCCGAAACGAAATAAGCCTCGTATCTAGAGGCAATGTTTAAAAATATAATATCACTGTATTTTCCGTCGAAACGTACCTACAACAAACTGGGCAATTTCCGTCTTACTACAAAAGTATTACGCACTTTTTAGACCATGTTTAACGTGGTTAGGCAATTTAGGTTTGTTCTGTGTAGGTATTTGGCCATTTAAAATGAAAATGAAAAATATTTTATTTAACAACTTATGACAAATACTTGTAACAAATGAATGTCGATTGCCCTACTAGGCTGAGCCTGTATCAGGGCAACCTGTGAACCTGATTACAAATGTCTTATATTATCAGACCCCGTTTACAAGACAGTCTTTTTATAAATTTAGTCATTTTTGGTTGTAGTATAAATTTAGTCATTGTAGTTGACAATAGTCTTACCATAGAATACTCGTAGCTTATTATTTATCTAAGGTTTGACCATTTTCGTAATAATAAGAGGCATGAGATCATCTGTAGGACACAGTGCAATTTAAATTCAAAAATATTTATTTCGGACAACGTGATCCTCGACTCATGTTTTAAAACCTGTTTTGCACATTTTGACTTAGTTAAATGAACAATTAATTTTAATAACAGTACGTGTGTTTCCATAAAAGCGAGCACTTATCGCGGACCTGCCACTTATCTAGACAGGTACACGTACTTTCTGCTTCCGCACCGTTGCACTAAATGGTGTTATTATCCTGCTGTTTACATTAAATTTTTCAATACGAAGATTGGAAAAACATTCATCATACTTTTATTTCATGCAACTTATCTGATCTAATATAGAGATATTGTCAGGCTCTATCTTCACACTTACGTGTCTACCTGAACTCGAATGGAAACTGGAAAATGGGTCGAATTTCACTTAGATACAAGATTGAGGTGGCAGAGTGGGGATACGTTCGTAGATAAATTCGATGACGTATTTGTGAATCCATCTACTCTCACTGGGAAATTATGTGGTTATGATCCGCAGTTCCCTATTTTAAGGCCGCTTAGATTAAAAGGCCGCTATATGTACAGACTACAGACACAAGCTTGGTTACAGACACACCGGGACCGGTGAAACTAAATAAAACCCTATAAAAATGCGTTGTGCCGGCCGGCGGCGCGGGCGGTAGGCAAAGTTAACATTACGCAACGCAACGGGTTGCGTCACGTCCCTTTGCCTATTGGAATCCACGAAATGTCAGCCCAAATCTGGGATAAACCTCGGTTATGACGTCGGAGCCGCTAATCCGCTGATCGACCTGAAACGACGGTTTATCACGTTTCTGTACCATCTATGATTATGTATAAGGTATAAGTCACCGAGGATGTTCTATAACGGATATGTCATAAAGTTGAAGCCATGATGGTTTAGTGAGAGAATGCTCGCCTTCCAAGAGTGGGGCGCGTATATAGTATAAGAAATCGACAGCCTATGTGTTTACACTAACCCGCACTGTGGCATCGTGGTGAAAACGACTCTAACGCCGTCGTGAGATATTTTATTTTATCGGACATGTATATTCAAAGGCGACAGTGCATAAGGTTGACCCTTCAACTTTGCAAATGTTATAGAAACTATAGCAAGAATGTAGTCCCAAGCATAATTTGAAATTAGTGACATTTAAACTACTTCAAGTGACATAAGATTAGATTTCCACTAGAAGTCGACGAGTGAGTTAAGCCGAACCTTATTCATCCATATCCTTTGCATAGTCTGGCATTATGAGGTATTGATAGGAGCTTGACAAACAAGGCGAAAGGTCACGCCGCATACTTGCGAACGGTATTCCGAAATTGGTTCCCTTGCGAGCTGTGATATAGATACGTTATTCGTAGAGGGGTGTCAAATTGTTGTAGGATTCTTGCTCAGACCCCTTGGGAAAGTAGGAATTTGTACTTTATTGTAATTTTTTTTCCGTATCGATATCGTAGGTTTTTTATATCTCTAGGTGATAAGGTAGATATCTTGTCGTACAGAAGGGTTAAACACTAGCAGAAGATCGCAAGGCACACTACAACTACGTTTGCCGGTAGCTGACCTTGTTGAAGTATACTAAGCGCCACACAAATCTGCGGATGTGTGATGCTTGTGTGCACAATTCCGACGCCGCGTGTCGTAGTGTTGAGCACGGGCTTAGGGAGCGCGCGGGAGCCTTGAGGGTGGCGGACGGGTGTGCCCCGGCGTCTCGTCTCTCTGACTCCCGCGCATACCAATATTTCGGCTTTTGCGCAGCGTTCTGCGCATAACTTCCCATCCGCCGCTTTGTGTGGCGCTTAGTATACTAGCTACCCGTCCCGGCTTCGCTTAGGTATGATTGTTATAGCTGCAAACCTTCTCGTTGAAACACTCTAAAAGATAGTGAAAACCGCTTTCGAATACGATACACATACAGACAGAAATAGCGACTTTGCTTTATAATATGTAGTGATGTGATGTCGAACAATAAACCTCGGGACGACACATCTTTTGAGTAATTCTTCATAAGACTATATCTCGATTCGTTCTTGACCGATTTGATTCATACTCACAAATCTTATTCAGATTTAGATACTAAACAATCTTGCCTAATATTGTCTAAATCGGCTGATAAATAGCGCGACAGCAAAGTTGTAAATGAAAACAAGCTTTACATAGCGCTCAATTTTGAAGGCTTGATAGATTTAAAGTAACAAAAAATATAGCTGTCTCTTTGATTGCGATCTATTAGACAACGAAAGCAACACTTTAAAATTATATTTAGAGCTGTCAAAAAGCCTTTAAAATTGATACTAATATGTAGATAAAATTCCTAGCTTTTATCGGCATAATTTCAAACTCTACTTCTCTCCAACGAACAGCATATCGCTATGTGGTTTTGTTTCACCATCGATACGTTTTATTCCGCTCGCGTGTTCGCGTGTGTGCTCGCGAAGGCATGTTACAGTTATGTTTTTTCTAAATTGTAGAGTTCATATTGTGAGGATATTGCCTAATCATTTGTGTTCGTGATCGGTATCAAAATTTATTCAGCATTTGAAAAATGGCTCTTGCAGGTAGAGCAATTTTCGGATTGTGCGTTTATTTATTATCGTTTTCACTTTCATGACAACTGGATAAATTATATCTCATACAAAATCGCAGCTTAGAATCGACAAAATCTATAATGATATAGATGATTTTAATGTCGTATTCCGGTTGACCCGATAGTAAAAGTTATTTATAGTAATGATCCAAATCACCCCCTTTTGGCTTAGTATACTCTATACAAATAACCCTGTATACATAGAAAGCGTTATTGATTTATCACTACATAGTATAGTAAGAAAGATGCTATTTATAAAAACCGGACAAGTACTAGTCAGGCTCGCACATCGAGGGTTCCGAACAAATCCAGAAAATTTCACAAAATTAGGAAGTAAGTTGTTAAAATCTCTATAGTATATAGACTAGTATATGAACAATCGACAAAACACTTTTTTTTTTCACTTTTCTTATCTTACATCGAAAATTACACATTGTTAAAATAATTCAAAACCTGTTTTAATAATGAAGTTCTTTTATATGATACCTTACATGATACGATTCACTCACTTTGAATTTCTAACCCACATTTTGTGAGTTTTGAGGCCTTATTTTTTTGTGATTTAAATAAAAATGTATGGTTTTAGATTTATTCCTTTACGTGTACTCTGAGACAATG
Source organism: Hypomecis punctinalis (assembly GCA_949316475.1). NCBI lineage: Eukaryota > Metazoa > Arthropoda > Insecta > Lepidoptera > Geometridae > Hypomecis > Hypomecis punctinalis. The sequence continues at coordinate 23,035,994 of OX438810.1, forward strand.
CTTCTTGCCAAATTTCATAGTTCTTTGTCAACGGGAAGTACCTTGTAGGTTTTGATTTTTGTGAGTGTCGAAATATTGCTGGTTGTTTATAACCAGCAATATGCTGAGTTGGGATCAGTTTCGTGGCAAAGCATTGGGTATTAATTGTTCTATTTTTAGTTCTTTTTTGTGTTTTGTTTCTGTGTACCTAATTGTTTTGTCCCGAATAAAATTTTCTGTAAAATATGCGGTTTTTACGACATAAACGGCTCTAACTTTTTTAAACGATAACTGAGCAGTTTTTCTTTTACACAACTGCAAGAGACTATAGATATTAATATACAGTTTAAATTTTAACTCGATATCTTTACGCGTTCCCGAGTTAGAGTCTTGGCATACACGCAGACGGACAGACGGACAACAAAGTGATCCTATAAGGGTTCCGTTTTTTCCGTTTGAGGTACGGAACCCTAAAAATGATAAACGCTATCGATCAGTAAATCACAAGAACCTTGATAAGAGCTCAATGTTAATAATTAAATGTTTAAATAAATTATATTAAATGTACAAAGTAAGGAAACGGAACCAGGCCCTAGAGGTCGCTCGGCTGCCCTTTACATTTTCGTTTATTCCTTCCTACGTTTGCTTATGGAAGTAGCGCCATTTATTGCACCTTATTTTGGGATTTTATCACAGGAAACCGTGACATGATATTAAAGCTTAATATTATATTGGAATGACAGAGGCATTAATCTTCAAAAGTAAAAGAGCAAAAATTAATGTTTAAGACGCGTTCACACGTGCGAATATGGGCGTAGCAAACGCGAACGCTTAGTTTTTAATCGACTTTCAAAAAGGAGGACGTTGTATGTTCATATTGTCACCAATTGTGAACAGAATCAAAACATTTTTTTTTTAGTTCGAAAGGAGAAACTCCCGAGGTATTCCCATTAAAGTTTTATCGAAATAGACTGAGCCGTTTTTGAAAAATCAACAATAATGTAAAAATTGTAGATGTATATCAATTCGAGCGAACTATTCCAATTTTGTACGCTTATTGACCGACGAAGCGGAGGAGGTACTCAATTTGACGCGTATATATTTTTTTATGTGTAACCACGCATAACTTTTTACGTAGGAGTCCAATTTCAATAATTTTTTTTTTATTGTAACGAGTATATTTCGAAGTTGGTCCGTTGTATGTTTTTGAACGCCAATTACAAAAGCGAGCACGAAGATGCTATCGGCCATGTAAAACTGTTTCATCATCATCATAATTTAAGAGCAAGGTGTCGGTCTTGTCGGTGGAGCAACTTCCGTGTCTCGCAGTCTTCTGCTAGTGTTTTCAACTCCCTGTACGACATGACATCTATCTTTTCTTTAATTTGGTTTAAAAATGCTCTGCGTGGTCTTCCTCTTCCTGTCTTTCCTTCTATCTTTCCTTCTATGATGATTTTCATTAGATTTTCATGTCTTACAAGGTGACCAAACATCTTTCCTCTTCTGTTTTCGTTTTATAAACTAGGAAAACCTAGGAACTTATATCTAGTGTTACAATCGGCGGCCTTACCGCTAAAGAGCGATTTCTTCCAGGCAACCGTTACTTGTGAAGGATTAACTTAAACCGCGACGGAGTGTGCATGAAAGTGACACATAATGATGTCAGCTTCCTTTTTTCCTTGCACTGCTTGGTTTGCTTTCTTTTCTGTCCAGCTGATTTTTTCCATCCTTCTCCAACACTACATCTCGAATGCCTCAAGTCTTTCTCT